>OX371260.1:38048953-39248953 GCA_947311025.1 Lypha dubia
AAATTATTTAAATATAATAATAATAATAATAATAATAATAATAATAATAATAATAATAATAATAATAATAATAATAATAATAATAATAATAATAATAATAATAATAATAATAATAATAATAATAATAATAATAATAATAATAATAATAATAATAATAATAATAATAATAATAATAATAATAATAATAATAATAATAATAATAATAATAATAATAATAATAATAATAATAATAATAATAATAATAATAATAATAATAATAATAATAATAATAATAATAATAATAATAATAATAATAATAATAATAATAATAATAATAATAATAATAATAATAATAATAATAATAATAATAATAATAATAATAATAATAATAATAATAATAATAATAATAATAATAATAATAATAATAATAATAATAATAATAATAATAATAATAATAATAATAATAATAATAATAATAATAATAATAATAATAATAATAATAATAATAATAATAATAATAATAATAATAATAATAATAATAATAATAATAATAATAATAATAATAATAATAATAATAATAATAATAATAATAATAATAATAATAATAATAATAATAATAATAATAATAATAATAATAATAATAATAATAATAATAATAATAATAATAATAATAATAATAATAATAATAATAATAATAATAATAATAATAATAATAATAATAATAATAATAATAATAATAATAATAATAATAATAATAATAATAATAATAATAATAATAATAATAATAATAATAATAATAATAATAATAATAATAATAATAATAATAATAATAATAATAATAATAATAATAATAATAATAATAATAATAATAATAATAATAATAATAATAATAATAATAATAATAATAATAATAATAATAATAATAATAATAATAATAATAATAATAATAATAATAATAATAATAATAATAATAATAATAATAATAATAATAATAATAATAATAATAATAATAATAATAATAATAATAATAATAATAATAATAATAATAATAATAATAATAATAATAATAATAATAATAATAATAATAATAATAATAATAATAATAATAATAATAATAATAATAATAATAATAATAATAATAATAATAATAATAATAATAATAATAATAATAATAATAATAATAATAATAATAATAATAATAATAATAATAATAATAATAATAATAATAATAATAATAATAATAATAATAATAATAATAATAATAATAATAATAATAATAATAATAATAATAATAATAATAATAATAATAATAATAATAATAATAATAATAATAATAATAATAATAATAATAATAAATTGCCGTTGTTCCTCTTAGGAACATCCCAGCAAAAAATAATGAAGTTTTTGGAAGCAGTACATACTTTTTCTGCCTTAAGAACGTGCTTCGTATTAAGCACATATGTATTATCTTAACAAATGCAGAAATGTATGGCAGAAAATGTAAAATAACATAAAAACAAATAACACTAAAGCATATAATCTTTATACATGCTCCCTTACACTAGTGCATACTAGAAAGCACTATTGTAATGCAATGATTAAAATTTTAAATTTTACGAAATGTAACGAACATAAAGAGACGACAGTACGAATGTTTGGATAATGCAATAAAAAATAAGATATATATAATTCAGTTGATATTGTTTTCGTTCCATGAATTTACTTCATACTCACTGCTCTGAAATAAGCACTTAAAACGAAATGCTCCAAAGTGGGACATCGCGAACAAATATCATGCCATACGTAAGCAGGTTTGTAAGCTAATATCACCTGATATTCCCTTACAAACGTGCTTACGGCGAAGCAATAATTTTTTTGCTGGGATAGGGCCGCATTAAGGTTTCTGTTATCATTGTGTTTTAAGATGATTGGGCTAAACATCCGATCCTGCCAGCATCACCTCCAGGCGTGCAGTGTGCAATGTATTTAGTCATTGCGGTTCTTAGGATTATTCCGCCCAACGTCAGTCGACGGAGCCTCGTCTGTTTTCGGCAGGGTGCGCCACGAGCAGGAGAGGTTGTCATTTGAATAGGAGAGGCTATATAGTCGCTTCACTACTCCATTAGCACCCCATTATTTAAAAATGCAGATCACAATTCCGTTTGGAAACGGAAATCAATCCGCATTATGGATTAAATTCCATATTCGAAATTTAAAAAAAAAAATTATTTGCGCAAGAATAAAAACCTTTAATTTTTTTATATTTTCATACAAACAAACAATCATACATACATATGAATTTGCAACTAATAATTTTTGCCATACTAATTTTGCCTTTATTTTTTCTTTTTATTTACTTGCAGAAAATATAAACAACATTTAATTGAAGCAAACAATCCAAATCTAACAAACATGACATCAGTTAAGGGGATAATAAAATTGTAAAATATATTTTAAGGAGCACAGAATATTTGCTTTACAGGAAAATTTCAATGCATTTTACAAACAATTAATTGGATGTTTTTTTTTAGTATCTCGAAAGTTAAAATAAGGACTTGATGAAAAGAAACCTCTGAAAATATCGAACGTGGAGAGCAATTGCAAAAATTAAACATAATTAAGAAAAACTTTAACATGTAGTTTGATTTATGCAATCCCCAGAAATATTTATGTGCAATTTTATTAAATCGAAAACACGAGAGAAAAAGATACTTCTTGGGAGCACAACACAATAAGGAAAACAGCAAAGTCAATGTAAAATCACCTAATGTCTGGTAGAGACAAACGTTGGGCATGAGACACACAAAAAAAAAAACCAAGAGCTTTCACAACGTTTTCTAAAATACAATAAATGTTCTCCTTAACAATTATAACTTCCAACATATGAAACAGAATAGTTTTCGTTATGAAGTCAAAGAAGCAAGACTGTTGACACAACAAAGAATAAAGTTAAAAGCCATAAAAATTTACAACCCCCCAACTTTGCTAAATTCTCAAATATAATAGAATCAAGTAGAAGTGGAAGAAGAATAAAATCTAAAGTCATATACTTGTTGTTACATGTTGCAGAAATAGTTTAGAAAAACACATTAGAGCAGAGCTTAAGGAAAAACAAGGAACGGAGAAGGAAACCACGGTCTCCATATACGTCTCATACACGTGAATATGCTTTTTTATGCACAACTTAACTGCACTCAACAGTAACAGCAACAGCAAGAGCAACAACACCAGTAACAACAGCAGCAACAATATGCAATCTGTCTGTATTACCAAGTATAGCATGCGTGTGTAAAAAACTAACTTTATGTAGCTTTGCTTTGGTGCATTCAATAATTGTTTCTGACAAGTTTATGCCAAGTCAACTACCTAGACGGAAAAAAGGGCATGTTTGCACTGCAGTTGTCATATTGTTAAATGATTTTTAAATAAATAAAAGAAAAAAAAATATAACAAAAAGGACTCTCACAATCCTGCTAACAAATAACACGTAGACATCAAACACAAAAGTAGAATAAATAAATCAGATATTTTTATATAAATTATTTCTATTTCAAAAAATAAATCAAGTAGTGGCGTGGTCATTATTATGGCTCGTTTTATAACATCATCATCAGATTTGTGTACAACATTGACACCGGCACTATCACTTGGATCGACATCATCAACACTGTCGTTATCAAGACCCAAAGCCCCAACGTCGAGTTCTTCCCTGTCAAGAACCTCCACAAAATCGCGTTATACCTCTCGGAATTTTTTTAATGCGTTCGTGTCATTGAAATCCTCGTCGTTGTCGCCGCGCACGTCATGGTCTTGTGATTTATATTGCGGTTTTCTTGCCACCTTATTAATATTATTGCGTATGTCATCGGTGGCATATGGCATAACGGATCGTTTAATTGTACAAACGACAAGTGGTCCGGTACGTGGCCGGCCAGTGACAGTACAAGGTCGTGAAGTGCATGTTTTTACCGGTATACCTTATGCAAAACCTCCTGTGGATGATTTACGTTTTCGCAAACCGGTACCAGCTGAGCCATGGCATGGAGTTTTAGATGCAACACGACTGCCAGCAACATGCGTGCAAGAGAGGTAAGTTGTTTTTTTTTATAGATTTTGGTGTATCAGGTATAGCTGATTAAGTAAACGATAAAATCTTGATTCTTTTAATATTAAAAAGTTTTGTAGAGGTGTTTTACACTCCACTTTTTTTTAGGACCTTCACTCAGTGGATAGCCCCTAATTGTGCAATACATTAGGCTAGAACTCAGGGAGAGGGATAGAGTAGAGAAGATAGATGTTTAAAATTTAGAAGGCTTAACTCTTTTTTGCAACTCTGCTTAGAGCGATATGTTTATTTTTATAGCAGTGTTGTGGCGCCTCTGGTGCTAAGTAGACACATTTTGTTCAGCTGCATTAGCAGGCATTTTATTAATTGTTTTACTTCGCCGCTTGTTTCTGCTAACCGACAAAGGAGGGCGCACATTAGCTTGCAACAGCATCAATCGCTGTCGGAACAGTTTTTAGTGACCAGTCATCGGACTTCATCACTTAAATAGTCCGACAACAATTAAAACAATATCTCACTAATGTACATTAGAGAACTTAATAATGTTGATTGACTTTCTCTGACCAGAGTTTGAACACAGGCCCCAAGTCATTGTTTGCTTTGTAGTCAATGCGCTAACCTCTTCAGCCAACACCACCACTTTATCATTAATCACTTTGGCTTTAATAATGTGGCATTGCCATGTAAACTTAATGTAAAATCTCATACACAGAGCCAAAACTGCCTAATAGAATCAAGAAGATTTTCTCTATGAAACGTTTTTAGGCTAAGGGGTATCCCAGCAGAAAGAAGCGAAAATTTTTCCGAAGAGATTCCTTATTATTTTTATGTGGTAAACCATTTTAATTTCATAAAGAAGGAAAATACATAAAATAAAGAAGAAAACTAGTTATTCACAATTTTTTTTTACCCAATTTCCGTTATTTTTGGCACCAAAAAAACAATCCATAGATAAAAACTTTTTCATTCTATTAGGTTTTCATATGAATTGTATAAAAAAAGGGATTTGTTATTGATTTTATTAGGTTCCTATATGATCATGTGTAAATCATCTTCTTAAACTGGCTGGTAACTGGCTGGTATCATGTAGCAAGGTGTAGTAGTGAGGTGGTTAGAGTGCCTTTTTACGAAACCGAAGCTCCTTGGTTTGAGTCCCAACAGACGTAAATTTTATAAAAATGATTTCATTACCCCTCATCCAGATAATACAACTTCATGTTATAAATAAGCATTCCGGCCGTACCATGACGTTCTGATGACATCAAATTTGTATTTCCTAACATCACACAGAGAAAATAGTGCCTAATAAATACCTAATAAAATAGAACAAAGTAATAAGAAATCTCTACGGATTTTTTTCACGAAGGAAGTCTTATTATTTTATTAAGAACGTAAGAATGTTTTAGGAAAATGCCGTTCAGAGAGATATTTATATTATATAGGCGTGGCACTGCCCACTTTAGGGTTTTTAATGTTAGAAAAGAAAAGGTGCTGTCTATCTTTTTAAGCAATAAAGTGTATTCTGGGTTTGTTATATATTTTATAGGAGTGGTATTGTCCTCTTTTCTAATAATACAATTGGGCCAACGTTAATAAAACTCGGTTGACTCTTGATGGGAGCAACACTCAGGGCAAGACTCGTACATATGCAATGTGTTGTGTCAGAACAAAAAAAAAATTCCAAGGTTTCAGATGACTTTGAAAAAGTAGTTGAAAAAATATATGTGCTTTATGTGGGCGTGCCTCTGCCCACTTTCATACTCAAATTGAATGCATTAATAGTACTCCACTTACAGTGGTGATTTCCATTACAAGGCACTCGTTTTATTTGATTTTCTAAAAAAATTCTTAAACAAAATTTATTTGCTTAACTAAGATCTCTTCTATGGCAACATTGTCTTCAGCAAACAATTATTTAAAAGTTTGTGTATTTTAAAGTCGTCAAAAATATCATTAAATAATAAAGAAATCGATGTCGATAACTTAGTCGTGCCGTGAGTCTTAAACGGTCATTTGTTTTAAGCCTTTGTGCATAAATATACATTTTAACATCTAAGCTATATTTGCTTGTATGCATGTATGCGTGTATGGTTATACAAGTATTTACCTTGTTAATGTTGTAGCGAACATGTTTTTCTCATAAATATTTTAGTAAAAAAAAAATACAAACTGCACAGCAGCAAACAAATGCATGCTGCTACCGACGAAATGCTAAAAGTATATTTATATTCTACTCTGCCACCTCCCTTATCAGTGTAGTTTAACCTACTTTTTCTATGCAATTCTACCCCTAGAAAGTTCGTTTTATATTCTTTTCATTTTTTATTTGTCGTTGTATTTTTGCAGCATTTAACATAAATTTTATTGTTTAAATAATATGTTTTTTTTTGCTTGTTTTTAAACTAAAAGCTGCAAAAAAAATAATAAACAAACAAACATGTTCCATATTAAACTGTGTTAGATTTATTTTTCGTTTATTTTCATGCAGACTTCTTTTCGTAGTGACGTCAATTCAATGACGTCATTCAATGTGCACTGCAACTTTATGTTGAGAGCTGTTTGTTGTTTTTGCTATTGCTATTGCAGTAGTCTATTTTATATCAGAATTTAATTTGAGATCATGCCAAATTGATTGTGCATTTATTACGTTTTACAACAAATATTTTTATTTTCACGAAGGAAATTTCGAGAGATTTTATGTTCGAAAATAAAATTAAATGATGTGACAAAACTTAAAACAGAAATTCTAGCGGCAATGGTTAAAATATTTCTTGTAATATTACCCATTTTAAAAAAAGCGAGTAAATTCCTTAATTGTTTGGCAGGATATTTTGGTATTAAATTTTCAGTTACTAAAAGCGTTTTCATAATTATATGAAACAATGACACCTGAGAGACATCCGAATTGTAGATATATTTGATTAGTTCACAAGCTACAGGAGCTACACTATGAAATCTCAAAGTAAAGCACAAAAACTTGCCATGTTGTTTTTATCAAATGTTAAAAATAAAAATAAAAAAGTTGTTAAAATTAAGTTCTTAGATTAAAGTGTAAAGTTTGTATGAAAATAACTCAGTTTTTTGAGTTGTTTCCATAAAATTTTCACTCTCAAACGTTCGTCTTGTGGAAACAGCACATGAATAATATTTAAAATGCTAAATTTCACTCCAAAAGGGTCTGCTAAGATTCCAGTTAAAGGTTGTGACTTTTGCTATAAATCAAATAATTATTCTTGTGACAGGATGATGTATGCCCGACACTCCAGATCATCCAGATCATTGTCCAGATGCACATACAGAATTATAGAACGACTTTTATTCTTCCTCGTCAATGCAGTTTTTCCGTAACACGGAAATGTTAAATATTCCATCAGGAGTGCATTCGACATTTTTCCTAATTATGATAAATGAGGTTCAAAACTTTTGAATATCTTATAAATAGTAGTATTGGACCTATTTGCCATCCTCCTTAGTGCCTACTTTTTAACTGACCTCAAAAGGTGTGTATTTTTTATGTTTGCAAGCCCACAACTTTATAATTTATGATTCTATATTCAAAATTATTTTTTGTTAATTGATTTCATAAAAAAAAATTTCTTCCCCTAAGATATTAATTATCGATCTTTATGAAACGATCAACAAATATATATTTTTTTTTATTAAAGTTTGTTAATATTTATACCGGCTAAATCAGAGAAATATTAGAAAGACATTGTTGAAATACTTCGAGCAACAAAGGAGAAATTTAGATTTGAACTACACGGCTGAAGAGAACAAACGGTGTTTTCGATAGAAGCCACTCAACCATATTTGCTTAGGTTTGATGGCAGTTTGCCCCAGAAAATCGTTGCAAGTTGTCCCTCCCCACAACTCTTTCCAAAATATTGTTCACCTCATAACCCCTGCATTTATTTACCGATTTGCTAAAATCGGGCTTACTCTCAGTTTTATCCCATACAATTTTCTTGAAAATCAGCGTGGAAGTTGTACCGGTCAAGAGCATAAATTCTCCAATTATGGTCCTATTTTCATTTTTTATTCCCAGGTGCTTGCTTGCAGTTTGGTCCAGTTATTGCTTTGTAACAACGTCACAGCCAACAAAATTGCTGTGAACCGTCCCACTGTACAGTAAAACAATAAGACGTTAAATTATAAAGTAGACCACTTTGAAAATACCGGGTTATAAAGAGTTCGTTGGAATTTTAGTATTGACCAATCAGAAGTGGAGGAATTTCAGACGAATCGAAATTTGTTTCAACATATAAAAATTTAACGAAAGATATTACAAAAAAATTCTTGAATTCAATATTTCTAAGCTATCGCGGGCTTTAAGGCGACCGAATCAAGAAATTTTGAAAAGTTTGTTTCTTAAGTCTTTTGTTTATGAAACGAAAAAACCTTACACTAGAGATGTGCAAATGTCGTAAATTTTTCGTGTCACGCAGGACTCACGCGTGAATCACGTGATTCGTGATTACAAATTGATAAAATCATGCGTCAGGCTGACACTAAGTTTGTTTCTTAAGTCTTTTATTTTTTGAAGTGAAAACTTCTTTTTTGTATAGTCTATCTGCCTGTTTTTAGAAAATGAAAACAAAATAGTGAGTGAGAATTTATATTGAAAACAACAATAAAATACGAAAATTTGTTTTTTTGTTCAATATAAACTCTCACTCACTATTTTGTTTTCATTTTCTGGAGATATTGATATTCTTTCCCAATTAGTACACAGAAAAACCAGTGCCTAATAAATACCTAATAAAATAGAACAAAATTAATAAGATAACTCTACGAATTTTTTTAAGAAGGAAGTCTTATTATTTTAATAAGGAAAACCTTTTTAAAAAAATCAAAAAGGAAACTAGTGGTTTTTATTAGGTATTCTTATTGATTTTTTTCAAAAATGTTTTCCTTATTAAAATAATAAGACTTCCTTCTTGAAAAATATCCGTAGAGTTATCTTATTAATTTTGTTCTATTTTATTAGGTATTTATTCGGCACTGTTTTCTTTGTGTGATGTTAGGAAATATAAATTTGATGTCATCAGATCGTCATGGTACGGCCGGAATGCATATTTTATAAAATGAAGTTGTATTATCTGGATGAGGAGTAATAAAAACATTTTTATAAAATTTACGTCAGTTGGGACTCGGTTTTGTAAAAAGGCACTCTAACCACCTCACTACTAAACCTTGCTACATGTTAGCAGCCAGTTTAAGAAGATGATTTACACATGAATATACAGGAACCTAATGAAATCAATAAGAAATCCATTTTTTTATACAATTCATATGAAAACCTAAGTCAAATCAAAAAGTTTTTCTCTATGGATTGTTTTTTGGTGCCAAAACTAACGGAAATTGGTTAAAAAAAATTGTGAATAACAAGATTTCTTCTTGATTTTATGTATTTTCCTTCTTGATAAAATGAAAAAGATTTACCACATAAAAATAATAAGGAATCTCTTCGGAAAAATCTTCGCTTCTCTCTGCTGGGATATCCCTCAGCCTAAAAACGTTTCATAGAGAAAATGTTCTTGATTCTATTAGGCAGTTTTGGCTCTGAGTAGCCACATTCATAAGTGGTAAAAAAATATGCATAAACGAGCTCTGATGGGAGGTGCAGCGACCTTGTAAACGGTATACTGATACGTTCTTCGGAAAAATCTTCGCTTCTCTCTGCTGGGATATCCCTCAGCCTAAAAACGTTTCATAGAGAAAATGTTCTTGATTCTATTAGGCAGTTTTGGCTCTGTGTAGCCACCTTCATAAGTGGTAAAAAAATATGCATAAACGAGCTCTGATGGGAGGTGCAGCGACCTTGTAAACGGTATACTGATACGTTCTGATCATATAGTTTGGCTTCCTATAAGGGAAATTCTAACAAATATACATAAATTTTCATTTACAAATACACATACACACATACATAAATTGATAAAAAATATTATGCCTTAAATACATACAAACAGGCATTAGAAAATTTAATTACCTTAATATAACTTAGCACGCACATACATATACTAATCAATACATTTAAGATTTAATGTAAATACCCCTGTGGCATACCCAGTAGATCCCAAATGATCTACTAAAATGACCATAAAAAACTAACTGACCCCTAAATAATTAATTGAAATATTTTAGTATTTTACCGAATACTTAAAATATGAAGTTGGAAACTATTTAAAAAAACCATTTTAAATAAGAGTAATTTAATTCATGAATACTCTTGCAACTGCTGGGTATTTCTATCAGATAATACAAAGAATATTTAAGTACAGTTTTGAGAATTGATAGATGAATAGATAAATGTGTGGTCACTTAAATTGTTTCGAAATAGTTATGGGTATTTGTTGTTGTTGGTCGAAGATAAATTAATGAAAAGCAAGAAATAAATATCACTATTTAGTAAAAGAATTAGTAAATTTATTATCAAGATACAAACTGCTCTACAGCAACAAAAACACGTGCGCACTCATATTCCCATTATTGCTTAATTAAAACAACATGGGAATACTTTATTAGCACGCTATAACTTATTTAATTACGAGTATGATAAATTGATTTTGTTGATTTGTACAGGTTTCGTTTAAATGTCTTTGATAATAAAACGAACATACACACACACACACCCAAATGAGGATGGCAAGAGAAAATTTTGTTAATTTTTCATTGCAGTGTCAGAATAGTCAAGTCAGAAATATCATACATTTCATTTAAATAATTAATTATATCGCTAAAAAATCTTTGAAAAGATTAAATGGAAATTTTTGGAGCATTTTTAAAAATTTTTCTCAACAAGAAAACTTGCCAATTAAATTTGTGTATTTTTAAAATATTTCAGATACGAGTACTTCCCTGGCTTTTCCGGTGAAGAGATATGGAATCCCAACACAAATGTATCAGAAGATTGTCTTTATATGAATATATGGGCTCCAGCTAAAGCGCGTCTAAGACATGGTCGTGGAGCTAATGGCGGTGAGGTAAGTTCTAAAAACATATTAATTCATCTATACATAGATATTTGTTTGCTGAGTAACTTCTCAGTGTTATTTGTGGTTTTTACAATACAAACAATTGGTTTGAGTAGAACATTTTCTACACAATTCTTCGGTCTGTTTTTTAGAAACAGCGCCTTAATTTTGATTTTTGAGATAATTGACCAATTTTGTTTTTTAATCACTCTAAGGTGCTGTTTCCACAGACAAATGACTTGTGTAGACATTTTGTATGGGAATTACTCAAAAAACTGAGTGGTTTTCATGTAAATTTTGTACTCAAACCAATTGTTTGTATTATAGAAACCGCCAATAAGTCTTGAGAGATAAATATAATTAATATGCAGCCATTTGAATCGAAATCAATAGAACTTGAAAATTTTTTTTAATTATTAATGTTGATTTGCTTCGTCTTACTTGGACCGTTTTTTATGAATAATTTAAATTTTAATTCAGTGTTTTTATATTTATCTGAGTCAGATTAACTGTTCCCAAATTTTTATTTTCATGCAAAATTTTTAATTCAATTTAAAGAATCTAATAAATTAAAATGAAGAACAAGAATCTGCCGATAAAAATAATCCCACGAAATAAAAGATATGCAAAATTAACAAACTGAAAATTTCAATTGAGTCGTCGAAATCCTGAAATTTTTTGAAATTTAACCAATCTTGCAACAAAAAAAATGTTCTATCATGAAAGTGTAAGATGACAAATCACACATAAACTGTTATCTCAATTTTATTAGTGTGCTGTTTTCACAATACAGACAAGTAACTTGTGTAGAGATTTTTTAAGGGAATCACTCAAAAAACTGATTGATTTTTCTACTAAAAGCAATTGTTTGTATTATAGAAACCGCATATAAGTATTTATCATTTTAATTTAATATAAAATACTCATGAAAATAAAAATTTATATCGTTTTCTTTGTAGCATCCAGCCAAAACCGATACTGATCATTTAATTCACAGTGCAACACCGCAGAATACAACAAATGGTTTGCCCATTTTAATCTGGATTTATGGTGGTGGCTTTATGACTGGTTCGGCCACATTGGATATTTACAATGCCGATATTATGTCAGCGGTTGGTAATGTAATTGTTGCCTCATTTCAGTATCGCGTCGGTGCATTTGGTTTTCTACATCTTTCACCGGTTATGCCAGGTTTTGAAGAAGACGCTCCCGGAAATGTAGGTCTCTGGGATCAGGCGTTAGCGTTGCGCTGGATAAAGGAAAATGCACGTGCCTTTGGCGGCAACCCCGAATGGATGACGCTGTTTGGTGAATCGGCTGGTTCAAGTTCGGTTAATGCACAACTTGTATCACCGGTCACCAGGGGTCTAGTTAAGCGTGGTATGATGCAGTCTGGTACCATGAATGCACCCTGGAGTCATATGACTTCAGAGAAAGCTGTAGAGATTGGTAAAGCTTTGATAAACGATTGCAATTGTAATGCCTCCTTGTTGTCCGTAAGTGTGATTTTAGAAAGCGAAATTTTTACTTAAATTTTATGGAAATTTCTTTTGCTATCAAATGGCTTTATTTTCGAAGCATTTGAAAGTAACAATTTCTTATATTATTTATTAATTTTTATAAGCAGAAAAAATAACATGAACGAGGCATTTATTTTTGATAACTATATTATGGTTGTATCAAAGACTGAATATATAGTTGCAACAACATTATTTGATCCGTTTTTATGCTTTGCACATTCTTGTTTAAAGTTTATCATTAAAATAAATACCGTAAATAGGAATAGCCACATTTATGTATAACAACCATAGTATTTTTAATATGAACATACAGGGTGTCCGCCGGGAAGGTATACTACTTTGTTTTGCCGCCATTTAGGTAAACATTAGTCTTGACAGTTCATATTTGGCAGTCGTGAAGTAGACACGTGGCAAATTTATTATGGAAAAATATTCGACAAACAAACGTGTTTTAATCGTTGAAACATTTTATCAAAATCAATCATCGATTAGTTTGACGATGAAAAAGATGTTGATTGGCCTCCACGGTCGCCTTATTTGACTGCTCTGGACTTCTTTTTGTGGGGATATCTGAAAAGGAAGGTTTATGCAAACAAACCAGAAACGCTTGAGCAACTCAAACAAAATATTCGTGATGAAATTAATGAAATACCGCGTGAATTGTGTGAGAATGTAATGAAAAATGTGCTCAAAAAGGCTCGCATTTGTGAGGCTAATAGAGGCGTACATTTATCTGATATTGTATTCCATACATAATTGCCGACATTAAATAAAACATTTATCACTATAAGATCCATTCTCTTTCATTTAATCAAAAATTAAACAAAGTAGTCTACCTTCCCGGCGGACACACTGTATAATTTTGTTCGGTCTTAAATAAAGTATATTTGAGCACAAAAAAAAAAATAAATAATTTTTCAGAACCATATTCATGTATTTATAGAAATTGAACTTTACGAGCTGCATATAATTTGTGCAGCAGTGGCTGTTGTACTTCTCATCTGGTTTATATAAAAATTAATATAAATATTTAACGTCTACTCGCGCTGTGACTGACACGAAGATTTTATTTGTCAAAAATTATTTGCGTAATTTTATGTCTGAAATATATATTCAATGATTATATGATGGCTTTAAATATTCTTTTAATTTGTGACCATAGTACTTTATCTATATCCTGCAACAATTTCGCCAACAGCCAGGCATATAAATAGAGCGCAGAATACGATCCCTGTGTATGTCACATCACTAACATAATGCTTTTTTGTGATAACTTCATTGTGGTATTGCGGTTTTAATTCCTTTTGTCACTGAACTGTACCGCCAGCGGTTAGTAAACTACAATATCGAACATCACACCGCTCTCCTTAGCGCTCTTCTTTGACGGTAATGTTAGAAGAATCTTCGTCGAAGAAAACTAGTAAATAAAATAGCAACAAATATGTAGAGCATAAATATTAGGGATTAATTAAAAAAAATTTCACGATTTTCTCATCCATGCATGCTCACAACAACACCCACAACAAAATCATTAAAACTTAAACACATAAATTCTGTGTTAAATAAATATATTTTTGCATATTCCTTTTTTTATTTTCTAAGGAAAATCCTCAATCAGTCATGGCTTGTATGCGTTCAGTGGATGCAAAAACAATTTCTGTACAACAATGGAATTCCTATTCGGGTATTTTAAGTTTTCCCTCAGGTCCAACAATTGATGGGGCATTTTTGCCAGCTGATCCCATGACTCTTATGAAAACAGCTGATATGTCTGGTTATGATATAATGATTGGAAATGTCCGAGATGAGGGTAAGTTGTTTGTTTTTATTAAATAACAATTATTTTTTGCACTGGTTTTCTATAGCGGTTTATATTTACGCGAAGTAACGTCAACTTTGAAAGATATTGTGAGTGTGTTCGTCACACAGGGAAAGCGACATGCCAATAAAAGTGGTGTCTTTGACAAAACAAATACTATGCCAATTTTCTTATTTTTCTACTAAATTCTAGAAAACGAAAAATAAAAAAATATGTGTTCGAAAGGATATGCTAGATTCGGTGTTTATTTGCTTTTTACTGTTATTTTGCACGAGTATTCTGTAACATTTGCTGTTTTATTCTTTTGTCCTTGACACAACTTTGTATTTATTATGTACATATCTACAATTACATGCATATACAAACATGTTGCCTCTTATGTATTGTTGGCATTTTATTTTTATTTGAAATTTTATTCCGTTGGTTTTTATTTCAACTGACTCCAAGGAATAACGCACCTATCGTGCCTAAATACAAGCACGGGAGGATGTTAGTTAATTTTTTGTTTTCTGGTCGTACTTCTAATAATTAACTTAGTATTGCAACGCGGTACAGCTTCTACTAATATTGAAACCCATTGCACGTGCGTACAAAGTTTCCTCTTGTTAAATTGCTCGTTGGTATTGTGTATAGATTGTATGTAAATTTCTTACTCTTCTTGTACGTTTCAATTACTAATAAAATTTTGTTAATTTTCTATTCGTATATTTTAACTATTTCCGTTAATGATGGCACAATTAAATAATCATTTGAAAAGTCAAAATTCAGAAAAATTTTTGCACAATCAGTAAATTTCAATGGTTAACATGTGCTTTACTGTGCTTCGATGTGGTCGTGCCAGCACAAATTATGCCAAACATTCAGGTCACCACGACAGGATAAGTACTTAAGTTTAGGTTCGGTTAGGTTACTAGTTGATATATTTTTGTTGGCTAATTTTCATACACTCCTTAATGCTTAAGAAGAAGCCAAAGAGCCGTGATAAAGCACCAGCTATCATCAAGTTTGCACTTCGCAATATCACTAATGCCCTCATGGAAATGAATGGTCAGACATCTTTGTCTATGGCGTTGAAGCCTTGATCAGTGACAGATGAAATGGTCTAAAGTTCCTGGCTTCTCTTCATCCGCGCATATCATACAATAATACGTTGTGCCATTTTCCTATCATCTAGTTTTCGCTTTAACCGATCAATGGCCAATCAATGGCCAATTAACGCACCTATTAATGGTGTTTTCTTTTCTACACACAAAATGGCACCTAATTAAAAGGTACATACATAAAATGTCTTGGCAACCTTTTAATAATGCAGCTTGTTATTTCACTAGAACTGAACACAACTTATGAAAAAGTGGAATGCCCTGTTTTCAACAGCTGACAGCTAAGTTTTACAGGGCACTATCAATCGACACTGTCGATTTTTACGGGGAAAAAGTGCAATGCCTTCCACCCTTAGTGAGGGCGATTTTTTTAGAATCAAACACACTGCCCTTTTAGAGAGCAAAACATTTTTAAGAAACGAACACCAAAGTACATTTTCTGCATGGAGATGTACCATTTAAAAAAAAAAAAAAAAAAAAAAAAAACACCATAAGACTCTCTCTCTAAAATCTTTCTATTCATTCCCAGTAATAGATCAGATTTACTCTAAAAAAGTTCTGATCATATGACCCTCGAGACTCCACAATCCTCTCCGTTCCGCCAGATATGCTTGGTTCTGGTGATTATGCAGTTACTGAGTTCCGTATAGTAGTAACCGATTTGAATCTTAACTGATGAATTTTAATGCTGACCCAAGCCTTGCATGCTCATCATCCGTTTCATTTTCCTAAATATTGCAATGACCTGCAACACAAAATAGCCTAACACTATATTTGAGCTCACCTAAACTTGATGCCTAGTTTCGATTTGACTTTACGCCCTTCAAAGCATTCAGCACCATGTGACTGTCAACGTAGAAGGTAACCTGCCCGCCTTCAGTTACGTGCTCTGCCACCAATTCCGTGGCTTTAAGGGTCAGTCTAAAATACACTACATTCATTCCGCAGTCTGAAAGTCTTACGAAGACCTGTTCCTAAAGAATAGACGCCAGCGTTCTTGCCTATTTCCATTATCGACCCGTCTGTAAAGACCGCGCAACCCTCATACAGCCAATTCGAGTTGATCCAGAAATCCCTATCCGAAATGACTGGTGGGGGCATCTTGGGAAAATAGTTTTGCAACATTGTAGTCCGTAAGCCCAGGGGATGTGGACTGTAAATCTTGTCGTTACAAAACCCCCATCTAAGAGTCTGAAAAAACTTCTTGCTGCTGCTCCCACCACAAAATCTTCAATAAGAAATAGGTCAAGAATGACCTCTGGACCTTAGCAAGTAGTTTCCACTGGCTCTCACTTCTCATTATAAGTAGTTAAAATCCAAAATATGTTATATTTTGATGACTGCTGAAATTGCTCACTTTTGCTGAAAAAAAAAAAAATAAATTTGTTCAAAATGTCATGGAATTATCAAACTGTCTTCGTTTAAGACAAAACATGATATGTTGTAAAATTTTTTTTTTTAATCTATTTATCATCATTTCAAACAAAATGATGTGCAACTTTGTTGATATAACCGAAAACATACTCGTTACTGAAATTATATTCCTGATTAATTAAACCAATAATTAATTAATTACATAATTATTTTTCCTTGCAGGTACATATTTTCTTTTATACGATTTTATTGATTATTTTGATAAAGACGAAGCAACATCATTGCCACGTGATAAATTTTTAGAAATAATGAATAATATATTTAATAAAGCCACACAAGCTGAACGAGAAGCGATTATATTTCAGGTGAGTTTTTTTTCTAAATGACAATATTTTTACGTTTTTTTTTTACAAGGGAATAAATACATTTATAATAGATTGTAGTCAAAGACCTACATGCATGTGCATGCAGCTGATAGTGGTTTATATGACAGAACAATTCATATATACAATACATATATTTTATCAGCTTAAAAGTAAAAAATAAAACACAGAAATGTTTATTTGCAATAAATGAATTGCAATAGTTGAAATTTACAATACCCATGTTTCCCATAAATTAAACAAGACAATGCCACAAATAAATGTTTGCAATTTTTTTCAACAATTACTAAAGTATTATTTTGAGTTTAAATATAGTATGTAGTCCCTATTTTTAATTTTGGTATCTGTATGTGTGAGTGTGTGTTTTTTAAAATGGAAAATATTTTATTCGAAAATTCATAAACACTTGGCAAATTTAAAGTTAACAACAATTAATGCATTTCTTTCTATGTATTTGCTGAAGTTAATTCTTTGCTTAATAACAAATTGAAAAGTTTTCATACTCATTTGCTTAGGCTGAACTCACACTAACGATAGACAAATGGTTTTTGAATTTTAAATTAAAGACACACGTTTGATGCTAACCCATACCAAAAAAGAATTAACATCAATTTTTTTGTTCTAAAAGGCAATCAAACAGCAATGCCACAAAGTATTTTGTCTTTTGTTGTTTATTTTTTGTTTTTGACGTGTCTTAATTGGTATGGTTTGTTAAATCATAAGAAACCAAGCAATTATGTGCAACGAGGTTCGTTTCAGTCTATTTTCAAATACTCTGTGCAAGTATGTTGTATAAAACCACATGTATTATCTGTAATGGATGTTATGGAGCAGTTATACAAACACACATTTTTGCGTTTGTTTTGTTCGATGTGGGTTGTTTCATAAGAAGTAATGTTCTGTGGTCGTATTAGTCAGAAAAACTGTTTTGTCTTACGTCGGTTTGGGTTCAGCTTTCTACACAAACTATCTAACAATAACCGAGAAGTGATAAAGCAATTCACTATAGTTCTACAAACATCTTAAAAAGGAGCATAAATAAATTCTTGTCAATCTCGAACAAAATATAAGATATTATTTTAAGTAACAGTTCATCCGGTTTTTCGTACCGAAATTCGTACCTTAAACCTAGATTAAATTTACTTATCCTTTAGAAATACAAGGGTTAATATATATGTATATATATAATATTCCGCCGTCAGCGAAAAATAACTCTAATAAATTGTCAAAAATTAAATATAAAATTTCAAAGTACCAAAATCTATTTCAAAGTATTAAAATTGCATTTGTTTTTCGGCAAGTTTATTAAACATTTTGTTTGTTTCGTTTTAATGCGGCAATAAAATAGCATCACACATACAGCAACCAACCCTTCTCTGTATTTGTATGAAAGTCTTTATATCAGGGGGGTTATTATGTATTTCGATTGGAATCGAAAATGCTTTCGAAAGGAATTTACGAATCGAAAGGAAAATCGTATTATGTAGTACGTTTGAAAAGCACGCAGAGTTGATTTAATAATTTTAAGGGAAATTTGTAAGTGATGACAATTTTTATATGTTAAAACTTGGTAGCACTTTGCATTTAATACAAATGTCAGAATTATGTTTAAAAATTTGCAAATTTAAAAGAAAACAAGTAACTTAAATGAATAGTGTTTTGTTGTGGGAAAGTGATGAAGAGGATTTTGCTTGAGAGAGATTCCAAGGGAAATTTATAAAAGATGCATGGAACATTTTGAAGCTCAGTGAAAATTTGTGAATAATATATTTTTTAAAAGTAATAAGTATGTACATATGTATTGTATGTACATAATATTGAATTGAATGCTAAAATATTTCGTTTTGATTCATAAAAAACTTTTGCCTCACATTAATTAACGCTAAACTCCATTAACAATGACTTACTGACTATTTCAGGATGTCGAAAGAATTTTTATTTTTTTTTTTCATTCGTACAAATACATTTAATACAAAAAAAATTAACTGCCTGTTCAACGATGTCGAAAGAAAATCTAAGCGATCGAAAGCCAACCGCTCGAAGTCTAATCAATTTGGGTTCAACGATATCGACAGCTTTCGATCGAATGTAGTTACGTTTTTCAAAGTATTGCCACATAAGAAATTTTAATTGTTTTAGCTATTTTCTTTGAAATTGTCAAAATCACTATCAATTCGTTTGATATATAAAAATAAACGAAAGTAATAAAAAATTACAAACAAATAATAAAGACAATGTATGTATGTATGTCGTTGAACATGCCGTAAGAATTTTTTTTGCTTCAAATGGAATTATACGAATGAAGAAATATTAAAAAAATTCTGTCAACATTTTGAAATTGGCAGTTAAAAGTCCCGTGTCTATTTTTAATTTTTTTAAGTAGTTAAAAACAATAACTGTAAGACTTCCGCAATCAAAATGGAATTCGAAAAAAATATGTACGTTAATAACACTTTTGACATTTGCTTTCGTACTACATAGTTGCACTTTCGAAAGGGATTTGTTGCTTTCCGAAAGGGATTAAAACAATTCCCACAAATTACGAACGTTTGGAAATAAATTTTCGAAAATCGTACTATATAATACCATTTATACGAATTCGTAAATTTTGCGATTCGAATCGAAATACATAATAACCCCCCAGCTATGCCGGCAACCATTGTCATTATTTGAATTGTTATTTTATTCTCCATAATAGTTTTATATATATTTGTTTTATACTCGTAGTTTGATATCTTCTCTTGTTGTTGTTGCTGTTGTCATTCTTACACCATGAATTTATTACTTCCGTCTCTGACACTTAATTTTTATCGAAAAACAAAATATATTTTATTTTACTGTATTCCTCTTTGGTAAGATATTAAGATCAGAAAAATAAATTTCTCTTGTTATATTTCCTTTTTTACGGTTTACATTTATATGAATATTCGTTTTTATTATTACACACACACATATGTACATACACATGCTATTAAATGTTCTCTAACATTTTCACACAGAGAAACATACTAACCAGCGTTGTCAACTTGGTGCGTTTCGCACCTTTTTTGGTGCTTTTCTAAACGTTTTGTGCGAAAAATATCTGAGTTGGTGCGTGGTGCGCTTTTTTTTTAATTTTTGTGCGTTTTTTTAATTTTGGGTGGCTCCGAAGCATATTAAACACAATTTTTTGTTTTAGTATGAGAAAAAAGAATTTTTTACAAAAAATACAACTGTTTCAATACCATTTCATTCAATTGTATAAAATTTTAACATTCAATTTTACAGACCATAATAAGAGCAACCATTAATGATGTTTAAGAGGTACTAAAACACATTCACGAAAACCGTTAAACCGTCTTGTTGTTATAGATAAGTTGTAACATTTCATTATAAGAAATTTGTTTTCCCTTTTAGATTTTCAGAGTACATAATTGTTTGTTGTCGTAAAAGTTGCTGTCAATTGTGTTAAAGAGCTTAGCAAAAACAAAGTATTCTCGAGACTAGCGATCATTGTTTGATTTTTATAAAATGCATAAAAAATGCGTTTATATAAAGTGTTGTAACACTAAAATTAATAAAATTTCTATTTAATAAAGAAAAATTTAAAGTTAGTGTCAATAATGGAGTCTAAAAAAGGAGATCATAAGCGAAATACAAAAAGATTTGGGAATCACAATGTGAGTTTAAGCAATGGATTCGGCCTTGACCAAATAATAAAACAAAAGCAAGATGTTTATATTGCAAATGCAATATCACGCCTAAATATCCAACCTTGTTCGGCATGCTGGAACACGGAAACATATTACAGCTTTAAGCCCATTTAGCTACAAACGACATCAAGAATCAACATTGTACAAAATGTTTTATCCCATTACAAATATGTTGTCATGCCATTAGAAGTATAATTTGAATCCGATGTCGAAACATTATCTAGTATTGAAAAAGGGTGAATGATTCACTTCATGCAATGGCACAATATTGTATCAACATTAGAATTTTGGACTAAAGTTAAATGTTGTAAAGGCGCAAAATTAATTCAATAAAAATTTTCAATACAAAAAAAAAAATTCTGAACTTGGTGCGTTTTTTGTTAAATGGCGCGTTTTTTTCTCCATTTTGGTGCCTTTTGAAATTTCAAAGTTGACAACGCTGATACTAACGGTACCAGGAGCGAATAAAGAAAAATCAATGTTTTGCAAAACATAGAAAAAAAAAAACAAACAATTCTCTTTTGTTATAAATGAAAAAAATACAAGAAAACAGGAATCGAATGAAGAGAAATATTTCAATTTAAAGTGACATTGATGATGACACATGAGTAGTTATTGGTATTTTATTATTGAGCTGTTGGTTGTCATTTGTTTAATTTGCCACATTTTGTTTGATAGAAATGTTGGATGCCAGAGTACAACTTCCTTGTTGTTAAAAAAGGTTGCAGTTAAATTACACCGCATTTAAATATCGATTCAAATATAACTTGTATGTGTGTGTTTTTTTTAAATTTATTTTAGCGTACCAGTCAAAAAAGACTTGGATTTGATCTCTTTTCAGGAGATGTCATCAACATCATGGATTTGTATGTCCTCTACTAGGAAAAGTTATTTCACAATGCCTTTTATAAGTTGGAGTAGTCCCATGAGTGCTGGCCTTATTAAAGAAAAATTGATTTTTTTCAATTCTTTTTAAGGATTTGTAGGTTGTAAATGTATGACCCTTTTTAATTTTGCTTGTACAAAACTCGCATAATTTATTATTTATTTAGAGGAAATGATCGGACATTATAAAAGCTGATAAGAAATCCAATTAAAAATATTGAAAAATTAATGCTAGAATTACGATTTAAATAAGGAATAAGTTGAAATATATTATTTCATCTAAAATTCAATCAAATTAAACTCAACTCAATTATTTATTAACTCTGAATAAGAAATACGAATTAAATTTCGGAAATAATAATTGTTCTTGCATATTTATCGGCTGAAAAGTTCGAATTTAAGTTTCGATTGATTTTTTCTGATGTTCATATTAGGAGTTTAAGAGTCTATTTCACCAAACAAATTTAAACACAGTTTAATTTAATTAAAGATCTCTATTTAAATTCTGTTTAAAAAAATTCTATTTTCACCAACTTCTATAATAAAACACCAGAAAGTATGCTACCATTTAATATGAAAATTTTATTGAATATGACAATTTTTTTTATTTATGTATGTGTCGCTAAAGACTGCTGGTGTGAGAGAGATGCAAAATGAGTATTTAAATGGAGATTGCTGACTATTTAAACAGCTTTTAAATGTGTAAAGAGAATAATTGGTGAAAATGAATAACTACGTTTAAATATGAATTGATATTTAAATAGAATTGGTGAAAGAGGCTCTAAGGGTCAAGAGAATATTAAAATATCCAATCAGACTAACAGAGAGTCTCTTTCACCAAACAAATTTAAACACAGTTTAATTTAATTAAAGATCTCTATTTAAATTCTGTTTAAAAAAATTCCATTTTCACCAACTTCTATAACAAAACACCAGAAAGTATGCTACCATTTAATATGAAAATTTTATTTAACATGAAAATTTTTTTTTATTTATGTATGTGTCGCTAGAGACAGCTGGTGTGAGAGAGATGCAAAATCAGTATTTAATTGGAGATTGCTGACTATTTAAACAGCTTTTAAATGTGTAAAGAGAATATGTTTTTTTTTTTTTTTTTTTTTTTTTTTTTTTTTTTTTAATTAGGACCAGCACTCAGGGGATGACCCCTACGTATGCAAAGCATTGAGCCGGAACTAGGAAAATAGGTTTTGGGAAGGAGGATAAAGGGAGTAGTGTTTGTGGACATTCGATTTGAACTCTGACACACTGAAAGTGGCAGGAAAGACCTCTGCGGGGAAGATGAATAACTACGTTTAAATATGAATTGATATTTAAATAGAATTGGTGAAAGAGGCTCAGAGTATAACAATACTGATTGCAGTGCAGCCCCTTAGTACTTTTTTTATAATTGTTTCATATTAAAAATACCTCATTAACTCCATGTCAGTCTTAGTACTTTATTTCTATATAGACTACTAGATATACCCGGTGCTCTTCGCTACTCCCCTCATTATAAAATAAAATTCCTATTGTGAAAATTTAATGACGATCGGTCCAGTAGTTAAGATTATATTACGAATTTTTATTTTCCTCAAAAAGGGCGTGGTCCCAACCACTTTTCCACTGGTACGTATTCCAAATTATGCCAATACCATATGTACCAAATATCATCGACGTAGGTAAAAAAATGCCGAAAATATGCCGATTTAAATTTTTGGGTTATATTGGGCGGTGTCACACCTCTTTGTCCAATCAAAACATCATATAGCTTATTATTCCTTCCAGAGTCAAAGTGACATGCTGTAAAAATTTCAGGAAGAAAAATAAATATATGTATATGTCATTGGAGGTGCAATATGAAAATTAGATTTTGCCACGCCGCTCCGCCCGCAGACCGAAAATCAGACTTCACAGTGTCACCCGCCTGAATGTTCTGAAGATTCCCTGAAAATTTCATCAAAATTGGCCCAGCCGTTTTGGAGTCCATACGTTACATACATACATACACACATTCATTATTGTATATATATATATTATTGTTTACATTTTTTCACATTTTATATATCAGCAACATTGACAACACTTCGCCTTTGTTATTCATGTGTTTTTGACTAAAATTAATGTTGATGCTGACAAAAGTGCCATCAGATATTAATAAAATATTAAAAATAAGTATACTTTTTTTTTGAAAAAGTACTTTCTTGTTTGAAATTTATTACCATATTAAAATTTTAATTATCCATCACAGCCTGTAAGTTTCAGTAATTTGTTCATACCAATTTTAATATGGCTGCATTTAATAACATTAAATTGTCAACAAATTTCTGTTTTCAATCAAACTAGTTGTTATACTGCAACAATAGTATGATTCTAACAATAAAATATAATGAATAATAATGGCAATAATATCTCAGGCAAATTATGCTACAATCAAATCATATTTTGAAACAAGATATAGAAATCTGTTAATTGGTTCTCATTCTTGACTGAACGCGCTTCAAACACTTCTGTATTTCAAATGAAAAATTCACTCCTTTATTTCGGATTTAAAAATAAAGAAATCTATAAATGTAACTACAGTATAACTATAGATATCTAGGACCATACTATTTTCATAAACATATCAATATAATGTGATAGATTTTAAATATTTTAATTTAATAATACAATACAATTACATGATTCATGCATATAATGATGTTTCTTGATTATGGTTACGCCAAACATGTTATTTCTTTGGATTTATGGGCCGATACAACAGCATACATTATATAATATTCAAAATTAAATTTTGTTCCAAAACAAAACAGAAAACCAAGTGAGGAACTCTTCTTGTGTTAAATTATAATCACATTCACTAGCGGCCATCACTATACCACATAAATACTTTGGCAATCGTCACTAAACAAATCCAAGAACAATTTTAAGAATTAAATAATAAATTCAATATTATTTATATACAAATAGTTTTTAAATTTCTCGTATATTTTAGAATGCTAAACAATTTTATACTGATTTTGTTGGAATTTTTTAACTCAGATTGCTTCTAATAAAAATTTTGTTTAATCTGCTAAATTGTATTATCCAAGTAATAAGATAAAATTTAACAAAAATATATAACAATTTTTGTTTATAAATTTATTGGAAAAATAAATAAATCAACATGAAAGATCTACAATTGAATACAGATAAATAAACTTTCATATACTACAGTGAAGTCACGGTAAGGTGAACTTTTAAAAACCAAGATTGTGCACTTTATTGAATTTGTTCACATTTTCGATTGGAATAATTTTTACAAATTTACTAGATTATTTAGTATAATTGAACAAGCCTACAAAGTAAAGGAAGACCATAAAATTTATTTCAAACTTATAAGTTTTTATATATTCACTTTTAGTTTAATAGTAAATAAAAAAAAACATAATGGGAGATCCTACAAAAACTAGGAAAAAATAACGTGAAGAGTTTATAAAACATTTGAGAGTAACAAATAGCAACAAAAATGTTCGACTTTAAATACATGTCATGTGTTAAATGAGCTTATTTAAGTGTTGCGATTTTTCTGCATAAAACTGTTGTTCACTATTTTCACCCATAAAACTTTGTTCACAATATAGAGAGTTTATATATAACAAAATGAGTGTTCACATGAGTGGACAGTTTACTATTGTGGAAGTTCACATTACCGAGAGCTCACTGTATGAATATGTATGTATATAAACGAGCTGACATTAATTGTCTGGCGTATATGCCGAATTGGCTAAAACTGGCACAAAAGATTTAGAAATAGAAATGATTTTGATAGGAAAACTACTGATTGCGGTATATGTTTTGAAAAAAAAGGAGCTTTTTGTGAACTTTCAGGAATGCGTGGGTAAAAGTGGAAATTGTATTATTAAAAAAAAGGAGAAATCTTGTTTTGAGCCGCAGATGCAAAGTTGGCTTCTTCGGTAGCACTAACTTTATTGTTTATTGCTTAACTCTAATATTGTTGATATGAAGCAAAATAAATTCGGAATAATTTAGAATTCTACAAACATTTAACCATCAAGTTTTGGAAACGCAAAGCAAGTTTCCTAATTCATTCTCAAATCAATAATAAGCTGCTGATATAAAGTTTGCTATAAAACAACCCATTCTGTATCACTGCAATAGAGATGATTATTATTATTGTGTTATTAAAAAGTATATTAAATTGTTGCATTTAATTTTTTAATATACCACTACCATAACAATTAAGTGCTTCTGCCCACCAATCACTAAATCATTAATTTTTTTGTTTTATAAATATTTATCGAAATACATAATTACAACAAATTCATAACATTCAAATATAGAAATTCATTTGAAAATTTTTATTTTACTGCGACCAACAATAGCGATTATAAATAATTGGTTTTTTATGTGTTAAAATGCATTTTTAAATTGTTCAATTAATATGAGGCAAAAAATAAAACACAACACACACACACAAAATGTGAAAAATTTTCCACAATAAATTTATTTACCAAATTCTCTTGGGAATAATTTTAATATGATTTCAATAGAACATTTATTTAAATTTCTATTTAATACTTTTATCGCATTACAATTATTACACTGTTGTATAGAAAAAAATTGCAATTAAAATAACAAAAAAGTAAAGTATAATTTATAGAACATGAAATTTAAGCATTTCATATTTTTATATTATTATTATTACGAATAAACGTAATTATTATTCTAACTTATATTGATGTACATATGAAAAGTAATATTATCAGGCTCAAGTTCAGTTTTTTTATTGAATTAATGAAAATTCAAAATTACTAAAAGTATTTTTATGTTGAAAAATATTATTATTTATATCCAATCAGTTTTTTGCAGAACGTATCAGTACTAATTTCAAGGCCGCTACACCTCTCATCAGCGTACAATTGTCCATCTTTACAATTTTCGTAAAGTGGATATTAATTGAGAAGAATTTCCAATAATTAACCAGTTTTCAACAGAAATAGAATACGAGAATTAATTTTTAATTCATTTTTATTCTACAATGAAACAGTGCTGGTTAGTACGAAATTCCCTTATCACTGTTTGGAAATTACTAATAATCAACACAAACTCATAGTCCGTTATCATCAAAGTATTCTACTTTGTAATTTTAACGTTTTTGTTGTTTTTACTCTATATTAGGGAAATTCACATATTACTGTGACCCTTGTTATTAGGGTATTTATAGCTCGTGACCAAGCGCTGGTGAGAGGTGTAGCGGCCTTGAAATCAGTACTGATAATTTCTGCTAAAAACTGATTGGATATAAATAATAATATTTTTCAACATAAAAAAACTCTTAGTAATTTTGAATTTTCATTAATTCAATAAAAAACTGAACTTGAGCCTGATAATATTACTTTTCATATGTTACATTTAAGGATTTGTTTAAAATTGTATTTAGGCAATTTTTCTAATTCGGGCTATTTTTTTGAAATTATTTGAAATTTTTACAAGTTCTGCTGCCACAAGTTCTATCTGTTTGTTTTGGCTATGTTTTTTGAGCTTTTATTATTATTTATTTCATGCAATATTCTGCCATTTGTTGTGTTTTGGTTAAACGGCAGCCTTAAAAAATCTCATTAAAATAAAAATGATTTTTACAACAACACTTGACTGTAACTAAATAAACTTTAAATTATAATTGTAGAAAACTCAGCAGCAGATTTTATTAATTATTATTGTGTTTTTTTTAAGTTTAGCAAATGTAAAGAATAATTAATGTTGTGGTAAATAAAAACTGAAATAAAAAACTAAAAAAAAAAACTTTCATTTCAGCATTTTTTTTTTCGCATTTTTTCGGTCTCTCAGTTATAAAACTTTTAATTGAAGAATTTAAAGCAATTTAAAATATGACAGCTAGAAAAAAATATATAAAAATTCACACAACCACCACACACACACCAACCCTATACACACAGAGTAGTTAAGTTCATGTTAAAAGTTTAATTAATTAAAATAAAGTGCAAAAACAGCAGAAAAGTTTTATTAATCAGAAAAATACACAATCTGACAATTGAAATTTACATGTGTCGTTTACAGTTTTATTCCTTGTGAAATTTTTATCAAGTTTCATTTATTTTATGAACATTTTCTCGCACTTTAATTCTTTGCAGTATACCAGCTGGGAGAGTAATCCTGGATATCAAAATCAACAACAAATTGGCAGAGCTGTAGGTGATCACTTCTTCACCTGCCCCACAAATGAGTATGCACAGGCATTAGCTGAACGAGGTGCACAAGTACATTATTACTATTTCACACATGTAAGTATTAATATAAAGATGATGGTTTACATATAAATTATGCAAAAAAAAAAAAAAAAAAGAAATTCAAGTGAAATAAAAGAAGAAAAATAGTACAGTGCATTTCATAATTATACGAGCCACTTTAATCGCTTAGAAGAATTGTTTAAAGTTTTAAAATCCATAGCAATTTTAATTAGTCTTGGGTGAATTTAATTTTTTTGATTAAATTAAATTTATTCTACCAAAAAAATTTCTTTGCAAAAGTATTGAGAAAAAAAATGCTAGAAAAAATACCCTGCACTACTTCTACTTTTTTTTAATGAATTACTTTAACATGTTGACGTCATTGCAGACAATAACTTGCCACATTGACATACAAATAACAATTTGAAAGTTTCAATATTAAGAAAATATTATATCGATGGCTTAATATAGAAAGGTCGTATATCAACTTTTAGCTATTTTATAGGAGAAGGAAAAAACTCAATAAAATCTGAAAAAATAATAATTTTTTTTTTCTGAAGCAGATTTTTATTAAAACAGCCAACAAATTCAATTCTGTTTTTGTTTTTTTTTTTTTGAAATGAGTTAGGGCTTTTTTTTAATTACTGTAAACTGTAAAGCTGTTATTCGTCAACATAGGAAACTGAATTTTTAAGGGAGGTGTATTTGAGTATTGTCTACCAGAACATGTAAAAAAAACGATTTTTAAAAACGGGATACGACCTTTCTATATTAAATATTCATAAATCAATATTCAAACAATAATAAAAATTAAAAGCCTCTGAAGAGAATTGAACACGTGCCAAGCGTTTAAGTCACTGATCTATTCAACAATTATTTGTTTTTACAATTTTCTTTGTCAGGATTTAAACTTCTGAATATCAAAACGATAAGCATAGACGCTGCTATTCTACTTATGTTTCATATTTATGTTGTTGGTGTAACTAATGTAAAGTCAGCCGGGCGGTATGTAGTTTATTGTTGAAAAGTATGATGTTGGATAATTACAACACATTACCAAGGTTTTGTGGGGGTGGAATTTGTTCCCCTCCTCAAAAATATGGTTTTTTGCACAACTCCGCTATTTAAAAACCGAATTTCAAAATTCTTATTTTTTTTGAACTATAAATTGGCTTGAAGTGAAGCCTCACATTTTTTGTTAAATCGGTGCAAGTTTTTTCCTCCTCCAAAAAACTTTTACCTAATTAAAAGTTCGTATGCTTATGGAAGAAGTCTTAAAAAAGAAATGACAATCATACGGACTTGGAAACTTTTAAAATATTGTTAAAAATCTATAGATGATTTGAATTTAGCACCCAACGAAATGCTTACCAACAACCAATAAATAAAAATATTTGAAACACAATTTCTTAAAAAATATCTCCAACTCTATTAAATTAAAGTTGGCTTTTTAGATTGAAAGAAAAAAAAAAAGTTATAAAATTTAAAGTTTTATGATTATCGAACCAAATGTAATGTTACTGTGTATGTGTGTGTTTGTTTTTGGCAGTATAAATGGCATTTATTTGTTGAAGAGGGAAATTGTTTCCTGTTACAAGTTTGTAACAGTAAATTACTGAAGATGGCTGCACACTTTACTTATACATACATAAACAGGAACATGTTATTTTTATATACACATACAGATGTATGTGTATGCCAATATATATATATACCTCTTAATTTGTGTATATGTAGACATACTCTATACATACATCTATACATGCTACGGAGCATTATCCTGCAGTTTTAAAAGTAGAAATTGACTCAAAAACGGTAGGTATTTCGCTAACGAAAGATCGACTAACTACTACAATGGCCACAAGTAATGCAAGAGTTCGCCTTTTGACTCTCTCACTCATGTACACTCAAATTTGTTTTTACGAGTTGCCAGTTACGTGGTTTTACGTGGTCAGTGAATTTTAAGCTTTTAGTAAAAAAGTGTTTTTATTTAGAAAAGTAAAATGAGCAGCAGAAGTCAACTAAAACGTTGCATAAAAAAAGAAAAAGAACAATTGATTGAAAATATTATAAATATTGCAAAAGAAATTTGATAATTTTTCATTAAGAAAATATCGTTAGTGATCTAACTGGTACATTATGACTAGCGAAATAGTTGGGTTTTGCTGACTACTGATCTCATCGGTCTGATCGTGTCAATTGACAACCGTCAATGTCATCCCCATGTTAAAATCGGCAGTCGAGTGCATTGTTAGTAGTTAGTCTGATACTTAGTGGTAACGACTGCTAGCTAACGAAATAGCTAGTCATTCGCTAGCTACGCCGACTGCGGGGTAGTGAATGTATAAAGAGTATTGATGTGTATGTAAATATCAAAAGGTATATAACATTTTATTTAATGATGCCAGTTGACGTTGCAGTCGTGACGTTTCTTGTTATATATACACATACATACATGTGTATATTATATATTTTTTTTTCTGAAAAAAAAAACAAAATACACGTTTTATTTTCATGTCGCCGTTTGTTTGATTGTATTTGTGTAAAATTCATTAAAATTTTAATAAAATTTAACACTTAATGTCCTTGTTCGAAATTTGTTGCTACGAGTATATGAATGCATACACATGCATATGTAGCAGGCCAAGATGCATATACATAAATGTGTTACAAGTATATAAAATAATACCAGTAGTGAGTTTCTGTATGTGTTTTGGCTGTCATCAAATTTACACACTACAATAATTATTTAATGATATTTCTTATATTTAATTTCATTAATATATACTGCTGCTAGCACATAGATATGTGTGTGTGTGTGTTTCTGTATAAATACAATTTTTTTTATTTTATTTTTTGTATTAAAGATGCAGCCTCTTAGTGGTTAAGAATGTAGTAAATAATTTAGTGGCCTTGAAAAACAATTTTTATCACTTTTTCTTAATCAAAAATAATTAAATAAAAAAGTTTCTGTTTAGGGCCCCAGTATCCTTTTATTAGTTTGAAATGTGACGTTAACTGCTTCTAAGCTAAACTCGCAATTCTTTTTGGTATAGTTAAGATGAGTAAATGTAGACCATTTAATTTATTGAAATGAAAATTTCTAAATCCATTATTTGTGAAAACTTTCCATCTTTCTTCTTTTGCTACAAACATCTTCTATCTCCAGTTTATTAAAATTTTCTATGATTGCTCGCCACCCTGTCTTAAGCTTTTTTGTTTCTAATTCCTTTTGTAGTTCAAACTCTAATGTAGTCTATAATTAAATGTTAATCTTGATTTTTTTTTTTAGCAAAATTGCCTGTGGAACTTTTCTTATTTAAGCAACAACAAAAATAACAAAATCTTTCATATGTGTTGTTTAGTCCTTAAAGCACTTTAATGATTGCAAAAATGGTAATGAAAGAAAGAGGACGTAAAATTCTTTAATATAAACAAAATCTAAAAGAAACGAAAAAAGTTAAAAGGATTTTCTGTTGGCATGCCAAAATGTCACATGGGGCAAAAAATGGTCTGCATGTTTCCTTTCCCACCCCCACCACTCCCTTATTCTATCGCTACCATTTTTTTGTATTTTTAATGAATTAAAGAAATAGCACAAAAATATTGTACAAGAACTGAAAAAATATAGAAGTATATTGCAAATTTGATATGTAATAAAGTATATAATTTGCAAGGGAATGAATAGTCGTAGACTGAAAGCAATATTGAGAGAAGTGCTGGACTTTGGCAAACGTTTTGACCGAATTTGATTGAAATTATTGTGAAATATGTTGTTTTATTGTAACGAAACTTTTTACTATTTTACGACACTGCAATTAAATATATCGACAGTGGCTATTAAATGGCGTTAGTTTTTTCGACCAAAAAACTTTTTTAACACCTATGCCGAATTTTTCTGCAAATAAATAATAAATTGAAAACCATGTTTCTTAAGCTATTTTCGCAGTTAATGGTCGTATAGTACGGAAGTTAATACCAGAATGTAAACTAACATTTAAATTGTATTTAAATAGTAATTTCACTATAGTATAAGATTTTATTACAATACTAATATTTTTGTTAGTTTAAAACAGTAACAAGTTGCCAGTAAATGTGCCACAAAGAAACTAAAGTTTTAAATTTAGAATATACGAGTTGAGATATTTGTTGGAAAGAGTACACGTATCGTAAAAATAAACATGTTTGAGGCAACCATAATACGTATGTAGGAACAAATGTTAGAGGAACAAAAAAGAGAAGAGAGTGTAATAAATTGATTTAGCGTTTGAATAGTTTCTCTATGAACATTAAAAGAAATTATTTTCATCTAGAATACCAACGATTGTGTCGTCCGTCGACTTTACTTGTATTATGGTATTTGGTATACAGAACACATTCACTAGTAAAAGCTTGTATTATACTTTTTTTAAAAGTTCGGTCGGGTAAAAAAAAATTGTCCTGTGAACTAATTTCTATTCCTATTGCAACATTGCAACATTGACCAGTTGTTGCTGTAATTTATTTTATTAAATTTTGTTTATCAATTTCAAGTATCAGTCACATCTTCCAGAAGAATTTTAATATGAAAGTCGCAACAACATTTTGATTATAAATTCTTGTGCTTTTAATTTATAGTTTAAAAAACTTTAGGGCATAAATTTTCAACAACATGACTCAGCGGAATGATAATAATATACATTATTTTTTTATTTTTTGTAAAATATAACAAAATTTTGTTAAATGAATATATTTTGCCTCTTTACCATCTCATGTTTGAAAAACTATCTTCTTTAACATTGTTTTATATTGTATCTCATAATAAAAAGTATAAATGGCATGGCCGTACATTATTATCACTCTATATACAAACTTATAAATATCTTGCGTTAAAATACAAGTTGCAACTACAATTTATGAGCATGAAAACAAAAAAAAACACAAAAACTTAAAAACTTAAAACGAAAAACTGCAATGTTTGGGTAAATTTATACCAGAAAGTTAAAAAAAAAAACACACAGACATTGTATCTGCATGTAAGAGCATTAAGGGTACCCTTAATGTTATAAGAGTTTGCGGTTTTTTTTGTTTTTTTTTTTGAAAATTAATTGATTTTATTTTTCTTACTATTTTTCTATTTATTTTCCCGTTGAGTTTAGAAGATTTTATTTTGAAGATTTATTTTTAGAGGACCACCCTAATGAGCATATGCCTGCAATATTGCTACTTGCATGCATGGCATATAATAGAGAATATTTTGCACGTGCTTGCTGCAAACAAAGTTGAGTCATCATCAGCGCAATCAACATCATCAGTGCTAATGGTGCGTACTTAAAGAAATAACTCTTCTTCCATAATAGAAAAAAAATTAACATATTTTATCTCTATGGCAGTGAATGCTAAACATTTTTTTTTGTTTTGTACATCACTTTCATACCCCACCAAAAAGAGGCAAATTTTTGCATCTTGTTAACTAAAATTCACCGTAAAACACTACCTGCTAAATGACCTTCGTGAAGAATATCTTCAAGCAACAAATATCTGTATTGAAAATTTTTATCAAAAGCTTGTGATATCATCTGTTTATTCTCCTCCCAGGTTTTCAATTTCAGAGAGTCAATATACCGCATTTTATACAACACTGGGGTCCCGTTTTCTAGCAGCTGGCGACTACAATGCTAAACACACTTTTTGGGGTTCACGTTTAATCAGTCCTAAGGGTCGTGTTTTGTTTGACACAATTTCAAAAATGGGTTTGAATGTAGTTTCAAGTGGTCAGCCAACATATTGGCCAACGGATCGACAAAAAATTCCTGATGTTATCGACTTTGGAATCTCGAAAGGTGTGCCCAGCGAAATGACGGTAGTAGAAGCATCTTTGGATTTGTCTTCAGATCACTCGCCTACTATTATCACTATTTACTCACACACAACCGCAAGACCAACATGTGATTTACCGCTGACATCTGCACGTATTAACTGGCTGAAATACAAAAAATATTTGAGTGCTCATTGCACGGAAAATATGCCATTGAGAACACCTACTGACATAGAAAATTCTATTAGGTTGTTTGAAGCACATGCTAAACAAGCTGCTCTTAATGCTTCTTCAATTCAACCAAATCAACAAGCGAGATATAACAATATTTTTTGTGCAGATATAGAAAGGCTATTGACTGAAAAACGGAGAGCTCGACGAGAATGGCAACGATACAGATCGCCCCAGCTAAAATTAAGGCTTAAGGAGTGTACCAAGCAGCTTAGAAAAGTTTTGCAAACACAAAAAACAGCTTCGCTGCAAAAATTTCTGCAAGAACTCGATGCAACACCATCAACAGATTATTCGCTGTGGCGTGCAGCCAGAGGTCTTAAAAGGCCGGTGATATGTAAACCTCCATTACGAGCTTCAAATGGTGACTGGGCAAGAACTGATGCTGAAAAAGGTGCTCTTTTTGTTAAACACTTAGAAAAAGTATTTACTCCAAATATTTCTGCTGATATTATTGAACTGCCACCAGTCGTCGCTTTACCAGAAATTCCGCTAAGATTTAATATTGTGGATATTCAAAAGGCTATTACAAGTCTAAACTCAAAAAAAGCCTCAGGTATTGATAGAGTAAGCAACAAAATGCTGCAAGAATTGCCTTTCATTGCAAAACGAATAATACTATTCATCTTTAATAGTATTTTACGACTGCAATACTATCCGGCAGAATGGAAGGTTTCGATGATTACTATGATACCAAAGCCCGGTAAGGATCATACAAAGGTTGAATCATATCGGCCTATCAGTTTATTGTCCAATATGTCGAAACTTTTTGAAAAACTGTACATGAGCAAGCTGACTCCTATAGTAACTAGCAGTGCATGTATTCCAGATCATCAATTCGGTTTTCGCAGTCAGCATAACACTATTGAACAAACTCACAGACTTGTGAATGTTATAAGAGAAACTTTTGAAAAAAAGAAATATTGTTCAGCGCTTTTTATTGATGTCGCACAGGCCTTTGATAAAGTATGGCACGAAGGTCTTGTCCACAAATTAACACAAAATCTACCCGCAAACATCGTCAGGCTCTTAAAAAGCTATCTAGAGGAACGAAAATTTGTAGTTAAGGAAGGCAATTTTTTAAGCCCCCCGCAGCCGATTGAAGCCGGAGTCCCTCAAGGCAGTATCTTCGGTCCTTTACTTTATTTAATATATGCCTCTGACTTACCGTTAAGCAGTATCATTCACACGTCAACATTTGCTGATGATACGGCTTTTCTAAGCGTTCATGAAAATCCTGTAGAAGCTTCTCGGAATCTACAAGGGTACATCTCAAAATTGGAAACATGGCTAAAACAATGGCGGATAAAAGTGAATGAGCAGAAATGTGTACACGTTACTTTTACTTTACGCAGGGAAACATGCCCGCCTATACAAATCAACACCGAGACTATACCGCAACACACTGTAGTAAAATATCTAGGCGTTCATCTTGATCGTCGTTTAACATGGAAATCGCATATAGACGCAAAGTTGACACAAATGAAATTAAAAGCAGCCCAAATGAATTGGCTTATGGGAAGAAATTCTATATTAAGTCTTGACTGTAAACTTTTGTTATACAACGCGATCCTGAAACCAATATGGGCCTATGGAATCCAGTTATGGGGCACTGCCTCAGCATCAAGTGTAGAAAAAATTCAAAGGCGACAAAACAAAATTCTACGTACAATTACTGCAGCCCCCTGGTATATCCGAAATCAGCGAATTCACAAAGATCTTGATGTTCCGTTGGTGAAGACAGTATTTTCAAAACACGCTAAAAAATATATTGAAAAACTAGTATTGCACCCAAATCCGCTTGCGCGCAACATTCTAAATTATAGAGGCCACACCCGGCTGAGAAGGAGGGATACTCTTTCTCTCAGCCGTACACGAGAGATGTAAAACATCAAAAATCAACAGTTGGAATTAAAAATTTTGTTTAGCACTGGCTAAACATATATTTATGTATTTTTAGATTTAAGATTTGAAAAACTTATTGATGTTTCAATTTATAATTGAAGATTCAATAAATAATAAAACTACCAGCAAAAAAAAAAAAAAAAAAAATTGTGGGTGGCAAAAAATAAATTATATGTGATGTTAATAGTCCTGGGAAATGTAGTCGCACGACAAGTAGTCCCATTTATTTGAAACACTATGTGAAATTTTTTCATCTTAACGTAACGCCATTAATGTCGTTAAATTATTTCCTCGAATCTTTTTTTCAATGAATCTCCGAGATTTTTTTTTTTTTTTAATGTCCATTAATATTGGGGAACCACTTTGGAATCACCGACCACCAAGGGGATATTAAGTTTTTTGAATATTGTTAGGTGCACTGAAAATTAAAAACTATTTTTTCTACTGACTTCTTATTTGTTCGTTTAGTCTTTCAGAAAGTTTTTTTGAGTTTTTTTTTGGCTCCTTTAACTTTTCTTGCTTGTTTTTTCTCAGTATATTTTATTGCAAAACTGCCAAAAGTTTGAATTATGGTGAAAAGTTAATTTTCTGTGAGAACAAACAAAAAAAAAAAAAAAAAAATATGAACTGAAACAAAGTTTTACTCTATTTTTCAGCTGGGAGATAGTTTTAACAGATTTTGGTCGAAAAACACTAAAAAAAAACTAAATGTTTCAAGTACACAAATTGAAGAGAATTTAGCAAGAAATTGATTTCTTAATAAAGAAAATTTCAAAAATTTTTTTTTATTAAATATTCGTTTTGGTAACTTTTGCCATTTCTTTTTATTTACAAATTAATTCAATGCATATTGAATAAAAAGAAAAAAAAATTTTTTTCAACAATAGTTTTTCACGCAATATTTATTAATTCACAATACGGAGTCACATGTAACCTTGACCATATTTATGGCAACATAAAATATTTATGTCTTTTATTTTATTGCAACTGAATAACAATCATGCACACACACCCACTTAAGTAGAACAACAACAATAATAACTTAGAGGTATTAATAATAAGGTGTGCGCCAAAATGATAAGGTCACTTAATGATATTCCCATTCTGCCAATGTTAAAATGTTGTCATGTCTTTTCTTAATAATAAAATTCAATTAGTATCAACTATTCAACACAACAAGTAAATTGAGATGTTGAACGAAGAACAGTTGGTATTAAGAAACTTTAGAACAAGTAAAAAGTAAAGTTTTATAAACTAAATCATAATTTATTGTTTAAAAATAAAATAATATACGTTACCAATAATTTCAGTTTCAGTTATTAATTCAAATTCTAAAATTTCCAAAGCAATTATTTCGCTCTTCCAATCGATAAATAGTGTAGAGAATTTTTAAAACAGGCGCATAAAATTGGTTACCATTAGAGATGTTCAAAATTTTACTTCTATGAAAAATATAAAATTTGCTCATCATCTTCTTTTATATAATTAATAGACAAGGAAATTTTTTGTGACAGACTTTATGGCCATATTATTCAATCGATTTGGACAAAATATATATATATTTTTTTAAATTAGAACCAGCACCTACGTATTCAGAGCACTGTGCCGGAACGCAGGGAGAGGGATAGGGTGGAGAAGATAGATGTTGAAAATTTAGAAGACTTAACTCTTTCACAACTCTGCTTTGCGCGTTATGTTAATTTTTATGGCAGTTTTGAGGCGCTTCCGGTGTTAAGTAGACGCATTAACTTTGTTAAGCTGTATTAGCCGGCATTTTATTAATTGTTTTACTTTGCCGATGTTTCTGCTAACCGACGAAGGAGGGCGATGTTGTGTACATTAGCTTGGAACAGCATCAATCGCTCGGAACAGTTTTTTAGTGACCAGTAACTTCTCTACTCTATCCCTGTCAATAAGTTGTGGGTGGCACAATGCATTGCATAAGTAGGGGTGGGGTGATCACCTGAGTGCAGGTACTTGGAAAAAAAATTAAATCAATTTGTTTTCTCTGTGTAAAAATGTGAAAGTTTTTATGTACTTCAATTTTGTAATCTAATTTTATTTTGCGTTGCTGTTTACAAAACAAGAGTGGGTATTCCATTGCAATAACCTGACAAATAAAGTTCTGTGAAATTAGTTTGTAACTTTGATCAACAAATAACTCCTTTTATTTTTATATTATTTTTTTCGATATTTCGCGTCCAAACAATGGGTAGCTTCTTCAGGATTATATAACAATATTTCTATAACCGTAAAAATTAAAATTCAAAATGAACTTTTACTCGGAAAATGCAGACTTAATAATATATTTGCTTTCTTGGCATAAAAGCAACAAAACAAAAAACTTACCTTATAATTTTAGCGCGTATCTTATACACTTTTTTTTGTTCTCAACACAAGAAAAGAAAGAAAAAAAAAAATTAAAAATAAAAAACAGAGTAATGAACTTTTTTTATACTCTTACCACAGGATATTAAGGGATACAATAAAGCGGCTGTAGGAACATAAAAAAAAACACGAACAATTTAATTTCAAATCGTATTTATTGTCAAACCAAACTAAATTGACTGAATGTGAAACATACACTTGTACTTAAAGTAAAAAAAATATGATGAGAGATAAGGCCTGAACTTTCGTTTAATGCAATTAGTGGCACCAACAATACAAAACCAGTGTCATCTATTGCTCGATTGCTTGTCTCATTATGAATTTTAAAAATTTACCCAGTTTCAGATTTTTTTTTTAAATCACTGGTAGTCTCCTTAGGCCTACTATAGCTCCTCTATTGCTTGCATCAGAGTGCCTCTAAGACCTGTAAGATCTGCGTTATAAGGCCTGTCTCCTCTTCTAAAACTGTTTTGAGTTTCACTAAAATCTCCCAACAGCAGCTTATAAGTTACAGATTTATTATTATTTATTTCGCACAAGAACAAAACGGAGAAAACCTTCAACATTTTAAACATTGACGCCTTGAAAAGGAAATTCTAACACCCAAAAGATAAAAAATCCCTGAATATTTTGTGTGGTGCAAAATAAATGTCGACCTTTGACGTCGTTTATTTATTATATGGAAGAAGTTCAAAAATAACTACTTACACAAAAATTTCTTTTCTAAGAAGAATTATTGGTATACTGTCCTCGAAATATGTATGTTAATAATAGTGATGTTACGAATACTCGTATTTGTATTCGACTATTCGGCTATTTTAAGATATTCGTATTCGTATTCGCCAATTACAAGCGAATATTTCTCGAATAATTTGCACATACATTTCCAAAGAAAAAAAAATCATACAAAAAGTTTAAAAAAATAGTACAAGAATATATTAATTTATAATAATTTTTATTTAAAGAAAGAAAGACCTTTAAAGATACGTTCTGGTAAAAACTGATTGGATATAAATAATAATATTTTCCAACACAAAAAAACTCTTAGTAATTTTGAATTTTCATTAATTCAATAAAACTGAACTTGAGCCTGATAATATTACTTTTCAGAAAGAAAGACCTTTATTTTTGACGCAAAATAATAATCTTCTTAAAAAACAAATGAAAATTAGTTATATGTATTTCGTAACTTTCGTATCATTTAAAAGTTGAAGTGTTATATGTAAATTCATATCATGTTAATTTTGTAATCAATTCCCAGTAAAGGAATGGTGTACTTCAAAAATGAAAGGACCGCAATTTAATATGTGAGAGTCTACTAAGGCATATGGCTGCTCAATCTGCGAAAATATGGGGTGGACTGTACTCTCCCGCCAACCGATTCTTGAAGTTGCCCCAAACAAAATAAAAATTAGCCTATGTGATAGAAAATTAAAAAAAAAAGTTGGCGGCAACGCATAGTTTTCGAGTTATTGGCCTCTGAAGTTTTTATATATATGTGCGATTTCCCTTTACATTTTTTTTCAACGTATAAGACCAATTTGCATAGCCGGCCTTCGGCCGGGCTTAATGAATTTATCCACCATGGTATATCCCGACACGGCGGTATATAGAATAACTCCTAAACTATAAGTTTCCGGAAGTTAAAATTTTAGGAGTGGACTAAAGTAAGTAAGGCCTACCAACCATATAAATTTCAACCCTTAAATCGGGTGGCGGGAGAGTACCGTGGAGCCAAAATATGTTCTCCCAAACAACACTGATTTACTAATTTAAAATGTTCAGTAAATTCGGCATCACAATGCCAAAATGATGATAAATACCTTAAATAGTGTGACAGTTTTTTTAAATTTATTGTTACTGACGCAAAGGGCGGGATTTTTCCAATTAAATTTGAAATATTTTGTGGCTCTTAAACTTAAAAAGTAATATTCGTATTCGTATTCGGCGAATATTGTTTCAAATATTCGTATTCGTATTTGCGAATACTAAAAATTGATATTCGTAACATCACTAGTTAATAACCCTACAAAAAATGAGACTAGTCTATATATGCATGTATGGACTACTCCACAATGGAGTAGGAATACTCCAGAACTAATCGAAATGTATGGGAAAAACATGATCGAATTTACATTGCGATGTCCTAGGGCTGGACCACGTAATCCAAAACCTACTCCATGTTACTAATCCAAGGGGTACGAACAGGGATTAGTTTCGAAACAATTCTATTTTTCTACTCCATTTCAGCACTCACAGGGGTTAATTTCATTCATTACCTACATACATATGTATATTACGAACACACTGTTGGTAGCATAGACCCTCGAATGCTTCGCATATCATACAAGTCTATCAAATTGAATTCCTATTGAAACAAAAGTTTTCTGTGTTTCTTTAGGCACTACGAAATAAACCCCAATGAAATAAGCCCCAAATCGAAAAATGAAATAAGCCCCAAAAAATTTTATGAAATAAACCCAAAAAAATGAAATAAGCCCCAAACAAAATTAGCGAAATAAGATCCAAAAAATATGAAATAAACCCCAAATAAAAAAATGAAATAAGCCCCAAATTTTTCATTTAATGAAATAAACACCAAAAAAAATGAAATAAGCCCCAAATTTGTTAACTTAATGAAGTAAGCTTAAGCAGAAATCATAAAATGCAAGTATTTTATCCTCTAAATTATATCGAACACCGGCTTCGCGTTCCAAGAAAGAATTTATCGTCTATGGTATATCCAACAATGGCTTCGCGTTCAAAGTATTCTCTGCATAACCACCTTACGGCCGGACGCAAGGATTTTATCCTCTATGGTATATCGAACACCGGCTTCGCGTTCAAAGTATTTTCTGCAAGGTCTTTATTATAACACAGTTGAAACTTGAAAATAACATGTAATTTTCCTCAAAATGTGTTTAGATCTATTTTACGGATATGAAATAAGCCCCAAATAAAATGAAATAAGCCCCAAAAAATTTAATGAAATAAGCCCCAAATTTTTAAAACATGAAATAAGCCCCAAAATAAAATGAAATAAAACCCAAACAAAAAATTTTAAAATTTTTTGGGGCTTATTTCATTGGGGCTTATTTCGTGCCACCGTTTCTTTAAGCTTCCATGAATTTGTTTTAATTTAAACAGGGGAGCTGCCACAGTTGTAATTTGACTCTAAACATTTTTAGTGTTGCCAAATGGTATTTAGCTATAAATGTTTGTGTCCAAATGAAATGGTCCACGGCTGCATTACATAGGAGTAGTCCAAAAACAACTCCTTTTATCTAAAATGGAACATGTACTCCAATAATATTTGTAGGGAAGTCACTACAATAAGCACTCAGGCGTATGAATAATATTAAATAAAACAATGTTAAAGCAAATATTAATCATACGCATTGTTATGAGACAACAAATTTTTATTTCCTAGAAATTTTCATTGTTTAATTTTCTAACTGCTACAAGTCTCTTGTATTCAAGAATATTAATTTTGATAAACCGAGAAAAAGTTTTTTTTTAATTTAATTTTGTTGATTTTTTTTTTACAGTGATGATCCTCTAACTCTAAGATAAAATGCTTAGTTAAGAAAAATATAGCACTAAAATTTAGATATTTATGGTCAAGCAAATAGCACAGGAACGTTTTCAGATTGAAATATAAATTTTCATTAAAAATCTTATACATTCTAAACGGTGATAAATTTGAAATATTTATTGATTTTTCTTAATACAATCATATGCACGAAGTTAACGCTCGTGTTGAAATTTTATATTACTATTTAATAATAAACTTAAAAATCGTATTGGCAAACTTTAATGAAGAACGTGTTACAATTTAGTTTCATGTTTAAGAACGGAACCAACAAATGCCGGTATTCAGTGTTTGGCGCAAATGACCTTGTAAAAATGCAATATCCTTCTATATATTCAATATCTATCTTCTATAAATTTCCCCTTAGTTTTGTCACAATGCATTACATACATTAGTAGGGGTGATGCCCTGAGTGTTGGTGACCCTATAAAGAAAAAAAAAAAAGAAAAATATGCATCATTATCCAAGGAAATACCGTCCATCTAAAATTTTCCAACTAGATGAGTTTATTGAGCAAAACCTCTCAAGTTTCCTCAAGTTTAAAGGCATGTTTATTTGACAATGTTGAGATTTCCGGATTAGTTAGCTTTACAAAGTCTTCTTAAGTAAACGCTAAAATATAGTTAACTGAACATCTTTATTCAAGTCCATTCGAATCCTTTATTAGATATTATATCGACGTAAGCTCCCTGCAAATTTTTTTTAGGATGTAGAGCCCGCCATTTGGAGGCTCGAAATTAAGAATATATTAATAATAAATTTCTAATTTGAAATCCTTTCCAAAACGAAGTGCGGGAAGCATTAAAATTTTCACTGTCTAGCTAAAGTCATAAATATTTTTTCTCAGTGTATACACTTTTATCGCAACCAACTATATTAAGACTAAAATATTGCAATTATTCACACATTGAAAAAATATGTCTGTGTGTATATAATTGTGTGCTTCTGTGCATGTAACGGGGAAGGACGAATTGTTGTTCTTACCACAAGCCAAACAATCACGAACTAAAATATGCTAAAAATATATACAAAAAAATAAAATGAAAAGCTGCTTTTGGGTCCAGACATTGTACATGTACGAAAGAAAAATATGAGAAAAGAATTAAAGGCTTAAAAAAATAAATAAATTAAATGCAAAATGCAAAATGCATAGAAAATACTTAAGTGAAAGGAAGAAATTTTAATTTGGTGGCATACTTTGCGCAGCAAGACAACAAAAGCACACACACTCATCTTCCAGCAACAATAATTTTGCTGTTGCCACAAGCACTAACATGATAATTATGGCATAACCGATGAAACAGTGATGGCCCAAATGTAACAAACATGTTGCAATTAGAAAAAAAAAAAAAATCACCATATAAGAAAAACCAGATTGTTGTGGGCCATAAGTACGAGTAAGTAACCTGTTTAAGTCACGCCACCAATATTGTAAATTTTTGTGAAAACCAACAACTAAAATATAATATATTTTTCTTTTTTCTTCTGTAGTAGTTTGCGATATTTCTTTCTAGTTGCTTAAGCTCTGTACAGACGTTTGTTAGATCGAACATTTTTGTCAGTAAAAGTGATAAAAATTTCTTACAAACTTGTAAAGTGACATCTGTGACAATTGTGTGAACACAATACGTTTTCATTGTCAGACAATTGCCAGGTAAATGTAAGACATTATTTTTGTGCATCTGACAATCATATCATTGTCTGTAAATAAAGAGACAAAAGCTTTTATTCTCTTTCTCTGAAAACTATGCCATACATTGCATAGTGTTTAGGCTCTCTAAGAGAATCTGATAATTATTGTTATACAATAATCTGACAAACGTGTTCACTAACTATTTAATGACTGACAACGTTGCGAGATAAATTTATTATCTCGCAATAAATTTTAAGCTTTTCTCGCAAATTTGTTACGACCGCGTGAAGTGACAATAATCTTTTGCTTTTAATTCTTTATTGTCAGTCCATTGCCAATAAATTTTAAGATCTGACAATATGTTTAGATATGACAACTGTCTGTACAAAGCTTTACAATAAATTATATTAAAAATATTAAGCTTTATTTTTATGTAAGATATATTTTTATTATAAACCAGCTTCATAAATTTCAGTATTGTGAGATATTTTAGGACTCATAGTAAGCAAGTACGAAATTAGCCCGTAAACTCCTTTTATTTTCCATTTGACTTCTGGCTTTCCAGTTGAGCTTTGCCTTTTACTGATTAAAAAAAAAACCTTTTGTGTCTTCTTTAAAGAAGGGTTTATAATTTCTAAATTTGCAGAAGACTTACGGTTATGTCAAAATTGTATCTAAAATAATTGAAATTAGGTTATTATGGAAAATTAGTTTAGGTATTATTTCGATTGAAAGTTTTTCTGGTATCATAAATTAAAGTTTTAGGCAAATATTTGGGTCACTTATGTATTTAAAATAGACAATTTAAATTTGATGTTTTTTTTTCAATGTTTACAAGACAGCAAACTTTCCATCTATTTTTAGGTAACTAAAAAAGCATATTATAATATTAAATTGTAACGTAGTTATGTTATGTTTTACACTGTAAAAATAATCTATGGCATTTGTGTTTATACCAGAAATCACATGTGTGTTTGATGCAAAAGTGTTTGGATTTTAGCTGCTATTAAAAATTATATAAAAAAGTGTTCTAACAATAAAACTCACACATGAGACCTTGTTTATGTATAAAAATAACATGGAAAATTCTTTTAAAAGTCTTTCCATTTTTTGTTGTTGTTAGTATGTATATGTAAAATGCAACAGTAGCGTCATCAACTGCAACAATAATAAGAGCCAAAGTCCCATCAACAAAGTAAAGTTTGATAGTTGGTTCTCATAAGCCATACATATTACATTGAGAGTGTGTATGCAAGTGTGTGTATTTCTGTGTGTGTTTGCTAGTATGTGTGGCCTTTGCAATAAGCAGGAGCAGGCAAAGCAATCAAGCAACATAGTCACTTGTGCTAATTTTAAAGTAATTTTCGTATGAAAACAAGACTAAAGACAAAAGAAAGAGTGGAAACAAAAAAAAAAAAAAGAGTATAAAATGATCCGTCTATTTCGAAAGTGGCATAAGTCACTTTTTCAAAAAAATCGAGTTAATGGCAACACTAAATAAAATTGAACGGTATCTTTTCATTTGTAAAACATTTGCAATCAACAAAAAAAAGTGACTTATGCCACTTTCAAAATAAACGGCTCAAATATGAAGTATGAAAATAAAGAAGAAATAATTTTTGTTTATTATCACTTCAATTTATCTAGTATCCTCGATATTAAAAACTAAAGTCAACACACATTCTCAAGCAGGCTTCTTCTGAAAGAATGATTAAAATACTTAATTGCTTAAATAGAAAATTGGCTTTTATTGTTTTTAAACTTATTTGCTTTTTCATTTGTGTCTATTTTAGCGCACTAGTACCTCATTGTGGGGTGAATGGATGGGTGTTTTACACGGTGATGAAATTGAATATTTCTTTGGCCAACCATTGAATAGTACACTGCAGTATCGAGCTGTCGAAAGAGAGTTGGGCAAACGTATGCTGAACTCAGTTGTTGAATTTGCCAAAACAGGGTAAGTGTTTTTATGAGTTTTTATTTTTTCCAAGAAAAAAAGTAATGAAAAAATTCTAATGAAACGGAATTGGCAAACTGTAATTTTGTAAGTGAAAGCAACAACTCAAGTTGGTTATAAAATTTTATATCAATTTAGTTTTGTAGTGCAAAATTGCGATTTGCCAAGAATTTGCAAGTGTGCCGAATTTGGTATATACTTGCATGTCTCGGGTGCCTTTTTGGTCTATACATTAGACTGCACAAAATCTACTTTGGATCATAGCGTCTATGGCCTCACTCACAATAGGCCGAACTGCCACATACGACCTGGCAAAAATCATTACCGGAAATTGTTATAGACCATTGTGATTTCTTTCACAAGTCTGATATTTTTAACATGTAATTTTCAGGTCTGAGTCCATAGTAACTGACTTAGTTTTTTATGGTGATGTAAGTCAGCATCGAACAATATATTACCTACGAAACCGTGTGCCATCAGGAGCACTAAAGTAACATCATCTTCCTTGATTTTCATCTTCTCACGTGTCCACAGCAGTTCCTATTGGTCGGAGTCAAATAGTACACCAGAAATCAATATACATCTCTCAGTTTAGGCAATCATTTTTAATATACCAGTATGTGTTTTTTTCAGTTTCTCACGAAGATCACTACTAGCCACCGTCGCAGAACTGATCTATATTAAGGGTTGTGTTGGCTGAAGTGGTTAGGGCATTAACTATTTAGCAAAAATTACTTGGGGCCTGGGTTCAAACACTGACCAGAGCAAGTTAATCAACATCATTAATTTCTGAAATGTACATTAGTGAGACATTGTATTAATGGTTGTCGGACTATTTCATTGATAAAGGCATAGCACTGATCACTAAAACATGTTCCGACAGCGATTGATGCTGTTTCAAGCTAATGTACGCCCTCCTTTGTCGGTTAGCAGAAATATCGGCGAAGTAAAACAATTAATAAAATGCCTGCTAATTCAGCTTAACAAAGTTAATGCGTCTACTTAACACCGGAGGCGTCTAAACACTGCTTTAAAAAAAATAAGATAACGCTCAAAGAAGAGTTGTAAAAGAGTTAAGCCTTCTATATTTTCAACATCTATCTTCTCTATCCTATTTCTCTCTCTGAGTTCCGGCAAAATGCACTGCATATGTAGGGACCATCCCCTGAGTGCTGGTCCTAATTAAAAAAAAAAAATGTGTTTTGGTTAGGATTCTGTGAAGTTTGTTCAAATCACTCCAAAGCCTTCAATCCAGGAAGCAATATCCTTCCTTTATAGTACCGATCTCAATTGACTGTCACAAACTGTAGCTAACTACTTCACCTTGTGCAGTAGATCATTTTCGATTTCATGCTTTTAAATTTTAAATTTAGTCAATTGCCACATGAACCTTTTAGTCGGGGTCTGCTCCTGAACAAGGAATGATCTCGTCGAGTTTTTTTTTTAAAGTTTGTACGATTATTAGAAAATCTGTTACGGATACGGATGAATGATTTGTTGAGTGTAAAATCTTGATTAAAAATGTATCAAACATGATCAGTTTATTATATTAGAAATATTTTCAAAATCTCTCTTTATTCCAACTATCCTTTGCACATATACAAACATACATATCTTAATGATGATGCGTTAAAGTCAGACTCTATGGCAGAACTCAATGAGCTGTGTGCACTTTTCTTTTAATTTTTTTTTTACTTCTACAAAACTCTATAAATACACACATATATACATACATACACACTCGCATACATCTGTACCTAAATGTATTTCGAAAGAAATTCCTTAATATGCTGACTACAATTTAAGTTAAACAAATTGCTAGAGATATATATCATACGATGATAGTTTAACTCTAGGGACTAGTTTTCTTTTGTAAATCCCATTTTTATGTATTTTTTTTATAACTCTGGTATTAAGGCAAATCTTAAGTTAAACAAAACAAAATATAATTTTATAAAACTGCAAGTAATGAAAGAGGATATATTGCATTTAAGCATATTTAAATAAAATACTTGTGAAATGATTTAAAGGAATACTGCTACAAGAGAAAGATAGGGAGAGATAGAGAGAGAGAGAAAGAGAGAGCGAGACAAAATATTATGCTGAAACTAAAGTGGTAAAAAATAAATTAATTAAAAATTTTAATTAAATTTATAACACAAACTTAGTCATTATGGCAACTTAAATGTGGTGCATAAGGCGAACTAAATCTAAATTAAATGTTAACTAAATGTATGTAAAATGCGTTATGAAAGACTATCAATGATAGAAATTAATTTAAGAAAAAATACTTAAAAAATGGTCTCTTGGTAGGCCAACTATAAAAAAACCAAACGCTTTGGTAGTTGGCATTAATTAAACTTTTCTATTAGAGGCGTCCATAAGCAAAATTTAAAAAACCTATAGTATGTATGTATATTAAATGAAATAATGAAAATTTAAAAATTAATTATTATTATTACGAATAAACGTAATTATTATTCGAACTTATATTGATGTACATATGAAAAGTAATATTATCAGGCTCAAGTTCAGAGAGAGTTAAGAGTTTTTTTCATGTTGAAAATATTATTATTTATATCCAATCATTTTTTGGCAGAACCTATCAGTACTGATTTCAAGGCCGCTACACCTCTCATCAGCTTTCAATTGTCCATCTTTACAATTTTCGTAAAGTGGATACTAATTGAGAAGAATATCAACTATTTAAACAGTTTTCAACAGAAATAGAATACGAGAATTAATTTTTAATTCATTTTTTATTCTACATTGAAACAGTGCTGGTTAGTACGAAATTCCCTCATCACTGTTTGGAAATTACTAATAATCAACACAAACTCATAGTCCATTATCATCAAAGTATTCTACTTTGTAATTTTAACGTTTTTGTTGTTTTTACTCTATATTAGGGATTTTCACATATTACTGTGACCCTTGTTATTAGGGTATTTATAGCTCGTTCCCAAGCGGAATTAATATTTAAAAATTAATTGTTTTGTCTTCTGGGGGGGGTTAGTCTGTATTTGGAATCGAATAGAATACTATTCGAATTTGCATGTTATTTACATGGCTGTTCTAATGACTTTTCTTTCGATTCGAATTACAGAGTAGCAGCCCTGTATTGTGAATTGATGTTCCTATGGAAAGGTTTATTTCATACCAAGTATCAAAGCTTTTCGACCTCGTTGTCTTTATTTGCAGTTTTATATCGGTAGGGAAGCCCACCATCATCATTTGTAGTCTGAAGTTGTATGATCAATATATTTGTGTACATAAAACTTAACAAAAGTACCGAAACGTATTTGAGAGTTAAAGGGAAAACAATGCAATATAAATTTTAATACTTTCCCAGCATACACCGAAATACACTTCTTGTCTTCCCAAACGTATTGCCTGCTTGAAAAATATTATTGCGGCATTATTTGATTTCGTATTGTGGAAAATACTTCCTTCGGGAAGAAATGTGTCTCGATAGCATTACTTCTAAGCAATACCATATGTGATTCTTCCAAATGAAAAACTGGCAATATCGCCATATAACCACTTATATGAGAATAAGAAGATATCGCTAAAATATCACTTGGATTTCGCATATGTAGTCGTATGTACATATGTATATATGTACGCATATTCATTTATGGACACTGAATTTTTAAAGGGGGTACTACTCATCTTCTCCCTAATCGCTTCAACCGTTTAAACTTTCGACCGATTTTCCTTTATTATTTCGAAAATCATTATAAAAATTAATTTATTTTATTATATGTATGTATGTCATTATATATTGCAAAATTTTCTCAAAAATGATAAAAGGAAGAAAATATAAATACTACTACGCTTATTTTCCTCTAGATGAAAATTTCGGGATATTGCCGCAATATTGCTTTAGGCGATATCTTCAAACTGTTTGCAGGGTTTGTAAGATAACGTTATGTGTCTAACCTTTTTGGGCTTTTAAGTAAATACATTTCATAAAAGTCCACGTTATTTCTGTCCTATCAGCTACAGACTTGGCTGGACGTAATCCACAGCAAATTTAATAACGTTCATTGTTTAAGTAGCGCAGATATAATAATACTATATATTTCACCCTCAAATATTTAAAAAAAAAAAAAAAATTATCCTATTTGAATTTCCCAGACGATCGGTCTTTCCGTTAAGCTTCCTATAGGACACAAACAAACAACATAATCAAACACGGATTCATTTTTATATTTATGTATGTAAATACGTAAATATCTTTCACGCTTGACCACCTTCACTCTGCATAATGATAAAGGTCTACTAAAAAATTTATGAAAAAAAAAGGAAAATTACCAAAAGCAAAAGCTACCACCATTTCCTTATACTAAGCCGCCTTCCACCACCCACTAAAGTATACTGTATTTTATATTTTGCTAATTGATAATAAATAAAATAAAATAAAAAAAAAAAAAAAAAAATAGTACCAAAATTACCAATTTGTCGTTTTTTACCTTAAAAAAATACCCTATAATTTAACTTGGGTCATAAGCTATACGTCTATAAAAGTTCATCCAAATCCATTAAGCGGTTTTAGATTTACAGTTGAACAAATATTAAACCATACAAAATTGTACTTTAGTAGGGATAATTATGGTAAATATACGAAGCAAAATGCTTGCGGATGTAAGCAAAAAAGCTTATTGTAAACTAAGCTCTTAGCGTTGACAAGAACCTACATTATGTTTTACACCACTTTTTTAACTGTTAATGCAGAAAAACAGTTAGAGAGGTCACATTGTTAAAGTTAGCCAACATTTCGTGGTGAATTCGATATTTATAGCAATCATTATTGTGTATAATTTTAAATATTCAATTTTGATATAATTTTGCAGTAATCCAGCTGTTGATGGTGAAGAATGGCCAAATTTCTCCAAAGAAGATCCCGTTTATTATGTCTTTAGTGCAGATGAAAAAACTGAAAAACTACAAAGAGGTCCACTGGCCAAACGATGCTCATTTTGGAATGATTATCTGCCGAAAGTACGAAGTTGGGTTGGTAAGTGTTGAAACTTTCAATAACACTATCTAGTGTAAACAATATAAATATCAACTAAATAAGTGTTGTGCTTAAAAAAGCTTTATTTTTTATTACAATTATAACAGCAGCAAAGTTTTAAACCCTAAAGAAATTGAAATAACTGTTTTATAAATTTAATACAAACTCACATCTTTATACATACATGTGTATAAATAAATATGTGTAAATTTATCTTTTTTTTACTTAAAATAAATATTGCCATTTTCATTGGTGTGTTTTTGGTTTTTTTTACCATCAATCGCAAATTTCATGTATTGCCACGTTTTTGTTCATTCTTTTTTCACTTTCATAATTTTGTAAATTAACTGAATTTTTTTTTGCGCGTTCTTGTCGTTGTTGTTGTCAATTAGCAAGTAAAGTATATCACCATAAAATGTTTTGGTTTTTTTATGAGTTTTCTGTCTCTTCTTAATTGTAATAGAGTGCAAGAAAAAAAACTAGTAAATAAAACTATTAATTTTTTTGTGAGCTTTATAAAATAATCTATCTATCCACTTGCAATATGTAATTATTCTGTTTACGAATACATTCGTAAATTAAAATTTATAGTGAAAATTGTAAATTTTATTTAAATAAGAAAATTTGCATTGCAAAATTTGTACTGCATTTTATATAAAATCGTATTATAAATAAGAATATTTTTTAAAATCACATTTCAATTGAATGCATCTTTTGTAAACCTTTCAGCTGTTATTGTTAAATCTGTGTTTATATACAAAATCTTTAATAAGAAAAATTATAGCAATTGTACTTTTCCTATAAGACAAAATAAAGATTACAATATGCAACAAAATAACTTTATGCTGGGAACACAATTGGGACGAACGACGAATTTTTCGTTGCGAATATTTCTTGTCAAAGTGAACACAACACCGACGTCGATGAAATTCGTCGTGGGTGACGAATGCTCTGATAGATTTATTTCTATTTCATACGCCGACGAACGACAAAGAAATCAGTACAGAGTTACCATGTTTTTTTTTAGTTTTCAAATATATTAGTAAATAATGTTAATTTTTACTTTAATAAGTGCTTGTTTTTATGATATAGATCTTTTTAGTTAAATACACATAATTATTAATGATAAAATTTGTTTTTAATGGTTTTTTTTTTCATGTTTAATTTTATAAAGGAATTATTTTCCTTATGCGGTAACACTATCGCTGTTCTGTTTGCACACCAGAGCCCCGATTTTCGTCGTTTAGAGAGACGACTCAAATCGGATCACTTTATTTTAGGTGCAATAATTCTATTTTTGATAAAAAAAAGTGATATGCTATAAAAATATAAGTATAGAATAAACAGGGAACTGCCATTTTTACATAACACTTTATCAAGGCGCTCGGTACTGCGCCAGGCCAAGTTCGGCCACACAGTGTGTATATTTACACGAAACCATTCGAGCTGTTTTTACCCCCTCATTACTTTGCTCCTCTTGATCAGAGGTGACCTCACAGGTTAAATTTGAAAGTTCTACCATAAAAGCTTCCCGAGATATTAAGGTGTGAAATGTCCATATTTTAGTACATATTCACTCACTGACTCACTGACTCATCAATATTATGGACACTTCCAGTAAAGCTAGAGACCCGAAACTTGGTACACAGGTAGGTCTTGGTGAGAAATTAACCATAAAAATCTGAAAACGGGAACTTTCCACCCGGGGGGACAATCATGCCCCTTCTTTGTATGGTGCACTTCTAGTAGAGCTAGAAAACTTAAATTCCGTACACAGGTAGGTCCTGATGAGAAATTAACAAAAATAATTTTTAAAGGGCACTTTTCACCTGGGGGGCCTAGGGTTCCCTTATTTGTATGGGGCCTTGCCAGTATAGCTAGAAAGCTGAAATTTGGTACACAGGTAGGTCCTGATGAGAAATTAACGAAATTGATTTTGAAACGGGCACTTTTCATCTGGGGCGACTATGGTGCCCTTCATTGTATAGGGCACTTCCAGTATAGCTAGAAAGCTGAAATTTTCTACACAGGTTGGCCCAGATAAGCAATACATATAAATATTTATACAAAAACAACTTAGAAAAGAGATCCGCACAAAAACACAATTCGGAATCAAAACGACGCAAAGCGGGTTCAACCAAATTTTAAAAAGCGATGCAAATCGAAACGACGCAAAGAGGATCGACGCAAATCGGGGCTCCAATGTATGTATATAGAAACAAATTTGTAAAAAAAAATATACCCATTTTTTTTTATTATTATGACAGCAGTTATTTGTTCGTCCCACTTGCGCGCCACACGACTAATTTATGCAACGGACTTTTACCAACGAATTCGTCGTTCGACCCAATTGTGTTCTCAGCATTAAGCATTAAACACATTCGCCACAGCAGACTACCGACTACCACCTGTCAAAATTAGAATACATGTGTGCATATGAGAATGATTATATTGAAGACAGCAAGGCAACACGGCAACCGGTTTTTGTCCATGCTACTTTTGTCGTGTAGTCGAATTAAACTAATTTCTATTTCTGATGGCCACAAAACCAAAACAATGTTGACAATATACAAAATTTGTAAAACAAATTAGTGATTAGAAATATTTTTTATTGTAAGATAAAAAAAAAATTACAAAATTTAAATGTTATAATACATATGCATCAAGAATTTGTATTAGCTTTATTGTTATATGGAATATTGACTTTAGTCAAAAATACCAACATTGTTAAAGTTTTAAAAAAACTCACAGGGTAATAGCCCTTTTTTACCTAAAAATTTTTGTGTAATTTTTCGGTGCTTTCTCTCGATTCCGCAGTTTCGGGGTTCAAAACTTTAATATATTATTGATCCTACAATATAAATCGAATGTAAACGACATAGGTATCATTTCAAATGCTTTAAACAACTCATTTACGTATTTCATCGGTGACAGCTTTTAAGTATACATCAAATAAAAGCATGGTAAGTTCTCTGCAAAAGCGAAAAGTCAGATAAAAAAAAATAAAATTGAATTTCACTCGCAATGGGTAAATTGTTTTAAAAAATACCAGTATATGTGACAGCGCATAGAGAAAGAGGCCTAAGGGTAAAAAATCAATTTTCACTTTTTTTTTTTTTGTGGATAACATCAACAGAAAATTGATATTAAATGAATTTGCTTAGTTCCTATATAAAAAAAAAAATCTAAATATATGTAAATATTGGTACATAGTACGTTTGTTAATTAATTTAGGTTGTATATATGTAAAAAACAAAAAATAAAATTATGAATTCTTATTTTTAACAGCTTTAATTTTGACAATCTGGCTCACAACATTATATTATGCCAGTTATAGATCATTATTTACATGTAAACAAATTTTTTTATTATATTAGTAAATGAATCTATTAAATAAATAAACATCTGAGCATCGAATGAGACCGATCACATGCCCCAAAAGTGTTCCCTCCCAGAGATATGCGCGTTTTATGAAAGTGATGGTACACCAAAGATACACGTTTTTAAATCTTTAAGATGGCTCTCCTGAACAAAACCGGTTTTTACCCTTAGGTCCCTTTCTATTTTGCGCGTCACATATATGTACATACATAGGTATTTTAGAGAAGTTTAGAGTGATATCCACATCCCTTATATCCGTTCCATATTCTAGGAGTTATGGCCAATAAAAAATAAGTTTTGAACCCCGTAACTCCGGAGCCAAAAGAGATCCATGAGATGAATTTTTTCATACAAAGCGAATCCATACAAAGTGATGTGAGTGGCGAATTCAATTCGCCGTATTCAATTCGCCCTAGCGAACTTTAAAATAGTAAAAGCGCTAAATATGCACCACTGTAATATACATAAATGAATCGTTGCAACAATTCAGGATCAGCTGTTGACTGTGTATCTGTCGTTTCCAAAATAATTAAGTAGCTGGCTAAACGGCAACAACGGTAGCTAGCAGCATTTGTGTTCTTGTGTTCGTGTAGTCTGCTGTGGCGAATGTGTTTATACCTTTACTTCCAACAAAACTCACCAATTGATGTAAAGGCTGTTTTTATAGAGGTATACAACTTTAAGTTGGCAGCAATTTTTTAAATAGCTGCCATTTTGTTTAGTTTGGATTGGCATTTCAACATGAATAGAATGACGCCTGAATAACGCTTCACAATTGTGCAAATTTATTTTGAAAATCATGGTTCTGTTCGAAATACGTATTTTATGTATTTTATTTAGCGGTAAAGCTCACTTTTGTTTGAATTGATACGCCAATAAACAAAACTGCCGTATTTGCAATTGAATGTCGATCAAACGCCGCTAGACAATTTTCTGTGGGAATATGTGAACTTGGTAGTCTACGCCGATAAGCCCGAAACGATTGACCACTTGGAGGACTACATTCGCCACGTTATTGCCGATTCACGGAAAAATTCATCGAAAATAGAACCTCTAAATAAGACTACGTCCGAGCCAGTCGTGGTGGAAAAATGCCAGAAGATTATCTTTCGAATAAAATAAATTCCATGTCAATTTAAAAACTCATCTTTATATAATTCCATTTGAAAGTTCTCTATAAAAAACACCCTTTATATTAAATAAAAAATTTATTTATTTAATTTTTATATTTTTTTAAAAATTTAACCAAACTTTATTTTACTTATAATTCCAACCGTTCAAAAAACAAAATTGAACACTGAAGATTGCAGATGGTAAAAATCCGGTAGAATTTCGAATAAAAATTTTCCAAGTCGAATTTTAACGGAAAATCGTTAGAAATTTCTCACTCAACATCTACTGCGTTTTAAAATAAAAATAAAAAAAAAAAATCAGACATTTTTTATGATTTGTTTGTTTTCTAAATGGATTTCTTAAAAATCGTTGGCAAATCTAATAAAAAAAGTTCTTAAGAATTATTAATCCGTTCAGAGATCTTAATTATAAAAACTAAATAAATTTAAGTGTTCAAAATCTCAAGTTTTAAATGTATGTACGCAAAAAAAAAAAAAAAAGATTGATAAAAATGCTCAAAATTCAACGTATCAGTTTATTATAATATTTGCTTATTTGATTTGGTGATTTTATTATCATTTTGTCAATAGTAAAAATAATATTTTTAATAGAAAGCAAAATATATTTAAATGATATTGGGCACGCCCTTTTTTAACACAAAAGATTTTGTATCTAGAAGGCAAATGCTTCAATTATGAATATTTAAAATATTCCATTATGTTTATTAATTTTTTAAAATCATCAAAATTGTATTTTGGTTTTGTGTTGTTTTTTTTTTTTAAATTGTTAAATTTCATGTTAGGCCAAACGATTTTGATATTTACAACCCATTTGGGTCATAAAGTTTATTATAATTATCGTGAATATATATTTCTTAGTTAAAATTTATGAAATTAAAATTTGTTAGGATTCTATTTGAGATTCACGAGTTTTCGATTTTTTTTCAATCTTTTACGTTGTTCAATTTCATTGATGATTTAACTTTTTTACTAGTAAATGATTGAACTTGTTCTGGGAATTGTGAAACTGTGTGGGCGATACCAGATCTTGTCGACAGATCAAGTATACTACATTTAATTAAAAATGCTAAAGCTATATTTGCGCTTTACTATATTTCTGCTAGTGCTAGTTAGGTATTTTCTGATTAAATTTAAAAAATAAATATGTAGGTAAGACCATTTTTTGTGATGGACTTTATGGTTACATTATTCAATGGATTTTGACAAAATTGATAACGAATTAAAGGTATGTTTTCACAAAAGTGAACAAAATATTGTGGATTATTATGTATTCAGTATTTTGTTTGCTTTTAGCGTTTGAAGTTGCAACTAATACATGTACTCGTATTACTACTCATGCATGTTAGTAAAACAAAAGACAAACAAAATAAACTTGCAGACACACATATGTACATGCCAAGTGAATTTTAGAAATATACCTAAATGAAAAATAATACTCCCTAAATTTATATTGAAGCAAAATAAAACGTTCCTAAGAGAAATTTTTTGTCATATTTTATTTAGTGAGTTTTATTTTTGGTTTAGGGATTTCTTAAAATGCACCTGCCTACAGTATTTTTCGCTAAAAATTTAAGCGTTTTATGCTAAAAGTGACGAAAAATTGTCTCTTCGTCCCTTTTATTTTGGGAATGCACAGAGAAGTCATAATGATTTAAACTTCCAGCATTTTATTATGGACTAGCTTTCAACCAATGACAGAAAAATACACAAAAAAAAAAGTAATAAAAAACTGACAAAAGCAAAATATTTGAACATGGTTGCTAAAACCACACACTTTTTGCCATAATCATAACATTGTTGCGGTAACTTTTCCGATACCATTTTTCTTCTTTGCCTTTGGGAATGTGTGTAAATACTGGTGTAAATCGAGATACGATATCTCACCATACATTCACAACTACAATTCAAAATATTTTCGGAAAGTGTGGAATAAATAAACCGTTGCCAAAATATTCTTTTACAGTGAAAAAAAAAGAATATACTTACATTCATACAAACACTAGCTGATCCCGGTGTTCTTCGCTACCCCCCTCGTTATAAAATAAAATTAAAAGTATTTATATATCCTATTGTGACGATCGGTCCAGTAGTTAAGACTATATTACGATTTTTAATTTTAATAAAAAGGAGCGTGGTCCCATCCACTTTTCTCCCGGTACGTATTCCAAATTATGGCAATACCATATGTACCAAATATCATCGACGTAGGTCAAAAAATGCCCAAAATATGGCGATTTAAATTTTTGGGTTATATGGGTGGTGCCACGCCTCTTTGTCCAATCCCGCCCATATTTGCAGCAGCACTAAAAAAATGCACACCAAACCGACGTACCAAATTTTGATCAAATACCGTTATCAGGAGCAGAAATAATAGATTTTTAATTTGTGGTTTGTATGAGAGGTACCACACCCCTTTGTCCAATCCCGTTCATATTTGCAGCAGCACTTAAAAAATGCACACCAAACCGACATACCAAATTTTGTTTAAATACCGTTATCAGGAGCAGAAATAATAGATTTTTAATTTGTGGTTTGTATGAGAGATACAACGCCCCTTTGCCCAATCCCGCCCATATTTGCAGCAGCACTTAAAAAATGCACACCAAACCGACGTACCAAATTTTGTTCAAATACCGTTATCAGGAGCAGAAATAATGCATTTTTAATTTGTGGTTTGTATGAGAGGTACCACGCCCCTTTGTCCAATCCCGCCCATATTTGCAGCAGCACTTAAGAAATGCACACCAAACCGACGTACCAAATTTTGTTCAAATACCGTTATCAGGAGCAGAAATAATAGATTTTTATAAACAATTACTTTGTATGGGTGGTGCCACGCCCACTGTTTCGATACCGGGAAAATTTTTTTTTTGCCTTCAAATCTCCATAAGAAGTGATATTACCAACTTTGGCGCAAAAAAAAATTTTTCCAAAAATTTATCAAAAAAATGCATAATTTTGACCCCAAAAAACCGGTTTTTTGGATATATCTCCGCTACCCGTGAACAGATATTGCTGAATTTCAATAGCAAACACATGACCGATATTTATAATAGATTGGCGAAAAAAAAAAGTTTCTAAGTCAAGCAGTTTTCAGTGTGTAGAAGTTTATCTACAGCGCCACCTAGCGGAGAGTTACGGAAAAATTGATAGTCCAAAAATTTATTCTATGAAAAATTACTTCTACATGCCAAGTTTCAACACGATCGGATGAGCAATGGAGTTTATCGCTTACCAACCAACCAACCAACAAACATTCATTTTTATATATATAGATAAGTCCATATTTACATCCATCAGAAATTTCATTACACTCTCAGTCATTTGTTTTATAAATTAATTTTTTCTTCTTTTACATCTACTTAAACAGATTAGGTTGAGTCATTCATTCGACTTGTTGAATTTTTTCTTTCAATTTGCCATAAATAATCTTTAACTATTGAGCGCAATGACATGGTCTTCTTGTGCGCACAAAATGATAAATCGATAAATGTAATCTTAGGTTTTTTGTTTAACAACATTTTGTTAAAATGAAATCGATGTTAAAAACCTTTAATCTTCAGGAAAAAACTAAAACAATGAAAAAAAAAAAAAATTAAATCAGATATGACAAGAAGAAAACAGATGACTACATACTTAATTAATTATATGTATGCTTTTGTTAAGGGGTTATTGAAAAGTTTTTTTTAAATATTCGCTGAAAGAAGCCAAAAACTTTAAAACACAGAATCCACAAATTATGCCGAAAAAAACTGAAAACCAACTCACATACAAACGTGCATAAATAATTATAAATAGTTTTTTTCTCTTTTCATTTTATTTTATTACATTCATTTTTATTAGTTAAGCAAGAGCAAGAGCAAAAAAAAATTAAAATTTAATATCTTTGACATCCATTTATTTTTAATAAAAGAAATTAAACCGACATTTAAAACGAAAGAAAGTCCAAAGCGGTCTGACTTTTGTGACAATGACAAATAAGTTTGAATTAATATGACTAAAACCAATTATGTGTTAAAGAAGTCACAGACTGCTTTAAGACAGTCAATATGAAAGTTAGGGAATACCCTACAGTCTAAATATATGTTTGTATTTCAATTTTGTGCAAAAATGAAGCCAAGACAATAGTGACGATAAGAATTGTAGATCAAACGAACTTGGTTTCTTTTTCTTTGAATTCAACGGCAGGTCAAGTGCTCGCCATTACGTGACACAGGGAGAACCCTACAATTGGCATTCCATATAAAAACTCAAGCTATACATTTCGAACCATTTTACACGTGTCCCTTTAACATTTTCATAATGTTTTCTATTTTTAGTCTTTAACTGTTAAAAACTACTTCACTGTTTGTTCCCAATTTGTGTCTGTTACCGACTGTGCAACAGACAGACACACTGTATTGGTTTTAATTATCAAGCGCGCCATTTCGTCTGCCATATCAGTTTATTATTAATTAATTTTTATTGCTTTTCCTAATAATTTGATCTTATTATTTTATTTGTCTTGAATGAATAATTTAAAATTTTTTAGAATTTATTAGAAAAAAGAGATAAACTAAAAAATGGTAAATGTTAATTTATATAGATTTTTTTTCTTATTATAACCGTAATAAATAACAATAAAATCGAATCAAGTTACACAGAAAAAAAAATAATGAATTGTTGAAAGCAGCAAAAAAAGGTAATCAATTTGAAAAGACGGGTGAAAAGGTTTTTACATTTTCAAAAGTTTTTGTATGATTTATATATATTTTTTGTCACAAAATTATTTATCACTAGGTAAATTCATAAAGATCTATCTACGTGAAGAAAAAAACAAAATTGAGTATTATTTATCTATACAAAGAAATTAATAATGCAAATACATAAACCTACCAAAGGAGACAAAAATCGTAATTAATACATATTGATTTTAAATTGTTAACGACTTTTGCTAAACTTGTAAAAATTAATGTGGAATACAAAATGAGTCAAATTCGAAATGAAAGGCGATTGAAATTTGCCCAGTTGTATTTAAGCAGTTTTGTGGATCAGGAATACTAATATAGCCAGAGGAAGAATTTTAAAACAAAGTAAAACTTACAGAAAAAACTTTTGGACGGTAGGACGGAGCCAACGGCAAATTCCACATTATAAAATATTAATATTCATATGTAACCACACCTAAAGCATAGGATGTCTTGAAAATGGGTGTGCTACAAAAAAAAGAACAAAATAAAATTCTAGGAGTAATAGGACAAGGCACAGTGGTACCTCCCAACCAAAGTAATTATAAATATTCACATATCCGAGAAACTAAAACAATGTTATTCATAAAATTTAATGCGAATTACTCCTAAAATATAATACATTTTTGTGCGAAATCTTGAAGGGATAAAAGGGAGGATACGAATACCTCCTATACAAAGAAAATCTCTAGGATGAAACTTAATAAGTCAATATTTGGTAAATAGTTGGCGCCATCACACAAAGTTGTGTTAGGTAACCTAATGCGGATTATAAAGTATGTAATACGTCATAAATTCAATTCGGATTACTGGATAATTCGGATTACACACCTTCGGATTAACGAGCTGGCACTGTAGAAGTATTACCAGATTAAAGAATTTCTAATGTGAAATTTAAAAAAAAAATCCCTGCAAAAAGGGAAAAACTCCTACGCTTGGCATCACTGGTTTTACACAAAATTCCCACAATTTCAATTAACCCTTTATTTATTTTATTTATTTAATTAACTGAGCCCTTATGGGCAATATATGGTTAAAAGTGTACAAAGAAGAAAAATATTTATTTATTAATAACTACAAATGAATTTGTGGTATATACAAGAGAAAGGAAGAAAAATATAATATTAGAAAAAAATATATATATTTAAATATTTACATACATACATATGAGCAAATACCAATACAATTCAATATAAATTTATAATTTATGAACAAGGAACATTGTTTAATTGATTAACTAGAGGTCAAAAAGCTTCGGAAATCAGATTTAGCTCTAGGTAACGAAAGAGTAAAGACTTTGAGATCATTAGGTAAGGTATTCCAGATGCGCGCAATTCTGAAGATAAACGAGTGCTCATAAGTTGCTTTATATATTCTGTTTATAATTATCTGTGGGTAACGAGTAGAGTGTGAAAAAAAAGCTGCTGTAAAGGAAAGAAGGTTGTTTAAAATATATAATTTTATAAAATATAGTCACAAGTCGTAACACCATAAATGGAGCGAAAGACAAGCCCAAGAGGCGCTTGTCAAAAGGGGAAACATGGTCACGCAATCTCAGTCCAAAAATATATCTTGCTATCCTGTTCACTATTTTGTTTACTTCTTTCATGTTAGTAAGCTCAACTATTTCTATATCACTGTTGCCCAAAACCAATCTAAGCAATAACTTATTACGCACACCAAAACACAATGCTTTGGATTTATCAGCGACACATGTACGCATAGAGGAATAGTTATTTTTGATATATACAAATTGCTGTCTTTCAGAGAGGTATGAAGTAATCAAATTGCTTGAAAAATGAGTAAAGCTTGTTGACTAGGTTGTTGTGATTAATACTATAAAAAGCTTAAAAGCTTTTGACAAATCCAAAGCAATTAAACTCGCAATACCCTGGCTATTAAGGTTAGTACTCATTCTGTCAGTTAAAGACAGCAAGAGAGTAGTTGTACTGTGATTTTGGCGAAAGCCATAGTGAGTAGCATTTACGAGTCCATTCTCATTTAAATTTTTGTTCATCTGAATAACTATCATATGTTCAAAAATTTTTGAGAAACAAGGAAGAATGCTAATTGGGCGAAATCATTCGGAACCTAACCCAGCCTTCTTTCTAATTGGAACGACCTTAGCAACCTTCCAAACAGTGGGGAACGTAGAGCTCATAATGATTGTATTAAAAATGTGTTACATATGAATTACAAGACCCTTTATTCCATATGAGATAAAATTAGTTTGAAAAAGAAAACCAGTAAGAAATTATGACAGAGCTTTAAAAATGTTCAACATAAATAAAACTTTGCCCAGGGATGTTTTTGAATATAGAAGATTTTTTTCCTTATTGCCACAAAAATATTTATAATTGTTATAATTATAATTTTTTTTATCAAGTAAAAATTTTTTAGTGTTCCAAATATCGTAACGCAATTGTGGGTAAACATTAGACACCAAATGAGAGTTGTACCATAAAATAGTAAGATGTACATGGTAGTGACCTGATGTTCACATATATGTAATAATTTATGTCTACTTGAAATAAAATTACTTCTTTCTTAGTCGAATTTTGATTATAAAGTGAACAAAGATGGTTCAGTTTAATAAGAGATCTTTGTTTGTTATCCAACAACAATTATTATGGATGGTAAAAATTGAAACAAAAAAGTTAAAATACTAAAAAATTAATAAAAAACAATAGTTTGTTTAGCACAATCAAACATCGTAACCATAATATTTCCAACGATTTCCAACGATTTATTTTGTCTGTTACTAAAACTGCGTTGTATTCCATACCCAGGCCACATGGTGCCACCTACATTCGTTTGCAGAACTCTTAGCGTCACTTTCAAAAAGATCTTACAAGGCTGCGCTAAGAACTGGTATGCTCTTCTCTTCCGCCCAAAAAACAGTTCCATATAAAACCCAAAAAATTTTTAAATTCAAGCCCACTGTACATAATATTGGCTTAAACTTAATCAGTATTTACATAATATTTAGTTAACATCTAACTAATTCCATTCTCTTTATTGTCCATTCAAATAATTTTTTTTTTAAATCGAGTTTTTTCTGTTAAAAAGCAATCAATTTTATATTGATTTTTTCCTTAGCAGCCACTTTGTTAATTTGTAAAACTCAGTAATTTATGATCTGAATTTTTTCACAAATTCAAAATTAAATTTCAGCTTAAAAACTGTATAAAACTTTTATTAATTTTTACGATCGAACGGCCATTAAATCGTTTAATTAAAAGCAAAAAAAAAAAAAACAAAATCAAATAAATAAAAATAAAAATCGCAATTTTACGAATAAATAAATACTCTGACTGACATTTTCCTATGAGCTTTCATTAAAAATGTCTCTCTCTTTGTTTTTATTGTTGCTATAACTTTGTATGTATATGTGTGTGTGCGTTTTTTATATAAATTGGCACACCGTGTTAAATAAAATCATAAATGCATTTGCATGTGTTAGAGATGGCACCGGGACTATTTTTTTTAGTTCCGTTATGAAAAAGTCACGTTTAACAAAAATAGAAAAGATATGTTCAAGAGATCAATGCCCTAAATTTTTTTCCGCAGGGTCATGTAATGGAAGGAAACTAATAATCCGTACCGCATGATTTTATGTTTGATAACACCTCAGACACTCCAATCACGTGTTTAACGTACATCCCTTAGTTGCTTCTATTCTATACAAAGTAGTGAATATGTGAATGTGTATTTGTGTGCGTTAAACTGTGTGTTAGTGTATGTATGTGTGTGTCTGCACATAATTAAAAATATCATTCCGTTTTATCTAGTTTTGGAAGTGTTAAATTTAAAATAACAAATAAATTTTATAAATAAAAAAAAAAAAAAAATATTTTGTTGTGCAAAACGAGATTAAATATGAAATCGATATACTATGCCTCAAGTATGTATAATCCTGTGTATATATTTGAAGCTATTTAGTTAAATAAACGGATATAAATATGTATGCATGTATTCATATACAGGGTGATTGATAAATTTGGCTACATACTGAAGCTCAAATGTGATAAATAATTGACGATTGTCTGAACAATTAAAATTACAATTTATTTGTGCCAAGGAAACATGTTATTTTGTCAGTTCTACCAAAGGAAGATTGGCAGGACATTTGCACAGGCAGGACATTACACTTTATAAAAATTATAAATGTTTTTGACTTTAATGTGAATTTTTTTCATTAAATTTTTACGTATACAGAAAGAAAAAAATAGAAAAAATTAGCCCATGGTTGAGGCACACCTTACAGAGAGAGTAACACTGAAATTTTAAAACATTGTAGGAGGTAACGCTTTACCTTTGGCAGTCGTTTGAATCATATTATTATTTTATACTTGAAACAATAGTTTGAACTGATAATAAGTGCTGAAAGCTTAACTCGAAAGATGTTGTCTTACATTTCTCATGCTCAGCTGATAATAAGAGTATCCCTCTTTCTAAGCCAAGTGTGATCTCTAGACGCGATTTCCATGCAACCAGTAAGTTTTTTGCGATAAAGAAAGTTTGGAAGTTTTTTTCTGTACAAAAAAATATCTTTTTTTTTAGAAATTTATTTAAATTACACAAGTTAATTACAAATTTGTTTAAAATAAAGTTTCATTCACTAATTTTATTTTATTATTTAATTAATTATGACTTAAGTCAATGTTTCCATCTATGATAACAATGATGAAAAAATATTCAAAAGTCAGAGGCTATAACGGTTTGGAAGTTTTTCTTAAAAAAAAAATAATAATACATGTGGTTGTGACGGTTTTGACAAAATAGAAGAGAGCTCAGTAAATTAATTTAGTTCATTGGAAGGTATTTGGTTTTTACATTCAGGTCTCTGTTTTGTTTTTAATATATTGCGACTTCATGGAACTAATCCATTAAATAATTGTAGTTGTGGTTGTTGTATGACTCTTTTTAAATAGATTTTTCTATGACAATTTCTGTATGAATATATAAAATAATTTTATTTACATCTAGAATACGGTCGTCTGTTTGTTATACTGGTATGTAAAAATAAAAACACACACATATACATTTACAAAAAAGCAAGGGCCTGTGCTAATTATATGTTCAAAACCGACATTAATCAAAATATACTTAAGTTTAAAAATCAAAACAAAAAAGTCGCGTATTCTATTTGTATTTGTAATTGTGTATAAATAGAATATGTAATGACGTTCAACGAAGCTACCTAACAAGTAGTGAAAGCATTTGCACATGAATACTGACGAGGTTTAGTGGTTTCTACCGAAAACAACATTTGTTTCTATTCAGCCAGTGCGGTTGAAAAATCTAAAAAGTTTTTAAGAGTCAATAGCAATTAGTTTCACTGTGCAATTTTAGAGGTTTTCTATTCACTTTTTTATTTTATTTTTTCTTGAACGAGCTCTAGCACTAATTCCGTATTCAAATAACTGCTATTCCAGAGGAGAACAAAGATAATAATTAAATCTGCCATTAAAATATCGATGATTAAATTTGTAATAGCAGCAACACAAAGCTAAAAACAAAATTAATATATTAAAGCTCGTAGCAAAGAGCTTTCTTAAAAGCTTTTTCATGATTGTTGATTTATGATCACTATGCATAATTAAAATATCGATACACTAGACTTTTTGTCGTCGTTTTTTTAATTATTTATGTATATAAATATTATTTTTAATTAAGCCAATTTACTGTTCTTTCCGGTTTCTCTATTTTATTTTGCCTTTAGATTTCAGAAATAAGTTAAAACAGTTATTTTTATCATGCCGATCATTATTAATACACAACAATGAAATATTTTTTTAATAATTATTTAAATAATTATTCCCAATAGCGACTATACTAAGAAGCGTATTATTTAACCACACGCTTAAAATGTCATAAAAATTTGTTGTTTTCAAATTTTTCGATTTAGAAAAAATTATAGAAAAAATAAAATACTCTTTTGAAACGCAATTAAATGAAAGAAAAATAAAGTTTTAGCTAAAGTGGCACACGTGTTTGGCAAAAATCAAATATGGTAGCAGTTTTATACTTTTCTTTTGAATAACTTATAAGCATGACTAAACATAAGCTAAAGCTGTATACATTCATAATATTACGTTAATTAATATATAAATTTAATTCGATCGTGTGTGTTTAAAGTAACATTAATATTAAAGATGGCTCGCTGTGATTCTGCCTTAAAGGGACAACAACAGCACACAAAACTTTGTAAACATAAAAGTCTAATTGACTAAATAAATCATAATTATTATATATATGAACTCGTCTGTCTGTATTGTGATTAATTAGAATTTAGAGGAATATAAACCAGGACGGGTCGTGTTATATGAATGATCATGCCTGGGGTTATAAACAATTACACTGTGATAGTCGAAAAAATGAACTTTGATGAATCCTTTTCGAACTATTAGGGGGGAGTCCCCTGAGTGCGAAAGTACATTTGGAAGTGTCAGATTGGCTCCAGTTGTTGAGAAATCAATCTGACACTTCCAAATGTACTTTCGCACTCAGAAGACTCCCATCTAATACTTCGATAAGGATTCATCGAAGTTCATTTTTTTTCGGGTCAAAAACTATCACAGTGTTATTGTTGTAATTCAAAGACGTGAGAGAAATCTTTGTAATTTAAGAAACTTTAATTTTACTTGATGAATTTTTAATCAATTATTTTTAAAATATGTATGTAGGCTCATCCTTCAAATCATAATTCATAAATTTTTCACGAAAACATTTTCATATCTATTTAATTTCTTGTGATGGTTTTTGGGGCTGCACTATTCATCATGTTTTCCAAAAAACTTTTACTAAATTAAAAATATTTATTCATAGAAGTTATCACTTAGTATGGATTTAGTATTTTCGGAGCTATAAGCGTTTAAAGTTGACATTAGTGTTTACACACGTATTAATCTTACATGTAAGTTAACAATTGTGAAAATTTTAAAGATAAAAAGAGAGGAGAGCTCAGATAATAAATTTAGTTCATTGGAAGGTATTTTTAGTTTGGCTTTTAACTGTTTTATTTTTACTATATGCAAAAATTCATGCAAATGTACCATTAAATAATTGCAGTTGTGGTTGTTGTATGACTGTGGTTTTTATATTTGCATACAAACATTAAAATTGTTCATCATTGTTTATTAAATTATAAATTATAATAAATTGTTTTTTAAATTATAAATGAAGCTTAAAATAAGTATTCAAATATTGTTTATAAAAATTAGAATTAGTTATCTTACGGTTTTTATGTTCAACAGTCGCTTGTGTAGATTCTATTTCTTTTTCTTTTCAATTACAAAGAGAGAACCTGTTCGTGTATTGAACACGTGCCATATCTTTTACTCACTGGTCTACTCAACAATTATTCTGGGTTTTACTGGTTTAAAACTCGTTTTTACAATTTCGCACACAAATAAAAGAAATCAGTTTGTAAATGAGAAATTATTGTTATTAGGCTTAAGTTCAGTTATTATTGAATTAATGAAAATTCAAAATTAGTATGAGTTTTTTATTTTTGAATATTTGCAATCATATTAGCAGGACATATCAGTATACCTATTTCAAGGCCGCTACACCTCTCATCAGCGTTCGTTTGTCCATTTTTACAGTTGATGTAAAGTGGATAGTAATTGGAAAGAATATTAACTATTTAAACAAGTTATCAAATGAAATAGAATATGAGAATTGTTATAATTCGTTTTTATTCTATTTTATACATATTGAAACAATTTTGGTTACTAATAATATTCAACAAACAACATAGTCCGTTATACTCAAAGTATTTTACTTTGCAATTATAACGTATTGTTATTTTCTCTCAATATTAGGGTCATTCACATCACGATGATCCTATTATTAAGGAATGGCTCCTGCCCAAGCTGAATTAATATTTTTTTATATTATTATTACGAATGAACCAAATTATTATTGAGCTGTAAGAATGGCTGACTTCCAAAACGTTCGTATACAATGTTTGTATACAGTATTGCTACTGTATTTAAATCACATCCATATGCAAAGTTCGGAAACAATGCAACAACTATAAAACCGATGCCTTTTTTGCTCTCTTACTGCGTTAAAAATACTTTGCGGCGGCGTTTTGAAATGGTATACATTGTATAACTATTGTACTGCGGCGTTATGAAATGTGATGCTTTGTTCAAACACAAAGCAATTGACGTTTTGGAAGTCAGCCAATGTATAAAAGAGAAATTATTATTATTAGGCTTAACTTCAGTTTTTATTGACGGTATGTAGTGTGTGGTTGAAAAGTATGTTATTGGGTAATTGCAGGAAATTACCAAGTGCATTATACAGCACAGAAAACATATTCAAATAGTGATATTTTCTCCTTTATTTGTAAGTAGAAAAGAAAATTAAAATTAAATTTGCAAATCTTAAGAACGCAGTTTTTTGTGAAACTAATTATAATGTAATTATTGAAAAAAATTTCTGATTTAAAAAGCATTTGAGAAAAATAGTTTTCGCTTCTTTTGTGTAAAAATTTATGTACATGAAAATATTGATGGCTCAGTCTCCTCTTTATCTTGATATGTCGCTTTTTTCTTACCAGTTTTTCTTAGTGATCTTCAAGTATGAAAAAAATTTCGGTGAAACGCAATCAAAAATAAAAACTTAGCAAGAAAATGATAGAAGAGATGTAAGAATTTATGGAAATGTTATTCAGAAAATTTACGTGGGATCGATCCCTGGTCAGGGTAATGCCAATCAACATCATATATTTCTCTACTGTGTATAAGTGTGGCATTGTAATAATTTCTGTTGGACTCTTTAAGTGATGAAGGTCACAAAAAAAAAAATAAACAGTTACGACAGCGATTGATACAGTTCCAAGCAAATATACACCAAACACATTAAGGATTTATTTACTTATTATTTTATTTAATGTGCAATCTTGAATTTGAATGGTTTTTTGGTGTTTTTGTTAAATTTTGGGTTTCTGTGTGTTCTGTCATAAAATTTTATGGCCAATATTTTTTAAGAACATTTTATCGTCGCCCTTCCTCATTTTCGTGGAGCTTTTTACGATGTGTTAGAATAAAGCGACAACATGCCGTTATGCAGTCGAGTTTGAGGGTTAATATGTTAAGAAAAAATATTTTCCATAACAATTTTTACAAAGTTGGTGAACATACTCAACATCTCAGATGCCAAGAAAACATAATTTATATACCGATATGCTGCCAGAGCAGGGAAACTTTAATCGCCTCTAAAATATAATAATTCCGATGTGATTTTTCAAAACGCCGACACACGTTTATTTTCCTTGATCTCCTCCACAAGAATCAAACGTCGGAACCCTATAATTTTGGAAAAAGTTTGAAATTGTTGTACAGTGTATATTTTGATGAACTCATTAGAATTATTGCGTTCCATAAAATAAATAGAAGAAAAATCTATAAAAGTGACCTTCAACTATTATGGCAAAAAACAGAAAACAAAACAAAACAGCCTACCGGTTAATAGTTCAGCAAAGTAACTGCCACACTTTGTTCACTAAAAAATTACTGACATCAAATAACATGTGTTATGACAGTTGTTTTCTCCGTTCGGGTCAATGTTTTTACAAAGCTTTCAAAATACTTGTCAAGCTGAATATTTTTGTTTATGTCATAAATTACCCGATTTAAAAGTTGAACCTTTTTAAAGCAAAGTTCTTATTCATAATTTATTGTATTCTATTGATCTTTAAAATTAATTTAAAAATTACCATAAATTTTTACACTATTTTCTAAGAAATAAATGATTTGTATCATTCATTTTGAGGATGAAATAAAAAAAATGTGGCTTGAGGTTGAAAACTTTCAAAAACGAAAATTATATTTTTATGGCTTTCTTTTCAATAGAATATTATTATCACACCTTTGTTGTCTTTAATTTATTTAAGGAGTTTCGGGGTACGTGCCAATTGCGTTCTGTACAGGGTACTATTGAATGTACAGTGGGTTCAAAGGGTTTTTAAAATGTTAAATACTTCGAAATGAGGATTATATGGCAAATTTTCTGAATTAAAAAAAAAAAAAACACAAAAACGAATGGGTTCTGTGCCACAAAATCAAGTTTTCTTATGTATAATAAGTTTTTGCGTTATTATTGGAAAACCGGAAAATACCTAAAACTTCTGATTTGTAGTGTGGAAACGGCTTTTAACAGCAACCGCTTTAAATGTTATAAAAATATTATGCACCAACACGTCCTTTGTGCCACACATTAAATTCAATCTTAATATAAATTATTTAATTTCAACTGGTCACAAGTTTAAATTAGATGTTGAGATATTTGAAACAAATTTGAAAATATCCATTTATCTTTCTTCCATACAATTGCTTTCACTCATTATCTTTGTATTCACTGAATATAATTAATTTTTTTTTTTAATTTTTAAATTGCTGTATTGAAAATAATTTGTGTCTATGTGTCCTCTAAATTTAACAAAAATTGGGAAAAAATAACGTTTAAAAATTTAACAAAATTTTAAAGTTGTCAAAAGCCAAGTCTTTAAACAATAAAAAGCAATAATTTATTATTGAAAAAAAAAAATCACAACAACAACAAGATAAAAGTCAGCTTATATGAATTAAAAAAAAAAAGAAAAATATCATTTTAAAAATTAAAAAAATAATTTAACTAAATGAATGAATGACTGAACAAGAGAGAAACGAACACATGAAATAAAATGAAATTAGCTTATTTTATTATTAATATTTTTTTTTCTAAAAAAAAGGTAAGTAAGCTAAATTTTAAATCAGACTGCACCCAAAGTTCGCACCTGTGTTGTGTTTCTTTATCTTTCCTTTTTAATTTATTTATAACTTAATTTTGTTAGAAATTTATTTTTAATTTATTTTTGTGTCTGTCTGTGTTTTACGATGACCTTTCATTTTACAGGCGTTTATATCAAAAGTAAGAAAAATTGTTAAAAATAGGAGGTACATAATTTGTTGTTTTGGGATTTTCCAAAATTTTATGAAGAAGAAAAATGATCAGAATAGTAAAAATATAAATTCGTTGAATCTGTTCAGTAGGGCACGAGCTCGAATGTATGGCCTGTGCAAAAACTTCTACAATATGCTTACAATGTCCAAGATTTTCATACTACAGTGAAACTTCGATATAATGAAGTTGAAGGGGATCGCAAAATATTTCCTTATGTCTACCGTTTCGTTGTAACTGTGTAACAGGGAGAAAAAAATTGCGTTATTGAAATTATATTTTATTGGAAAATACTAATAAAATTCACTATTCAAATTGTCGTTTCAAAGAGGCTTTTATGAATACTTTGCTGTATAGAGGCTTGCAATTGCATACACATTCAGATTTCGTTATTTTGACAACGGAATTCATCTTCACTTTGATTATTTACAAGAGCGGGGGTGCTAGCAAATTTTGTACAGTCTTTTGACAAAGATTTAAGTGGTTTCAGGATTCGAAGTTCAGGTGGTATTAAAAATCTTGATGTATTGACGAATATGTTTCCTTGCAAAAAAGATAATTTTTTTAAAAATGTAACGCAGGTTTCCTGGGCAACTTTAGACGTTTGGCCGATACTTAATACGGAATATTTTATTATATTTTGGCCATGGATTAAAAGCTTGGGAGCTAATGCAGGCATGTAATACCAGGGATATTGTTGTTCAATGTCTTTAGCTAAGTTGACTTAATACTAAATGTGATTCAACAGTTCTAAACAGCCAATCATGTTTTTTTCTTTTAAAATTTTCGCTGTTTTTTTTACTAGCATTCCACCTCTCTTCATCTCTCTCGGATATTTCACTTACATAATGTAAAAGTAATCAAGGGGCAGCCATGGGGCAGCTGAGTATTATTTTAGGTGGTACATAATACTTTCTCTTACTGCCTCCAATAACTGAGAGAGCAGGATCTTGCAAGACAAAAAATATTTCACTCAATTACATCCATTTTTTTTGTTGAGAAATAGACACAAAAAATTGTATCTTTCTAGCAATTTACTATTGAGAACTTCATGTTCAGATTTTAATTGTAATAATTGTACTTACCATCAGCCTTATAGCTAATTTTTTTGCATTAAATTTGCTTAGTAACAAAAGCTCTCACACGTGTTTTACAGCCTATCTTCCCTATGGTAGTGTAGCGTTTGAATAAAGGCCTCATTTAAACTGAAATTATAAAAGGTATTTAAGGCAAGATATTATTCTATGCAAATTCTACAACTGTTAGGCCAGCAAAGCAAATGGCAAACAATCCCATTGGTCGCAGTGTGTAGACGGACGTCTGCATATATATGTCGACATTGTATGCTTAATTAAAATCTGTAAAGTATTGTAGAAGAACACTTAGATCTGTTTATCTGTTATGACATGCTGACAAGACTATTCTGGTACGTTTCTCTCTTAAGAGGTAACTTGCTCTAGGGACAATACTGCTGAATGAGCGCATTATCCCTTTTTCGACCGAAGTCAAATATCTGGGGGTTATGTTTGATAGCAAGTTGATTTGGAACCGTCATGTTGAAAGTGTTACACAGAAAGCCACTAGGGTGACGGTAACTCTGCTCGCTGTGTTGGCAATGGGCATTCATCGATCCTGAATACATTTTCCTGCAGAAAGCTGTTAGGGATGCCTAGCGACAGAATAATCTGTGAACTAAGGTTCAACCAGAGATTCAACGTCACAATTCCGCTTAGGGCCACGTGGGAGGGTAATGGTCCCTCTGTTGATTCCAGAAGTTTATGTTGGTATAAGGATGGATCCAAAAAGATGGAGTAGCGCTGGAGTCTGTGGACCCAACGTGAAAATCTGAGTGCCCATTGGTAAATGGCTCACGGTATGTCAGGGGGAAATACAGGCAATCACCAAATGTGTTCATATTAATTTGAGCAGAGGCATTAAAGGCGCGCATATATCTATCTTTTCCGATAGTCAGGCAGCCCTGAAGTCCCTAGTTTCATGGGAATTCCGTTCTAAGCCTGTTTTAGAGTGCTTTGACTCACTACAGAAGCTATCGATACGGAACAAGATTTCCATTTACTGGACAACTGGCAAAAGCGGTCATCCGGGTAACGAGGTAGTGGATGAATTGGCCAAGAGGGGCGTAATTGGTCGACTGTAACAACTCTAATCAGAGGGAATGACGAGTCGACCGGTAAGAAAGTTTGGGTGGCTTCTCCCGGTTTAAGGCAGGCCAAATTATTGATACAACCATTCTCATACAATGGCATCCTGAATTTCAACAGGAACGACTTACGGCTGGTTACTTGTTTCCTCTCCGGTCATTATGGACTGAACTACCATCTTTGAAAAAGTAACCTAGTTCGCTCACCCCTGTGCCGTTTATGCATGGAAGAGGATGAGACAACGGCACACATCCTCTGTGAATGTATAGTCTTATGTAATCATAGAAGGCGTGTTTTTCTTTCTGAATTTGTGTGTTCGGAGGATATTAGGCGGGCTTCTCTTTCATAAGGAGAGTCATTCAGAGCTTGGTTAAATTTAGAGATCCATGGTACAAAGGTTCCAATAGGTGTCGCAGTGCCGGTCCTTGGACCAGATCTTTCCACTTTTCTATCTATCTAGATCTGTTTATAAGAAAATCATTAAAATGTGGGTTATCAAAAGCTTAATATTTCGCTTTTCAATTGTTTTTTATTGTTTGATAATTTACGAGTTGTGGTTTGCTTTTCTAATGTAACTTTAGTTTTTAAGGTGGTATTTACTACGTTAATTTAATAAATTAAATTGTTTACAAAAGAAACAGAATTCTGAACGTTATCAATGTTTTTTTGTGTATTTGGCGTGCTGTCAGTTGCTGCTGGTGGGTTAATAAAATGTGCTCCGCAACATATAAAATAAAATATTTTATTAAAATGTGAACTAGATTTCATATGAAAATTGTAGCCTTACTTGGTAATTTGTTGCAATTACCGAACAACATTCTTTCATACCATTCCCATTACTTTACGGTAGTTACAACAACTACTTCATTATAAATAAACAAACTATTTTTATTCTATCACAAGCACATCAGTAGTGTCTCTGCTTAACATCCCGTTGTTCCGAAGTTCAACTCTTGGCAAAGCAAACTGATTTATTTTATTTGTATGCGAAGTTATAAAAACAAATTTTACACCAGTAAAAGCCAAAACAATTTTTCAGTAGACCACTAAGTTAAACACTTGGCACGTGTTCAATACTCAGCAGAGACTTTTAATTTTTATTATGTTTTGAATATTTTATATTTTTTAAATAATGAAATTTTAAAGTTGTTATTTGTAAGTCAATGTGGCAAGTAGTTGCCTTCTATGGCATTGTCATCTTAAAGTAATTGAATAAAATGGAAAACTGGAAGAAGTGAACGGTATTTTTAATAACAAATTTCTTCATTACTTTTCCATCGAAAGTTTATCGGGTTAAGTTTTCGGTATTATTATTTTTGTTGTCAAAAAATTTGTTAAATATATCCCGATATATTTTATCGATCGACTTGTAATTTACAAGTTTATATGTGTTTAACGAAAGGAATTTTTCGGTAAAAATTGATGATGTCCATAGAAATGTTTTTTATTTTTTTGAAATGGAATTGATATTAATGGAAATTATTCGTAAATATCCTTTGGAAAAATAAAGATGGAATAAAGATGATGTCCATAGAAATGTTTTTTAGTTTTTTGAAATGGAATTGATATTAATGGAAATTATTCGTAAATATCCTTTGGAAAAATAAAGATGGAAGGATTTTCCCTAGCAGGCATTTCCCTAGCAGGTTTTGCTGAATAATGACGTCTTTCCTGTGGGTGTGCCAAATAGTGGCTTCATTTATTTTTATATTTCTTACGGATTTTGTGCTCTAGGCGTGTTGAAAAATGCTTCCGCTCAATAAATATTTTTCTTGAATTTTAGATTTGTCTTCTTTATATGTGTGTCCAATAGGGAGTTCAGTGTTTGAGGGTGAAATTATGCACCTAATTTAAAATTGATGCAGACTATTTTTGCACCAGTCACAGCAGAGAACAGTTTAGAACAAGCAAGTTAGGATATCTTTTCTCAGCGAAGGCATTATTCAAATTATTAAGATGAACAATTGAGAGAAATATAGGAGAGAGAGAGAGAGAGAAACCCTTAATGTTGACTGAAATCCAGTTATAGACTCAAGATTTACTATGCAATAGATTTTTCCGAATAAAATGGCTTCATAAGAAATTTTGTGACTTAATTTTTTTTAATATTTTTTGCCAAAGTTTTAGCGATTTTTAACTGAGGTTACCAAGTTAATGGGATTATGTTTTTTTAATGTTTGAACCTTAAAAAATCTGTCATTTATGAAACGATTTTCAATGTTATCTGTTTTTTTTTAAGGATTTTCTTGCAGTTTGGTCCCAAAGATCGACGGCAAGTTGTTCCGCCAAATATTGGTTATCGAATAACTTCTCTAATTATGGACTGGTTTTCATATTTCCTATTGTGTTTAAACGGCTTACCGTGCAGTTTGGTTCAAAATAATTTTTTTTTTTAATTAGGACCAGCACTCAGGGGATGACCCGTATGCAAAGCATTGAGCCGGAACTAAGAAAATAGGTTTTGGGAATTAGGATAAAGGGAGTAGTGTTTGCGGACATTCGATTTGAACCCTGACACACTGAAAGTGGCGGGAAAGACCTCTGCGGGGAGTTTATTCCACATACAAACAGTACGGCCAAAGTACGAATTCCCTCTGTAATGCGTAGTGCGGTTCACTGGCATATCGACCGCAAAGGGATATGCTCTTGATGAAGAGCGTGTTGTAAGTGAAAAGTGACGGGTTTCGGGAACAAGTTCCCTGATTTCATTAGAGCACATTCCGTTGTAGTAGCGATAGAACAACGAAACACACCCAACATTGCATCGATGCTCCAGTGAGTCAATAGAGTTGGCTACCCTAATGTCACCGATAAGCTTCTTTGCCCTATTCTGTACGGGGTCGAGTAACTTCAAAATAGATTTTGAAGCAGCGGCTCATACATGAGAGTTGTATTTCATTTTCGGTCGATGAAAATCGAGTGAAAATATGTTTTCAACATCTTCGTTAAGTGTGTTAAGTGGTATATCCTTTTTCTAAACTCTTTTTTTCACTAGTCTGGGGAAAAATATGTCTCTGGCAATTGGCATAAAATTTCCCACTCAGTTGTTTCTTTGAAATGAATTTTATTTATTTATGAAATTATTTGTGAAAAATTCTACAACAGTTGAAAATAATTTGAATGAAAATACAAAATTTTTTTTTATTTCAAATAAATATTAATTTTCGAAATGATGATTTCATCAATAAGTTCTATTAAATTAAATTGTTGCAGTACATATTTTTTTTGTTGAATATTTTGCTTTGTATTTATTTCAAATTTAATTTTAATTAAAATCATCATCATCATTTCAACAAAAAGAATAACAAACTAATTTTTGTCTTTTACAGGTTCCGAATGTGAAAATAAAAATGCAGCATCTGCGGCAGTGGCCATCACAAATGAACAGAAAAACTTGATAAAATGGGTCATCATGCTGACAATAATGGTCAGATGCATTTTTCAATAAAAGTAAAGCAGAATTACAAAAACACAAACAAAACAAACTCTCTTTGTTTTTGATAATTGAAAACAAAAACGAGAAAAAAAGAAAAATAGTAAAAACTTTTAATAGAGATGGCAAAAAAAAGTAGAAAAAATTGAGTTGAAAATAAAGTGAATGAAAATGAAAACAAACAAAAAAATACTTTAGACAAAATCTAATTTTTAGCAAATGTTAGAACATCAAGCACAAATAGTAGTTTTGACAAACAGTTGATATAAAATAGAAAAAGAAATGAATTTCCCCTTTTATTTTTTTGGAACACCGAAACACAAAAAATGTTCATTGACAAATTAATTGTAAAATTGCAAAGTTTTTTATAAACACAAACATATTCAAAACCCTTAAATAAATGAGACTACAAGGAGAAAAAAAAGCCAGATTTTTAAGTTAATTAAAAGCAAAACCTGACGCCCCGCCCCCTTTTTAAGCCATTTATGATCGCGCGCCCTTTGACTTGCCAGCAAACGAATTGATTTGAACTTTTTGCAGCCCTACTGGTAAATTTGATTTTACAAAACGGAAAAACAATTTAATGAAGAAATAAATTTTTTATAAATTAATTGAATGTAAAACGAATATTCTTTTTTCCAAAAACCATAAAGATAAAAATTTTGACAATTGGTTTGATAATAATAGAAAATTTTGGACAACCAAAAACCATATTAGTAATTATTTGTATGTTTTTTATACTCACAAATTTGAAAAACAAAAAAAAAAAAAAAAAAACAAACAAACCAAAAAAGAAAAATTCTATAAAATTTGAATTAGAGAAAAATACCCTTGAATAAATAAAAAAAACTTACATAAATTTTGTACACGCTTTGAGAAAGTTTTTAGAGAAAAAACAAGAAAAAAAACAAAGAATTTCTTAAAAACAAAAATCATTTAAGTAAAAATTTAAAAAGGAAATGAAAAATAATAAATAAAACAAAGAACACAAACTCTGTTATATAAAATATTCTTGAACTAAAAATGTTTCTTAAGAACACAAAATAAATTTATATTAAAAACAATAAACAGCGGATTAGCTAAACTTTAATTAAATAAGCAACGAGTTGGTTTTTATACACAAAAACAAAAAAGAAGCCGCAAACAGTTTTCAGTTTTACAAAAAACTTAAATTATTTTTATTTCATTCGATTTCTATTTCAAATAAACGACTTTTTAAATGATGCTCTTATACTAAATTAGCTTTAAGATCTACAATTTTTAAAGTTTCCATAAACCATTAAAGTAAGCTAAAATATACTATACATACAATATAAGACAAACATTGCATCGCATTTATTTATTTGCATCTAATTTCGTAATTTGTGCTTTAATTTTAACTTCTTTGTTGAAGAATATACGAATTCGAATTTTTATTTAAACGAAAATTTCTAGAATCTTAATAACTTTGAGAGTTGCGTAGGCTTTGATCTATCTGCTCTTTATCTGGTCATAAAAAGCTTATTCAGAATTTCGTAATTTTTAGAAAGCTGACAAGTAGCTGATGAAAAATTTCATCGAATTAATGAAAATTTTCATTATATAAATGAAAAATCATTCTCTTAGTCTGCTTTAGCTGTCGCTAATGCCCGATTGCAAATGCATTTTAACAATAATTTATTAACTTAAAGTTGAGAGAACAAGCTTGTCAGCGACTTTATGAGAAACATTGAAAATTTCCACCTGTCTCTAGTTCTAACCTACCCGGCGCTACAAAGCAACTTTAATTGGGTAAATTTTACACAATTTCATTAGAAAACTAATTAAAAAAATTATTCTCTGCAAAAATAAAACTGGAAATGTTTTTATAAATAAATAAGAATAATAAGTAACATTACAAGGAAGGAAAGGAGTGAAGCCCAGAACTTGCTGACAGATACGAAGCCTCCATTAGCAGAAACAAAGAGACAGTCAAGCCTCTCAGAGACAAGGAAATTCAAAGTGAAAAGATATGACGTAAAATGGTAAAATCTGAATTTAAGGGCGTGGCAAAATACAATTTAATTGGACAAATATAAGGTGAAATTTCTTTGTGAATTTTGTAGACCAACTTTGTATAACGATTTCGACACTTCAGCAACTTTCTTGAATTCGCCTTGATTTACAATTAATTATTTATGGGTTTGTGATTTTGTATCACCAGTATTAAACTTACACCCTATTTACACAACGCAATTATATTGCATGCAATTTCCTTTTTACAGTGAGAAAGACAGAGAATAAATATAAAATGTAGACACCGTCACTTAAAATGAAAATTGCTACATGCAACAAAGTTGCATAATGTAAATACTACTATAATACGCAGAAGAAATTAAAAAAAATATCATGTTCTTTTAATTATAATTTTAAAATTTATTCTACATTCATCTCTTTCGTTTTCTTGGATTTTTGGGTTTAAATTTAAAAACTTACAATGAATACACGTAATACTAAAAAAATAACTAGCAGCAACAAATCAAGTGTTAATACAACAAAAAAATATGACACTTATGGAATTCTACAGATACAATTTTTAAGTTGTTTATACATAAACATGTACGTATGTATAAACATATCACTATATTAAAAATGATATAAACAATTTACATAAGTTACAGAATAATAAATAAGTAAATTAATTGGCTTTAAAATAAAAATTATAAAAAGAAGCAGCAAGAAAAAAAAACAGTTTAATAAAAATTAAAAAGTATGTCTGTAATTGTATTAAATAAAAAAAAGAAATCATGTTAAAATTTAAAATATAGAAAAACAACAAACAAACAAACAAAAACAAAGTACATACTTTAGCACTTTTGAATAGTTAAATGTATTTTATGATTAATTAACTTCATAATTAAATGGTATTTAAATAAAATCAGAAAAAGCAACAATTGCTATTATAAAAATATAACAAAAACAAAGAAATTTAATAAAAATAGCTTAGAATTTATGCCATATACAAGAATACAGTGAGTGTCAAAATTGTAATAGTTATTGCACAACATTTGATATGTCGCTTATATATTGTGTTTAAGTTTGAATTAATAGACAACTTATAAGACGTTTATAAATGATGCTTAAGTTAATTTTGTTCGGTTTGATATCCACTGTTGTTTAACAGTGCTGGCTATAATAATAAGGTTATTTACATTTTGTATTGTTATTTAAGGCTACCAAAGATGGTCCGTGTAATCTGAATTAAATAAATAAATATAATATTCCATAAAAAAGGATATTTTAAACAAGTCTTTACTAAAACAAATGAGAAAGAGAGAGAGAGAGATGTGCGTTGTATTAAATTCCCAGCATATTCCTCTGGATACAACAAGAAAACATGTTTCTTTACTTTTTGGATAAAGTTCGGTAAAATGAGAGTAAATCATATTTTATCTTAATAAGAGACAAAAATGCACAAAAGTACCGGAAACGCGTAAGACCACAATTTTACCGGAAAAGAAACCGTCATTGAATAACGTTTGTTTATTGTTGCGTATGTATGCACGTATGTATTTCACATATGAAACTGAAGTGGTTAGCGCGTTGAATATTAATCAAACTATGATTTAGGACCTAGGTTCGATCCCTGGTCAGTGCAAGACATCAAAATTATTAAAATTCTGTAATGTGCATTATTGCGCCATTTTATTAATTGTTGTTAGACTGTTAAAGTGATAAAGGTTTAGCACTGGTCACTGAAAAAACAGTTGCGACAGCGGTTGATACTGGTCCAAGCTAATGTACACAACAGGGACTTCCTTCATCGGTTAGCAATCAATAAAATTACTGATCTGACAGCTTAAGAAAGTTAATGAGTCTACTTAACACCAGAGGCGCTGCAACACTGCTCTAAAAATTAACAAAAACACGCAATAGTAGAGTTATATTTAAATTAAGCCTTCTAGATTTTCAACATCTAAAATAAAAAACATTCCTAAATACAACAATAATTTCACTTATAAGCTTCTCTTTCAGTTTTGGCCAAATTATCTTTTTGCTTTGTAACTGTTTATTTCACAAACAGCTGATTGCTTAACTATATGCCCAAACTAGGCCGAAGAAAAGGTACGGCCTGTTTCGTGCAAGAAGAGGAAGCAAAAAAGCTAAATCGCTCTCGCGCATTCTAGTACGGCAACGCTCTTCGTGCAATTTTGAGTACGAAAACAGAAGTAATATGTAAATAACCTTATCATTTGGATGCGCGATTGAATAATAAAAACTTATTTCTATGTCAAGTCATATCAAACGGAATGAAACAATATATTATTTTCTTTATAAATAAATGAAACTTAAGAAATAATAATGAACAAGAAAACAAAACTAGAAATAATGAGCGATGTTCGCTTTTAAATTAAGTTTAGAACATAATTATTGAAAAGCCCCATTGTATTATCGTTAGTCACTAAGCGACACACAATATTATATATTCGTCTTAAAGAAACATATAAATTTTTTATTGAAATAAAATGGAAACGCTTTAAGTATTAAAAACTAAAACAATTATTAAAACGAAGGCAGTCTTTAAGGCTTTCTTAAGCTTTAAAATAGAATTAAATTGAAAAACATAAAAATTTTAACAAATAACTTTTGTTTTTTTTTTTTTTAATAATATTCTTACAAGTATTATTTGCTTATTGACTATAAAAAGTATAGCAAACTTCTAGTATTAATTGAAAACAAAAACAAAAACAAACAACTAAAAATTAAATTTTAAAACAATAAGAAACCATTTGAAGTAAAACAATATTAAAAAGTAAAAGCAAAAACAAAACAAAAAAAAAAAAAAACATTTATATTTTTTATACATGAAAACATAAATTTAAAAAATAATATAAAAATTAAAAAAAAAAACAACATCAATAATAATAACAATTATACAATAAGTCCCATTAAAGAAAAACAAGTTTAGAAAATTAATCATCTAAGTCGAAAAATCTTTTTTAAAAGAAACCACAAATCTTTATATAAATTTGTTGCTAAACTTTTCAATTACACCCCCAAAGGATTTTGTTCTCTTTCAATAATTTTATTTCATTTTATAACTTTTAGCAAAAATATTTTTTTGTCATACTTTTTTTTTTTTTTTTTTTTGGCTCTTGGCTCCAGCCAATAAAAATTCAAATTGACAATATAATATTTCGCTTTAAATCTATGGAAACAATTTTGAAAACAAACAAACAAACAAGCAAACATCCAATATTAAAAATCTGATGAAAATATCTCTTTTTTTTTAAAAATTGTTTTCAAATGATTTTCATATCGTATTTTTTTATTTATTTCTATTTGGAATCGGATAAAGGAAATTCTTTTAAATCATTTCAATCATGTGCACAAACACATATTTACAATATAAAATTGTAGTTGCATTTAATATAAATAAAACTGTTCTAAGTAATATTTTAAGTGTTTGAATTTTTTTTCTATGATTTAAACAATCTCTGTTTTAGCCAAGAAAAGGAAATTCAATGCGTGCGTTTCTGCAGAGGACTGCTTACACAATCCCATCCAATGAACTGATGAGAATTGTTGTTTTTTTTTTATTAAATAGATTTGCCTAAAACGTTTTTGGCAAACAAAGAAATTGACCTTGAAAAGTTTTAAATAATTTTCATATAAATAAACTTTCTTTGGTGTTTCCACACAGAAATGGTCATGCATTGTGCCAGAACAGGAGAAAGCGGCAGACACTAAAGAACATCAGAGAAGTTTATGATGTTGATTAACTTTCTCTCAGCATGTTTTGACCATGGATGTTCTAAGTCATAGTTTGCTTTGTAATCAATACAAGTTACAAAGTTACAGCCAAATTCAGGCATAAACAACGGTAGAATTTGAGAGTACCAGAATATATTTACTCTCGCTTATTCTCTTTTCATATCCCAGCTATAAATTCAAGCAGTATTTGTTTTATTAAACATGGCAGCAGTTTGTATTAAAAATTAACTGTTTTATTTCATTTTCAATTGAAACTCCAAATTTACTTAAAATCCGAAATTAAAGTTTCGAATAAAATCCTAGAACTTGTTATTCTGAGCAATACAATATCCGAAAGACTAACACTCTAGTTTATTTGAAAAAAAAAACTTTTAGGTGTTGTTTCACAATACGGACAATTGATTTGAGAGAAAATTTGTGTTAAAATCAATTAGAAAAATCGAATGTTTCAATGAAACCACACTTTAATCAGTTCCACTTAAAAAAAAATGAAACTTCTGTTTTGTAAAGAGGATAGGGACACAACCATACAATAAAAACTCCACTCGAATATAAATCATTACAATCAGATTTCGTACTAAAGACAGGAATATGACCTGTCATCAAAGTTGTAAGCCTCATTCCTGGCATGATAAATCTATTTTATTCTTAATCTGATTTAAGAAAAAACAATAAACTGTCAAGCACACGGCTCAAGGATGCGGCCTTGCTGCAAATTATTTTAATAAAAAAAACTACAACAACTTTAATAATGACATTAATTACATGTCTTATAAATTCATACCATAATTGCACTTAAATTTTCCATTTTTACAACGTGCATCGTCCGGCTTCTTTCTTTCTCACTTTCGATGTGATGCTACAATCACATTTTTCTCTCACTCTCACTACGTCACTCCAAAATCCGATTCTTTGGACAGTTTTGATTTCAATATCAATTAAAACTTTTTTTTTTGGTTTCTAAAACCAATCGATTCAAACCATTAGAAATAATTGAGTGTAAATAATTAAGAAAAATTAGTATTAAAATATAGAAAATTAAAACAAGTAAATTATCATTTTCTTTATACAAAACAGAATTGGTTTTCCTAAATTTTAGCCAAAAAAGAGCTAAACAATATATTAAAAGTTTTTAATTTTATTTAAATTAATTTATATCAGCTACGACATCTGATAATAAACAAAAAAAAAAAAACAAAAGAAAAAGAAAAACACATACAAATATGATGAAAATTTTAATGTAAAATTTGAAAACGAAAATAAAACACAAGATATTGAAAATTTTTTCAAAAACGGGGGAAAAAACTTCAAAGTAAATGGAAAAAACAAAAGAAATACACAATTTTAAATACTAAAAACTACAGCAACAACAACAATAATAAAGCACCGTATACAATATGAGAATTAATTTAGAAAACCAACACACAAACTAATTCTAACAGGAAAATAAGAGAAAGATCCACAAACAATTACAATTTCACTTATAAAAAAAAAACACAAAAAATCGATTCAAAACAAAGGAAAAACAAATTGCATTTGAAACAAGAATTATACAAAATATTTAATTAAAAATATTTTAACGAAATTTATCTAATTTAATAATGGTTTTGATGTATAATTATCAAATACATATCAATTTATGGCCTACTATTTTATTTAAAAAGAAAAACCAAAAAAGTGAAAAGAAATTTATTATTAATGAATAAAATTAAATAAGAATTTAAAGAAAATACGAACTTAATTAAAAATGTTTTATAAATGTATTGCACACAATTGTCTAACAATGCACACTCTCTCACACACACCCCGCCACACACACTTCTCTATACAAAAAGTTTTAGAGAAAAACACTAACAACACATTAATTATGAGATACATAATTCATCTTAAATTTTCTAAAGAAACAAATTTCGGAAATTTGAATAACAATTTCGGTTAGATATTAACCCAATTCTAAAAGTCTTTTTAAGCTCGGTTTTTCTTATAAATAATATTCTTCCAATTTGAATTTCAAAATTTTAACCTTAAATTTATTGTTTGTGAATAGTTCTTATAAGAAGGTATGGCAGGATCATCTCTATTATCGGGCAATAGCAAGAAAGATTTTTACAAAAGCCTTTAGTTTTGTTTTTAGCGTATTTCAAGCTTCATTTAAGCATATATTGCTGTCATAAATCCAATGAAATGTTTCATCAAAACTACATAAAACCAAATTTTCGTGAAAACTATGAAATATTTCCATCGAAATTATGTTTTTGTGAAATTATGAAAACGAATATATGTAAGATTTCATAAAAATTATGAAATATTTCATTATAATTGTGAATTGTTCCAGTATCATGAAACTAGCCAGATACTTCGTTCCATCAATAGTCCTTAATTTTATTCCTTTCTCTGTTGGAAGGACATTGTTAACGAACAATTAATCAAGCTTCTGTAATAAAAAACGTCTTACTAAAGCGATCACCAATTATGTATTGTTGTTGTTCTTTGTACTCAGTTTTCATAATATTTAATTCATTTTAGCAGTAGTTTACTTATATGCCAATTATAAAAAGCCGCTAAGTGTGTGACAAGGAGGGAGGTAGCTCTTTACGAAGTTCCATGATCGCCGAATTGTTGTTGGATAAATTTTAATATGCTCAAAAATTTAAGCCCTTTTCTGTTATGAATATCTTTTTATCCTTCTCAAATGTTGTGTTCTCCAATTTCATTATAGAATTTTGAAAAATGTATTCTATGAAATTTGAGATATGATACTCAAACTATTTCTCTAACATTCCAAGAAAAACAGAGCACAAAAAAGGATATACTTAAGACCAATTTCAGTTACTTTTGTATGTTAGTGGCTGACTCTATCTAAACGGGTGCGATACTTTACCACTGAATGATTACTTGCAGCCAGCACTCTTCAGATCAATAAATATGTCTTCTTGATTAGTAAAATCTTTTTTTTAATTTTTTAAAATATTTGTCCACCTTTATTTCAAAATGAAAACTAGGGAACTCTTAATTAGAACAACTAAATATTTCTTTAATGTGCAAATATTTAACAAAACTTATTATTTAAATAAGAAAATGTAAAAAAAAATTTTTTGTGACATTTTTTGTGTTGAAAACAATGTAAAAATAAAAGCAAAGTTAAATAAAAAATAAAAGAAAAACAACTGAAAATTCTAGGTAAATTAAATAAAAATTTTTTATGCAAAAACATAAAAGATTTCTAAAGAACAAAAATAAAATATTAAAGTAGTTATAAATTATACAAGAATTAAATTAAAGAACTAGAAAACTAAACTACTGAGAAATTTAAATACAAATAAAAGTACTTTCTGCTTTACAATAAAACAGAAACGAACTTAATGTAAAATTATAAAATTAAGTCCCAACTTTTCAACTCTCAGCACTTTAACACAATATGATCTCTATGAAATGAAGTAACACGCTGGCGAAAATTACTATTACAGCATCGATGATCTGCTGCATACATGAGACGGTAGTGCACTTTATCTCATATACGAACCTAGTATACGTGTTTTCTAATGTATTGCCGTATTTGTGGAGTGAACGCCTTCCAGTTGTACACAAAGTAAACGAGATGCGCTCAACCTTGTGCCGTTTATGCATGGAAGAGGGTGAGACAACGGCACACATTCCCTGTGAATGTATAGTCTTATGTAATAATAGAAGGCGTGTTTTTCTTTCTGAATTGGTGTGCTCGGATGATATTAGGCGGGCTTCTCCAAGCTCTGTGCTGACTTTCATAAGGAGAGTCATTCAGAGCTTGGTTTAATTAAGATATCCATGGCACAAAAGATCCAAAAAGTCTCGCAGTGCCGGTCCTTGGATCAGATCTTTCCACTTTTCTATCTATTCTATCTAAACGAGATGCGCGAAATATTCATCCAATGGCTCAGTATTTCCTCAAACATATTGTAAGCTGGTAGTAGTCAGCTTACATGCAGTCTCGCTTAGTTTGTGAGCAGCTAGAAGACTTCTTGATCACTTACGTCTGTCTGCATACACTTTTTGTAAACTATAATACATGGTAATGCATGCACAAACATCATTGAAGAGATTTATGCCGTAGTGAACGCCACTGGGTAGTTGCTAAAACGGGTGCTTTTTTTTGCCCTCTTAAGAGTTTAGATATCTTAATACGTACTCTATTAGTTGAAAGCTTGGTTACCCAAAATTAGTTTTTTTTCTTTCATAATTTGACTGTTTTTTTATCCATTGCCAATTAGTAAGCCTAGCGACGGCAAGGGGGCATAATCCCCCAAAAAATTTGAACTAATACCCCAAAAATTAGGAAACTTATTTCACAACCCACGCCAGTGGCTTTCATAATATTTCAAGCAACAAAGGAAATTATTTAATATCCAACATCACTTTCGATTTCAGCATACACGGCTGAATAGAACAAACGTGGTTTTCAGTAGAAGCTACTGCAGGATATATTTTTTAAGAAAATCTACGTTACGTTATGAATACATATAACCTTCGGCCGGGCTCAAACATTTTCTAAGCCTTGGTACACTCACTTCCCGAAACGGCATTGAGTAGTAAAGATTTTCGCAAGTAACACATACTTTACATATTTTATGTTGTCCCCAAATATTTTTGATTATTGGTTATTGATGATAAGAATTAAACACCCCAGATATTTCTCATACATATTTCAAGTATGCACACATACGAGTATGTATATCAAAATACATGCACTTATATATGAACATACATATATAGCACATATTTGAAATATATGCATATGAAATCATATATCCTAAATTTTCAGAAACCTTTTTTAGTGTGTATTTAAATATATGAAACATATACGAGTACATATGCATGCATAGGGAAGCATACATACATACATATATTCCTAATTTACAGCTCCAGTTCGTTTATTATTAAAATGAAAAGCTCTTTGAGTCAATATTCTTATTGCTTAAGTTCCAAATATATATTGATATTATTAGTATTAATTAAAAATAAAATTAAAAACAAACTTATACAAATCATGCATAAATATTTAAAAAAAAATTAAATATAAATAGAAATGATATTAATTATTTTATATTAATATAATAAATATATCTATGGCTTTAGTGTTCAGCATATCCTTGTTTTATAGTTAAATAATTATTAAACAAATATATACACACATACATATAAATAAACTTGAATAGAAAATGGAAAAAACAGAAAACTTTACTATTGATATGTAAAAAAAGAAAAAACAAAACAAAAAGAAAAGAAAATTAAAATACAAAAAAAAAAAACAAAAAACAACCATCATTATTGCAAATTTATAAAACACAATTGACACAAGTGTTTAGCAAACCGAAACCATTAAAAAAATATATAGAAATTTATATTAAAACCAAAAACATTGTAGGGATCATTTTATTGAAACATAAAAACCAATAATTATAATACAACCACAGAAAATATTATATTAATAACGTTATTATGAAATAAATACAAAAAACAAAAACAAAGGAAGATATATAAAAACTCTACTAAATCTAATAAAATCTAATAAAGTAACAGAAAAAAAACATGATACAAAGAATTCAAATTCAAACTATTATAAAATTATTACAATAAATAACAAAAAAAAAAAAAAAACACAATTATATATCAGAGATAAAACTAAATATAATAATTCAACTAACAACAAAAATAATAATACAAATTCATATAATAAAAAATATACTGTATAACAAAAAAAAAAAAAAAGATGACTTTCATTTGCGGTGGTATGCGGGTATGGCGGTATTGTAAAGGTAGAGTATTTGGGTATTCATGTAATCGTGTTTCTGAATTAATCGGTTAAGCAAGCGATTAATTGTTACAATAGGCTTTTTAATCGCTTGATTTCGTTATTAGTTGGTTAACCGATTTTTATTCATAATTTTAAATATTTTGTTAAAAAAAAAAACTAAAAGTAATTGAAACATTGAAGTTTTAATGGAAATCAAATTATAAATTACCATGAAGCAACAGCGCATACCGAAAAGACTTCTTGATTGTAAAGGAGCTTCCAACAGGGACTTCTGAATTGTGATTGTTAAGAACGGTCATCTTGTTAAAGTTACATTTGTCAAATTATTTGTCATTTATTCAGTCTGTTTTACCAAATCACAAGGAACAGAAGGCATACGACAATAGACAACGACATGTGTTCGCTGAAAGGGCTCTACAGTACACCTAAAAAACAGTTTTACATAAATTCAACGAACTCTCGTTCCTTGAATTAAATTCTTTGAAATTCAACGTATTATACGTTGTTTCAGTAAAATATTCCTTGAAATTAAAAGAAAAATTTTATATATTTATGAACCCAACGTTGAAACCATTATTTCATTTTATTCGTTCAATGAAACAATGAACTAGTTTTTTGATTTAACGTATAATATGTTGAATTTAAGAAAATCCTTTATTTATTTAAAAACAATGAACAAATACTTTGATTTCTTGATTTGAAGTAATATTCGTTGATTTTGTTGTAGGAATACGTTGGATCAAAGAATAAATTCTTAGAAATCAACGTACGTTGAATCCACGAATTTTTTCGTTGAATTTAATTGGTTTTTTGGTTGAGTGTAGTTGGCAATTGAGCCTTACCCCCAATGTAAAATCATCTTCAGCCATAAGGCCCATTTCTGAACGAATGGCTACGTGATCACACAAAATTGACAAACTTGAGATGATACTAATTCACATGAGATCCCAATAAGTCACTGTATTTGTTGCGGATTTTGGACTGACGACGTTGGTCAGGCCATCACTTTTAATGGCGAGCACTAGAGATCAATGATTACCAACTTCTTTTGGCCTGAATTAGATGATCGGTAAACCAATGACATGTGTTTTCAACAAAACGCCGCTACGTGCCACACAGCTCATGCCACATTGGATATTCGTCACGAGCAATCAAATCGCATGATAATCTCACGTGGAGTTTATGTGAACTGGCCACCAATATCGTACGATTTGACCCCCTTTAGACTTTTTCTTGTTAAGTTTTCTTAAGTCGCAAGTGTATGCGAAAACGCCATAAGCCACAGCGGTCCTAAAAGCCAACAAAACCCATGTCATCGATCAAATGCGGCCTGATTTTAAGCGCCAGAGTCATAGAAAATTTAACATTTCAAATAAGCTCCACCCAGAGAAGCCGTTGCGGACATTTAAACGATGTTATATTCAACAAATAATGGCATCCAAAGGTTTTTCAAATGATTAAAACAAATTTCAATACATAGAATATTGCAAATAGTAAATTTATTAAATCCTTTAATATAATTTAAAAAACTTTAAGGAAGTAATTGTGGAAAACACTTCAATAAAGAGATACTCATATGGGTAATGAAAACAAATTTAATGCGTTCTTTTAAATATTTCTCTAATTTATAATAAGAAAAAATAAACCCTTTATTTTTGTCTTATAATCATAGACGTACATATAATTATAAATAATAAATTGAAACGATTAATTTTAACGAGATTTTACCATTTCTTCTGCACAATTGAGTTCTTAACTTGTGGCTTTTAACAATGAACAAGTTTTTAATAATTAAATCATGAAGCTTTTATTTATTTATTTCCAACCACAAAACTTTAGTTTTATTATTTTCTTGTGGTTTAAGGTAAATTTTATTTTTTTTTTTACGAAATTTAATTCTAAGTAATTAAAATACTAAAGCAATTTACTAAAATATTTACAATAAAAATTTATATTCTTTTTTGCAGCCTTTCAAATTCCTTTTCAAATTTGCCATCTCATTTATGAGGATCATACGAGTAATTTCTTGTTGGATTCATTCGTTCCAATTCAAATTTTTAGTATTTTTTTTTTATTTTTTAGTTTAGCTAAAACAATCTCTTTTTAACTTCTTTAAGATTTATTTATATGATGTATGTAAAATTTTTTATTTTATAGCATAATGAGGAAAATTAGTCAAGATATAAATACTAGAGATGTGCAAATGTCGTGAAATTTTCGTGTCACGCATGACTCACACGTGAATCACGTGATTCGTGATTACAAATTGAAAAAATCACGCGGTCGTGCGTGATCGTGATTCAAAAATATAAAACCGTGCGTGATCGTGCGTGATTTTTTATATTATGTTTATCCTTTGTATTGTAATTTTTCGACCTTTTCCTCAATTTTTTTTTTTTTAATTGATGATCTTGAAGTAAATAAAGAAATTAATTACAAAATAAATTTTTTTAGCATATGCCAAATCTTTTATTGCAAAATTAGTATTTCAACGTGAGCGTGCATGCAAAATTATTCCCGTCGTATGTGAAATTACGTGATTAAACATATTGCGTTCGTGAGCGTGCGTGATCGTGAAAGTTTTAAATCATGCCGTGCGTGAGCGTGCGTACATATATATGTTTCGTGATCGTGCGTGATCGGGAGCGTAATTTTACTCAGGCGCACATCTCTAATAAAAACTATAAGGAATTATTGTAAAAAATATATGATTAGAATGAACCAACAAGCTTTTATGGCGATTAAAATTTGTTGGCTTTCACAAATTGAAGTAAAGATTCAACAAAAAAATAAACGTTAAAAACTTTAAGCCATGTATGGATGCGGCTAATAGGGACAGGCGTTTTTGTTTTTGTTTAAGTATTTTTATTTTTTTATTTATTTATTTATTTATTTATTCATTCAAATCCTGTACAACAAGATTTAATCTTATATTTAAAGTACAGGAAAGCAGGGTTCACAAGTTACATTAAAATATCACACATTTTCATAGATAAAATAAATTACATATACATACATATATATTATCACCAGGGCAAGTTTAAATAAGCACAAAATTAAAGAAAAAAAGCAAGCAAAAAAGCATAAAATAAACGCAAAATAAACCCAAGAAGAAGCAAAAAAAAGCTCAAATATGCTTAAATAAATTAAGCAATGTAACCACTTTTCATTTATTTTATTAAATAATTTTTTATTGCGAAGCACAGTTATATTTTTTTTAGATTTTTAAAAAGAAAAGATCGATTATCGCATAAAACTGTAGAATAAATTGAAAAAATTCATTCAATATCATTGGATATAGTAGGAGCGAACTTAAACAATAATAATTCGCTTGGAGATATCAATGTATTCATCAGCTTCGCGTTTGTTTAAAAAATATATTATTATTAATTTCAATTCATGGTATAATAAATAAGGCAGTCTTGTCCCTAAAACAAATATAACGTCAAAAAACAACAGGCATTTTGTTAGTGTAAAACGTTTTCTGTGTGTCAAAAATAGAGAAACAAGAAAATAAAATATACAAAATTTATTTTTTGTAAAATAAATTTCAAACAAAATAAAAACAAACTGACTACAGAAAACAAAAATACACGTTTACAGTTGCCGGGAAAATTTTACCTTATATACCATGATTTTAACTAATGTTTGAATTTCAACGTTTCGATGAATCGAACTTTGTTGAACTTTTCAAAAAATATTTTGTTTTCAAAATTTTTCATCTTTTCTTCCACTTTTTCTATAATAGACAAATTTTCTTTTAAATAATATCCTCTTCTTTCTAGTTTGATTATACTTCGGCAAATACACTCGAAATTATCTTTTATGTACGGGAGATCAGATTTTAAAAATGCCTTTTTAAATAGAGGTTTTGGTTTATATATTGATTCCACATCATCATCGGAAAGTGGATTTAACACATTGCAAATTTCTGTATAGTTGCCACAATAATAAATAACACCTGTAAGCCAATCTAGTTTGCAATGTCAAGAGTTAAAGAATAGCAAATTGCATGTGTGAAAAAAGGACAAACTTTTGCTTTTTATTTGCAACAGAAAGGTTCAAAAATTATTTTCAAGGGCTGCCAAAGTGCATTATAAGCAAATTTAAGCAGAGTATATCAATTAAAGCAATTTTGCCAAAAAAGGTACAAAATAAGCGAAATCAAGCTTTTCCAGCAAAAAGCTTAAAAAACTTGCCCTGATTATCACAATAATGATTTACTACGGTGCAAAATAATTAAATAAAAATTTCTTAAAACTGCTTGCGGTGCTATTAAGTTGCATGGCATGTATGAAAAAATGCCTTTGAAATACAAGAAAGCATTGTAGAGGAACTATGATCTTTTTGCCTCTAGGTGATCTGGCAAATCTAATTTTATCGCTAAGATATTGTGGAGCTAACGAGTAAATAATTTTGTGTAATAGTAAGAGTATGCGAATATTTAAAAGATTGTTAAATGAAACGCCGAATAGCTTTGAGGAAAAACGCTACACATGATAAAATTTTCTCAAACCATACACATATCTTACAATATTATTATATAGGACGTTCAGCTTTCTTTTACTGTTAGAATCGCAATTTGCGAAAAGTTCACAACCATACATTAAGTCTGGAAGAAGGTAAGACTTTGCAAGCAATTGTCTAATATTGAAAGGAGTATAGTATTGTGTCGACCAGAGACATCTTAGCTTTATATAAGTCTGACCTACAAGTGTATTAACATGATTTGCCCAACTAAGGCTGTTATTGAAAATCAGCCCAAGGTTTTTGGCAGCCATAACAACATTGATTTTTTCACCGTTTATTTAAATGTCAAGACCAATCAAGTGTTCTCTTGCGAATTAGTATGCACTTAGATTTTTTAGGGTTTAAGCAAAGTCCATTTGCCGTGGCCCAGCGATAAATTTTATCCAGTTCACCATTGAGTCTGACAATATTTTCCGCTACAGATTATACTGGAGTACTTAAATACAACTGCACATCATCTGCGTACATGTGAATTTTGCAATGCAACAGTAGCTTTGGAAAATCGTTTATATAAATTGCAAAAAGAAGTGGTCCGAGAATTGACACCTGAGGTACCCCTCTAGATAAACTCAATGCTGTAGATTGTGCATTTTTTGAATGGAAAAATTGCGAGCGATTTGAAAGATAAGATGCCAAAAGCCGTGTTGAAGTTTCAGAGAATTTAAAAAAGTGCCTAAACTTTATGGAAGGCATGCTGTGATCAACCATATCAAAGGCTTTTGAGTAATCCACAAGGACCAAGAAATTTAATTTACCTTCATCTAGTTCGCTTCGTATATTTTCAGATACATCCAGTAGTGCAGCAACACAGCTATGGTTTGTACGAAAGCCTGATTGTTTATCAGATAGCAAATTATTGTCACTAATATATGATGACATTTGAAAATGAAGAATTTTTTCTAGGATCTTAGACAGGTAACACAGCATAGCTATTGGCCTGAATTCAGAATCAGTTTTCGGTATTGGTACTATTTTTGCATATTTCCATTTACTGTTGAATAAGTGAGTAAAATACGGCAAAAGCACAGGCAGCAACAGTTTTATAAATTTTGGGAGCATGTTGTCACAGCCCACCGTATTCGACTTTACTAAATTGAAACATAAGAGGACTTCAGATTGACTCATACAAGAGAATTGAAAAAGATTATCAACGGTTTCAGGGTTATTTCAACTTAAACTTGAAAGGTTATAAAAGTTTTTATTAGTTGGCACCAGAGGTATATTCATAAATGCTCTGTTAAGCTCTTCAACGTTTAATTGGCAGTTACTTACAATCTCTGTTCTACCGACCCCAATTTCTCTAATACATTTCCATGTTTGCCTAGAATCAACCGCAGAACTAAAACGTCTGGAGTAGTAATCAATTTTTGCAAGTCTGATGCCGGTATTTACATTTATTCTAACAGCATTAAATTCTTCTTTCAACTCTAGGGTTTTGAAGCGTTTCCACCTGGAATAAGCAAAGTCTCTCTTACGAATTAGAAATTTTATATTGGCGGTAAACCAAAGTTTTGTTCTAGGGTATATGGTTTTAGATTTGATTGGCACACTACAATCATATGAATGCACATCAACTGTGGGCATATAGTACATTTGAGCCCAATCCACAAGAGAAACACTGTCTTCAAGCAAGTTGTAATTGATATGATTAAAATCACGATATTAGGCTGTAATTTGAGTTTGGGGAAGATTAAAGTGATATGTTAGAAAAATTAAATCAAGTTTTGAAAAACACCGAGCGGATACTTGGTCGTATAATACTACGTTTGACACACAGAAAAAAATATTTAATATTTTTTTTTTCAATTAACCCTTTAATTAAAAATATAAAAAAATTTGATTAAATATTTAATTTATTTAATTAAATTTTTAATTATAATAACTAATTTTAGTTAATAAAAGTATAAAAATTTAATTGATACTATTAATTTGTTTACTGGTGCAAATTTAATTAAATTTTTAATTGATATCACAAATTTTTTAATTGAAATCAATTTTTATTTTTTTCTGTGCATACCTGCAACAAAAAAAAAAAAATATCAAGTAAAGTTCTATTGCTTGAAGTATGATGTGTAGGATTAACTGTATTAGTAGGATTTAATCCAAGAGACAACATATTGTCAATTAATATTGATTCTATTAGTATATTCGAGTTAAAATCGCCAGATATAATAACATCATCAAATGCTGTGGCCAGTGTTTCCAGGGTTAAGAAAACATTTGATAAATAAATTCTTTTATTTGGCCTGTAAACACACCCTAACAACATTTTCTTCCCATCAAAATTACTTCGATGAAAATGAATTCAACTTTTTCTTCATTAATTGAAATGTTAGTTGATGACTTCAAAGGAACTTTGCACGATATATCTTCTTTTACAAAAATAGCTACCCCGCCTCCACTACCATTTCTATCCTCACTAAATACTTTATACCCACCGTGGCCAAAAATACTATCAGGTGTCGCGGGTTTCGGAAACACGCACAATATCAATTTTAGAATTTTCAAAAACATATCTAAATTTGTCGACCTTATTGTTCAGACTTTGGGCATTTATGTATATGTATAATCTTAAGACTTTTTTTGTGCTTGGCTAAAATCCTAACCATATTCATCGTTATGAGTTTGGAGTTGCTTCCCGAGGTAGAACTGTTAATTAATATCATACTCAGCGGTGAAATAAAATAAAAGAACAACCCTAATAGCAACGCAAGATATATATTTTATTATAAGACAATAAGGTTGGCAATGTGATGATATCAAAAAGAAAATTTTTCTTAACTAGTGCAGAATATGAAATAAAAGTAAAGATATTTATTTAAATATTTAGATATCGATGTTTTTGGCGATGCGTCCATGGAAAGGCTTGCATCGATATTTTTCGATGTTATCTCTAATATGTTTAGTGGAAATTTTCTTCAACCAAAATTGTGCTTTAAAAAACATTTGTTCGCTTAATTTTCACTACATGAATTAGTAATTAAATTAATCTTTGAGTAAATAAATTCTAACGTTTAAAATTAATATTAGCAATCATATCTTGTTGTCGCTTCAAGCAAATATTGCATTTATATACTACAATTATTTTAGTGCATATTTAGTGCAGCAGTTAAGAGTTAAATATCATTAAGTTGAATGTTAGTACACATACGAGTATGCATTTTTTTTATTAGCAGGGCATTTCATGATTTTCCTTCTGCTTGAAGAAATAAAAATTTCAGAAAGGTGATGTTGCAGTAACGTTTTGACGATCTCAGATCTCATATAAAATAAGATTATTTTCTTGTGGTTTGAAAAATTTATAGATAGAAAATTGTCCCACTGCCTCGTCCGTCATACTGCATTCTGATGATTGATATATTCAACTCTCATAGACGCAATCGTAAAAGTTTTTTTTCGGAGCAACCCTACGATGTGATATGTGTTCATTAAATAATTTCCACTTTAAAGCATGTCGACCCCTAACTGCAAAAATATGTAACTAAAATTGTTTTCGAATTGTACTTTTTGATGTAGAACATTACAGATATTCGTATATGATGTGAAACTTATATGTAACTTGAATAAGATCCTTCGTAGGCAGTTAAATTTTTTTAAAAAATCTTCTCCTTTAAAATTTGTTCGATGTCTTAAATGACAATATATTTGCCTACAAGATCCGTATGTGAAAATGTGAATACACTCATTGCGATTAGACGAAAATAATTTCCGGGTTTTGTTTTTGTTAGCGCCTGCAATACTACAATAACAATAAACTTATAATAACATTAATTACAACAACAATAAAGATAATTCGAAGAGTTAGTGGAGTAGCTATTGTTGAGTTGATTGTTTACTGGTTGTCTGTCTGTCTGTCTATCTCTCTGTCCTGTTTATTCATTTGCATCTACTTGTGTGTACAATTGTATGATGCCTTTTTGACGAACTCTTTATTGATGATGTTCGTGTTGCTCCCGCTGTTGCTATTGTTGCTGCTGTTGTTGCTTCAGTTGTCTTGTAAGGTTCATTTTATATGTAAATTTAAGTGTAAATTAATATTGTAATTTGTGTATGTAAATAATTATACATACGAGATGTCTACGTATTATGACTTGTATTAAATGCAAATAAATACACTTTGTCAGGTAAATATTTGCAATATATCAAAACCACTTATTTTGTAATAAAAGAGCTATAAAATTTTCCAAGGAATTCTTAACTTTGTCATATGAAGTTGCATCTATGCAGTTTTCAAGAGAACAACAAACTGTGAGGAGGGAATTTCATACTAAGCAGAACTGTTTCAATATGTAGAATAAAAACTGATATAAAAATTAATTCTCGTATTCTATTTCTGTTGAAAACTGGTTAAATAGTTGATATTCTTCTCAATTAGTATCCACTTTACGAAAATTGTAAAGATGTACAACTGGACGCTGATGAGAGGTGTAGCGGCCTTGAAATGAGTACTGATACGTTCTGCTAAAAACTGATTGAATATAAATAATAATATTTTTCAACATAACAAAAACTCTTAGTAATTTTGAATTTTCATTAATTCAATAAAACTGAACTTGAGCCTGATAATATTACTTTTCATATGTACATCAATATAAGTTTGAATAATAATTACGTTTATTCGTAATAATAATAATATAAAGATATCATAATAATTGGAGCCTGTGCAAAAATAGCAAAGCATTTCCACATTGTGCAAATTTTTACTGAACAAACTGCAGATGCAATACAAAACAAAACAAACATTAACAACATGACTGGCTGTGCAAATCTTGATGATGCTGCTGATGATGATGATGATGATGATGGTGATGTTGATAAGGCTCAAATCGAAAAACAAGTAGAAACACACATTAGCATGATGAACTATTATTTATTACATCGTAATGTCTAAACAAAAGCTTCTTAATTTTACTGCATTTATTTTAATGTTAATGGTTTTTTAGTTGTTGTTTTTAGAAATTTTAATGTGAATTAAACTAATTACAGCGACTGACTTTCTTGTGCCATTAAATTCTGTTGAAACAAAAAAATTTAACAAATTTTGTATGGTTTTCTTTCTATTTACTTCTCTATAATTTACAATAATTATTGGTATAATAAATCATTCCTTTACAACACATCATTTTGTGTTTTCCGAAATTTTTATATTTTTTAGTTTTTAAACACCTACAATTTAATTGAATTTTAATTTACAGCTTTTAATCGCAAAACTATTAGAGATATAAAAACGTAGTATACTTGTGGTTAATGAAGATTTGTAAATTAATAATTTAAATAAATTTTTTCCCTAACATTTTTTTAATTAATCTCAATAAAATTTTAAATTTTGTATCACAACCACTTTAATTTTAGCAAGTAAAGTTTATTTATTTGAAAATGAAATTATTTCAAATGTTTCCCAAAGATCTTTTCAAAAACTTTTCAAAATATCCATCTTTCTTTTCTCTATAAAAGTTTCTTAAGGAACATATGCTATTTCACTTTGTTTGTCAAATCGTATTATGGACCCTGTGGACTTAATTGCCCAAATTGTTTATAATTAAATTTTTAGCATTTCTTTCAACTTTTTACAAATCTTTTTTTCTTTTCTTTTTATGTAAATGAGAAATTTTCTTCCATAATCAATCATTTATGTGGATCATTTCCTCCATTTTCCTCGTGTTTTCTTAAGAAGTTGTATAAAAATTGCGTATACTTAATATTATTAATTATACGTGTAGAGTAACATAACAATTTTAAGATTCTGTCACGGTATTTCAGCACTAAATTTTACCTACAATTTCATTAATTTTATACGCTTTAAGTTTACAACAGTGTATTTAGATTTTTACAATTGTGGCATTCAGAGCAGGTATTCAGAGTGTGGTGCATGGAAATGGTCTTGCAAAAGATCAAGTGCAAAAAATTGTGGCTTTTTGTTAAAATCCAGAAAAAAAGAAAAACACAGGGTTGCCGTTGTATTTAATAAAAAAGCTACCATATTTTGTATTTACAGTTTCGCAAGATCATTTGCACCACACACTGAATACCGCTACTATATTTTTATATACAGCCAGAAGTACTTCAAATACACCCGAAAGCCAACGATAACTTTGTGTAGCCGCCACAAAGAACATTGTTATATTCTGTCGTGTTGATTGGAACTAATTAGCGTTAACATTTCCGTTATTCTATGAAGCCTAACAATCACAAAAACATAATGAAATTTGGTTAACTTTAAATATTTTTTTAACCTTTGATGACATTAAATATTTTTCACCATGGCTCTGTACTACACATTTATGCATGTTTATATCGTTACTTTAATATGCAAAGTCCCTCATTACTATTTCGTATTGCAATTTAAAATAAATGAGGTAGTTCCTTTATAATAGGATTGAGAAAGACCTGTTCGAATTTAATTTCATTTTACCACACCTCTAATAATTCGATAAATCTTCTTAAACGGCACCTTCTATAAATATTGAACAGAATTATTTTTATGAATCTTTGCAAAATCTACATATTCTAAATAATTAATGTCTGCAAACATACATACATACATACATACATAAATTCATATAATTGAATTTAATTATAAGACACGTTTTTTTTCCATATAAAAATTAAAGTTTATTATAATGCAGAAAATAATAACGACGATGATGACTGCTTGTAAATTCATCTCACAGAATAAATGAATGCACTATTAAATGCACTTTTAAGCGAGTGTACGTTTCATTTTGCATATGATTTTGCCTGCATAACTTTTCATATATTTATTATTCTATTGTTTAATACAAATAAACTTATAAATGTTTGCTTTTGTTCTGTTATCAAGACATCAAATATTTTTGTTGTTGATGTTGTTGATTAATATTTGTACTTTTTTCTATTGTAAAAGTAATTTCTGTTGTTTAATAAAGTTTGCAATTAATTTACAATCGATTGCAATTGATGATGATGATCTTGATGATGATGATTGATTTTAATCGCTATATATACTAAAATAGAATTGGAAAGTAAATAAATATGAAATTAAAATTAACCTTTTAACAAATATTTACATAAGTATATGCAAAAATCCACATAAGAATATAAATAAGTAATTTAATTTATTTATTTGAAAAATCTTTGCTTGAGAAAAAGGGTGTTCCATAGGTATAAAGTATATAATTTACGAAATTTACGTGTTTCTGGAATTTCCCCGAGGAATGTGTGTTGATGATGGGGTTTAGTTGACACAGTGGGTTAACTATCAACTGACAGTGATCGTTAATATAATTTTGGAAATAAAAACCAACTTGAATAAAAAAACCAGTAAGAATACTATAAACGGCTGTGCCAAATCTTATGTACCCTTCCCCAAGATGTATGTATAAATATTTTTATATATATTTTTCAGAAATTATTCTAAACTTAATTTTCCATTATTGATTCCTGGCCACTTCCATCATTGAACAAAAAGGGTGTTTGATTAAAAAACAACAGCAAATGTTATTGTTAATGAGTACATATACGCATGACATTATTAAGCCTCAGTAGCAGTGCTGCAGTGTGTTGAAATCTAAATCCTCTGATCTACGGTTCAATACTGGCGCAGCGTCGTGTATAAATAAATTTATTTCCGAGTATATTATTATATATGTATGTATATATATAATCAAATATAGGAACCGATATTTTATTTTTGTTGATTTTCAATAACCATTTTATAAGATAAATACTACCAAATCAGTGTAAGACCCAAATCTCCAACACATCTGGTGGCTTCGGAAACCCAATTACACGTGCAGACAGACAAACAGACGGATATGACTCATTCAACTTCCCTATCTATAAGGATCCAGAATATATCTTATATATAAAATTGTCGTGTCACAATGTGCACTAAAATACTCCTCCGAAACGGCTTGACCGATTCTTATGAAATTTTTTATGCATATTCAGTAAGTATGAGAATCGGCTACTATCTATTTTTCAAACCGATAGGGTCATGAGGAGAGGAGGGAGGGGCAATTTCTGTATTTCCGAAACAGCTTGACCGATTCTTATGAATTTTTTTATGCATATTCAGTAAGTATGAGAATCGGCTACTATCTATTTTTCAAACCGATAGGGTCATGAGGAGAGGAGGGAGGGGCAATTTCTGTATTTCCGAAACAGCTTGACCGATTCTTATGAAATTTTTTATGCATATTCAGTAAGTATGAGAATCGGCTACTATCTATTTTTCAAACCGATAGGGTCATGAGGAGAGGAGGGAGGGGCAATTTCTGTATTTCCGAAACAGCTTGACCGATTCTTATGAATTTTTTTATGCATATTCAGTAAGTATGAGAATCGGCTACTATCTATTTTTCAAACCGATAGGGGCACGAGGAGGTGAGCGAGGGGGCAATTTCTGTATTTCCGAAACGGGTTGACCGATTCTTATGAAATTTTTTATGCATATTCAGTAAGTATGAGAATCGGCTACTATCTATTTTTCAAACCGATAGGGTCATGAGGAGAGGAGGGAGGGGCAATTTCTGTATTTCCGAAACAGCTTGACCGATTCTTATGAAATTTTTTATGCATATTCAGTAAGTATGAGAATCGGCTACTATCTATTTTTCAAACCGATAGGGTCATGAGGAGAGGAGGGAGGGGCAATTTCTGTATTTCCGAAACAGCTTGACCGATTCTTATGAATTTTTTTATGCATATTCAGTAAGTATGAGAATCGGCTACTATCTATTTTTCAAACCGATAGGGACACGAGGAGGCGAGCGAGGGGGCGATTTCTGTTGACTCAATTAATAACGCTATGTTGCCTCATAATTATTTTTGTTGTTGAATGACAGATGGCGCTATGTCCGCCTCATGCAGGAGAATCGCCGTCGTTCGTATTTCAAACAGAACAAAATTATTGTTTGCTATTTTTTTCATCGGCGGTCATCGTCACACACTTAACACATTCGCTATTCTAGAAATGCACTAGAAATATTTTGTATGGCAAAACAAAGTTTCCTGGGCCATCTAGTATGTATATATAATTTACATGTCTGATATAAATATTTTGGAAATTACATACCTACCATTTTTGGTGAAGGCTAAAAAATATTTAAAATCAGTCCATAAATAGCAAAAAATATATTATGAAAATCGGTCTATTAATGCAGCAGTTATTAAAACGAATTTTCAAACGTTTTAGAAAAAAAAAAAAATATGGGACCTATTTTGCAACCCCTTTCAAACAAAATAAAGGGCGATAAGTTTGTTGAACAATCAAAATTGTTCAAACAACCCAAAAATTATGGAGGTCTGAATATTAAAAACCATTCCCTGATAATTCAAGGATATTAATGTACCTCCTCAAGGTATTAATATACCCTCCTTCTGAGACAGGAATATCACCGAATGTTGAGTGCGCCAAAACTTAGACAAGAAAATATAATAATTTTCATCAGCTTTTTATATTTTTATTTTAGTAATTGAAATAAAATACTGCTCTGGAAGTAACAAATTAAAAAGTCACAGAATGGTAAAAAATGGTCTAAATTAGTTGTGGAATTTATTGGAACACTAAATATTTTTTCTGTGGTTAAATATATACAGAAAAACTTATTAAGTATTACATGAATAATTATTTTATACTTTATTTCCTGTTTTTCATTTCAGAATTCTTAACAAGAGTTTCCCATGTGGCCGACTACATATTCGAATACTTAAAAACATGGCTAACAACAGGGTAAACCAATGTTGCCAATAAAAACATTTAAACTTCCAGCAAAAAAAAAAAAAGAAAATAAGTTAAAAAATTAAATGAAATAAAACTAATTGTACCTCAAAAAAACTTCATCCATAAAAGCTACAATGTTAAAAAGACTTTGCAAAAAACACAGATTAATGTCAAACAAATTGTTGTAAATTTTTGAATAACCCCACTTCCTTCCAAAAGTTAATTTCCAAACGAATCGTTTAGATTTAAGCTAAAAAGAAAAGAAAAGCAAAAACAAGATGAAAAACAGTATGAATTGAAATGTCAATAATATTTAATTTAGTGCTCTAAACTGGTTCGAAAAAACACACAAAAAACTTATTCGAGTGTTAAATAAAAATATAGCACAATTTTTTTGAGGGCAGGTAATTGAGACAAACAAATTTAAACAAATAAATTCACAGATATGACTGTGTGCTGCCACAATTAAAAAAAAAAACAAAGAAAAAGAAAAAAAAATATATATGAAAAACAGACATAAAAAGGAAACGAATATATTTTTCAGATGCAAATCGCATCGGCAGCAACAATCGAATATTTTCATATGTATGAATTATGAAAACAAACAAGAGTGGGCATAAAATGTAGAGGAAAAAAAATATTTATATAATTTGTTTTTTTTTTTTTTACCTGACTGATTGATGATTTGTTATCTTTATTATTTTATATTATTTTATTGATGGAAGTTCGTCTTTATATACATATCTGTGGCAAAAAGGAAAAAGTGCTTAAGTCGAGATAAGCCCATTTTGAGTTAGTGTCACGTCACCATCGTATTCTCTATATTCAAAAGTATCTCTGGGCAAAGTTTTATTCATAGAACGATTTTTAATGAAGTTCTGGCACAATTACTTTCTGATTTTCTTTTTCTAACTAATTTTCCAATATGAAATAACGGCTTAATTTGACCTATAGAATATTGCATTTCAAATTAAATAACTTTCTTATGGTGGGCAGAGCCATGTGTTAAAAACTCAAAAGAATCGAAAAACGAATGATCAACTTTCAGTACAACGCTATTACTTTTTTATCAAACCACTTAACCATTTAAAACTGCTTTTTTACATAACTAAATAAAATATGACTTAAACACTTTTTCCTTATTGCCACAGATTTTATAAAGTTCCCATTTACATTGTGCGATGTCTATTGCAGCAATTTGTATGTGAATGTGTACATTTATTTATATTTTACTTTATGTTTAATGCTGCGAATGAGGGAAGAATACGAATTGCAAGAGTACATGCCTATGTGTACCCCTCTTCATACGTCTCACCAATCTTGCCTATAAACTAAGAATCGCAGCGACAAAAATAGTCCAATGTTAATGGGGACAAAGAGAATGATATATTTCTAGCAATTCTAAGTTGTTAAATATAAAATAGAATATTTTTAGTCATATTTTAAGCACAAATTTTTACTATTGAAAATAGCAGAAACAGGTAAAGGTTTAAGATATTTGAATGAATTTTTTTTTTAAGAAGTACCCAATAGCCTTTGTCGTTGACTGTACAAAGACCAATAAGATCTTTATTTATTATTTTTTTTATACATATTTACGTTTGTGGGTGAAAATGAACTAGTAGGATAATTATATGAAATACAGAAGACACAGTCTTCATAAATATTGTGATTGTATATTGATGACTGACTGCATAGATGATAATGATACTGTTGACCGACTGACGACCAGTGATGTGTATTATTAATATTTTCAATAGATTTTTGAATATTTATTTGTCTTAATTTCTACAAATAACAATTTTGGACCATAGAATATTTAAGTAAAAAAAAAAAAATAAATCAACACATCACATGGTTTTACTATAAACGAAATAATTGTTAAGAAAATAATTGTTATTGTTAAGAAAATAATTGTTATTGTATGGGAAGTTTAGCTAAAACTCTTATTAAATATTTTATGGCTGAAGCATTAAAATAATATGTACTGTGATTTTAAGTAGAGGTTTTTAAAAGATTTTGAAACTTTTTTTTATATAACTGAAATGCTTGCAAAGACAAAAAGCTTAAATTTTTAATGTTTTAACCCAAAAGTTTTGTTAAGGATGATGTGCAACTTAAGGCTTAAATAAGAAACTAAAAATATATGTTTACATTTATTGTTGTGTTAATTATTAAAGAAATATTTAATGTTAGATATTTTCAACTAAATCCTTGAAAGATATAAAAGTTCAACTAATTCCAATACTTTAGAACAAAACTTTTAAAAAGCTCATATAAATATATAAATAAAAAGCTCATTTAAAAAAGATCTAAAGAAAATGCATATCAAAGCTGAACGATTCAATCAAAGGCAATTTGACCATTTAATTTAGTTTCTATTGTCAGTAGCAGTGATGATGAATGCTTTTGGACACCTACCATTCGTAAGTATACAAATAAATATTCTTTTAATAATTTAATTGACAATGCGATTTTTTGTGATGGACTTTATGTCCAGAATATTCAACCGATTTAGACAAAATTTATAGCAATTTATAAACATTTGTTTTCAGAAGTGAACGAGATATTGTGGATTATTGTAGGTACATAATTTTGCCAGCTATAACCTTTAAATGTTGCATGCAAGCAAAAAAAAATCAACTAGAAAACATGCATGTGTTTTTCTCTACCAAAGTAACAAAAATAATGTTTGGATGTAAGAGAGAGTCTATGGTGATTGGCCAACAAAACAGACTGAAAAAATTAAAAAAAAAATTTGACAGATTTAGCTTCAACACGATGGTCCTTATCAACTGTCAAAGTTCGCAAGTTCCTCTATATATTTAAAAGACAAAATCTAAAATTAACCAAAAGAGTATATGTAAAGAAGGTGGCCATAAAAACGCCTTTTAAATAACTTCACTTCCAAAAGTACTCACCAAAAATACGTATTAAAGAGTATAATTTTCAAAATAATAAACTTTTAATAAGTCTCGTATCCTATTTGCATTCGAAATGTGTATAAAAAAGGGATATGTAATCATGTTCAATATAGCTTAGGTGGCTTAAGTATTTACACTTGAATACTGACAAAAATATCGTTTGTTCTATTAAGCCGTGTAGTTGAAATCTAAGTGATGTTTGATATTAAAATTTTTTCTTTGTTGCTTGAAAAATAATAACTTGAAATTCTCTCGATCATTACATTACGAATTGTAACTTATAAAAATCAACACAGATTAAAAGTTTCATTAGGTACTTCTTCTTTACCAATTTTAGTACTTATTAGTATTTATTAGTACTTATGTACTTATTTATGAACTATTTCAAATTCCGATATTTAAAGTGTTGTTTTCAAAAGGTTATTCCTTAGAAGCTGACAATAAATAGTATTTTTTTAAAAAAGTAGCTTCATATGTATGTATTTTTCAATAAATTATAAATTTTATGAAAAATAACGTCTATTTTTCATGTTTAGAATATTAAATCAGTTCTTACCTAACCATGTTATAGTTAATGGAAAAGCAAACCTAATACTCAGATTTTTACAGTGAAATCATTTTATCAAATATATAATTTTTTAAAAATGTTTTTGTTTTTTGTTTTGGCATTTGATCAATGACCCTTAATTGCTGGATAATCTTTTTTAAATTTGTAATGATGTTGGTTTTTAGAAAATAAAAGATCTTAATTTTAAAGAAATATCACATATAAATATTTATGTATTTTAAAAGAACTGACCGTAGTAGGTAGGGAACATGTTTCATCTATTTTTGAATCACATTTTATATATCTTCAGCTAGGCGGCAAGTCACCCAATGACATAAATTATATTTTGTAAAAGTTGTTATTCTCATTTAAATGTTAATTAAATAACAAATTAATTGTAACCTTTTCTAGATAAGAAATATTCAAGTCGTTTAATCAAAAACCAAAATTATGTCAAAGTTTCTGTATGTCTCATTTAAGCGAGTTTATTCTTCAATTAATCGCAAATAAATGTAAATCTTAGTATATATCATTTAAAAACACATAAGATAAATATATGTATGTATGTATGTCGTTTTGTTTTACACCAGTAATTGCTGAAACAAACACAAAACATCCACCTGTACTTTTAGAACGGGTTTTTTTAAATAATTGCAAGAATGAGAAGAAAAAAAAACCGAAATTATCACAAAAAACAAATTATTATAAATTCTCTTGTGGTTTTAATATTTTGTTGTTTTTGTCAAATATGTTAATTTCGAACACAGCCGAGTATTTGAAGACTTTTGTCAATATCAAACAAACAGTCTTTGGTTAATTAAAATATTCAGCAAAAAGTTGGTGCTTTTTCTACTCTTTCGTTTTACAAGTTTTTTATTTACTAATTTGCTACGCAGACAGGTTTATTTAGTCAATCATTGTTCCCTTTATTGTTAATTTCACTTCTTTAAATTTTATTTAAATTTGTTGGTATTATATGCGAAAACTAGTTTGTGACGATCTTTTTTTATGGCAAATGATCGAATATACATAGGCTCATTTAAACAATCATTCTATAGAACAGAGTATATCAAACAGAATTATATGGCAATCATGAAGACAGATCTTTACAGCTTCACGATCAAGATTTCCACATAGAAAATCAGCTGCATCATTTAATACAGCGGTTCAAAATTAAAAGGATTCCATTAAAAAAAAAATTTGTATGTTAACTTCTAAGGATCGTTTTTCATATGATCATTCTATTAGGTGTCAATATTAGATGTGTTGTAAAAACAAGTATTCAAGTACTATTAAAAATATGCCAACGATTTTGTTTCATGTAATGTATTTAAATTTAAATAGTTTCTGCGAAAAGTAATAACTACATGCATAGATACTAGGGATGCCATTCGGGGCTGGATTTGTGAATCCCGGGAGTCAAGATTTTAATAAAAATAAATATATATAAAATGAAATAAAATGCTTATAGATTAGTTAAACGACAACAAATATATACAAATTTTCAAACCATAAATTCTTGAGTACATTTATTCGAATAAAATATTATATATTTTATAAATAATTTTATATTGAATTGTTAAATATAATTACATGTGTTTTTTATATTATTCCACAATATAACAAAATTATAAAGTATTCATCTAAAAGCAAAGTAACAAAATAAAATTATTTAAATAAAAGTATTTAACGGCCTATTTTTTTTTATAATTGCTAAACGCGTTTATAAAGAATAATAAAGTTAAATTTGTTTCTTTTAGTTTCTTTGACAGTTTTAACAGGGTGAAACCAAAATATATAAAAGATCAATATTGTGGCCACACGCTGACTGACAATAGTGGAGTGCCACAAAATCCCCCAAAAAAAAAAATTCCCAAACACTAAATCCCCAACCTAAAAAAAATCCCCAAGCACAAAATTCCTAAAAACAAAATCCCTAAATTCAAAATCCCCAAAATCCTACTTTAGCGAAAGTTCCAAAAAATCCCCAAACATTTTATGATAAATTAACAAATATTTATTAGGTACGAGTAAATGGAACAAAAAGTTAATTCATAAAAATATTATTGAAAACTAAAAATATTATATATAAAGTTAATTTTTGGTATTTAGCCATTTAATAAAAGTTCTAATTCTATTTTGACATTTTGTTAAAAATCTTTTTATATATATTTTAGATATGTATCTTGAAATTTTGTAAACAATCTAATTGCATAGTGATAAACTATGTGAAATTGATTTTAAATATGTTATTTTTTCTAATTCACCTCGAGCTTTTACAATTTTTTTATTAGGTTTACTGCGGTAGATGTTTTATTTTATTTTTTCGCATGGATATGCCTGAATCTATATTGGCTTGGATTTCTAATAATATATTCTTTCTTTAATTCTTTTATCAGAAAGAATTACAAACACAAAATCCCTTGGAATCCTTGCTTGGGGATTTTGTACATGGTGATTTTGTGATTGGGGATTTTGAATTTGGAGATTTTGAATTGGGGATTTTGTTTTTGGGGATTTTGATTTGGGGATTATGTGGTATACCCGTTCGATCTTTGCTGCGTTTTCTTTTGCAATTATTTTTAATTGCATCAGATTTGTTATTAACCGTGAGCATTTTTTTGTACTATATTCGTTCTAGAAATTAGATATGTACGTGTCCAAAAATAATATGATTGAAAACATCCAGTTGAGAAACATTAATGCTATGTATGCATACAAATCTAATGTCTGTTAAGGGTGTTATCTGTTCATGTGTCCGTGCTATAAACTCAATTCAGAAAGCAATAAACAGCAAAACTGTGAATTTAGTTGCTGGATTAGAAAAAGGCTATTATATTTTCATTTGGCGAAAGTTATGATTTACGATTTTCGGGATCGGGATTTCGGGATTAGCCTCCCTAATATATACTAACACTTAAAACGAAAAAGTCTGGTATTAAGTGGTGGTTGATTTTGATAATAGCTGCTGATCTGGACTTTATAAAGTATATTTGCTTTATGTTGGCAAACGGCCTTTTCGTATTGATTATCTATTACAAAAAGTAGCTGCCTACATAAAAAAATATGTATGCCAAAGGCTTCGCAAAAGGTCTAAAACAAAATTTTGCACAGTGGTCATATCAGGTAACAAACTTTTCTATAGTACTTTCATTGAAACCGAAACTAATTTTGTTTTCTTTTCCATTTAGAGGTTAAAAATAAATTAGAGGTTAAAAATATATAATTAATTATTTTGAACTAATATTTCATGACGGCTTTTGGTTGATCTTTTGTTGACTGCTTTCGGTTGACAACTGTTGATACAAACTACGGTGGGTTCTTTAAAGAGAAAATCTGTATACATTTATTTTATAATTGCAATGAAATGTTCATTGAAACAACGAATATAGTTAATGGATAATATAAAAATTTTAAATTTCACAATTGTTTTCATTTATATATTAAACTAGCTGAACCACCCGGCTTCGCACGGAAGATATTTACTTTCATAAATTTCGATTTAAACTTATAATGATTACTCACTGACAGCAGTCAATGTGTATGCGTCTATGCGCTACAACGTGTATTTACCGTGTGCATGAAGTCAGCACAAAGTATATATACCGCACACGCTCATAGGCGCCTATGTATTTGTTGTTGTTTGTTTTTATATGGACAAAATCACATGTTGTCATGAAGAGTCCTAACTCACGAACGCGACTGATTTCGTGCAAACCTTACATAAGCCATCTACACGACCATACGAATAAACCCTAAAAATTTAATCGAATTCGGTTTGACCGTTCGTGAGTTATAAAGTGACAATACACTTGGAAAAATTTTTTATATACATATGTATATAGATTTTAAATAGTTTAAGCCATAACTTAATTGCTTTAACAATTTGTAAGCAATAAAATCATATATTTGATTAAATACTTTTTAAGCGATTTCGAAAAATTTAGAAAATATTGTTGTCATAAATCCATTAAAATATTTGTACGGAACTATGAAAAACAATGAAGCAATTTCTATGAAAAATATTCGTTGGAATTGTGAAATTTTTAATTAGATTTGTGTTTCATTGCATTTATGAAGCAGAATTCTTTCTGTGATACGAAACGTTTTTGTTTGTTTTATAGAATTAGAATAAACTAATAGATCAGGTAAGGTTAGCAGGCTGCTGGTAAGAGGAAGATTAGATTCCAGCCCACTTGGGTCCTGATGTGGTCCCATTGTGTTGCCTGTAGGGAAGAAAAGTAGTAGAGAAAGGGAGATTAGAAGAGTCTAGAGATGAGTAGGTAAAATAGGGATGGAGAAAACAGAGAAGCGGGACAGAAAAAACAGACAGAATAAACTAATAAATACTATATAATTTTTTTTCAGATTTCAAAGGATCAGCTTAATAATTTTTATTATTTAGAAAGAAACACTGTTACAAAAAATTCTAGCCGTTTGTAAGAAAGTGATATTCAGAATTTGAAATCGAATTAAAAGACAATATGAGCTAAAAAAAATTCAAGGTCAAGTCATTAGTAATGATCAATTGATTTGCTGAGATCGAATTTCAAATTCCATTGCATCAGTGGTCTTGTTTTAGTTTGATAAAATTTCAATTTTTTTTAAAATAGTTTTTTTTTATATGCGATAGTGATTTACTAGAATAGCCAGAGTTGCCAGGAACTGTAGGAAGTTTTTGTAACCAAAACAGCAATACATATTAATGTCAGTAAAAAATATAAACAAAATTTATGGGAAACATTTATTCGCCACGTGTGATATTTGAACAAAACAAACAATAGTGTTCATGAATTAAATATTTACAAGTCGCTTAATATTCTTTACAAATTATAAATTTTGTTTTTAACAAAGTATTTCATTGTCACATCAAAGTAACTACATTATATTTGTCTTCATTTTGTGTCAAATTTTAATATTCTAAGAACGAAATAAACATAATTGTCGCGTATCGTTCTCGATAGTGACTGGCTAAACAAGCTTCATTAATTCCGCAGTTTAACTGATCAATCCCTATTTTCTTTATCTAGTGCTAAACCTGTTCTAAAATAATTATTAAGTTAACCAACATATAAGTTTTTGATACAAATGGACGTCAACGTAAATTTTGCTCCGTCTGTACAACCGAATTTTGCGTAAGTTTTTAGCTAATTTTTAATAAAAAGCATTAATAACAAATAAAAGATTTTAGTACAATCGTACTACAAAAATATTTCCCTTGAAAGTTAGTATGATTTAAAAATCTGCTTTTGCAACCTTGTTTTGCAGTGAAATTTAAAAACTCTTCTTCTTAAACATTTATGATAAAGCAACCAAAAAAAACCTTAGAGGACTGACCAGATCTCTCCCTTTCAATTCGGCAAATACTGCTAACAACCTTAACAAAAGAATTTCACATGACAAAATACTATAAAAATTAATAATAAAAAAAATCCATTAACGCTTATTTCAAATTAATTTAATGTTTTGTTTGGTTTTAAAATTAAGTAATCTGAAATATATTCAAATATTCTGAAAAAACATTTAAATTTAATATGTAAAATTTCAAATAGGAATTTTAACAAAAAAAAAAAAAAGAAAAGAGAATCAATCTTAATTTATTTGTTTTGATGTTTTTATGAAGTTTCGTTAATAAAGACATTCTAGAGACCTGTAAAGTTTTGCTTGAAAACAATAGACTTAAGAGACAAACTTTATGTATGTTGTAAGCCAACGAAATAAAAAAACGAAAAAAATTATTTGACACACGATTTTTTTTTACATTAACATAAAACTTTTTTAAATTATAATAATGGCTGATAAAAGCGATCTTCATCTATATTTTATATAAATAATGACACAAATAAATTCATAAATAACAAACACAATTCTTATGTCATCGCAAAAAACACTATATTAAATAAAATTAGCTTAATAAAAAGAAATTTTAGAAGATGTAAAAAAAAAAAAAAAAATAAAAAAGTACAAATGGCAGCAGAACTAAGACAATTTCTATAGTTAATGAATATGGTGTAAAATTGTTAGTGTTAATACTGTATATTATTTTCTTTTTCTTTTAAAATTGTTTGAAATTGTTCTTTTAAAAAGCACAATGTAACTGGTTTGCTGCCCAAAAATTTATGTTTCTTTTCGTTGTGGTGAACAGTTCATGTTTTCAGATTTACAGAAAATATGCTTCCCTTCGTCAATGTGTGAAATAATCAATTATTTAACGAATACGTTTTACCCCAATCATGTGAATAATAAGTGAATTTTTGTTTCTGTGAAGTTGTTATACCCCTCTAAGTGAAAAATGCTATCATGAATTTAACGTTATAGAGGCCACACCCGGCTGAAAAGAAGGAATACTCTTTTTCTCAGCCGTACACGAGAGATGTAAAACAACAAAAACTAACCGTTAAAATTAAAAATTTTGTTTAGCATTGGCTAGATTTAAGATTTGAAGAACTAACGGTGTTTTCTCTTTTACAAAAAAATGGTACATCTCCATGCAGAAAATGTACTTTGGTGTTCGTTTCTTAAAAATATTTTGCTCTCCAAACGGGCAGTGTGTTTGATTCTAAATAAATCGCCCTCACTTTATGCCCCCTAAAATTGGAGAGTGTTGATAGTGCTCTGTAAAACTTAGCTGTCAGCTGGGCGTTGCACTTTTTCATAAGTTGTGTTTTGATCTAATGAAATAACAAGCTGCATTATTACAGGGTTGGCAAGACATTTTATACATGTGTACCTTTCAACAAGGTGCCATTTTGTGTGTAAAAAAGAAAACACCATTATTGATGTTTTAATTAATAATTGAAGATTCAATAAATAATAAAATTATAAAAAAGAAATTAATTTCACGGGAAAAACTATTCCCGCTATCAGTTCTCAGTGAACGTATAAAAGAAAGAAGATTAAAAAAAATAAAAATGAAAAGAAATTTTTGTTCCAAAATATACAAAGAAAACTTAAAACCAACAAGGTTAAATATTCAGATTTGGACCGATAGTTTATATGCAGCGTTTGTTTATTGCATTCTAATTTGTATGTTGTAAAATAATTCGCCTGGTTGTTTTGCATTTTGTTGACCAAAACATAAGTTTGTGCCTTATTATCAGATCATTATCTTAAAATAAACTTTGTAAGCTTTAATATTCGAATTATTTTCTGTTCTATTCCCCATTAACAATAAAGTGAAAATATCAAAGGGAGAAGTAAAAAAATAACGAGAAAAAAAATTATTCACGATAGGGTTGAATATATAAACGTGAAATACTTAATTAAGCATTAACTAGCGCAAATAAAATATTTTCTCACATTTAATTTTATATCAAAAATCGATATTTTAAAATTTAAATATTTACAGCAGCCATAATTTACTATTACACATGTGCCTTTTTTTAACTTAATTTTGTGTCGTTTCAATTTTATTATCCGAATAATAATCCAAATTGTTTTTTTTTTCATCTGATTAACATCTAAATCTCAACCTTTTATTGCTTTTTAACATTTAGCATATAAATTTCATATAGCAGAATTTCGAAAAATAGCGCGCGTTTAGAAAACAATAAGCAAAATTATAATAAATTAATTATTAAAAAGATTTCTATTCAGTTGACTTTGAAACCCATTTTTGGTAATTAATATTTTTGACCGTATTTTTTTTTTTTTTTTTTGTTAAAAGTAGTTGTAATGCCCCAAACTTGTCTTAATTTTTTGTGCATATTTAATTTTAAGACAAAAAAAAAAAACAATTAAACCATATATGAATATTTCTGTCGATCTTAATTTTTGCAAAGACTGAAAATTGTTTAATAAAATTTGAAGCACAAAGTTACCTTGAAGGTTAGCAGCAGCTTCTCTTAGATTATTGCCTTCGGACCACAAATATTAGCATTTAAGGTTTTACTAAAGAGTTTTTTATTTGTCAACAAGATTTTATTAAAGTTTCTTAAAACCTTTCGATAATTGTTGGCTGAAGTGTGTTGTGCGTTGACTAGAAAGGAAACTATGAATTATGACCTGGGTACAAATCCTGGTCAGGGCAATGTGAATTAACGTTATAAATTTCTCTTATGTGCATTGGTGCGGCATTATACTAATTGTTGATGGACAGTTTTAGTGATTTTTTTTTTTTTTTTTGGTGTAAGCTTGGGAAAATGCAGTACGCATGATGCACGCATCGTCATCCACGCCTTATGTGGGGCTCCGCTTAACGTTTACCGGCTAAAAACCCAATGTGGGTCTCTCCTAGGATATAGTTCCCACCTGGGCACCGCTAATAGCATTACTTACAGGGGGATCCTGTTTTTAAGTTAATATTCTTTTGTGGTGGCTACGGCTAGATCACCTACATTTTTTAGTGCTTGTGTTAATACCTTTTAAGATGCGTCTAGGTGCCGCTTTTTGGAGCGGAGAACTTTTACTATATATTGCTCGATTGCCTTCCAGTTTTCATCGCTGCTTATCATCTTTTAAATGATATTTTCAGCAGTTAATTCCCCTGTTTGTGTTTCTAGTTTTCTACGAATATTGTTGCCATCAGAACAATTGAAGAATATGTGTTCAGCATCGTCTGAGGCAGCGTTGCCATTTTGACGCTTTTCGGGTATTTTATGACGCTTTTTTGTTGTTGTTACCCTTTTATCTTTTCTAAATACCCTTTTTTAAAAAAGGGCATTTTTTGACGCTGTTTGCGTTTTTTGTGGCGCTTTTGGTGCTTTTTGTTACAACCATATTTGTTTTGTAGCTTAACTACTTTTGTTTGCAGCAATGCAATGTTTATTATTTTCCAAGACAAATTCATAACAGGTAAAGTTGAAAGCACAGCTGATCTACTTTTTTCTTGCATAATGGAGGCTGGCATGTCAAAATTTGTACATACATGCATAAGGGTTGTTGTAATGTAGTGTTTGTTGTAGCATTAGCACCACCTGTAAAGTGTATTCGCCTTAATTAGATACATATGTATATTATTATATATTATACAGCATTAAAATAAAATACACGCAATACAAATATTATAATTGTAATTACTTTGTTATTGTACTAATTTACAACCAGAAATAAGTTTTTATACAAAGGAGCCAACTAATAATCAAAAAGCCCAAGGAATGCTATGTTTATATGTTGCAGTTCACACATCTTTTGATCATTTATCTGAAGTTTGTTTCCAGAGTTTTTTTGATAAATAAGCTATTCACATTAAATTACATATACGAAATTTCATAGAATTTACAAAATGTCTCGTATTCGAACTAAGACGTAAGTTTCCTACAAAATTCAAATTGCTCCAATATATATCGCTATTTAGTGTTGATAACATTTTTAAAAATAACGAAGCGTATATTATTGATTTCATAAAAAATTTTATTAATGATTCGTCTGTAATAAATAAAATTGAAATTTCTCTAAAGAATCTAACGTTGCAAAAATGGAAAAATATGCAAAGAACTGATGAATTTTGGAATGAAGTCTACAATTTTAAAAATTCTTTGTGAGAAAATCCTTTTCATGAATTAGACGACTTTCTTATTTGCATACTTTCGTTTCCGTACTCAAATGCCGAAGTCGAAAGAACATTTAGCGTTATGAAATTTTTCAAACCGAAGATCAGAAATCGACTTTCTTTAAACTCAGCCAATTCATTATTGCATATTAGGTACGGCCTAAAAGAAGAGAAACTTTGTTGTTGCAACTACAAATAACCCCAAGTGTTTGCTTAAAAATTAATTCAAATCAAACTTATGTATAAAAGATCTGCTTATTTCGTTGAAACTATTATATGGCCCGATGATGATGATGATTATGAAACAGGTATATTTGAAAATGAAATTTTTCTTTAAAACGTTATCATATTTTTTTATGAATTCTTATTTTATTTTAATCGTTTTGTTTACTCCTAAATTATATGAATTGATAATAAAATATATGTACATATGTATGTATGTATGAGTGATTTAATAATTTTAATTTGCTTTTTTATATATAAACTTTTTTACCCTTTTTAGAATGACAATTTTACCGTATTTAACTTCAAAATTTTTGCTCAAATTTAAATTTTTTCACTTGGTGTTTTTTACCCTTTTTTCCCCAATTTTTTTTTACCCTTTTTACCCGTTTTTGCAATACACTTGACGCTTTTCTATATATATAAAATGGCAACGCTGGTCTGAGGTGTCATTTACCTCGTAAATACAGAAAGGGTTATCGTATTTTCTCATTTTGTAGAGGTATTTTCTAAAATAACCATGTCCAGATAACATTTGTGTTATGTAAAAGTTGACTTCTCCAGTTGACAGTTTTAGTGATGAAGGCATAGCACTGGTCAATAAAAAGTGTTCCAAGCTAAAGGTAACAGCGCTCTCGTTCGTCGGTTAGCAGAATTGTTGGCGAGGTAAAACAATTAATAAAATGACTAAACAGACAGCTTAATAAATTCAATGCGCCTACATAACAACAGTGGCGCTGCAAAACTGCTCTAAAAATTAACAAAAAACGTGCAATAGCAGAGTTGTAAAAGAATTAAGTCTTCTTCTAGGTTTTCATCATCTTAATAAAATTTAAAAGGAGTTCGTCTCTAATTCTGAAAAACAGTGGTAAAAACACTTGGTTTGAGTTTTTTAAATGATGTTATTTTTTTCATTAAATTTGATCTGCTGAATAGAAAATTATTTATATATTTATGAAAATAGAAATTATTAAATCTTAACGATAGAAATACATGACAGTATTTAGGCTGCAGGATGTCTACTGTGTTCAGTTGTATAAAAATCATGCAGCTGCTAGAATTTTAGATAAATGATTTTTTTCGGTAGTTAGAGTTGATTAAAACGAAAACGTACATACACACTCTGGCAACTAACGATTTTTACTAAAGTTACTTTCTCTTGAAAATATATCGAGAGTGTTGAGAAGACAAGCATTGAAAATGGGAAAAATTTGCTTCGAGAACTTATATCTGAAAAAATAATGTTTTTATATTATTATTATTACGAATAAACGTAATTATTATTCGAACTTATATTGATGTACAAATGTAAAGTGATATTATCAGGCTCAAGTTCAGTTTTATTGAATTAATGAAAATTCAAAATTACTAGGAGTTTTTTTGTGTTGGAAAATATTATTATTTATATCCAATCAGTTTTTAGCAGAACGTATCAGTACTGATTTCAAGGCCGCTACACCTCTCATCAGCGTTCAATTGTCCATCTTTACAATTTTCGTAAAGTGGATACTAATTGAGAAGAATATCAACTATTTAAAAAGTTTTCAACAGAAATAGAATATGAGAATTAATTTTTAATTCAATTTTTATTCTACAATGAAATAGTGCTGGTTAGTACGAAATTCCCTCATTACTGTTTGGAACTAATAATCAACACAAACTCATAGTCCGTTATCATCAAAGTATTCTACTTTGTATTTTAACGTTTTTGTTGTTTTTACTCTATATTAGGGAAGTTCTGCTAAAAACTGATTGGATATAAATAATAATATTTTCCAACACAAAAAAACTCCTAGTAATTTTGAATTTTCATTAATTCAATAAAACTGAACTTGAGCCTGCTAATATCACTTTTCACATGAAAAAATAATGTTTGAGATTCATTTAGACTTATGACTGCTTTGAATTTAAGGTGCGATATGAACTTTTATAAAACTAAATTTTTAGAAATACAAATCTTAGCACAGCGGAAATAAACTTGAAATTAAAAGTATAAAATTTTACCATTTTAGTGGTACAAATAAATAAATAAAAAAATAATAATTAATAAATTAATATGATTGATGACTATTTAAATGTACATGCATACAAACAGACATACAGACATACATACATACATACATACATACTAGAAGCAATAAGTTAGGTAATTAAAATAAAAGGTGTTAACAACCCAAAAACTTCTTTTTTCTGTTTGTTTTTATTTAGTTCTCCGTCAATAGAAATATTATTGTTTTGCAATAAAAATTCATAAAAATATTTATTTAACACCTTTAACGATTCTTGTTAATTTCTTTCTGTATTAATAAAGCACTGCACACTGGACCCTGGTATTATAACTTAAACATGATGTTTTACTGAAGCGCTTAAAACTCAAGTTAAAATAAAACAACTTCTCTATTAATTAAAATAAAATTATTTTTTAAAGCAAAAATAAAAGCACAACATCAAGGCTAAAGAAAATGATGGTAAACATGTTGTGTATCACAAAAATTTTTAACCTTTTTTTAGTTCAGTCGATCTTATACTGTCAAATCGTGTGTTTTTCGAAAAGTCTTTATATCTCACTTAACGTTATTATAGTAACTTCATATATGACTTAAAAACTGGTCCACTGTGCAAAGCTTCATTAAACGTATTTGTTATTCAAAATATCTTTTATGACATATTATTAAGAGAAATTTCTTAATAAAATCAAAAAAGAAAAAAAAAAATTGAAGAAAAATATTGTTTTTAAATTAAATTATTTGTTTTTTCAAGTTTGTCATTTATTTAATTTATTTAAGAAAAAAGTTATTCCAAAATGTTTGCATTGAACTGACGCCGCCTTTATTAAAGACACTACAATAACAACCACAAAGTCCAACGAATACATAGTGCTGCAAAAATTTTATTCTTGCATGGTTTACTAGTCAGTATAATGAGGCAGAAAAAAATGTTCCAACACTTGTTTCCTTTGTAACACAGATTTTGTTCTAGTATATTTCTAGAACTAGAGATCGATAGAAATACATGCCGTGGCTTGTTGACTGTTCATATTTCTAATTCCAATTGGAACACAATATTATAGATCCATTTCTAATTTTTTCTGTCGGCTAGTGTTATTCATTTATTTTTTTTTTGCCACCAGCAGTAGTTATTTTCTGTTTAATGACAAATATTTCACAGGTTAAAAAAAAAACGGCCCAAGTTATATTAATTTTTAACTAATTTTCTACGTCAACACGTACAAAAATATTAAAATAAATCAATGAGGCACACCTTTTAGCTGTTAAGGAAATTAAGTGTAAAATTGTTAAAAAAATATATATGAATATGAAAAGATCTGTAAATAAACAGAAATTTAAATAAATAAACAAGTGTAAAGTTACTACAGTGGGTATATTAAATTGATCATATCGTTTGTATGCTAACGCGTGTTTATGAATATTATATATAAAATATTTAGGAAATGTTTCCAGGACTCGTCAGAAGAAATGCGACACAGATATTACAAAAGAGGCCTGCGGAAAATTTTGTACCAATTATCTTTAAGACCCTTGTCCCGCGACTGATGGCAATCAGATTGTTACAAGAGCGAAGAGAACACATCACTTAACATTAACGATGTTGTTCTTGGTGTTGTTTGTATAAGTTTGTGCAAGCTATTGTGTTTTTGCTTTAATAATTCTCATTTCTTAATTTGGGAGTTTGGGTATAAGTAAATGAGTTTGAAAACTTTTCAAGTATGGTGGTAAAGATTTATTGCTGAGATGAATCAATGAAATGCAGCATACAGATTAGCTAACCCATAAAAAATAAATGAAATTTTTTAAAATATAAAAGCTTGAGTACTTGCTCAAATAAATTGTTATAGTTTCCAAGAAAAAATTTATTATTTTATTATTTTTGCTATTGAACAGAGAGGCAGCAGAAAAATTATTTAATCCCTTTTACGATGGATTCAAATAAATTCCGCATTACATTTTTAATCACAACTTGTCCTCAAAGTAATCCAAAATATTTAGTACAAGTTTTTTGATACATTACCTTTTTGCTTTTGCTAAATCATCAGTGGACTTCCATCAGATTTTAAAAAGTTTTAAATCCTCTTAACTTGAGCAAATTAATAACTTTCTTAAGTAGTATTCACCCGTGTTATATTTATATGAAATTATCTGCCAGTTCGCCGATATCGAAGAAGTTCTTTCTTTCAAACAAATACATTTGAAACAAAAACAAAATTTTTGAATTTGTTTTTGTTTCAAATGTAATTGCTCGAAAGAAAGAACTTCTTCGATATCGGCGAACAGGCACTATATTAATTTCTTTATTTTATTTCTCTATCTGAACAAAAAAAAAATAAAACAAATCATCCTTGTTTTTGTCTGCCGTCAAAAAAATTTGCTATAATTAATTACAATTTCTCAGTGAACAACAATTTTAACACTTTGCAATGAAAAAACCCGACATGAGGTATCAATTACAACTGTAATTCAAATTAAAAATTAATTACTTAAAAAGAAATATATGCGAGTAATCAATATTTTATCTCACTTTCAGACAGATAAAGTCATTAAAATAAAAACTACGTGATCATTGATTTTAATTATTTCCGGTGCGTGAAAAGTTGTGTGGAGAGAGCGAGAGAGAGAGTGTGTCTGTAATGTTTTGATGCCATTTTAGTCGCTAACAGCAGCCCCAATCAGCTACTATATTAACAAACAGACAAATTGTTATTTTTCTAAAATAAAAAACTATTATTTATCTCCAGCTACACTCGATGTGTTAGATGCTTTTAAATATAAATTAAATTTGAATTAATTGATGCTTCTCTGAAACGCATAAATTATATATTTTTGTTGAACTTTTTTTGAAGACATTCTAATTTTTTTTCTTAAATAATTGTGATTAATTTTTGCGTTTAAACAAACGTAAACTTTGTCATGACTTTTTATATCATTTTGTGCAAAACACCTCAGGCTTCAGTCGGTCTTAACGTTTTGTTGCCAATAGCAGACATATAAAGCTTGTATGTATGTCGTATTATAAGTATCAGTAAATAAATGTTTGTGAAGATTTTTTAATGTTTTCAAAAATTTTATTTCTTTGTTATGGGTTTGCTATCTAATCTATAAACTGCATTTCATTGGCTGCTAAGCCTACTAATCAGTATAACTTTACGATCACGCTTGAAAAGTTATCAAACTCATTCACTTGGATACAGACTCCCAAGTTTTAATCTGATAATCACCAAAGTACAAATAGAAAAATTTTAAAAAACATTTACAAACAACACGAAAATATTATTTTTTTCTGTTTATTTTTCTTTAATTTTTGAAAACATTAATTTCTTAGTGTTCACTAGAGTGGAGGAGTTTCACATACTAAAACATCTACAAAGACAGGGTGAAATTTTAATTCTGATATCGCTGCTTAAAGCATTTGTTTTGTTTAAAATAATTTCGGATCGGTAATATTTCGACCAACATTTACTTTTTAGAAAGGTTAGGTTAGGTTAGGTTAGGTTTCGAGGGCCGTCACATCTGAGACGTGACGCACTTGGGTAAGTTAATTCGGTCCCTTTGTTATACCCTACAGCAGACAGGGCTCAGTCAATTGGTTATTCAATTACCTGTGATTGCCCTGTCGCCGTATCAAACCATTCTGATTGTTGCAAGAAGGAGGATAGGTTGGTTAGCCCCATGTTCGCCAGACTGTCGAGGTCTGGCAGAGTGTTGTAGCCCATAGTAACCGCCCTTATGCTGTTAAGCGCGGGGCATTGACATAGAAGATGAAGATCCGTTTCTTCCTCCTCCTCATCGTTACAACTTCTGCAGTAGTCATTGTAACTTAGGCCCATCCTCTGGCATGAGTCCCGAAGCACCAGTGCCCCGTTAGCACTGTTATACTTTTTAGAAACCTTTTATGCAACCAACAAGATGCATTAAAACGTGCGAAAGTATTTGCAATAAATCACACTGCAAATAACGTCTGCAAGAAAGATATCTTGTGAAAACGTTTATTGCAGATCTAGAGCAAATAATATAAAATCTATTTGGGGAACTATGGACTCAAAAATGATTTCAGAAGTATTTGTGTTTACAAAAATATAAAATTTTTGGATTTAAGTCGAGTCTAGCTCATCTTAAATATAACATTAGCCAAAGTATTCCCTTGATGGAAGGAAATTTTATCAGTTAACATCAATTTAGTTGGGAGAAGTACCGTATTCCACTTTTATGGGACATGTGTATAAATGAGATATGTAATCACGTTCAACAGAGCTACCTAACAAATAGTGAAAGCATTTACACATGAATACTGACGAGGTTTATTGGCTTTTACCAAAAACAACGTTTGTTCTATTCCGCTGTGTAGTTGAAATCTAAAGTGATGTTTAGATATTAAATTTTCCATTATTACTTGATTATATTACGACCTTTAGCCTAACTTTAGCAAACTTAAATTAAATTTAGTCTTACTATAATTTATTTTTTGCAAAAAATGCGCTTTAAAATAAATCACCCTTTAGACAAAACGTGTGATAGAATTCCACCAAAATATTTATTTTGATTAAAGCAGTTGTTCTTCTCGCATATACTTATATACCATTTTTAATTAATTGGTAAAATTTTCATCTATTTTTTTATTTGCTTTTAATTTTAATTTGTTCTTAAAATGTAAAATAAAGACTTCGACTTTTGTTAGCTCTCAAAGATTATGATCTTTACTGTGACATCTATTTTTCAATAGAATATTAAATATGTAAATTAATGTTTACAACTATTTTTTTAGATGATGTTGATTGCAGATAAAAAAACAGAACGATTTTTTTCAGATCAACTTTTTTTTTTTTGGTCATCCAGTTGCCTAATTATTACGGATCAGATTACCAATTTCAGACATGTTAATTTATTGTTTTTATGATAAAACCAGCAGTGATCAGTTCTATTCTTTTGATGTTTTGTTTATGATTGTTTAATATTTATAGCAAGCAGGTGCCGACAAATTGTTTTGAGATAAAATTATTCAACACAATACATCAACAATGGGAGATCCATGTGAGGAAGCACAGAACAAATCTTTGTACTCCAACGGAGCTCAATCGTCAAGTAGATGATGGGACTATCTATTGCAAAATCTATAAATGCAATGAATTTTTGACAATTCTATTTAATTATTATATTGTGAATATATAAGATATTAAATAAACTTGTTTAAAGTTAATTTTTGAAAAAATTATCTGCACAATGTGCTAACATTGACAACTTAATCAGCTGACAATGGACAAAGACCCATTCATCGACTCGTAAATTTATTAAAAAAAAAGAAGTTTGTTTTTTATCGAAAAATTAAAACGAATCATCTCATAAATAACATTAAATTAATATACAGATTATAATAAACTACTAAGTGAAACTATTAATTTAACATTTAAAAAAAAAAAACCAAAAGGAAAAAGAAAACAAACCAAAAACAATAACGAAACAACGCAAGGCTTCATACATAACGGTGTTAGTAGTGTGTGGTCGGTCTTACCTGTTTAATGCCTTAAAAAAAATAAAAAAAAAAAACAAGTGTGGCGATTAAACTTGTTAACTAGTCCATTGAATGCTTTTTTTCCTTTTGTAGGTTTTTTTCTTCTCTTCTTATAAAGATTCTAGTTAAGATTTAATTTCCTTTTTTGCTTCTCAGAACACAACATACACATCTTTCCATCGGTCAGCTTCAACCTTGAATAAAGAACTTTATAGTTTATGTGATCTTACAGCTTTAGTTACTTGTAAGTGTCATTTCATTGTGTTTCTTAAGTATTTTTTAAAGTTTAGTATTATTTTATTTATACTATTCATTAACCCTAGAGTACTATTATACGTTATATCGACTGGTGTCGATTTTTTCTTTTTTTTTTGGCAGCTATGAAGGTGGATACTAATATTTAACAAATTTTTTAACATAAATAGAACTCAACAATTTTTGTTGCTCTTTATTCAAGTCTTTCAAAAGAAATAAAACTAACTATTGTCAAAATTAATACAACTGAAACATTTAACTTCATTCAATATTTCAAATTTGATTAGATAAAACTTACATGAAATATGCTTAGTAATCTAGGGTTAATGTTGTTTTGCATTATAAAAAGTGATGCTTTTAATTACAAATTAGTTTTATATTAAAAATATTTTCTATTTATAGCGAAAATTATGCTTTTCTGACTGAGTGACTGATTAATTTCAGCAATTATATTTTAATACCAAATGAAAATAACAAATTAAATTATTTCTCTGCGTATAAAATTGAAAAAAAAACAATTTATTTAGTCATTTATCACCAGAACTATGTTTGGGACATCTATGTTTAAAAAGGAAATGGCCTCGATTTAAATCTCCAGTGAATGTTTCCTTTTCAACGGTACAAGGGTACACATACATCACACTGTGTTCAAATCTCTGTGAATACATACCTCTTCTATAAACTCTTCAATACATATTTACAGTAAATGACCCTTAACTTCCTGAAAAATCTTTCCTTATTTCTTAAACATTCAAATTAGTTAGTCTACACGTTTCCCCATTAGTGTATTAAATAATTGCGAGAAAAATATTAAAGTCATTATTTTCATTATTAATTTTAAATTAAAGACCTAAAGACAGGACACATAAAGACACATTTTATTAAAACGTTCCATGTGTCCAACTATTTCAATGGGAATGCGGGCATTATTAAATCGATGAAAGAAAATACGGCCTACATGAGTATAGAATTTATAATTATAATTATAAAAATCATCACCAACAAACGGAATTTTATCTTATGATCGCAGTAACCAAACTACGGCATGAAGTAAAGAATATTCTTGTGTTGCATAAAAATAAGCCGTTCGAATAGAAACAAGTTAAATAAATTGTTTAGTAAAACCGACTGACGACTACAACAATAAAAATTAAACAAAAAAATTTAAATTGCAAATTGAACTCACATAACAGCAGGACTTGAAATTAAACTAAAAAAACACACACACACACACACAAAATTAAAGACGTGAAACCCATCACACCATACGGTCCATAAACAGCCCAATAACAGAAAACCGCTCAGGCGCTCAGTCAATATCGCCGTCAATCGTCAACAATAAACAACCTGCATTAATAAAAATAATGGTGTTTTAACAAAATATTTAGTAACAAGACAACAACTTTAAGTACAACGGCAATAATGTGAAACAGGTACGGTTACAAGTTGTTGGTGGGCAGTTAAACTTTACCATGTTATGAAAAAAGGCACAATCAGTTAAGCAGCATCGACTACACAGTGGCTTTATTGAGTTTTCAGCTTTGTTTAATATTTTCTTCGATCTTTTGTGTTTAAAAGATCGCTGACGGCAAATGGGTTAGAGTTTCCGAAAACAATTTTGTTCGGTTCTAAATGTGAATTACGAGGCTTAACTTTTGTGATCACTATGGATGAAAATATATAACAATGAAACATTGTTTTTCATATCAAATACTCTCTCGAAAATTATTTCACTTTCAAGCTGATCATGAATACAAAAGCGGTTATATCGAAGTATTCAAAGAGGAACTACTAAGTTCATCAACACAATACGCAACAAGCCTCATTCACTATTCACCCGGTATATGCACTTATGCATACATGCACACAACATGGTAACACAACATTAAAATAAAATACCACACATGTTGCTGATGACGCGTTGTCGATATAGTGACGTCGAAACTTCTTGATTTATTTTATTGTAAAATGCACATAAATAATAAGAATTATGCGTAAATTGCAATAACTAAACTAACTTACATACAAAAATACAGACACACATACGAGCACATACGTATCGAAATTAGTGCGAGTTTATTTCTATACATGAATACTTGCAAAAACTACAACGTACAAACAAACAGACCGCTCATACGCATCCAACACTAATGCAACACACTATTTGCAGTGCAAAACGATGGAAAAAAAAAATACTACGTAAATGTAATAATAACGATGTTGCTGATAAAAATGTCAAAATAACAGAAAAAAATATAATAAATAAATATTTCTAGATGATCGTTGTCCATTCCTCTTGGCCACAGTAAAAAAGGGTCTTCCTTTTCAAAATATTTATGAAAATTATTATATTTCTTTATAGGAATCAATTCATAAAGCTGAAGTAAATATATTTCTAATCTAAATGAAATTTATTAAAATAACATTTAACATTTTGCTTGGATAATTTAGATCACCTAGATCAGCACTTTAAAACATAATCCATAATTTACAATAATTATTATTTCTCTAGGTCTGTTTTACTGTGAGTTTGAAAATTTTCTAAAAAACAAATACCATACTGAAAACTTTCTTATGTTTGCAAGTCTAAGGTTGATGAGTCCAATCAACCCCGTTGATCTGTAATTTCACAAATTATATGGACACCCTTTAAACACAAAAAAGAAACAATTATTGAAAATGTATGTTGAACAAAAGCTTATGTTTAAACGTTATTAATCTTACGATGGTTATAGTGATTTTTTTATTCTGTTTTTTTTTTTGAAGACCCGCGAATGCGAGTGATTGTGTCCCACAAGTGCCGTTCAACACTAAAACAATAGTTCATTTATCGCCGAGATAAAACAAATAATTGTTTTTTTTATTTTTGTTTAACCACAAAAAATAACATCAAAATATATTAAGTTTAACTTTAGGTTTAAAGATCACCTACATGATGGTTTTTTATAATATCACGTTTTAGGATAGTTTGCAACGTGGGTATGGTTGCGGTATAGTTTTAACTTTAGGTTAAGTTGACTGATCTAAAAAAATTTTGGTGCCCATTGAGTGATGAGAATTTTATATTTTTAAGACATTTCGCCCTCAGTAAGCAGATATATTTTTTATTTTTTTCGCATACACATCACGATCATCAACAATACAACCAACTGAGTGAAATAAAATGAAATAAAATTTTATTTATTATCAGCATTTTTTTTTCTCTGAGAGTTGACTCATGATCACTACTTTCCAAATAACTAATTATAAATGTGTTTAATCCGACATAGACAAAGATTTTAGATGCCCCATAAGATATATTATCAACTTCTTTATGTATTAGTTACTTATATTTTGATGCATTCTCACCTGCAGAATGTTATAATTTATAGTCTTCTCTATATATAAAAATAGATCATGATGTGTTGGAATGGAATGGAACCAAATTGGATACTTCATTTTGCTGGTTAGTTCATAGTTGTTAGGCAAATCTTTAGGAATAATGTCGAAAAATTGTCTACAGGTAGCGCTCAATTAATATAAATTAAAACTATTGGAGCGCATTTAGACAGGCAAGGTTTACTTTGCAAACTCTTAAGTTTATGGGCGATAGAGAGTGACGGGTAGTACAGACTTTGAAGTACTCGAAACATTTCACTTTGTTTGTCTTTCGTCGTATACACCACCAACAAAAAAATTTTGTTGGTTAATCTAACTAATTTTAGTGATAAATGAACTGTTAATGTAAATTGTTGTTGCTATTTTCAGTGTCATACTATTTCTATTGGTTAAATTAACCATGTCACAGCAGTAACTGAACTACTTGTATAAATTGATTTTAGAATTTACATACATAAACATAAAAATACTCAGTTGTATTTATATATGTATATGTTCGTATGTATAGCGATCTCATAAAACACTGAATGCGAAATGTCAAAAAGTTAAGAAAGTACAAAGAAAGGAAACTAAATTTCTAAAACAAAACTTTGTGTGTCTAAACATCAAACAACATTGAAAAGAAAATTGAAATCACTTTATCAAAGTAAACTTGCCGTGTCTAATTTATCTCTTATTAAGATAGGAAGAATAATCGAATCAAATATTACACGAAAAAATATACCAAAATTCATACACTTACGTTTAATCTTGAACGGTCTTACTTTCCGATTCGACTCGTCATAATTAGAAACATCTCTACCGTACATATTTGTACATACTTTTCTGAAATATTTTACTTTTCGTATTCTTAGTTAGTAATATTTTTCAGAGCTACGTTTATATTTGTTAAATATTTGTCCAAAAAACGTAACTACTAGTTTTGCTTAAGGATAATGTCATTTAACATGGTTTTTATATTGGAAAAAAAATTAATTATTCTATAATTAAGTATTTTTATACAGTTTATAAAAAACGCGAACCCAAATTTAAAAAAAACAAATTGGAATTGAAAGAAAATAATCATTATTTTCTTTCTTGGTTACGTGTTTTTCGACAAATATTTGATAAATGTAAACGTAGCTTATGAGACAGTGAATATATTACAGTGATAATATTACGTAGCTTACAAATATATTTATTATTTATTTTCATATATTGTGTGAAAATATCTTTTAATATTTTTAGATTGCCTTCTATAAAAAACTGAAATCGAATTTCACTTCTTTCGTAGTCGGTTGGTTGGTAGAGTACAAATAATAAAACACAAAATATTTCGCAGTATGTAGAAGTGCATATTTTTTATATTATTTTTTCGTGCAGTAATATAAAAAAAATGAAAAGTATTTATAGAAAGAATGTATGCAAAATTTGTTCTTTTTGTTTTTCCTGATAAGCAGTGTAGTGTTCATTCAACAACAACGAGAGTAAAAATTGAAAGTGATCTACTTTTATGTGAGCTTATTTGGTACAAAAAAAAAAAACTTGTTTATGTTTGACCTGCTAAATTTTAATCAGTTTCAGCCATAGTTAGACTAATCATATAATGCTGTTCAATTTAGTTGAAGTTGAAATATTTAGGCTAAGAGATAAATGTGTCTAAGAAATAAAATGTATTTGGCGTTTACTTAGGCTAAGAGATTCACATTACGTTTATTGATAAATTCTTAGCATTAATAGACTGATAAGATTAGCACATATTTACTTAGGCTACATGCATTTATCATTATTATCATATGTTTTCGATAAGGAACGTACGCATGAGTACTAGATTAGTTTTAAGATTTTCATTGTGGAAATGAAACAAACTATCAACCTTTCGATGCACTCGAAAGGCGCAACCCAAGTAGGTCTATACCAACAACGATGCCCGCACTGGAAGAAGTAAATATTGCAATCGGCCAACTAAAGAACAACAAAGCCGCTGGACCCGATAATATTCTACCGGAACTACACGAGACAACAAACACCATGTCGGCAGCGTTGCTGCCTTTAATACAGAGCGCTGGGTCGACAGCCAAATCCCGTCTGAATAGAATGATGGCGTCATTGTTACCATACCCAAAAAAGCCGACCTTAGTGAGTGCAGCAACTGCAGAGGCATAACGTTACTCAACACCATACAGAAGATATTGGCTTTTATAATACTGAACCGCGTCTCGCCAGTAGTCGAAAAAGCCCTGCGTCGTGAGCAAGCTGGTTTCTGACCCAACAGAAGCTGTATTTATCACATAAACTCAATAAGAATAATCGTAGTGCAATCAGCAGAATGGAATTCGGCACTATTTCTACTTTTTGTCGATTTCAAAAGAGCTTTTGACGCAATCAATAGAAATGCAATCTGGTTCTGCCTGCGGAAACTCGGTATACCAGAAATGATAAAAACCGTAATCAAAGAACTCTATCGTGACGCACCGTGTAGAGTTCGATACAAAGGCCAAGACAGTTCCAGGTTCACCATCAACAAGGACCTAAGACAAGGAAGTGTACTCTCGCCAATGCTCTTTCTCATAGTACTGGACTATGTAATGGAACAGACACAAGCACCGGATGGAATCAAATGGCATCTGAATCAACGTCTTCACGACCTGTATTATGCTGACGACATATGTCTGCTGTCACACGCACACACTCAGGCATACAGCATAAGCTAATAAGACTCCAAGAAAATGCACAAAGAGTGGGTTTGGAAATCAATGTAACAAAAACTAAACTTATGCGTATAAAAACAGATAACATCGTCCCCATTATGTTGTATGACCAACAAATTGCTGAGGTAACAAGATTCTGCTATCTTGGAAGTATAATCTCCAAAGATGATGGTGCAGATGACGATGTATCCAATCGTATAAACAAGGCTCGACACGCATTTGCCTCCCAGGGGAAAATCTGGCGGTCTTCGCGCATATCAAAGAAACATAAGATAAGAATCTTTAATACAAGCGTAAAGCCTGTATTGCTATACAGCTGCGAAACATGGAAGGTGACAGAAAACATTGTAAAAAGACTCCAAACTTTTGTAAATAAATGCTTACGCCGGATACTACGCATTTTTTGGCCCGAGAGCATCTCAAACGCAATGCTACTTGAGAGATGCAACACAACAGAAATAGCAACTGAGGTATGCCGTAGAAAATGGTCCTGGGTAGAACATACACTTCGGAAAGATGTATCAGACATTGGTCGTATGTGTTTTGAGTGGAAACTGTAGGGTAGTCGAAGCAGAGGGCGCTCAAAGCTAATATGGCGCAGAGCCATTGAGCTAGGATGCAAGAAGTTAATGATAACATGGCCACAAGTAAAACGTTTAGCACAAAACAGGCAGATCTATCGTGAATTCGTTATTAATCTTTCTGCTGCTAGAAGCTCCATTATGGAGTAGCACATCAATTTGACCTTTTTTTTGCAATATTGTAAATTATTAGCAAATTTAGCATATTTAGCAAAAATATTTTTAAAAATATATTAGTATCTTAAAAACATTCAAATTAATTATTTCTTTTTATTAGGAAATATAAAATGCATAAAGTATATATATGTATGTATGTATGGCTGTGTGTATGTATGCATGTATGTGTGTAAATTGTCTTATTTTTAGAATTGTACACTTAATAAATTATAAAAGAGGTTAAATTATTTACTGGTTACACTAATTCTGTCTGTCGCAGCTGTTATTTTAATAAATTAACTCAAAGTCGACTTATGAACACTTTCAATTTTTTTTTTTTCTTGAATTTATTTCTGCTTAATTTATTTCAACTGGTGGAATTATTTGCTAAATATTAATATTAACAAAACTGGCCTTCACAAATTCGTCTTTATGTCTGTTCATTTATCTGGCAATAAAACATTTATAATCCAACAATACCTCAATATGGCAATTGTTGTACGATGGATGATATTTTTTTTATCATACAGAAATTAAACAAACAAAAAGTATTTACTTTTGCTGTCTTTATCTGTCCATGAAACGGCACCCGTTCGTTAAAAAAGTTTTATGGGTTGGTGATTTTGTTTTTTCTTTTCTTTTCGTTTTTTTTTTTTGTTTAAAAAATAAATGTTTTAATTTGCACTTTGCGCAAAATGAAAAGAAAAAAAAAAAAACAAAAATTGCTAAGCATTCTATTTGATTTCATACGTCATTGTTTATTTAGCCGCTGGCTTAATATTATTTTAATAATATATTTTAAAAACGTTTTTAGTTTTATTTTTTATTCATTTGCATCTTTAAAATTCGTTAAGATTTTTTTAAGTGATTATCTGTATCTTTGCTACACAGCAATAACAGTTTGGGTTCCAACAAGTATAAATAAGTTATTGATCTAAATGAGAAAATCCCTTTAAAAATTCAGTGTAAAAATAATTCGCTGGTTTTACAGAAAATATATTCTTTCCATTTGCTGCTTATAAATGTGTTATTATTATTATTTTTTTATCTCTTTTATTTTAACTTTCTTTGTGGATTATTTACAATAACTGATAAAATTAGTTTTCTGTTTTAATTCAGTTTAATTTTAGTCATTGTGGTTTCATATTTGTAATTCTTTTAAAAGGAAATTGAATAAAATGCATTCAAAATCGAGAAATCAGTGAATCAGTTTAGTTTTTGCGTACTGGGAGTTTTAATATTCATTTTGAGTCTTATATTTTGTAAAGTGCCAGTGCTAGTGTCTGTGCCAGAATATTGATACCAGAACTACAGACGGTTTTTCGATATTAAAAAATCTTTAATCATTTTGTCTAAAAATTCCCAAAGAATTTCTAAAATTTTATATATGTAAGTTTTTTTTTACGAAGCTTTTATACAAAAATCTTGTATTTATAGGAATTATGGAAGTTTTTGCTTGGATCTTTATACTAAGTTTATCTTTTGGTGCATTATATGAAAATGTTATCAAGGTTAACGTCGATACCTGCTCTCACTACCACCCCATAACTACCCGAAGGGATAAGAATTTTGCTCCTTCTGGGTTCTTTGAAAGTCACACTGATGGTTTTTTTTTTTTTTTTTGGGTGTAAGATTGGAAAATGCGTTACGCATCTAGCAGAATTCGACAATTCGGCGTATGCCGGGCTCCAATATTGTTACCGGCTAAAAACCTACCTTGTATGGGATATGTTGATCACCCCGGCACCGCTTTCGCAGTACTTTGGGGTGGATCCCTGTTTTGGCGAATATGCCTCTGCTTTGTTATGCCTGCGCCCAAGTACCCACTTTAAACACTAGATCAGCGGGTGCTGATACAGTACGGTAAGCAGAAGTGACTCGTAATGGTGCTGTTTTCTTCACTGACAGTAATGGTTTTGCTCTGCGTTTTACATTTAGTGTCTGCGCCCATATTTCGCTACCAGAGGATGCTATTGCAGGCTTCCATGAGTAGCTTTCGCTTTGTTGGGCTGGGTCGTCCCATGTTTGCCATAAGTCGGCTGAGTTGAGCCGTGATTTTTGCCGCTTTTGTTGTTGAGTGTTGGATTTGGTTCCAATATATCAGCTTTGGGTCTAGTCTTACCCCGAGGTAGTTCAACGATTTTTTGGTGAATATCCTTCTTTACCCAATGAGACAGAGTACGTATCGCACAGCACATCATCTTTAGGTAAGTCTAATGTGCGAGTAACACTACTCTAAAGGTATAATTAGTTTTGACTTTCTGTTCTGTTCCGTATCAGCTGTTCGTTTTTTGTTTATGGAAAACAAGTATTTTCATTTAGTTTTCCCGTTCTGTTACGAAACATTCTGTTGAAAACAGAATTTTACTTACAGTTCTAAATGACAGCAAGAGACAGCTGCTTTTTTCAGTGAACCAAGCCGATCGACAAAAAATTGCCGCGTAACGCTGATAAATTTTTATTATCACCGCCGCCATCGACTTAAAGCACATTAAAAACAAAACGATTTTTTTATATAAAAAAATTATATTCATGAAAAATTTATAGTGAGTAGAGTTTTTTTTAATTAACTTATTTGCTTTAAAATTATTCAACCTGATAATTAATACGAAGCGCCGTTTTAAATTTGTGAACACCGCCGCCGCCGATAATATATGTATATTCGGCTATGTATACACTGCAAGAAACAGCTGATATGTTTTTACAGAACTTCTAACTACAAAAATTCAACAACAGAACGGCACAGAACAGAACAGTAAGTAAAAGTTAAAACTAATGAGGCCTTAAACCTTCAATAAGCATTCATTCATTAGTCTTCCCGGCTCCAGTTCTACAAGTGTCTTATTACTCGTCGAGCCTGGAGAAACACCATGGAGATTAAATCTCTATTGGCTTTGATCTTGAGAGGAGATCTTAGATCCCTGTGCACCTTCACCCAGTCTATCATAGGTTGCCCTAATTCCTTTTATATCTTATATTTACGTTCTGCTACTCTGTTGTTTTGGAAGTGATTGGAAAGTCCCACTTATGTTTTATGGGTAATTGGTCAAAGATAAGGTCTGTCAATTACTCTTTTCCTTAGTAAAGTAGATCACCATTTTGTAGTTAGGCACCAAAATTTTATAGTAGGGAAGGACCATGAATTAGTAAAATAGAGACCATATTTTTTTCAGTTAGTTATTGTTGTACACTATTTTTGTATTGAACGTTACGGTTTTTTATTAAGCTTAATGCCAGATTATAAATACTGCCATTGCATTTAAAAAACCCATTACAACATCAATTAGTTGTTGTTGTAGAGGCACGCTACACAAAAAAATGTCTAGTTCCGTCCAACATGTACTTGAATTGGTTTCATGAAAATTTATTTTGATTTTCATTGAAACTTTAGCAGATCTAAAAAACTTTTAAGTTTTTCTATTTCAAACAATGACGGACTACAAACAGTAAATGATAATTTTCAAAATTACTTAATTAGCTTGCCATCTAGTATACGACAATTTCTATACAATTAAATTGATTTCATTCAATTAAAATCATCTTTGCAAATAAATTTAATATATTTTTGAATTTGAAATATGATAATTATAATAATTGGATGCATTGATGAAGCCACGTAAATTATTATAAATTGAAAATATAATCAACATTTTGTTTTCAAAAACATTTCCTTCATTAAAACATACATTTATGTATGTTGTTTATTTATTTGTTATTTTGCTAAATGTCTGTTTGCCTGTTTGTCTCTCTGTCTATGATTTGCAGCCATTCGATACTTTGCAAATTGCATACATATAATTCAATACAATTCAAAATTGTTTTATAGGAAATTTTAGGTGTGTTATAAAATATTGAATTAAAAACACCCGCATTCGAGATGTGTACTTGTGTTAAATATAAATTTAATAAAAAAATTATGAATAAACAAAAACGAAATAAAATTTTATACATACAATCAATTATAGAAAATGTAATATTAAAACCGTTTAAATACGAATTTCTTATTAATGATGTTTATTGAAAACGTTATGGTTTTTTTTAGTTTTTGTTTGTTTTAAAATTGATGTTCCTAATTAATACTGACACGGTTATTTACAAAATTATTTCCGGTTAAACTTTAGAAGAAAATTTAAAAATTTGCAAAAAATTTTACGAAGGTACAAATGGCATCTGCTTAATTTTCTCTGCCAATAGAAGGAAGAGGAAAGTAGACTCCTAATGCAAGTTGGGTCTTATTTCTTATTTGTAGATGGAACCAATAATAAAAAAGCAAACAATACTTAACAGGTTTAAGGTTAAAAGCGTGGCCTTAATTTTGATTCCCTCAGATATTCACAAACATTTTATAAGTAGACAGCACGGTGGCATATGGGTGAGGCACCTTTCACTAATATGCCTTAGATAGCTTTTAACTTAGTTGCTGGTCTCAGTCGGGCTCAGATCATGTTAAATAAGTCATAATAATAAAAAAATTACAAGTAGTTTAAGTCAGAGAAAAGATCGAAATTGGAAAAGAAAGAAAGAGATCACTTAAATTAAAATAATTTTTTCCGCTATTAAAAATACACTTAAAGAGTACAGAATATTCATGCTGCATAAAACTTCAATATTACATTGTTGTGTTATATCGATCTAATCGAAACGCACTTGAGTTTTAATTAGTAAAATAAGAAATCTACAAACAAAAAATATTTATGCCAATTTTTTCTGGAAATAACAACTGTTTTGAACACCACTGTGTAACTAATATCAGAATAACATTGAGAAAAAAATTCAAATAACCTTAACAAAACCTTTTGTTCCGATGCTTTCTGTTGAACTTATTTAGTCCAAATACAGGTAATAAATACAAAATGAAAGTGTCTTCTAAACAGAGTAAGAGATGTTTTAAAATTCTTTTTAAAACGTGTTATGCAAAAAATAAAAAAAAAACCAAAAAATCAATATTAAAAAAAAATTTAAATACATTAAAAAAACTTGAACTTGACTTGACTCTCTAAGCAAATGATTAAAAATAAAATTGTTTAAATGTGCGTTTGAGATAAGAATATTAGATTTAAGATTTGAGAACAACATATAATTCAATATAAACATGTTTCTTTGCATCATGTGTATAAACATATTAGCTTAGAAGGATCAATTATTACTAATAAATTGACAGCGAGAGTGAGAAAGATAGCTCTTGATCTCAGCAGCTTGTCTATAATAACATGTTTCGTTCTTTCTAAAGAGAATTTTAAAAGAGTGGGAGAGAGAGAAAAATAGTACTAAAGCAACAGCGTTACCGTTTGTCATTAATACTATAAATTGTGATTTCCTGTTTTACTCCCCAACACTTGTCATCTTCCTAATGACAAACCTTGCGTATCTTGTTTTTATTGTCATCAATCATAATATCTTTAGACAATTCTTTCGCCAATGGAATGATTTAAAATATCTAAAGTCACACAAACTTTTATCCTTCATTCACTTCACATTAGTAAGCTAAAAGTTAGCAGAAACATCGGCGAAGTAAAACAATTAATAAAATGCCTGCTAATACAGCTTAACAATGTTAACGCGTCTACTTAACACCGGAGGCGCCTCAACACTGCCTTAAAAATTAACATAACACAAAGCAGAGTTCTAAATTTTCAACATCTATCTTCTCTACCCTATCCCTCTCCCTGAGTTCCGGCACAGTGCACTGCACACGAAGGGGTTATCCCCTGAGTGCTGGTCTTAATAAAAAAAAAAAAAAAACAACCATGTCACTCTTTTTATCATATTGACAAAGCAAAAATCTTCATTCATATTTTTTATGTTGATGTTACCCATAAATGATGACCATCTGTCATTAATATGACGACAGAATAACATATTTCCATTCACTTCCACATTTATATGTCAATGTGCGCTGTTTTGAAAACAAAGAGTAAATTATTTGATCAGGATAAAAGTGGAGTAGTGAGTGACTTAAAGAGTAAATAATATGGACAGTTCGATAAAGCAAATAATAGAATGACAAAAATTGAAGCCAGCTTTTGCTGTATTGATGACATTCTTAATAATATTGATGTCATATGTAGTTCTGTTGGCAGGGCATAATAAAAGCAAAAAGGAGCTTTTGGTACTTTATTTATCTTGGGATGGTTTGTGGCGAAGCTGTTTAATATTCAATGGATATTTTCCCAATATTTATTTCAATATACTTAAATCTTATGAAGGCCGCCTCAGATACAAATTCGTTGCTTTGTGTGACGTTTATAAATTTGATTAAAAATGTAGAGCAAAAGTTGTATGACACATTAAAAATTGTGACAATATTCACGCATTGTTGGAATTTTTTTCATTTAATTATCAAAGCGCTAAAAAAGATTAGTGTTGCGTAACTTTTCACTTCGTGCTGCGTTAAAAGTACTTTATGTGGTATGTTTCGTCTTAAATGTCACAGCCAATCTGACATGGCCTTAACAAACGTTACTGATAGACTTCTTAATGACATAGTTAGGATATTTACTTTGTTTGTATACAAAAATAATGCTACAATAATGTTGCGATGCCAGTCTTTAATTTTATTGGAAATCACCAACATATTGAATTGGATCGATCAGTCACTCTAAGTTTATAAGAAGCTCATGTTTATTTAAATTTTTTACACTATTAGATTTACTTATTTCACTTGAAGTAAGAACTAAAAAAAATTTTATTAACGAACTTATATATTTAAAGTACTATAGTTTAGAGACTTAGAAAACGTATAAAATACCTTCTTAAAAAAACAGTCATCAAAAAACTATCATGAAATCTTTATGCTGGCAACGCTGGATTGAAATATCAATGAAAGTTTTGTGTAAAAGTTGAATAAACAACTTTATACAATTTTTATTATTTATTTAGAGAAACATTCTTATTATCTGATAAAATCTTACAGCTTGTATTATTTATTTGTAAATATTTAGCGGACGTTAACGTCTCTCTCTTATTTAATTAAATCAGCAACATATACACATATATGTAAACACACATACATACAGCGATATTTTTTAATTTAGTCAATGAATTAAATAAAAAAAAAAAACAAACCAACCAACCTGTTCATATGACTCTCCCATTTTAAATCAATAAGTGATGAGTGCTGCTGTTGCTGTTGCCGCTGCTGTATACATTTGTAGGGAAACAACATACATCTTCTTCTAAAAGACTTTTTAGAAAAAATTTTAAGCTATCGTATATAAACGTGTGCTAGCGCCCACCGGCAAGCCATAAGACGCCTTCAAGTCTAGCTAACCAGTACAAGAGAGTGGATTTTGAAGTTGTGTCAATAATATTTATTTAAATTAAATAAAATAATTTATATTAAGTTCGGCTTAAACAAAACATAAAAAATATTGTGTTTTTTTGGAAAAATATTTAAATAGAAATATTTAAAAATTATTTAAATAAAATCGCAAAAAAAAATTATATTTATAAGAAAATAATTTGCTTAAATTAAAAGCTTTAATTACGCATAAGGTTAAATAAAAAGAAGAGGAAATTTTGTCTTATAAAAAAAAAAGCCAAGTACCATTCACAAATAAAAATTATTAATAACATATAAAATTTGCTAAAAAGTTTGTGCTAAAAAAATTTCAAGTGTTAAATAATATTCAACAGCAAACAAAATGTTCAAATTAAAACTACAACAAATTTTACTGCAATTGTTTTTGCTGGCAGTATGCTGGAAGACAGCCCTGGCCTGTCATGGCACATTATTGGGTAAGTGTGAAGTGTCATAATTAATGCAAAATTAAATTTAAAATATATTTTGTATGGCTGATAAACAAAACTGCAAAAAATAAACAACAATGCAACGCAAGAAAAACCAGTATAAATTTGTTAAAACTAAAAAAAAATAAAAAAAAAAAAATAGTGACTTGCTACAGTCATATCATATGAGTGTGCGTAGAATTGAAAATTAAATAAATATTGGAAATTAGCACTTGCAGCTTTTAGTTTATTGATCTTGAAAGGGCAGGAAATATTCTATAGTTGTGTGTGTGTGTTTTGTTTTTGTTTTTTGAAATGCGAAAATTGAAATGGGTACGATATGAAGTTGTTAGATTTAATCCAAAAATATTTGGTTCAAATACGTGAAAAGGGAAAATATATGTACGCTCACAACTGCTACAAAAGAAAATAGAAAAAATAGTGAATTTAAAACCATCTAAACCTAAAGGTTATTCCACTAATTGACTGCAGCTACCGAAAGTGGTATAAACGGGCAAGAAATCTGATGGTAAGCTCAAAGCTATCTTTGTCCTTTCAATTGTTGAGGGCACTAGGAAAACTTTCTAAATAAAAAAAGCATATTAACTGCCTGATTGTAAGTAGAAGACAATTGAAAATTTTTAATCATCTTAGAAAAACTAAACAACTAAAAAAAATAAAACTGAACACTCTTAAACCAGCATAAATTTGTATGAAATTTTTTTTACTTAAACAAATCCATCGATTATTTAAATATTTTTTTTTAAATTGGATTTTTTGTCTGTCATTGCGTCCGTCTGTTCATATCTTATATGTGGTTCCTTTTTATAAGTCCCTGTTATCAGATATATTATAAAGAAAGAGCCTTAATACTAAACTTATGTATTATTTTACTGCAGTACATCCATACTCTTCAGCTAAAATAAAAAAAACGTCACAACTGGCAAAAAACTAAAAAGTTACTTTTTGAAAAGAAATATTGCGATTAATACAATAATATCTGCATCCTTAAAATTTTATTCGTATGTTTTCAAAAATAGTGATTTTATTAATAAAATTTGAATGTGTAATTAGATAAACAAAATACACCTAATCCAGTTTTTACACGGTTGATACGTTCCAAGGGGTACAGTGTAAAAAAAAACGATTTTATGTGCCGGTATGGAATATGTTTATTTAGAACATTTTAATAAATAAACAGATTTGGAGACTTGTTTTTATTTGAAAATGAAGCACCGATATTAATCAGATTGTGATTATTGGGATTATTTGAGGTTCGATGGCCATCAGTTTTAATTTTTAACATGCTTTTTTATTAAATATTTATTATAACTGATTAATAGGTGAAGGCACACCGTTACTAGTGCATATCCTATATCAGTGAATTTTTTTTTTGTTTTGGACACCTAAATAGGGATCTCTTGAACTTTCATTTCTTGTTATAACATTTTTGTTGTAATACACAAAAGACCGTCTTAATTTAAACTTTAGTTTGTTACGGAAAAAATAATTCTAAAATTTTAATAATAAAATTTTAAACAATAGTTTTAATTGAACAAATAAAAATCAAGCATCATCAGCTTGTGATATCGGTAAAATAGTTACCCTTATGTTGCCTTATATTTTTTATTCGGACAAATCCCTTTCCATGGCAACTAAGAAAATTTTATTAATTTTGTCAACTGGAGAAGAATAAAAAAATTATCAATGCAATCGAAAATGGATTGAAGAAAAAGTAAGAACTTCGAAAATATTGTACCACGTCAAATATTTTTTTTAAAAATAAACTAGTAATTACGATCCAGAAATCTTTTTTCGGACATTAAGTTTTTAGTTGCAAACAAATGACGTCGACACTGCAATTGATGATCACTATGAGACTGTTAACAAGTTAATACGTTTTATATATAAATAAAGGTTAATTTGACGTCACTTGTGTGCAGTTATCACAACACGAACAAGTGATCTGAGTGCAAAATTGGTACGAAAAGCACTCAGTTTTTTTTAGTAGTTTCCATAAAAATATTACTCTCAAATCATTCGTCTATCTTGTGGAAACAGCACCTCAGTATAAAGTTCAAAGAAAGTTATATATAATTTTTCATCGAAAAATATCAGTAAAATTTTAAATAATATTTTTTATTAAAAAATATCACTAGAATTCAAAATAAAATTTTAGTTATTATTTTATAAACTAAAACAGTTACAGATCGCTAAATTCTCTTATTTGATCATTTTAGTTTTTTTTTCTTATTACTTTCATTGAAACTCATTAAAATGCTACGTCTTTGCTGTGTTAAATTATTTCTTGTCTTAAGAAAAAAAATTAAAAATTTAAAGAAAATTTATGACTTCCTCCATAAGTCATAAATACATCACAGAATGACCAAAACTAAACCAAAAATAATTATAATGTGAGTCTTGGTTACTTTAAAACTATTTATCTAAATATAAAACCCATAAAGAAATACAATAGATCATTGTGATTAAAAGTAGCAAATGGTTAAAGTAAAAACAACAACGTATTACCCAATAAAACAATTAGCCAAAATAAAAAGAAAGAAATAAAACAGATAAATTAGAAATGCTAAAGCACACAAAAATACAGAAGTCATTGTGCCACTCATTGTGTCGTGCAACAAAAAAGTGGATAAAATACCACTTCAGGGCATGATTATTAACAACAATAAACATGAGATCTTTTATTTATTATTATGGGGGGTTTTGTTTTGCAGTCATAACCTACTGAAAAGAATTCATAAAATAACAGCAAAACAATTTTAACCGACATTTATTACTTTTTTGTTAACACTTTTTGTTTTGGCGTTTTTATAGATTTTGTTTTTCTCCTTTTCTAAATACTTTTACAGCCAAAAAAAAAAAAGCAAATTTACAATAACACCAAGCAATTGAAAATAAATTATTGCCATTATTGTTGTTAAACATTTTTATTGACTCATTAATGAAATAACGAAAAAAAAAGAATATCTGTATGATAACAAGAGAAAAACGTGCGTACTTTTGTGACTGACCGACTGCAGCTGTGGAACTACAATTAAAGCGACTAACTACATCAAATGTAAATAAAAAGAAGAATAGTTTGTATGATTTTCGGCTATACCGAGTCTTGAAGGATGAAAAAAAAAATTCTCAAAAGAAATGTCATTTTGTGAAATTCAATTCATATTTTGCAAAGCTCAACTTTTGTTTATTCTATTAAATTTTATTTCTACGTATTTTAATATTTGTGTAAAAATTACATACAAATTTTTAAAATCAGACCTCAGTAGTGACAAAATTGATATTTGTCTTCTACCGTGAAACAGTGATTAATAAATTATGAATTTTAAGTCGAACTGAATGATGTTTAATCAAATAAAATTTTAATTCCTCTGGCTTAAGTTTGTTTATTTTTTAAATTTAATTTTGAGTTTTAATCGGTAACCAAGTCTCGTGAAGAGAATGTTGTTAGTCTCAAGAAACAACATGATGTCAGTCAGTTCAGCCTTCAATGAAGTGTAATTTTTCTTTGTCTGTTAAATTGTTACGTGCTTCTTGATTTTTTTTTTTTCGAATAAAGTATATGGGTTAATTGTCATTTAAAAACAAATATTTTCTATTGAATTCCTTGATTGTATGTAATTTAAGAAAATTTTTCTGCAAATTTTATATTTTATCAAATAATTTTGGTATACTAAATGTGTGTGGAATACTCATTTCTACCAACCTAAAATAAAATGTTAACTTAGACAAGAGCATAAATTTCGTTCAAAGTAACGTTCAATACAGTAACATTAATTAATGGCGGTTTCCTTTCTACACACAAAATGGCACCTTGTTGAAAGGTACATGTATAAAATTTCTTGCCAACCCTGTAATAATAATAATAATAATAATGCAGCTTGTTATTTCACTAGAACAAAACACAACTTATGAAAAAGTGGAACGCCCTGTTTGTAACCTCTGACAGCTAAGTTTTACAGGCACTATCAACACTGTCGATGTTTACGGGGCATAAAGTGCGATGCCTTCCACCATTAGTGAGGGCGATTCTTTTAGAATCAAACACACTGCCCTGAAGAGAGCAAAACATTTTTAAGAAACGAACACCAAAGTACATTTTATGCATGGAGATGTACCATTTTTTAGTAGAAAAGAAAACACCATAAGTCTTTGATATATTTTAACATTTTATTTACAAATAAGTTTGAAAATCCTCACTGGTTTTGTATTGCGGTCTAAGCGGTCTAGAATTCTAATGATGAGATCATGGTTGATCGCGCAAAATTTTTTTTTTCCAATTTATATGGTATTTTGAATTTCTTTCTAATCATAAGAAAAATTTATTGAAACATAAAATTGAAGGAACTTTAGTGCAATAACAGTATATGTATAAATATAATCAGTGTTATTCAGAAAAAGTTAAAGTATGTTTAATATCCAGATTTAAGTAAAATTCCTTAAAGTATTATTCACAAACGATTATTAGCTTAAATTACAGAATTTCACGCCATATTAAATGTTGAAATTTTAAAGTACGTGGAAATGTCTTTAGTGTAATTTTAACAACTAAAGCTTGTCAGTGAAGCTTAATAATAGAGTAACGCTCAATACTGCAGAGAACTGTACTCAACACTTTCGCAAGACCATTTGCACCAAGCACACTGAATACCGTCATTATTTCTTTATACTTTTGCACAGACGCTCCTTTTTTTCTCTTCATGAAGTGGCAAAAACAACTGCAAAACGAAAAAAAAACTAAAACTCAAACATTTATTTAAAATATTCACGTTTATTTCAATATTTTGTTAACACTTTAATTTAGCAAAAAACAAAATAAATATAAAAATGGGACATTGTGTCGTCTCTAAATTTACGTTAAATTTAATCTAAATTCCTAAATAACACAGTAAAATGTTGGAAGATTTTTGAAAAAAATTCAAAAAATTTTTATTATCAAGCTCAGATTTTATTCCGGACACGTAAAATTTAAGCAAAAAGTTAGTTGTTTTTTTTTTAAATTAAAATTCCATCAAAATTAAGAGAAGAAATTCTATATTATTGTTGTGTTATAAATTATTTTAAATTAGCTATTGGTAGTATTTTTTTTATTTCAGCAGACAGAAGGGACTTTAGGCAATGCAAAGGTTTTATAAATGTGTTTTTAGCGAATGAAATTAAATAAAATTTATTAGAAACTAATTTGAATATTGTTAAAAACACACTAAAGGGCAGTAATTTAGTCATTCGTATCAGCGAAATTATGCTTGATGTCAAGCACACGTAAACAAGCTTGATGTCATGCATTTGAACAGTGTATGGTTTCTTTAAGGTAAGGTTTTTTCAATGAATTTTCTTTCAAGTTAATTCACATGAGCTTAAGAAGATTTTTTATTAAGGAAAGGATGATTGGCCAAAGAAAGACATCATGTTATTAGCTGTTATTAGCCACTTGCCAGCTGAGTGCTGACATTAAATATATTTCTTACTTTTGAGTTATTGAATTATATTTCAATTATTAAATTTAGTTTTAATATTGATTTATTTTAAAAGGCGCCAAAAAAAGTTCACGTAATAACTTTGTATTAAAATATTGATGACAACTAATATGAATAAGTTTTCGTAAAAAAAAAACATCAACAGATTTTATTAAAAAGACGAGTTTATAAAATTAAATAACAAAAAAAATGGCAGTCTATTGAAAAACATACAAATCAAATCAGAAACTTCATTAATATTCAATTCAATGGGGTTTTTTCATCACTCAAATGGTGAGCTTAAATTATGAGTTTTTTTTTAGAGCTTTTGTCTTTTGTCATTTGGTTAAAAACTTTTTTTTTTTTTTTTTTTTTTTTTTGCAAAGATGCGGATTTATGCAATCGATCTTTGAGTTATTATTTAAACCACTTTATATTTTTTTTTTTCAAAAACTGGTTTTATTTATTTAATTACTAAATAAATATCATAATGGGCAATAGACAAACTTTTACTTTTGCCTGATCAGTATATCATTTGTACGCCTGAAGTGTTAAATTTTGTCTGGTTTATAGATCTGTCCTGTGCTATAAAAGAATGTGTTTCGTTAATGAATATCGCAAAACAGAGTGCCGTTTTAAATAGTTTGTTTTCTTTCAAGTAAATTTACAATTCCAAATCAATTTATCATATTATTTAAAAGAATTCTCGATTTCTTTTTCTAAGTAAATCAACCTCTAAAGTGGTATAAATCAGAGTAGTGACACCGCTCTTCTCATTGTTTATTCACCCTCTTTAATATTAATTTTGAATTTGCATTAATTAAAGAGATCTAATATAATTAATCGAAAATAAGATTTTTTGTGATGGACTCTATGCACACATTATTCAACCGATTTTGACAAAACTTAAACGAAATTAAAAATATTTTTTCACAAAAGTAAACAAGATATTTCAAATGTATTACTCATGCATTTAAGTTATAAAAGCAAACAAACTATATACGCATGTGCTTTTCTCCAACTGGTTTTGCAAAGAAAGTTACAATAATAAGACTTATTTTTATATGTTTGGATGTGAGAGAAATGGAGGAATGTTAAAGGAAAAAAGGACAAGAGAGTAAATATTTTTAGCTTACAGGATGGTATTTCGTTGTAGCATTTACTGTTGTGTTTTATTTCTAATTAATATGTATATTCATATTCATTAAATAGTTGAAAGGTTGGTTAGAATAGAATAGAAAAGTGGATAGATCTGGTGCAAGGACGGGCACTGCGACACCTATTGCATCTTTTGTGCCATGGATCTCTAAATTAAACCAAGCGCTGAATGACTCTCCCACTTATCTATCTAGTCTGGATAGTCTTCTGCCACCAAACAATTGCGCCGTACGTAATGATTGGTCTGACAATCATTGTATAGATCCACACGATCATTTTTGGGCTCAAGCCCCAGGTGCACTCAGCACAACTCTTCACCGCCCAGATCGTCCTAGTGGCTTTCTTGTTGGTTATTTTTTCCAATAGATTTTTAATGATTTTGATTAAAAAAAAATTATTTACATCTAGAATACTATCGATTGTGTCGGTGGTTGGATCTTCGCTGTCAGTGAATCCGACAGATTCACGCAAAAGTTTATCGTCAGATTTTCCATAATAATGATTTGGAAAATCACTTTTTTCCTGTGTTTCTTCAGTTCAATTTATCTTTTTATAGATAGACAGCTCAAACTATTGTGCCGTCAAAATTGTCTTCGCCTGTTCAATTATTACGAATTTTTACGGATTTAATGTAAAAAGTCAAATTCCTTTGGATCAAAGACCACATAGTTCGACTAAAAATCATAAGAAAAGACTAAAAAAATATTTATTCAAATAGTTAACGTACAGTAACAGTACCAGTAGAAGTAGAAAGCCATAAGGATATTTAAGATATTTTTTGGACATTAAGTGGATATGTGATGTTTCACAGGTAAATGAGACTTATCTTTTCTTAATCATAATTAATAGATTTTTTGTTTGCATTTTCTAAAATTATTCGTTATCTCACTTAAAAGGTATCGCAGCTCACAGAAAATTATTATAATTAGTTCAGTTTTAGAAGTTTATAGAACTCTCAAGCTTTTCGACACAGAAATTGCTAATACCTTACAATGTTTGTCTAAACCATAATAACTCTATCTTCTTTTTTTAATGCTTTTAATTAAGTGATCGCTTTTGTTTAATTGCTGCCAGAAAAATTCAGAATTATACCTTTAATCTTTTGAGGATTTTAAAGAAGTCCTTAAAAATCAAGATAAAAATTCAATTCATTGCGAGCTATTTGTGTTCGGTTATGTTATCTTTGTTTTATTTTTTTAATCAAATTCATTCATGAAATCTCTTTATTATTTGCGTATTCTTCTTCTCTTTAATTTTCTTAAAAATTCCTAAGAAAAATGAGTGATATAAAATGTAAATTTTTTTGTTTTTTCTTTATTTTTATTTTGTGAACTTTGTCCATTCAAATCGATTTTTTTTATAGTAGAACATATTTTCCACAATTTCGTTTTGTTTTTAATTCATTCTGGTTATTGTTTTTTTAGTTCTGTCTTAACATTTTTGTATGTTTTAATCATTAGACAACAGGTTTTCGAATTTGACGTCAGTAAAGGGTGTAATTCTGCAAGTTATTGATTCTAACAAAGTCAATAAACTGTTTTGTTCAATTTTACGATAAAAAACAAATGATAATAAAAATCATGTTATGTGTTAAAATTGATTGATTTTAATTGTTAAAGCGGGTTTACTAAAGTCATTAAAAATTTTGTTAAATTTTACATAATAAAAGTTTTTATTAACAGATTTAGTTAAATTTAATAATATATATTTAAATTTCTTTTTAATGTGTGAAATTTTAATTATCATTAGAGATGGGATATTGTTTTTAGTTTATGTCTGCCACGTGTACACGTTTCTAGTTTAACTGAAGCCCGTAACAAATTAAAAAACACGAATTTGTTTAATGTGTTTCTCAATTAAGCATTTTAAAATTCTATGTACCATATATGTAGTGCATGTGTGTGTATGTGTGTGTTAAGTTGTAGTTATCTTTAACTATAACTATAGTGAAACACAAACTTTCTACAAAATTTAATTTCTTATCTAGAGTTAAATTTCTGTAATTAGTAAATTTACTGTCGTTTTTATTTACCAAAAATTATCGCATGCTAATAAAAATATCAAATTAATTAAGAAAAATTTTGTCAAACGATTATAACAAAAGTTACATATAAAAAAAGGTTTTTTCAATTCGAAACTCCAAAAGAAACTGAATTTATTTTTAATTTACGTCAATTCAAAACCACAAACTTAAAATGAAATCAATAAAAAGAAATCAAGTTCTCCTCTTCAGTCTTTCGTTTCGCATCAATAATAACCTTTTTTTATATTCTTACAACAAAAACAATTCTATTACCAAGAGCCAAGATATTTGGTGTTAAAAATAAGAAACAAAATCTATATCTAACCTGAATAAAATCAAAGTTTTAAATAAAAAAAATTAAATGCAAATTTTATTTGCTTGATATTCTTAGTGGGTTCTTTTCGTTTTACATGAAAACGCAACTTTTTTTATTACTTTTTTTTTTTGGCTGTTCATTTCAAATGTTAAATAGTTTTAATCTTGATTAACATGACAGTCAACAACGAAAGCAAATCAAAATATTTGGCTTAAAATATTAAAAGAAGGAAATAATAAAACTTAAGGTTGAAAACTTAATAGATATGGAAACATGATTAGATTTTGACTCATGGACATGAATAAAGCGTGTTCACATATTATGTAACACTCTTAAGGGATAATTGTGTGGAGGCGTTTGAAAATTTGTCACGCAGTCGAAAATTTATAGTGAAAATAGTTAAAAATGTTTTAAGAAGAGGATGTAATTTTGAAATCTGTATTTTACTCATTTAGTTGACTTATTCAATTCTTTTTTTATTCCAATGTTTGGCATTAAGCCACCAATAGTGGAAGCTAAAGTAGGAAACATTTAAAAAAAAGTTAACTAAAAGTGTGAACACAAACATTAAATATAATTTCCTCTCTAATCTTGGATTCCAAAACCTACTCTAACTTGCAACCTCTAAAGCCTCTAAATTTTGAATTCAAAGTATTTTTGCTTAATTGTTTCTATTGGAATTTCAATGCAACAGTCTCACTTGATAAAAGCACTATCTCACTTAAGATCATCAATGATCACGCATGTTTAGTGCTAAACTTCCCTCATATAAAGTAAACTAGCAGCGTTGATTCTTTTTCTTCTCCCTCCCTCTCCATTTGGTTTGATTTTATCTTTATGATTTCCTTAATCTTTATAAAGATATTTTGAAATTTTTAAGCAGTTGATTTTAAGAATCCAATTTTGTCCAAGTAACCCGGGGCTTTAAGTCATCAACACATTTTGTGGATTAAGGCGTAACGTTTTTATTGCCAATTCATTTTATATAAATAATTATGTCTACTAAATAATTTTTTTATGCTCCAACTAAATTAAGATGATATTTAAAAATAATTGGCTGTAAAGATTTAAAAGATATTTTGGTTAGTAGCAATCGAATCAATTTTGATTCTAGTTTTATTGTATACAAAGTCATCACAAACATAAACTTCACAAAATGTATTTAAAGATTGAAAGTATTTTTTAAGTATGCTCGAAACTTTACTTCTGTGGTTGACTGAGGGTTCTGCATTCAATGCATCTTAAACACAATTTGATTAAAAAACAGTTTAACAGAACATGAATGATAAATAAAGTAGAGAAATACGTTTGTCGCTAGATTAAAGAATGGATAAGAAGATGTGCTACCAGAGGTATGTTGATATCACTAATTCCATAGAGAATAAATGTTAAAAATAACCTCAAGGGGTCTTCACGGATATGGTGCATAATTCTTTTCTGAAACTTGACTACTCTGATCCATTTTAAGGAACTCAACATTGAGAGTGATCTTTGCCATTCGAATACTGTATATCCTTTTGCACAAAATATCCAAAGATAACCAAATACAGCGAAATAAAACAGAGTCAGGCAAATCTTTTTGCTGCTGTTTTTTTTTTGTCATGAGTTTCAAATCACGTTTTAAGTCTTTAACTTAAGCTACATTGTCCCTTTATAGCTTTAAGCTGCCGATAAAATCACTAAAACCGTTTAATTTCTGTTTATAATGATCAATATTTCTTACTTATTTCGCCATTTAATTTCATAAAATTGATTACAACTTGTTAAAGGTTTTGTTACTGTATCGTATAAGAACGGCAAAAAAAAGAAGTCGTAAACATAAATGGTTGCTTTTCTGAAACTATTTAATGCTCAAACGTGAGAACATTTAAATTTTCGATCAATATAAAGCCGCTTTAAAGTGTTTTTTTCTTTCTACCTAAAGAACCTGAAGATCAATAGCCAGCCAAAAGACCAGTTTCATGTTGTTCGTTCTGTTTTTCTTTTTTTCTTTCTTCGTTTAGTTTTTCTGTTGTTGTTGTTGTTTTTTTTTTGCTCTTGTTAAGTGATTATGTCTCCTCTCTGTAATTTAAGTGTGACTTTATTTTGTGTTCATAAACGTTTTACCGCCTCACTGGAAACCTCAATTTAAATTTTACAGTTTAATTCTATATTGCAACAAGTTGACCCTGACCATGGCTGCACGCAGAGTTTAGCTTTCGCCACGAGAAAACGAGTATTCGAGTAAGCGACAATGTGTATTTATGTCATGTATATTTTAATCCAATTTTAATTTTGTTAAGAATAAATTTTCTTATTCTGATCTTGTGATTTCGTACATTTTTCCTTGTTTGTTTTTTGTTAAAAACTTTAATTAACATGAGTTTATTTGATGTTTTGCTATAAATACAAGAGCATGAATGAATAAATGAATGATTAAACATGGTTTGATAAAAGCGGCTTCTTAGGATCACTTAATTGCTAAAATATTGAAAGAACAGTTTTTTTCTTAGCATGTTCTTTGAATTAAAAATAAAACGTTAACTAGGGAAAAGAGTTGTTTAATATCTGTCGATGTGAGTTAAAGATTTCATTAAAAGATCTGTGTGCTTTTGAAGATCAATTGTACATGAAATCTGTAAAAATTTTCGGTTTTAATATAAAATAAGACAATTTAGTTTATTTGACAAAGTTACGGTTAGATGTTTATTTAAATTTTTTTCTAATACAGCAGATTTTTTTGCAAGTGAAATTATGTCTCTCTAATCACTTTAAGGCTCTTCCGTTCATTTATAGTTGTTGGAATTTGGAACCGCTGTAGGTTTTTTAATTTTTTTTCCCCATTTAGTTTGTATTCTTACCAAAACTATACATTTGTAGTAGACTTAAGACGATGCTGGTGTTGAAACGAAAACAAAAGATTTAGGGAACAAACTTTTATCGAAAAAATAAACGAAAAATAATATAACAGGATTTTACAGCAGCAGCAGCAACAACATCATTTAAATGAAAGAATATTTACGCTCAAAAAAAAAAAAAAAATCAAGATAAAAAGTTTTGCTCATTATTCTTAATGACTATTAAATTTTTGACAACTGCCAGACAGACAGACATAGTGAATGATATATATTAACACTAAAACGGAACGTTCACCAATCATTTATCTTTTCAGCCTAATTTAACAAGATAAATTGACATTAATTAAAATCAACACTAAAATGTACAATTTAACATGCATATTCATTTTTCATGTTTCATGTAATTTTGGTTAATTGTTTAAAACGGCAAAAGTAAAACATATCCATACACACATACATGAATGCATACATATGTATGTATTGTTGTTTATACAAATAATAAAAAATCATTTACTACAGAAATCAGTTAAATAGACGCCTTTGAGTCTGAGTCTGTAAAAGCCTTAAACACAACAATCAAGACTCGTGCTAAAAAGGCAATTAAAAAAGTTTAATAAGCCACCAAAAAGCACACCAGACGCATATATTCTTTGCTTTTTTTTTGTTTTGTTGATAATAATTTTGAAACGTAAATTAATATTTTTGAAGAAAAACAGCAAGAGAAATCAATACAAAACAGTTGCTAAAACGAAAAAAAAAAAACCGAGAAACAAAATTTTAAACAATCTTTTCTGCTTTTTGATTGATTTAAAGTGCAAAAGTGTTATTTAAGTTTTAAACGTGTGAGACGTTTTATGTGGAAATAAATATAAGATAATTGGCAATTTAGATGATATTTTGTGTGCTAATTAAATTTTATTTCAAGGTTGGAATGACAGTTCTTCTCTCTATCTCTCGTTGTTTTGGCTTTTAGTTTCCATAACAGTTGTAAATATTCAAGATCAGTTGAAAAAAATATATGTCTGTATGTGCTTAGTAACAAAAGTTTAGGGATTTTAAAATTGAGACTGAAATTGTGGCTTTAAAGTCTTTTTCACAGTTTCGTTTTTTCATTTTCGTCGCGTTTATGGAATTAAGGCGAAGATATGCCAAGCCACAACAAAGACTGAAGTCTAATTTATCTGCGTTGTTTTTATTAAGACTCATATGATTAAATGTCATATTAAATTACAGTAAAATTACTGTGATCGTTATAAGGTTTTATATCCTGTTATTTTTTAATAATGATCAAAAATTCACATCTATTTAATTCAACATTCATATAATGTCTTCTTGACAATCCGCATGAAAAATGTTTATTTTAAGGTTTTTAAATTAAAATTTGTTAAGTTAGATATTTAATAAAATTTGAAAAAGTAGTGGAAGGAAAGATCCATACAAAAACATAAATGTTAAAATAAGGCCAAGTTCCTATCCAAAAAATTTCGGCCATAAAAAGTACTGAGATCAAAATAAGGACCAAGGTCTTAATAGGTACAACTCCATCTCATTTCTAAGCAACCTATAAGCTTGGCAATATTTTTCCAAGAAATCTTTCCCATATTAGAAAGGCAAAAAAATTTGTTTTTGTACAAATATTTATATGTATTGTTTATCTTGGCCTACCTGTGTACGAAATTTCAGCTCTCTAGCTATACTGGAAGTGCCCCATACAAAGATAGGGCACCCTAGTCCCCACGGGTGGAAAGAGCCCGTTTTCAGATGTTTCTGGTTAATTTCTCACCAAGACCTGTGTACCGAGTTTCAGCTCTCTAGCTATACTGGAAGTTCCCAATAATATTGATGAGTCAGTGAGTGAGTCAGTGAATATGTATAAAATATGGACTAGTCACACCTTAATATCTCGGGAAGCTTTTACGGTAGAACTTTCAAATTTAACCTGTGAGGTAAATTTTTTGGGGAGACGTTATGTTTCAAGTTTCATTTTAGTATGATCAGGAGGAGAAAAGTTATTAGGGGGGTAAAAACAGCTCGAATGGTTTCATGTAAATATACACACTATGTGGCCGAACTTGGCCTGGCGCACTACCGTGCGCAAAGATAAATTACAAAGCAATTTTGCAAAATGATCTCGTGAACATTATTGAAACTTATAAAATTGGAGGCATTTAGAAATGCAATCAATAGAATGTGTTGAATAGAAAATTCATAAAATTTGTTGAAAAATAAAAACATATTTTGCAGTTTTCAGCACGTAAAATCATTTAATTAAAACTAAAATACAATTTTTTATAATGAAAATCAGTAGAAAACTTTAGTGCTGTAAATTTTTTTTTCAAAAATTATATGGAATTTTACAATTCCATCATATTTAAAATTTACATGAAATAACACTAAAAAAGAAATACATAAAAACTAAACGTAAAATAGAGATTAATATGAACGCCCAAACGTGTATACTTACTGATCCCAAAAAGAAAAACAAAAACAACGGCTTACTACAAAAAAAAAGTTTTATTGCTTAAGTCTTTCGTTTTGTAATGCTACATTGGGCAGATTATTCTGTTGCTGCTGCAGCTTCTGCTTCTGCTTCTGCTGCCGTCTTTACAATTTATTGTCTGTTTAAATGTGCCAATATTTGTTACGTTAAATGATGACTTTTTAATCTTGTATTTTATAAAATCTTTTATTATGATGCTCGTTTTGTTTTTGTCGTCATAAAACTGGTTTATTTAATTAATGTTCTAAGTGACGTTTACAATAAAATTTTGTTGATTTTATTTCTGATGCTTACAAAAAGTTTATGTATATCTATAGTTTTTTTCCATTTTCCGGAAATTATTCGTTAAAATTATGTACGTTTTTTTTTGTTAAAGTAATTTGTCATTTCTTGTTTAAGTTTAATGTGTTCATAAAGACTATTTACTGTTTTGTTTTTTTACTTTTTTACTTTTTTGATAACAATCATTGTTGATGTCTGAAAATGCCACCGTGATTAAATGAATTTTTTTTTATAAAAAATTACATTAATATTTTATAGCCAGAAGTTGTTGTAAAATAATGTGAAATTACCATTTAAGATAAATTAACTGTAGAATAAAGCTTCTACTAGTTTTGATCATGCTGTATGCGGCCACTGTCGTTGTTGTGTGTGTTTTGCGCAACTAAGGCATCGATTTTAATTAACTTTTTAACTATTCGGCTTTATTTTTATTTATTTTATTTATTTTTATAATCAGGCGATTTGAATGTATGTATATCTGATCTATTTACAGATCACAAAGAATAAAACTTATTTTCGATTTACATGCGATTTGACATTTGACGCGATTGCTATAATTCAGTTAACAATTTCATAAGCATTTATGTTAATATATTTTGTATTGGGGCTGTTCCGCTCAGAAGATAGAATACCACTGCCTTGGAGGATAACGTATTGAATCCTCTGAGAACCACAATGATCCTAAAATCTTCTGATTGTTATAATTATCGTACGGACAGTCCATCTAACTTAACCAGACCAAAACTTGTAGGCTTTACATATTATTTAAAATTAAAAACAACAACGTATCACTAAAATTAATTTAAAAGCCCTTTGATAAAAATACATAAGAAACTTATGTAAAAGTGAAACCTGTTGAAAATTTATTATTCATAATCTGTTAGTCTTTAAAGTCACTGCATAAATTTAAATAAAATAAGATTATAGTTGTTTTTGAAGTTAATAACGTCTACTTAAATATTTTATTGATTTGTCAACAAAACCGATCGAAGTTTCTTTAATTTTGAAGCAAAAATTTTTTTTAATTTTCTAAGACATTTGCACACCATCATCCGTAGGCCCAAAAAAAGGTATAAATAAAATTTTGAAAATTATTAATATACGAACCAATAAGAAACATTCAAATAAGACAGACACAATATTTAACATCATACATAAATAAATACACGCTAAATGTGAAAAGATAGCAAAAAAAAAATTAATGTTAAAGTTTTTAAACAACGAAATTATTGAAAAAGCGTTAAATAAAAATAGAAATGACAAAACCCCCGAAAAAAGTTTAATTAAAATATCTACACCATTAATGAAACAAACTAGTTTGTAGCGAAATGACTAATAAAAATATGATCTGTGATCTTGAACGAAATATTTTATGCAAATATTTAGCCCATATTTTAGAATTTTTAATTAATTAAAAATTGTTTGCTTTTATTCTTATATTTTTTGTAAAAAAACAGATAGCGGCATTAAAGAAGGAGAAAGAGAAATAATTTTAAAGGAACACAATAGATTAAGGCAAACAGTGGCAACTGGCCTATATCCGGGCCAACCGGGTGCTGAAAATATGCGTGAAATAGTTTGGGATGATGAGTTGGCACACAGGGCTCAACAATGGGCGGAAAACTGCCAATTTAGACATGAACCACAACGAACAATAAGTAATTTTATTTGATCCGTTTCTTTAATAGTATACCCATTAAATTTATCTATTTTTATCTTTCCTATTTGGTTAACCAAAGATCGCTTTACTATGGGTCAAAATTTGGCAATTATATGGAGTACTGCTCCCTTAGATCCTGATGATGGCGACTTTCCCTCACGTATTAAAAACTGGTTTAATGAAGTGCAAAAGTATTCATACGGTGATGCCTGGTCACCCAAAACCGGTCATTATTCTCAGGTTTGTATGAATGAAAAAAAAATATTTTGCAAATTATTGAGAAAAGAAAATAATTTTTCTACTTTCGTTCTAATCCCAGTTGGTTTGGGGTGAAACCAATTTAGTTGGTTGCGGTTACTCTGAATACAAAGACAGCTCTAAATATAATAAATTATATGTGTGCAATTATGGACCTGGGTAAGAATAATTTTCTATTAAATTAAAGAACAAATAGCAAACATTTTGCAAGAAGTTTTTAAAAAATTTAATTAAAATTAAGATCTACATAAATCTGTCTAAAAATAAATTGAAGTTAATCAATTATATTAACTGCAAAAAAATTTATTATTTCATTTAGTGGCAACGTTGTTGGCTATAAACCTTATGAAGCTGGCAAGCCCTCGTGTGCATCCTACGGAATGAGACCATCATCACGTTATCAAGGCTTATGTGCTGCACCGGAGGGATCATCCATATTTAATACAAATGCAATTGAAACGTATGAATACAATACCAACAATAATAGAGTAACAAACAGCTATAACACATACAATACATATAACACCAGACAACAAACAACCAAATTCACTACACAATACAAATACAACAGCAACAACAATAACAATAATAACAATTATAACATTAACGACAACAATAATAACAATTACAATGAGAAAAAACTTTCTAATGAATATGAACGTCATCAACAGGCCATCACAACGTCCTTTAACGTACAGCAAAGCACGTCAGCAGCCGCGAAAAAGGTATCAATCTACGGCGGTTACTCGTTCGGCTCAAATGGTTACGGTGGCTCACAGGCATTTACAACAGAGGCATCGCAACAGCTATACAATAAATACCGGAATAAGCTTGAATCCTACAAGCCATTACCAGAGGAATTCAAGAGATCCGTATTCAAACACACTGTATTACGGACATCAGTAGCTCAAGAACAACAGTTGGAGCAACAACAGGATAATGTTTATAATACAACACCGAAACCAGCTACACGCGGTTGGAGTTTATTAACATGGCGCGGTTGAGTGTGTGCCATTTACGCTCTCCCATATATTTCAAGTACTTTCTTCGTTCATCCTCCTCATGTTAACCTGTTTTCAAAAATTATTACTTTAGACTTAATTTGCATCTTTATATTCAAAATCAAAACAAGAATTTAAATTGACTGGTGACCTATTCAAATCTAAATTACTACTGTGTAGTACAGAGTAGGGTGCTTTAAATTAACAAATCATCAATTATATAAATATATTTTAATAAAAAAAATAAAAATCAAATCTTATTTTAAGGATCATTAACAAAAGCCACAATCATACTAAATGCGCACTCATTAAAAAGCCATATCTAAGAACACTAATCGTTAATTAACACAAAATATCTTAAAAGTATTTAAAATTTAATGATAAATAAAAAAATTCTAGAAGAGTGCAGTGTTCTCTTAAGACAAACAAGAAAATTCTTTAAAAGCCATTATTCAAGTAGTGATCATATTTAAGTCTTAGCCAACTCCAAGCCACTTTAAGTACTCAAAAATTTGCCATAAATTATTTCATCAAAGTACATCATGGATGGAATAAAAATGCCTTTCGTTTAGTTTCCTAAGTAGTTCCCATTTATTCTCGAGTATTGAAAAATTATTTTGTAAAAAACAAATCACTCCCATTAAAAATTTTATTTTTTACAAAAAAGGTACACAAAATTTTAATTCCATCAATATTGTTCATTTTACTTTTAAAAAATTTCCTCAATCAAAATTACATTCAAATTACATATTTTAATTTAAAATTCACGAAAACTTCAGAAAAATTTAATCAAATAATTGATTTTCATTTAAAATCTTTGTAAAAGAAAACGTTTAATCCACTGTATCAACTGAATGTTTGTATCAAATGTTTGTTGTACAAAATAAAAAAAAAAAATTTAAAAGATATTGATGTAGAAAATATTTGTAATTTACTTAAAAGAAAGACAAAAAGAAAAAAAAAACAAAAGAAAAAGAACTTTATGATTTACATTTCATTTAACATTTTCATTATTTCACCTGGACGTGTTTAAAACAGCTTCCTATTTACTGTGTGTTGTTCATCAATAAGTAAATAAAATAAAATGCACTTGTGTAATATATTTTTGTTTTGTGTTCATTTGTACGATTTAAAAAGTAAAATGTAAAAACAAAACTATTTAATAGATTTGTGTAGAATAAAAATTATTATATTAAAAAATTTATATAAAAACTATTTTGTTCTTCCATGTAAAATATTTAATTAGTAAGAAAGTGGGTCGATCGTGAAATCATTGCTGCGTTAAAAGATTCAAGTCAAATGCAAATAAATGTGCACCAACTGATACTGATACTGTTAAATGATGGGTTCTTTAAGAGAAGATAGACACTATAGCATTCGTAATTAGTCGGTCAGTAAATTGTCAATCCAATAAGGAAAAAAACTTAATCAATATATTTTTTAAAGGGACATTTTTTACAAATACAATGAGATCCTTGCAAATTATCTATATGTATATATAACTGTTGCAAGTGTGTTGTAACTTTATAACTCAAAATCGGTCTATGCATTCGTGAGTTATGACTTTTCAAGACATGTGATTTTGTCCATTTAAAAAAAACAACAAAAAATACGTAGGCGCTTATGAGCGTGTGCGGTATGTACACTGTGTGCTGACTGAATACACACGGTAAATACACGTTGTAGCGCATACACGCATACACATTGACAGCTGTCAGTGAGTAATCATTTTAAGTTTAAATCGAAAATTATAAAAGTAAATATCTTCCGTGCGAAGCCGGGGCGGGGCGTTCAGCTGGTTTAATATAAAAATAATATAATGCTTTCAGTTTTAACGCAAGTAGAGTCGAATATGTTATAAATTGAATCCAGGACTTCTTTAGTAATCAAGAAGAAAAAAATCAAACAAGATTTTCTGGAAACTTTTTTAGATTTTACTTTGCTCTTTAAAATGGATCGCAAAAATTTATTTAACAATTTCAATATTGTTGCGGGTCAGCTAATCGAAACAGAAAACAAAAAAAAAAAACACGAAAACCCTTCACAAATCAATCCAAAAAAGTTTCGACAACTCTTTTTCGCTGAAGTGGTTAGAGTTTTGACTAGGACCTGGGTTGAATTCATTGTCTGGAAAAGTAATCAATATCATGACTGCTCACATACTTTAAGAAAGTTGATGCCCATTTTTAACACCAAAGGAGCTGCAACACTGATCTAAAAATTAGAAAAAAGCTCAATAGCAGAGTTGTAAAAGTATTAAGCCTTCTTCTAACTCCACAGTTCTGGCACATTGTGCATATGAAGGGGTCATCCCATGAGTGCTCGTCACGCAAAACGCCAAAAAAAGTACAAATTTTCTTGAATCAAGTATAAAAATAAAGAGTCATCAATGTATTATTCATCCTCAAAATATTTAAAGCAATCCCAAAAAACAAAAAAAAAAAAATATACAAGTAATTAAAAAACGGCTTTAAATTGAATGCATAAATTCACGTCCAACATCATCATGGGATGCACATTGTAAACAACTTATGTAGTAACATCGATGATGTTGCAGAATAATTAAGTTATGAATTTTTAGTCGAACTGAGTGACGTTGGTTGTAGAATAATGGTAACGGCATACGATATGTTGTACGAGCGGTTGTATATTATCTTGATAACTTATCCAAGTTTTCACTCCATCTTACTAAATCCTAAAATACTTTAAAAATATTATTTTTGTCAAAATGTGATGATGTTCATTATAAATGTTCACTATGTTTTGACTACAGCTATACAGTTCAATCATATGCAGTCAAACTTACCTATAGTGAACTGCTATGCAATTAAGTACTCCCTATTATGCATTCATTTTAAAAATACAACATATTCATTTTACAATTAGTGTATTTTTATCTCCTTATAGTGAATTTCCATACAGTAAATTTTTCTTTACAGTGAAAGATTTTTGCAGATCTAAATTTGAGTTCTTTCGCTTTTGTCTCCGTATAATGAAAACATATAAGGTCAAGTATTCATCAATTGACGTGATACGAACCTTTGTAGAGATGAGAATAAAGGTTTCGAATAATGAATTGCAATTTTTAAGTGTATTCAAAGTAAAAATATCAGATAATTTTAATTAAAGTGCAAAATATATAATTTCTGTGTAATGAAGTTTCTATATAATGAACTGATTTCCTGTTTCCATGCATATTCGTTATATGGAAGTTCCACTGTAATATATTTTATTCTTAGAATTTCATCAGATTTTTTTTCTCCATTCATATATTTTTTATAATGAAAAGCTTTTAAAATATACAATTATCAAGTCACACAAACATTATAATTTACTTTTCTGCTCTACAATACAATCAGCCGAAATGATAGAGTAGAAATTAACAAATATAATAAAATAAATGTTTCAAAATCCATTTCAATTTAATTAATTTGCAACGGAAAATAATGCATCGAAATTTTATAACTGGAGTTTCTAATTAGCATTGTCTAACCTTAAAGCATGACAAACTAAATTTTTAAACAATTTTTATTGTATTCGAAATTCACGTTTTAATTTGCATAAAGGCATAATTTAAAATAAAATAGAAGTAAACTTTCATATCATGGATGAATGTGTCTAAATACTTAAATTTGCGAAAAAAAAAAATGAAAACAAAAACAAAATAAAAAAAAACGAAAAAATCAAACCAAAATGTTTAAATTTTGGCAATTTGAATGCATTAAAATAATCCAGAGGAAACTAAAAATAGATATTACGCCAAGTACAGAACTCCAATACCCTACTGTACATAAATTAATACTTTCACAAGGCCTGGCCATTGACTGATTTCATATGCAAATTTTTTAATGATTTTATAAGTTCTTGAATATCATCGTAAAACCATATAATGATTCTTAGATATAAAATCCAAAATGGTTACTAACTCAGAAAAAGAAAAGAATACATCTTCAAATTATTTAAAGTTTTATGATTCATTTTATTATGAAGTGAAGCAAACTTTACGAGCAACTAATACTTCTCCAAAAAAAAAAGAAACAACAAAAACGGTTGGCTAAATTTGAAATTCACGTAAAATAATAGCGGTTGTGCGGCGAGTTCATACATTATTTTCATTTAGTGTTTTATTGAAAATCGACACAGGTCTCTTTTACTAGTTTAAGCAATTTGTTCGCACACTAAACTATGAATTTTAAATTTAATAGATATTTTAAATAATAATGTTCGTGCATTCACACACATTGACTGCAAGAGTTGGATTTATAAATAAATTATTAAAGGCGAGCACAACAACAACACAATACATCCATGCTAAGGACCCATATAAACCAGCCAGCCAGCACAAACTCATTTCGGTTGAGGTGAACGTCATGTAAGTAAAATTGTATATATAACACGGAAATGCACAGAATAACATTTACACAATTTTGTATATTTTTGTATGGAGACAAGTATGTAAATATGGCATTATTTGCATTTGAGCAATTGTAAAATATATATTTAAGCAATGTGTCAATATTATATAAACTCGTAGATTTAATGCCAGAACGAACTGTTGGCATAACTTATCCATAAACCAACCAAGCAGGACACTTGTGTGTGTGTGTGAGAGAGTGTTTGAATAACACATTTGCCTTCAAGTCTTCGTTCGCATCGCAACCAAAAAGGATGCATTTTACCCAAAAAAAAAAAAAAAACAAAAACAAAACAGTGTAAAGGCTCTAAATGACAACGGAAATTAAATTGCAAATTATTTAAACACGTCAATGAGAAAACAAAGACTTATTCATTGGATATTCCACATGAACAACGCCTTTAGCCCACAATTTCTTAGGAGGCTTCTTTATGAATTTAATAAATTTTGTTAAACAAATAATGAAAATTTATAGAAGGAAAAGTTAATTAGTCTTTGCAAAAGTTTGTAAAATTAATATTATTTTTGTCTTAGATTCAAGATTTGAATAAATAAAAGTTTTGGAGCTGTCCAATCAGCCTTGAAAAATATGTCAGCATACCGATTTCAAGGGCGCAACACCTCTTGTCAGCGTTCGTTCGTTTTTAATATTTCTATAGTTGGGTGAAAATATCACAATTTTTTTGTGTGTTTTCCTTCGTTTAATTTGTACATATTGAAACAATTTCGGTTAGTCTAAAATTCACAACATCTGATTGGTATATTAAGACTCCCTCCCAGATAGGGTAAGCCCCCTATCCGTGTAAACTTATCAGTGGTTTCACTTTCCCACCTAGAATAACGCAATATTTATCCATTAGCAAATTGGGAGCTCGACTACACTTGATGAGTTCGTTTTGAATTTGCATCCCTACAAATTTTTCAGCACCGCCTCTGTGCCTAAAATCGCATGCTCTGCCATTAATTCCGTTGTCCTGAGGATCGCTAGGATCTTAGCCTGAAATACACTATTTTTATTCGGCATTCTGAAAGACCCGCAAATGCCTGTTACGAAAAAATAAATGCCAGCATCAGTGCCTATTTTCAGTTTAGACCCATATGTGCACAACTCTCGTACAGTCTATCTGATTTGATCCAAAAATCCCTATCCGGAAAGATTAGTAAGAACATCTTGATAAAATTAATTCGACGTTGTAGCTGGTAAACTCAGAGGATATGGACTCCTGCTTGCAAAAACTAATCTCCTTCAAAATCTTGTCCTTACACAACACGTCTCTAGGAGTCTGAGCACACTTATTGCCGCCGTTCCGACCTCAAAAACCCCCAATAGGAAGTAGATGCCAGAAGAATGACATTCAATGCAGCCTGATGGGTGCTCCTCTGGTCACCTGTGTCATACCCAGTGATTCACACCTCTGGACCTTATCAAGTAGTTGATCTTATAAAACAAACGCTACATCACGAAAAATCACTGGCAACAACTTAGTCAGCACTCTCGCCACGGTTTTTTGTTTCATACAAAATATAAGTATTTAAACTCATTGTCGGCAGCTAATAACTAATTCGATCAGTTATTCCATGTTTTAAGGAAAAAAACAATTTTTCCAGTCCACTATTTTGTAGCCAAAAACAATTTATTTTAACAATTAGTTGCTCTCTTTATTAAAATGCTATTTACATATTTATTGTTGTTGATGTGTTTATTTTATTTTAAATTCATTCAAACCAAATAATTTACCCAACCACACTCAATTTAAATTGCAAGTTTCAAATAGTTTTTTTTTCTTTTGTTCTATTAATTGAACAATCGTTTTGCTGCCTACTAATATATTTAAGTATTCAGCTTTGAATATTTTGTAACATACAAATAACGGTGGACGGTTATTTTTATTTTAATATTATTTTAATTTATGACTATCAAATACACAGATACAAGGATACACATGCATACATGTACATGCGCTTAATTCTTCAGCGAAATAAAATTTGATTAAAAATATATACGGACGGCATATGAATTTTGGGTAAATTTAAATATTTTATATAAACAAAGTCTTAAATAATATTTGAAATTTATGTTTATTGATAGTGAGAAAAAAAAAACTAGGCATAGATTAACCAAAAAAGAGCAGAGATATTGACATCAAACATACTTAATGCAGGACATTTAATAAAGTTAAAGCGGATTAAATTTTTTACAAATTTACTGCACGGTTTTTTAATAATAAAAAGTTCTATTTATGGATGGTAAAACGGAATGGTATATCCAGGAATATAAAAATAATATATATAATAATCAGCTTAAAGGCTCAAAACAGTGCGAGGAGGACAAAAATGTGTTTAATAAACTTGCAACACAAGATCACATGCGAGATCGAGAATGAACATGTTCGCATTTTGTAATTACTGCGAAGAAGCAGAAATTTTGTTTACTCGATTTTAATATACTTTAAGCTGAGTCAAGTTAATATTCTAAAAGCAAATATGGCAACAATCAGAAAATCGTTATATTTACAACACAGCTTTACTGTATATGAAATATTATAAAAAAAAGTTGATTTTTATTAGCAGTTTGTTTTGGTTTATGAAAAAGAGATACTTGCATACAAGTACCACAATTAACCTAAATGTATATGTATCCACTCGAATTACACTTGAGAATATAATTTACTTAGCAACAGCACCATTTTTCTCCTGATGTTATTGCTACGAGTACTGAACGGTTATTGATACTGTATAGTAATAAATAAGTTATCAATACTTTACACTGAAACACATAACGCACTTGATCAACAAGAGGGTATTAACTCAAAATTTTAAAATTTTCAGTAGAGGCAAAAAGCTTTTTTCCTTTAACACTACTCTTCTATCACAAAGAGAGATACAACTATATTTTTTTTTGGTAAAAGAGTAGAGAAAATGGTGTCAAATTTTTACAGTGGGTAGATAAGACCACTGTACACTAATTTCTTGCAAAAAATTTAATTTTATAAATTTTCAATTAATACCCTCTTGTTGATCAAGTGCGATATATTAACCTTTATTTTTTATATATAAAACTATTTGTATTTTTTTTATAATTTTCTTTAGTCCGGATTTTTGTTTGGTTATTTAATGGCGTTTTCATTACAAAAAAATATGGCAAATGTTCTTCAATTTTGATATCAAATTTCCAATTTATCGCTGTTTGCTAATTGAAATTTATTTATTTTGAAATAGTTTTCAATAAACTAATTATTGCGTAAAAATTTTGTATTGAAAGGGGCAACACATCCTACATTATTTGTAAATCTAAAAGTTTCCATTAAAACATTTTATAAACAATTATTATATATTCAAAAAATCATTTGTTTGTTATGGGTAAGCTAATCTATAAGCTGCCCGTCATTGGCTGCAAAATATCAACTCATCAGTCTACTTTTCAAGCATGATGTTTATTTACACGGCATAATTTCGTGGCGTGTGCAGCGCCATAAAGTAACTTCACGGTAACTCTTTATCATAAAAGTTATCAAAGGTTATCAACATTGTCACAGCCTATGACGTTTTAACACTCGTTGAATTCATTGGCTATTAATAAAATCTAAAGCGCAATAGGTGCAGAGCTGTTAAAATAAATGATTAATATCTACAATATTATGAAATTAATATTTTTATATTATTATTATTACGAATAAACGTAATTATTATTTGAACTTATATTGATTTACATATGGAAAGTAATATTATCAGGCTCAAGTTCAGTGTTATTGAATTAATGAAAATTCAAAATTACTAAGAGTTTTTTTTTATGTTGGAAAATATTATTACTTATATCCAATCAGTTTTTAGCAGAACGTATCAGTACTGATTTCAAGGCCACCTCTCATCAGCGTTCAATTGTCCATCTTTACAATTTTCGTAAAGTGGATACTAATTGAGAAGAATATCAAATATTTAACCAGTTTTCAACAGAAATAGAATATGAGAATTAATTTTTAATTCAATTTTTATTCTATAATGAAACAGTGCTGGTTAGTACGAAATTCCCTCATTAAAACAGATTGGATATAAATAATAATATTTTCCAACACAAAAAAACTCTTAGTAATTTTGAATTTTCATTAATTCAATAAAACTGAACTTGAGCCTGATAATATTACTTTTCATATGTAAATATTATGAAATTATTTATAATAAAATTAAAATAATAAAAATTATATGACAAAAAAAAAATATATAAAAAGAGCAAGGAAAACAAAGATGACTTTTGGTTTTACCTAAAAGCCAAAAAGATAAACAACTAAAAGAAAGTGTGACATCACAGAAAATTCAAATTAAACACAGAACAAATCAATAACTCCTGACCTGCCACAAAATGTTTAGTGTTGTCCTCATCCACCGGCATAATCAGCAACATTTCCAGGTATATAATGTTAAAAATATTATAACTCAATACAAAAAGCTAATTGAAAGAATTAGAAGATCGACTTTAAAAAAAAGCAATATAAGTTATTTTTAGTTTACATTTTACTTCTGCGAGAAGAACATTATATTTAATACCCCCAACAGCACAAGAAAAAGCGTTTGTGTCTTTTAAGTCAACTACTCTAGTTTGATGGTAATCCACAGCAAAGAAAAATTACATCAAGTTTTTGTCTTAAATGAGACAGTAATGCGACAAAGTATTTTTTTAAGGGTTATTTTGGTCTGTTTTACGTTACCCTGGGTGGGTAGGTATAAATCATAAAGTTTTTCATTGGTATTTCATTGTTACGCTTTTCTAGGCAAATATTTGCGACATGTGACCGTTTCGTAAGTTAAACAGACAGTTTGACTTTTATTTTATTCGATGTGGAATGTCCCATAAGAACTAATATTATGTTGTGAAATTAGCCAGAAAACTGCTTTGTCTTACATCGGTGTATGTTCAGCCATAAGCAAAAATATTTAAATTAATCAATAAACAGCCGGATTTATTTATAAATTAATACTGGAGATCGCCTCCTACATTTTTATGTTCCCAAGCCGCAAGCAAGCCCGTTTAAATAAACACTTAGTTTTGATAATCGATTCAACAATGGGAGAGTTTTGCGGATACAAACATTAAAACAATAGTTAAGAAAAATGCACACTAATGGATAAATCCTTTCTCTGTTTTTCGGTTAAAAATAACCGATGTTTAGGGAAAAATTAATAAACATGCTTTAAATGTGCTTTAAATTACAAATAAAGTTCCCATTTCTTGTTTAAGAGTTTTTACATCTTAAATCACAGAAGTTTAAAATCTCTTCAAATTTATAATGATAATTAAAATATACTCATGAGTTGGCATTAATATTAATGATATGAATGACTACCGAACAGCAAACAAAAACTTTGCAAATAGTTGATTTCTGAAACTTTAACAATATTTTAACTTAAAATTAAAAAAAAAAAAGTTTCTTCGATTTAAATAAATATAAATTATTCTATGTTTTTAATGGATTTTCCTAAGAACTATTGGCGATTTTATTTCATTTCAATTTTGTTCTCCACTGTAGCAATTAATTTATATTTATTAAACAAATATTGTATCGGCTGTTTCTCATCATAAATTAATATCATAATTGCTAGTTCGGATAATTTAAATAGACTTAAGGATTTGCAATTGTATTAATTTATCTTGTTGTGATAGGGACATACATACATACATACATACATACATACATACATACATACAAGTGTAATTGTGTATATTGTTGGCTTATAAATATTTTTGTAATTTATTGTCAATAGGAAATGACAACAACAACAAAAATAACACAAAATGGTTCTCATTCACTGACTGTTCAGGTGTTTATTACTAAATAAATAGGATTAAAATTTATACATACTGACTGACATTAAGAGTCTTTTTTTCCTATTGATGAGTTGTTACAATTTACCGTTTGTGTTTGTAGTGCTTGTCTAGAGCTTTAATGCTTTTTGTATAATTTATTGTTCGACGACTTTCTTGTATTGGTTTGGTTTATTTGTTTTTTCTTTTTCTTTGTATAAAATTTCATTTACACCATACATTTATGTTTATTTGTTTCTATGCAAAATTTATTTATGTATTTGTTTATCTGTAGTTTGCTTTATTGCCTCATAAAATTTTATAATACCTGCATTAGTATTATAATTACTAATTAAAGTCGAAAATTATTTATTGTTAGTTTATATGTATGTGTGTTTGTGTGGTTGTGTGTATGTGTTTTTATATTCACTTATACAATTGTGCATTGTATTATACACAATTATACTTGTGTTACCTTATTAGCTTCATTCTCTATGTTTGTATTTATGACTGTGTATTTGTATGTTTGTGCCTAAAGTAATTAAAGCAGACACTCCCCAGCGGGAAAACTCAGAAGCCCTTGTAACTTGAGGCCTTATTAAACGCCTTCTTAGGAATGTTTTTGAATCAATTTACTTTTTTTTAACACATTTCAAATTATCTTCTCTGAGAAGGGAGAAGAGATAAGGAGAGAAAGAGATATTTTAATTTTTTTTGTGTTAAACATATTCCAAAGTAAAGGAAAGCCATTTATTATAAGGCCTTTCAGAATCACTCTCGAAATAAACGAATGCGGAAGGGCTTCTCCGCAATGAAATCGTGTGTAAAAAATATATGAGTATGGAATGTAGCGAGAAGGAAGCGAGAAGGCCTTGCGCATCCAAAAGAAGGGTTGCAGAGACCTTCTAGAAGGCCTTCGTAGTCCTTCTTTTTCCCGCTAGGTCAGTCATTACTGTTTACTCACACAAGTATGAAGTTCTTCATACACACATACATTCAACAAATATTCGAGGTAAAGTGACTGGATGTTGGTTAATTGGCATGTGTGCTAATTTTGAATGTTGTTTAAACGGAAAAACTTAATTATTTATTTAATTAACTAAAATATTTCATGTTGTTTAAATACATTTCCGGACTCAATGAGGTGTTTTTGTTAAAATAAATTTTACTCATTAATATTTATTTTTAAACATGAAATTCAAAGATAAGTGCCATAATAATAAGATTTTTAAACAAACAGTTAGAAATGTTGTTGCATATGTTAATATTAAATTTAAATGTTTAGAGGTATACAGTGAAAACAGATTGCGTGAGATAGCCGCCAATGTAGCAAATCGAATTTTGCCGGTTCTGTGCACAATCGTATAATTCGAAAGCAATTACTGGGCGGATCCGGTATACTATTGCTGCTCCATCTCACTGCGATTTATTTATATTACAGTGGATACTACTGAGCAAGAATATCAATTCTTTAACAAGGAAATATAATTCAAGAAATTATTATAACTTCTTTGATTCAATTTATAAGTTGAATAATTTTTGGTTATTACAAATTTCCCCACTTCTAATTATTCAATAAATAAATACCAACTTCGTGCTATTTGATATTTCTAAAAGACTCTTCATTGAGATCTTGCTACACAGTTTCGTAATTGTAACAGTTTTCCTGAATTTACTTACGTTTATTTTTATTAGGGAACTCTTACAGCAGTAAAAAGTTTTTCTTTTCAACAGTAAAAATTGCCCTTCGCTAAATTGATCAACTTGCGGTGGTAGGCTTCTGTACCCTATTTTTTAAGTTAAATTTTGTTTGTTATTTATTGCTGAATTCGCTCTTCATGTATTTCCTTGGCCTTGCATAATAAAATTGCGAATAATGTTTGCAAATGTGTAAACGAGAATATTCTTTATTCTGCGAAATTTTATTTCATTAATTTAACAGTAAATTAAACATTAATTTATTTATTAACGCTGGTATTCATAATGTAAAGATAGAAATAAGTTAGCAAGTATGACGAAACTGAACTGGATCTTATTAAGTTTTTTTACATGCTGTGAAATCAGACTTCATCTTATTTTATAGTTACGACTCCCGACTACAACCTACAGTGATATTCAATGTCAAATTGTGTTAGAAAACTCGTTAAACTTTCAATTCGATTTTCTTACTTATGCTTACATTAGGCCAAGTTTTCCATATGAATACTGCCGTGTGTTTATGAATCAAAAGTTTTTACGATTTTACGATTGCGGGTAAAAATTTTTTAGTCTTTCAAGTTCTTCTTTTAAAAAAGAAAAAGGAAAATATACATTTAAAATAGAGCAGAGCGAAATGAACGATATTAGTAGGTCGTTATGATTTTTAGCTGACTATATTTCAAGTGCGAAAAAAGATTTTTAATTTAAAACTCAGATTAATTAATCAATACAGAAGTAATTGCAAATGAAAAATTAATATAATCGTTGAACCGTTTCCTTCATTTCCTGAAAGAGATGAAAATAATATTGCGCTGATGTAATTTAACAATTATACAGAGGTCGTATTTCCTCAAGAGTGGGTGGCTCGTGAGGCAAACTCAGTGCTCACCTCATGAGTATGAGTTAAAAAATTGAACAAATATATAATCCTTATACCCAGGAAAAAAATATTGTGTTCCTGGAAGCAGAAACAAAATTGCATGCTTCCGAGGTGTGAAATTTTGAAGTGCTTCCGAGGCTGCACAAAATGAAGGCAGAGTTATTGCGCAACTTTTTTTAAGCACGTTGAAGTTGGTCGGCTAAATTTATTTATATAAGTATATTTGCCTACAAATGCATTTTGTATGTTAGTAGATGACGCAGTTAAACATTAATCAGATAATTAAATCATGATTTTAGCGCATTTTGGATGATTAGAAAAAAACGCTCTTTTATGTAAAAAACAAAAGCTCGAAAGTGGGACATTGCTAACAAAAATCATGCATGTTCGAAGCGCTTTTCGAAGCAGGAGACATAACAACAACAAGCACCTCTACGCCTGCTTCGGCCCAAGCAATAGTTTTTGCTGGGTACTTATGAGTGAAAAATCAGAAAATATAAAAAAATATCCCTCATAGTCGTGAGTGAGTTTCATTTTTGATTTGAGAATATTTCTGCCTCATGTTCATGAGTGAGGAAATACGAACTCTGCAATTGTCTATTATTACGAATGTTAGCTTTAATGTAGTTTAGTTTAACCTAATTTCAAACTGACTGATATGACAGTCAGTAAAAAGGTTTTATTCGCAAATATTGTTCTTGAATCTATCCATGCAACAATTATGTGGAAATAAAAATAGATAATCGATATTGTAATAATTGGCACCCAGGTTGCAAAATCATTTTTGCAATTTCACTATACAGAAATAAATGATTGAATATAATTTCTATAGGAACACTTTGCGCACAATGGAGCACACTGTATTTTCGCTAATTTAACAGCCTGTTGAACATAGAAATTATTTTCCTCTCTTTTACGTTCCTTTGATATAAACACACATACAGCACAAACTTCTATTAAAAGGATTCACATATTTCTACATATGTAAGTGTGTATATGGATGAATATACAAATATGTGTTTATTTGCGTCTCCACAACAGAGATGTGCGATAAATATCTAAATTACAATTGCAAAGAAAATATTAAAATAGTTTAGATCTCTATCAGATGAACTTTATTACAAATCATAAATGGCTTTAAATTTTCCAAATATTACATTGAATAGGAAGAAAATAAGTTGAAATATGTGTACAATTGCCGACATCCCTGATAAGTTCCATTACACTTACACACATGTACACATACCCGCTCTAATTATAACTACAAACACGCACAAATGAATAGACCTTGTTTTTATTTAGTTCTCTTGTATCTCTCCGACCCGTACGTTTCACTTACTTTCCCATTAAATACAACAGACAATAAATTATACGGTTCCCTGCATTGCCTGCATGAGCATAAACATGGAGTGCTACTACGTCTTTCATGTCAGACAATAACTGTGTTTATTAATGTTTAAATACACATCCAACATAAAAGGAGAGGTGGAGAAGAATCAATATGTAAATTCGTACATGAATAATGCGAAGGTGTTAGTGAGTGAGGGCGGTGTTATGATATCTACATACACAACCATATAAATATGATTATGAATACAACAAACTGCACGTATTCATGGGATTTAATGGTGTTGGGATGTGTTGTATTCATGTTTTCTTTTAAATATGTATAATCTGTTAAATTACAGTTTTCTGTGATCGCCTTTACACGCCTAAAAGTATGCAATACACGCAAAATATTTTAATGATACATTGTCATCAGAAGATTGCAAATTACATACATACTCCTACACAAACATACAGACAAACATACATAAAGTAAGAAAAAGTTCATTATGGTCATTGCTGTGTCTAAAGGGATAAAGTATACGTATATTGTTGTTATTTTTTTATACATGCAAACAGAATTACCATTATTTTACCAAAAGAATGTCCAAGGCTTGGTTACTTGAATAACGTAACAACTCAAAAGGCAGGTTTGACAGAAAACTAATTTAAAATTTTCCAATTTATTCGAAATTTTACAGAAAATGTTTGATATAAACAACTTTTACTTAAGGTTTCCATTTCGGAAAATACCATGGTGGAGAAAATTCTTAAGCCCACCAGAAGGCCAGCTATTCAGGAAAACCTCAGAAAGCAGTGTCAATATTAATTTTGGCTTAGCCCCATTTTTAATAGTTCAGTTTGGGCCAATTATTCCATTTTAATTTTGGAACCATTTTTTATTTTGTATTTTAATAAAACGAAAATTTACCAGATTGGAAAATGAAAACTTAAAACAAAATATGGTTCGAAATAATAAGAAAAATCGCATCAAAGTTCGTGTTTTGGTTCTCAATACAAAAATGTTGGTTAATTTTTGGGTTGGGACCATTTTCATGGAACCAATAAAAGTACTATAAAACATAATAAAATTAAAAATTGAAATAAAAGGGAAGAAAGAAAAAATGGCCAAGAAATTTCTTATCACAACTATTTACTGTTACACGGTTTTTAAATAACACTCTTAGTGTGAAAAGCCAATGTTCTTGTTTCAAATGTTTGTTTATGATGCATATCAATATTGCGTTGTAGCGAACACATTAATCAATACTTTCTTAGGTGTAACTAACAACTTGTAAGTTGAAACTGAAATGAGTATCAGACACATGTATCAGGTTTCTACTGCTGCAAACAAGGCAAGGCAGAATGGTTGTTTATATTTTTTGTTCTCTTTTTATCGCATAAGACTGCATGCAGTGTTATGTTTTTTGACTTACACCCTCTAAAAGAAAAGTAAAACACTTTTGCAAATTTACAGATTATTAAGTCTGTAACATAATTTAATGTAATAAACTCTGATCTTAATGCCATTGATTTCTACTCGATATATTATAATGCAGACTAATAACTTAGGACTAGAATTCAGTTTAGAGAGAAACTGAAACGGCTGCTTACAAGAACTTTAATTTAGAAATAAAACGATCTGATTCCTCTCTAGTCTCTGGTGTATGTAAAGTACTTGTTTACAGTTGGAAATCGGTTTAAAAACCCGTTAGACTTGCGCCTGGACGTTTCCAAGCCCATAATGTGAGTAATTACGTCATCCATCAGACGAAAAAATTTTTCATATCCAGCCTGCAGCCTCAGCCTTATTAGTATGCCATCGTTCAATATGATTTTCTGAATTTCATAAACTATTTCTACGGTCACGAACTCTTTTGGAAAAACTGAACAGTTGACGTTATTTGGTACGACTAAAAAGCAACATCGTAAATCAATTTTTAATCATTGAAATTGATAATGCATAGAACCCATAATCACGAACACCACACAAAATTCACTTTTTCCATTTTGGGTTAAATTAACGATACTATAGATTCGCAGGGAGTGTGAAATGCAAACGAGAAGGAACAGCTTCTATTTAATTTGACAGTAGTTTAGTATTAAGGGACTAACGAAGTGTTATCAAACTGATCTTGTATAAGAGCAAAATGGTATGCATTAGTGATGTTACGAATATCAATTTTTAGTATTCGCGAATACGAATACGAATATTTAAAACAGAATTCGCCGAATACGAATACGAATACGAATATTTCTTTTGAGGTTTATATTTCAAATTTAATTGGAAAAAATCCCTGCCTTTGCGTTAGTAACTATAAATGAAAAAAAAAAATAGTGATTTAACATTATTATTGCATTAAGATGCCGAATTTGAAAACCTCTACAGAACATTTTTTAATTATTTTACTTACATACTTTCAGATTTCGTTTTTCTTACTCTGCGTGAAATACAATGGGTTTTTTGAATAAAAATTAATATATTTTTTTACATTTTATGTACTTTTTTTAAACTGTTGTATGATTTTTTTTTGGAAAATGTATTGGAAAATTATTCGAAAAATATTCGCTTGAATTTGGCGAATACGAATACGAATACGAATATCTTACAATAGGCGAATAGTCGAATAGTCGAATACGAATACGAGTATTCGTAACATCACTAGTATGCATATCGTGTCCAACAGATCACTTTATTAATTTCGTTTCATTGTAAACATTGAATATTTATTTAAATAACGCTTTTTATTAATTACAAAAGCTAAATATTTTTATTGCCCACTGTAAATGTATGTCTTACAGTGCATTATTGTTGTATTTTATACCTCAGCAAAATACACAAAGAAGATGTTATGCTATAATTATCTTTTTGTGTCTTTAATATCTTATCATACATATCACATTTTGTATATGCGATTGTCGTTGTTTCTATCTATTTCTTTTAATCTGGATATGTATGTTTGTATGTATGTGTCTTTATATGTGCAACACGAGAAGTATCAACTTTTATGTACTAGAGGAGACGTTTTATTATCATAAGCTTATTGAAGATGATATAGAGTTCTGTTATACTCACACTTTTACATATACTCGTACATACAAGCAACTATGCTGCAATCTAACAAAAACACTCATTCTTTTCAATTCAAGAATTTACTAACAACAAACATTGTTTCAATTTAAGGTCATTCATGTAGTCGAAATTTTTGCTTTTGTTAAAGGATGAAAAAGTGCAGATGAGTGTTTAAATGTTATTGTAAAATGCAAAAGCAAAACGCACACAATAATACAAACAGACAGACACATATGAACGAACACAATTCTTTGGAAAATTGCTGCTTTTTTTTTTTTGGTATTTGTTGTGAATGAAAAGGAATTTTGATCTGTGGATTCAATGTTGTTTTGTTGTCGTAATTACTGTTTGTATGTCTACTTTCTGTTGTTGTTATTGTAATTTCTGTTCTTTTTTCTTTAATTTTATTGTGACTGCTCTTTTTCGAGAAGAATTGTAACAATTTCACATATTTTAACCCTGCAGCAAAAATGTCTGGACATTTTTATGTTTTTGTTATCGCTGTTATTTTTTTTTTTTTTTTGCTATTGCTGCCCTTAGACATCATCCAACCAATGTTATTGCTTCTTTGTGGTATTTCGTTAGAATTACGCAGCAGTTTCAAAAATAATAGGAGACGAACAAATTGTCTAGGATTATATGTCAAAAAAATAAGAAAAAAATTTGGTTTTATTTTATAATTTTTGTGGTTGTACTCCAGACCATGGCAGGGAGTATGCTGAGAGAAATTTGTATGTTACTTTCTGTTCTACTAACTTTAAAGAGTGAGTGAAGTAACAGATAATATTTTTTTGGTTAATATAAAAGCTTAATATGAGCTTTGCTAGTAAAAAAAATTTAAGCGACAAAGGCGGTTGGAATACAATCACGAAATGGATATTCTATAATTTTTTTTTCATCAGACTACGCCAACAGTAAGCACAATAAACGACGTTTTCTAATGAGATACGTATTTTAGCTTAAACCAAAATAAAGTAGCAGTAATTCAAAGGCAATTAATATTAAAAAAAGACACAAATATTAAAAAAAACATCTTTGAAATTTAAATTTGAAAAAAATGTTACTAAATAATTAAAATATTAAAATGGTTAAAATTATTGCTGTGTATTTAATAATTAATTTCATACGTTATAATGTGTTAATATATTTCACAATGTGTGACCAATAGAAAGACATTATCATTCACAAATTTATTTAAAATAAATACAACCACAACATCTTTCATCTTCTCAGTCTCAGAGGTGTGCATATAACTTTGTTTCACACAATTTAATTACAAACATATACTTAGATGGCAAATTATGTTGGCTGAACATGTCTGGGGAAACATTTATTTATATGGTATGAGATGGACATAATTAGTGAAAGTTGCAGTCTTTAGAGAATTCGAAAGGAAATTCATTTACGAAAATTTGGTCGCACATAGAAAATGTTAAAAACAATTATTTGACATAATCAGTAAATTATTTAATAATAAAACATACATACATATGTATGTATGTATGTATGTATGTATAAATTCACATTAAGAATGAATAAAATATAAAAAATAAATAAAAATTTCAGTAAGACGCGTATGAGTAATATGATTTCGTAATTGTACATAATAATATTACTCATACGCACGTTAGAATTAAGCATTATAATTGTGCAAGTTTTTATCAAGGCTTAAAATTAGTTTTTTATTTTTATTTATTATACTGCCGACAAGTGAGGAAATATGATCCGACTCCATTTTTGATAGTAGAGAAACTAATAATATTTAACTGATAACAAATAAATTTCTATTTATCTGAAAAAAGTTTTATACTTAACAACTAAATAATATATTAAGTAGCTTACACGACAGCAATAACTGCATAGTAAATTTTTTTACTAGCACACAAAATAAAAATAAATTCTGTGTAATATATTGTTCAGCAAAAATTTCTTGTCAATGGAAACTAGCTAACCTCACAAAAATGCAAAAACACACATACACAAAATAATTCTTTCAAACAATATGCCGCTATAAAAAATACCAAACAATAAAATATCTGCCAATCCAACCAAACACAATTTCCACTATTATGACAAATATGCCAATCTTACAATAAGTAATATTTAAAATTTTTTCTCTGTGCATCAACAAATAGCAACCCAAAAAATTACTTAAAATATTCTTGGATTGAAGAAAAAAATATTACTTGAATGCCAAATAAAAATATGTGTTGAAAATAGCTGCCGTGTAAAGATCTTAATATTTTATTTAGTTATCAACTATAAAATTTATTTTAGAAAACTGAAAATTTATTTATATATATATATATATGTATGTTCCCGAAGCTCCTATAAGGAGCATAGGGTCCCAATTTATTTGTTATCAGGTAAATATTTTTCTAGTTTTCACATAAAATTATGGAATATGAGGGGAATTTTTAGTAAATATATTATTTTTTTAAACCCTGGTTTTTATATTCAACAATAATGTTGCGATTTTTATGTTGCTCATCCCCCGGTGAGTTCGTTTGGTCATTTTGGTGATATCTCCACCTTGGGGCTGTGCCTGCTGGAAAAAAGGGTAATTTTCTCTTCAAAAATTACCATTTGTCAATTACGCATAAGACTTATATGTTACTACCCAACTTGTGAAACAACAGAGCAATGAATGTACATAAAGTAGAGTAAAAGAAGGTAATCTTTGTTAGTCTGGTAGAAGGTGAAAGTGCACCTAAGGATTCCCTCAAGAAAGAAAGTTAATAATTAGGGATTTTCTTTCGAGGTTTACCAGTAACCTAAACTGGTATAATGGGAACCCTTAAGCCCCACTGTAGAGTGTCTACCGAGAGTAGAGAGTATCGTCCTACATTGGACACACATTTGCGATGTGTTGTTGCGAGATGCATATCTGTTCTCCTGAGGATGGATATACTGGCAGCCATCGCACTAAACTCGTTGGTGGAATGTTTCCGTGACCGGTTATTGGTGAGGCCTCCTTCGGGAGTCCATGCGGTGGCTGTAGTTGCTACCAACAACTGGGAGAAGTATTGGTTTAAGGACTGATGCTCGACCATTGCTAGTGGCTGGATGTACTTCGATCTACCAATATTAAGCATCTATTTGCTGTTGCGAAACAAACGATAAAAGAGATTAGATAGCTCGAACACTTAAGCAAGTTGTTTAGGCATGCGTTAAAAGTTGCTACTTTATGTGACCGTCGAGGTCACACTTGTTTGCCCTCGGGGTAACTCGGGCGTGCTTAATAACACATATATTCGCACGATATTAAGAGCACTGTGGGCTTAAGTCTTAATGGCAGGTTCCCGCATTAATCTGTAACATATCTGTAGTTCGGTGCTATATAATTTTTTTCATTGTGACAAATAATACAAATTTACAGAGTTATTTCAAATTTTATGAAATCAAAATTATTTTACAAACAACCTATTAACATCTTATCTTAAACTATAAACTATTGCTATAGTGTAGCCATTCGTTTTTATAGTCATCTTTTTTGTAAAGTAATTAAAAAAGTGTCACTATAACTGATATAAGAAATGTGATATAAATAAACTTTTTAATTAAACTCAAGAAAATATTAAGTTTATTCAGTAGAACTAGCGACTCACAGACACACATACGGAAGAGTGTACATTCAAACATCAATTTTATTTCTAAATAAAAACTACGAGTTTATTTTATTAGAAACAACAATAAAACGTAGAACGCAACGTAGAATCTTTTCAAGTACCATTTAATGTTAAAAATCTTTTAATGAATGACATTTGTTTTAAATATACAAAAAACTTTTGTAATGTGTTTTGCTTGAGCGAAAACATTAATTTTTAAATAAAACTGACTTTAATTAAATGTCACTCAAACGTGTAGTAAACTGTCAGTTAGTTAATTCTAACATACTCGTATATAAATACACACATCCATATATATATGATATTAGGCTTATATATAAATATACATCCATACATAACATTTTATGAGACATGTATACAAATATCGTCACCTTAAAAGAGAAAGGCTCTAGCTCATTATTTTTTGTAAATCGAATATTTAATACAATTCTTTAGGTTACTCTTTAAGTTATCTGAATAAGTAAAAAAAAGAAATTAAAAAAAACTAAGTTATATTGAGTTCTATATTGAGGTAACGATATTTTTGTAAATGTGCTCGTACATACATCGGAATGTGTGTGTTTAACTATTTATGATAAGTATTATTTAGTATTTCATTTTAAAATATTCATTCCTCTTTGTAGTTAAACTCACATGAGATATATTTATTTTTGTAAATGCATGTATTTATGTATGTATGTACTCGTATACTTATGTGTACAAAATTAGTCACATCTATTGTTTATTTTCCCACTTAACATTGAAATTTCATTGTTTGTTTTTATTCATGGTTTCCTTTTAGGATTTTATAAAAACCGAAAAACTTATTTGTATTTTCGTTCGCCTTTTGTTTAAGGATAATATGAGAGACAAAAGCATTCTTGGATAATAAAAAAGCAAAAAAAAAAGAAAGAATTATATGGAGAAAGTAAGAAGGATTATAAAAACTTATATTTTATGATTTCTTTTCAAGAAAAAAAAAAAAAAAAAACACGAAAACTTTTTTTGTATGTTTTCCCACAAAAATTTTACATATGACAAAAGTATTCATTTGTGTGCGAAAACTTTTATATATTTAATATGTATGTCGTTGATGTTTAGTAGAAAATCCCAGCAGAAAACCAATGGCAAGTTCTTTATTACTTGTAGTTTGTTTTGGCGCAGGCATGATACAACCAGCTGTTCATCCTTTATCTCATCTCTTAAAAGTCTCTTCTAATAAAACTAAGATTTCCGAAAAAAAACATATGAATGGTACCAGTAAGTATTTACATATATGGTCTAAAGGTCGGGACGTTGCATTTTTTATAATTCTTTTTAATCTGGCGCTTTGAACTTTTTTTTCTTTATTTATTTACTTTATTTCTTTCTTTAAAAATGTGCATTGATTCGATATAATTATACTAAAAATAATATATTTAAGTAACAAGGAACTATCAATAATTTTCTTATGTAGGTATAGTGACTTCACGCTGAGAAAATATATGCGTTGAGCATAGTTGGGAGAACGATTTAATGTTTGGGACAAAGAAAAGCATGATTAAGGAAAATAGAATTTTCTGTTTCTTGCTATATTATATATAGTTTTGCCGAAACAAGAAAATATAAGAGGAACTCATTGTATGTTTGTAGCAAAAATATTATTGTTGCACTACTATTTTCCGAATATAATAATATATATATAATTATTAAGTAGCTTTTTAATTTTGGCCGTTAAAGTTGAAGAATGCCATAGACTAGATCAGTAACACCTAATCGAGATATATAAACCATTATATTATAAATATATAATTATAGCGTTAATTAAATTTGTTTAATTTAACAAAAACAGAATAGAAAAAAAATGATTTAAAGTCATAAAAAACAAAAAGAAAAGAATAAGAAAAGCTCACAGTACTTGTAAATAGTCTTCAACTAAAATTAGTTAAACATTTTGAGCTTATCTTTTTCACTTTAACGCAAAGATACGAATAAAAGGCAAAACAAAAACTCCGACAATAATAAGGTCGTAGTTGATTTTGGAAAAGTTATGCTGTAAACCATTAAAATCAACGAATGAATAATAAAATATTTTTGGATCGCAACTTAAATTCACAATTTTAATAATTTATATTTGATTTAAACATTTCGCTGGGATGTTCGTAAACATTCGCCAACATAATATCGTTTTCATAGGAAGAAATTTTTTTATTAAGAAAAAGTAAAATAAATATTTAAAACATCAATGTTCTAAGTATCTTTCATGACTTTTGTTTAAGTTTACAATATTCTTCTTAAGAATCTTTTCGCACACACATGAATTTTCTGTTGCAAGAAAAGAATTTTTCCTTCTTGTGCAAAAAAACAAAAAAAAAATATATGTTATTATGACTTTTTATTTACGATTATTTGTTTTAAAAACAAAGCGCAAAAGTTAAAGAAAATACTTAAAACACAAGTTCTGTCGGTGCCGCTTGCAACACTAACCAATTTGACTGTAGGCTGAAGAAAACTTCTCATAAATTCTTTGTGTAAAATTTTAACATAAAACAAATAATAAACAATGTCTATTCCCTTTGTGCAATGTAACAACTTAAAAGACTTAAATTTATTTATTCATGATGAATATCATACAACAATATCAAGCAAATAATTTATAGAGTAGAAGCAGGATAATCTTATTTAAAACTAAATTAAATTTGAATAGACAAATTTTTACAAAATAATTTATTGTATTAAATAAAATCTTTATAATTAAATCATTCAGATAAAAATCAAGCATATTATTAACACGTTAAGTATGATGGCGGCTATTAATGGCATCATTTAGACATTTAAAAATTATACAAACAAATAATAGCGCAAGTGGTTTGTGTTAGATCTGTGTACAGTTCAAAGTTTTAACGCAGTATAAAAAAGCTTCTATTGCTGGGCTAAAGTAACCATATTATTTTCCGATACTGAAATCCAAACGCTTCGTAAACCGTTTCATTGAAGACAAAATTTTCTATATAAAACGCATCATTGAGGAAAAAATACTCAATAATCCAAAATCACCAGTTTTAGTTCGAACAATCGCTTATCAGCGGTGTTTTGTGGGTTCTTAAACAAGATTTTCAAGAAAACAGATTTTTCTCCGAAAAATGCCTCTGTCGAGTAGGTTAAATTGTCTTGCTTTAACTACTTTAGTCTAAATATGTAATTTTTAATTTATTTTTAACACCCAACTAGTGTTAAAATTCACATTTGCATTCACTCAACATACATTTAAATTCTTAATCTTTATAATTGCTATCATAAATTACAAAGCACATCTACATGCAACAATCGAAATTTTTTAAGCAGTTGGACCCACAAAATCTTAACACAATTTAATGAATGAAACATAAATTTCATAGTATTTTTGCTTGAATTTTATAAAGGTACTTTTGATTTGGTCCTAAGCAAAAAGAAAACTATATGATAGTGACAGGGTTACCGTAAAAATAATATATTTAGCTTAACTGTTTATGATTGTGGGAAATAAATAAGTCATGATAGACGACAAAAATTGGTATGAAAACAAAATTTTATTGTACTGACACATTCAATAATTACTAGTGTGTTTCAACCGTCGACCCAAACGTCACACAACAAGTTAAACTACAATTATTTATTGAATTGCGCAAAAATTAATATAAATAAAGAACGGTTAAATGCAACAAAAAATACCTTCCATTGCGCTAAATCAATTTACTTAACTCTCTCATCTTTTTTCCTACAATTCTCCCACATCTTAGTATGATGTATAGATAGATAGTATTGTTGTTATTTTTCTCTTTTCACCTAAATGTGTAAAACATGTATGTGTTGTTTGTTTGGCTTTACATGCATTAGTAATACGTATGAATGTAGTAGCAGCATACATGGGACTTTTTCATTGGCATTGAATTTACATTGGCATTATTATAAACATTTACAATGAAAAAAAAAAAATTAGTACCAATAAATGCCAATGCATTTTATCAAATATAATTTTTCTACTAATTATAATGAAAGAACAATGAAAGCTTTGATTACAATTGATAAAAATATAGTTAATACTATCTGTATAAAAAAATATGGTCACAATAGCTTTTGGAAAAATAAAATTAATAAATAAAATACAAACCAAGCTATGTACACATTTACATAAGTATATACATCCATATATATGTACGTCTAAGAGTTTATGCAAATGCTTCTGAAAAACTTTATCATTAATTATTTGTAATGCTGTTACTTTTTAACTAATTAATAATGAAATTATTTCATTGAAAAACATTATCATTGTTCAAAATAATGATAATGCTAAAAATTTAATTGGCATTGTTTATAACTCAATGCCAATGAAATGACAAAATTAGTCAATTTATTTAATTAGCGCCGAAAATACTGAACACAAAAGACCCCACAATACCTCGTTCACTTCTGTGAAAAAATGTCTTTAATTTTGTAGAAGTCTTTGTAAAAATCGGTTGTATATAAGTGCATGAAGGGCCGCACACAAAAAAAAGTAATTATCTATTAATTATACAAATAGATGTGGTAACATACAAAAAAACATTATATTAAATAATATTAATAATAATAAGAAGTATAATATTGTCAGCTTTATTAATTGTAACTTCGTTTGTTCGCCACACTTTTCTTTGAGTGTCAAGTGTGACAGATGGCTTGATCGTGTTGGTCCAATATTTTAACCGTTTAATAAACGAAAATCCCTTAATTATTCAACTTTATATGTTTATTAATTTCTTTTATCATTTTTTTTTTTTTTGTTATCAAAGGAACATAACTCAGCAAAAATATTTTGTTGTTAGAAGAAATTAAGTTGTAGCATAATAATTGCTATTATTTTAATCTCACTTCCTTCATACGCAAGAGTTTGAATGAATTTCAACTTATGAACATGTTCCTAAGTTGCAAAATTGCGCACAAACATAAATATGTGTGTAGGTATACGTAGTACATATAGATGGTCTCAAGATAAAAGGCACTAACATGTATTTCTTACAAAATTGATGTTTTCAGTGAATCGAATACATTTCACTCAATTACAGCTCGTTACAAAAATTTATTGCAATAGTGTAAAAAATAACGATTTTAGAAGCAATTGTAGAATCATAGTTGTGTTGAGATCGTTACAGTTTCTATTATGTTTTTACCTTCTCCTGTCAAGTTGAAATTATTCGAGTTAGGGCCTTTCTACTTGAGACCAACGATATACATGTTATGAATTCAAAAAATAAAGTGTCTTATACACAAACTAAAAACTAGTATAAATTTAACAAATTTATAAGTAACTAACGTCTCAAAAATTCAAAGAAGTAGAATTAAAAGATGCAAAACAACAAGAAAAGACATGCAGTCAACAATAAAAACAAAATAAAGCACATAAGCAGATACACATATATAAAAATATAAAATAAATAAGAATACTTTGTTCTGTTTTACATTATCATCATTCGTAACAAGAAAACATACTGATTCGTATTAAATAACACCAGACATTCCTATATAAAATTGATGTGTGTATGTTAGTGTGCTGCAACATAATATAATTCATATTCATACGTATTTATATACGAAGAGTATATATATATATATATATACATAGTTGCTCTTTAATGTAATGACAATTCAATTATGTTAGCAAAAGTTTTTTGTTCTGCTGTAATTTGTTTACAAGAAGCAGGTCTTTTAATTAAAAATCTATTTAGTGTAAATAATATCCTGATAGAATTTTTAAGATTTGTTATAAAACTTAAGGCTTCAAAATTTGGTTTATTTAAAGCTGTCATAAAGACTCAATGATTTTTTACTACATATTTTAATATATTCTTTGTCTTTTGGTTCGACTGTTTATTAGATCGCAAGAAGTCTAGGAATTTCATAGCAAGGACTGCAACAAGGCATGATTCTAAAGTAGTGATTGTTTTATCATTTAGCTGACCATGGCCAAGTGCATTGCAATAACCCACAACTACTTCATACTGTTGACATATTGTAGTGCGGGAATATTTAAGAAAATAGTACTTACATTTGTATTACGAAATATTTTCATAGTGAGAAAGAACATACATTTACTGTATCAGTTTTGTGTTAACTGGAAAAAGACTTATTTGTATAAAAGTCTCTTTCATACAGTCTAGTAGTGAAAAACTTTTAGCAATGCATATTCTTGTCTGGAAACGTGAACCTTATGTATTATTTATTTAACTAAATTCCATTAACAATTAACAATTCTTAAAAATAAAATATATGGCTTCTACTAACGCATTTTGGTATATTTTTGCGTAATAATTTGTCACGTCTATGGCGAAGAAATTAATGCAGAAACCTACATATATACATACATACCCAGCAAAATCTTACTTGACAAGAAATTAGTTTAATCATATGTTTAAATGGCTACGAACTGGTTTGATTTAGGTGAAACATGCATGATTTTAACACAGGTGTGACATTGGAGATCATGTGTTTATGCACCAATTTAAATAAAAAGCAATGCCTCAGAACGCATGAACTAAACCAATGCAAAATCGATGATTTAGATACGTTTTTTCATTGGTAAAATAAAAAGTAATACGTGACAGATATTTTCATATGAAAGAATTGCAGAAGTGAATGAGTTTTTTAGGAGTTCAACAGTGACAATTATAATGAAATCTATGAATACATTAAGAACGCATTATAAAAAATACATTCTTAAGAAGTCATGAAAAATCACTTCATTTAGAACCCATTCAATTTTATTTTGCTGGGTATATGTATATGCACTCCCGTACACTCATACATAATAAAAAATTTAAAGGGCAAATGTATGTAACGTATGAGTAATATTAATTATTCATACATGTAACTCATACGCCATCTACTTACACAACTGCTATAGAAGAGCAAATATATTTTATGTTGCCGTTTCAGTTCATAATCATTCCAGCACGTGTCCGTAATGTTGATTATCAACAGATATATGCACATTAAACACACAGGTATATTTTAAGATACTTTTACACAACGCGTCAGAATGTCTGACACCATGCTTTTGATTTTAAAATTTTTAAAATCAAACACAATAGAAGAGAAGAAGAGATAATATATATGTACATATATATTATTTTTAAATTCTATTCTGCGTAAATCCTGTTGTAAATAAAGACATGTTTTTTTTCTTGGAGAACAAAGGAGGAAACCTTTTTCTTTGTCAAAAATTAAATTATTTTTGAAATGTGTTCTACCTGCAACTATAAAAAGCAGAGGTTAGAGGTTAGGTATTGTTAGATATTGTTATATTCAAAATATATATTTTTTAAAAAGTATTAAATTTTTGAAAATAAGATTAAAATAAAACGACCCTTTATATGTGACAGCGCATAGAAAAAGGGACCTAAGGGTAAAAAATCAATTTTCACTTTTTTTTTTTTTTGATGTGGACATCAGAGCATCGAATGAGACCGATCCCATGCCCCAAAAGCGTTCCCTCCCAGAGATATGCGCGTTTTATGAAAGTGATGGTACACCAAAGATACACGTATTTAAATCTTTAAAATGGCTCTCCTGAACAAAACCGGTTTTTACTCTTAGGTCCCTTTCTATTTTGCGCGTCACATATACTTATTTGGTGCCCAAATTAGAAATCTGAAGTTTGTCAAAAATAAACCGCATATTTTATTCGATATGACCACTAAGTGAGAATGTGTTATATGAAATCGTTAACGAATTTTTATTGTGAAATTTAAGTTAAAAAAAAAAATTAAATGGAGTTAAGAATAATATACAAAATCTTTAAGAAATAAATAGTCCATTAAATACAAACAATTAATACAAATGTTAATGATCTTGATTTCTTCGATAACTTAAAGTCGTGTTTGAGTGAGTTCCTCCATTTTATCCATTAAATAATGGAAAATTTAAGCTCTAATACTGTGTTTTTAAATTGTCCCTGTTTATTTTCGAACCATCTACACTTGTAAAAAATATATTTATGTCTGCCTAACAGAGCGCCATGTTATTACAATAAAAGAAAATTATCTTTCATTACGACCTCAAATACACATTTTGTAAACGCTCTTTTAATACGAAAATCTGTAAACAAGAAATATTTAATTAGTGAACTTTTGGAATTCATGTTCTAGTTCATTTGTGGCATAAAGCCGGCAAAGCTTAAACACACTCGAGGCATGCGCGGTAACATAATATTTTTTTTACTATTTGTTTGTGCTAAAAAAGCTCTTCGGAAAAGTTCTAAATGAGGACATGAGTTTTGGAATACAAATCACTTGTGGGACAAATAAATTCTTTACATAACTCCGATTAACTTTATTTTTTAGCTTTTCTAACAGATTTGTTCTATTCTTCTATCATTTAATAACTTTAGTATTCTCGTACGGTTTTCTGTTCTCTATTCTGCGATAATATTAACAACCACATGTTGTTATACAAACATATTATATGTAAGTTGTAATAATTTGAAATGAAGAAAAAGTGCTCTTAGCAAAATGTCTAGCCATTTTCACAAATTTTTCTTTGACCTTTACTAACTATTCAACAACAATTTGACCAAGTTTGAGTTTAGTTTTTATAAAAAAAATGTTTAATATTTTTTTTTTAGATATTTTGCCAACCCATTTTGAAATATATATAGTTTTTTATTCTGAAAAATTAGGATTAGAAGATCGAAAAATTCAAAAATTCAAATAAAAGCACAAATATATTTTTTTCTTTAAATTTTCTATTTTAAAAGTAGTTTATTTTACGCACTATTTTGCAAGCAAAAACTTTTGTTTTATAAAAATATTTTGAAAATAAAAAATCGATTTAAATTTTTTAATTCGTTGTAAAAAGAAGACGTTTAATTAAAAAAAGACATATGTGAAATTAAATTAAAATTAAATATAAAGACAACTACGTATGTTCTTAATTATTTCTACGTGGGCTGCTGTATAGTTGTAGGTATGTGGTAAAACAGTGTTATGTTTGTTTTAATTTTTTTTAAATATTAGTTTCTTTTCAATATATCAATATCTTAACTTTAAGAACTTAAAGAAATCCTTTCGTAAGAATAAATTAATTTTTATATATCGTACATTTTAGTAAAATATGCCGTAGTATGTACGAGTGTTTTCGATCATTTATTGCAATGAAATTTTTTTTCAGTGTAGAATAAACAATTCTACCAACTGGATAAAAAAGTTACTATATCGTACAGTATAAAATCTATTCGAGATTATTTTAAAAATTTATTGGTTAAACAATTAGTAGGTTTTGATGGCTGAAGTGGACAGCAGGGTGTTTACTAAACAAACTGATCAATAGGAGTTCATTCCTTGGTCAGTGCAAGGCAGCAACATCATGAAGTTTCTTAACGTTTATTACCGTTCGCTTTCTTCGGTAATTTAAGCAGAATCGTCGGAAAAGTTAGACAATATAAAATATACACGGTTTGATTTACACATAGCTGAGTATACACTAATTTTCACAATAATTCTCATTTTGGTTGACATTTTTTATATAAAAGTATATGAGTTTGAAAACTTTTCAATTATTCTGGATAAATATCTACTGATGGAAATGCAGATATATTGGATAGAAATAATTTTGTGATTAAAAATGTGTAAATGCCAATGCTGATGCAACAGGTGATCATTTCAAATTTTCTTTTGTTACTCAATATGATGTTATGTCAACGTGCTCTTTATTAAAGTCGAACGCAGTGGGAAGTGATAACTTACACCCTAACGGCCGTATTCATAAAAATTTATTTCAGATTTATTGGCGGTTTATCAGCCAAAATTGTTAAAGTTGTATTCATAAACGAAAAAATTTTATTAAACCTTTAGTAAACCATCAGTAAAGTCAAAAAATTTATTGTTGGATTTGCCCTTCTTTAAACCAAAAATAAAGTGACATTTTGCATTATATTCAAGTAAATATAAAATATGGTGACATACATACATATATGTATGTATATAAGTGTGTAGATATGTAGCATGTATTAATAATATTTACCATGTTTTCCATTTCATTTTCTGAAAGTTCTTGTTTGTTATTAGTTGCATCCATTTTAATTACACAAATTATAAATACATATGTACGTTTACTTGAAGCACAAATCAAAGAAATAAAATAAAATTCTGACGAATTATAGCAGTGATGTAAATTAAAGGTAAACAAACTCATTATTTGGTTACCTTTGCTACCGTATATCACAAAAATTGATAAATGGTAACAGTTTCTTTATTGATTTTCATTTAAAATTGTTTGCAAACTCATTTTTTAAGTTTCTTATTTTGCAAACATATATTTTTCATTAAATTTTTTAAATAATTTATAGAAAACCTGATATCTACTTGATTATCGGGTTTAGCAAACAGTGGTTTAAAGCATCACTAAGAACTAAATGACAACCACATAAAAAGAGAGTTGCCATACATTCACATAAAGTCGCTACAATCGTTCAACAGCTATAAAACTGATATTGTTCCTTTGTGAATACCAATTTTTATTAATCATTAATAAAACGAAAAGTCTACGATAGCTATTGTACTCTATAAACCTACAATAATATTTTTTTATGAATACGGCCGTAAGTTTATAAGAGTACTATTGCCCTTAATTCTCCCGTATGTTACGCATCTGTTTAACTCTATTATAGTGTCTGGTATGTACCCGTTTAATTGGAAACATGGAAAAATTATTCCATTATTTCATTCTGCTAAAAACTGATTGGATATAAGTAATAATATTTTCCAACATAAAAAAAAAAAACTCTTAGTAATTTTGAATTTTCATTAATTAAATAAAACTGAACTTGAGCCTGACAATATTTCGTTTCATATATACATCACTATAAGTTTTCTATAAAATGTTTTAGAAAAGCTATTCTACAAACAAATTATCACATATGTAAATGCTCCTAGTCTACTTTGCAGTTACCAATCAGGTTTTCGCCAGAATCATAGCTGCGTTACGGCTCTTGTGGAAGTCACTGAAAATATACGGCAGGGATTGGAAAATGGGTATATTAACTTCTTATTGCTTCTAGATAATTCTAAGGCGTTCGATACGGTAGACCATGGTATACTCATTAACTATCTGGTTGGTCAAACTTACATAAAGTTAAGAGTTCTCTGGTCCACGCAATATTTCACTCCTTTAAGAATAAGGATTTTGATTGCCATGACGTACCTGATTCCTTCCCTACTATATGGGTGTGAATTATTTGCAAACTGTGACTCAATTAGTAAATTACAAAAATTATTATGCTTATTTAAATAAATAAATAAATTATTAAAATTTGTTGATATTTGTCGTATATAGGACTAGCGTACCCACTTTTCTCCTGGTACGTATTCCAAATTATGCCAATACGATATGTACCAAATATCATCGACGTAGGTCAAAAAATGCCCAAAATATGGCGATTTAAATTTTTGGGTTAAATGGGCGGTGCCACGCCTCTTTGCTCAATCAAAACTTCATATAGCCTATTATTAATTCCAGAGTCACAGTAACATGCTGTGAAAATTTCAGGAAGATCGGTCCAGGGTTTGGTTTTCCTAAAAAGGGGCGTGGTCCCACCCACTTTTCTCCTGGTACGTATTCCAAATTATGCCAATACCATATGTACCAAATATCATCGACGTAGGTAAAAAAATGCCCAATATATGGCGATTTAAATTTTTGGGTTATATCGGCGGTGCCCCGCCTCTTTGTCCAATCAAAACTTCATATAGCCTATAACTCATCCGAGAGTTCCAGTTAAATACTGTGAAAATTTCAGGAAGATTGGTCTAGGGGTTTGGCCTCCTATAAGGAACAAACAAACAAACAAACAAACAAACAAACAAACAAACAAACAAACAAATATACAAACACACATTCGGTGTTATACTTATATATGTAGATAACGTTCATAAAATTAATAATCAGAAAAAAAGTCACCAGCTAATATCATTTTGTTGGTGAGAAGTCTCGTATTATATTTGCATTCGTAATGTGTTTAAATAGGATATGTAATCACGTTAAACAGAGCTTTTTCAGACAGCATAAAAGCATTTAGAACATGAATACTGATGAGGTTTGGAGGCTTCTTCCGAAAACAATGTTTGTTCTATACAGCCGTGCTGTTGAAATCTAAAAAGGGATGTTTAGATATAAAATTTTTCCTTTGTTCCTTGATATATGTTAGCAATGTCTAATATTTCACTAATTATTAAATTTACGAACTTTAGTCAGTATAAATGTCAACAAATATTAAAAATGTGTAAAATTTATGTATGGTTTCAGACTGCCTACATAAGAAATACTAAGGTGCTGTTTTTACATTACGGTCTTATGATTTGAGTGTAAAATTTCTATGAACATAATTAAAAACAACAGCCAAATATACTTATGACACACCCAAAATGCGTATTCGTTGTACAACTTTATTGTTATAAAACTTTCATTACAAATATTATAATATTTTAATGTTGGACCGCACAAATCCAAAATAATCGAATTTAATTATTTCGACTCTATTGTTCTGAAGTGAAATTATTGCCAACAATAATTAAATGGTGGTTGAAACCTACACAAATATATTTTTTTTGTACAAAGAGGGAAAAAACACACTACTAATAAATCCACCACTTTCATTAATATTTCATGAATCAGAACCATTAAAATTTCTGCAGCTCCCCCAAGCTAATTGCGCTTATAAAACCACTTACACAGTTTTTGCAAACAAACTATTTAATTCGATTTTATTTATAAGCAGCCTTAAAAAGGAAAAAAATAAATAAACAACAAAAACACATCAACAACCCAACTAGCAATTGTTGTACAATTGGCAGTTTTACGCAATGAAATATTTTCCACCCTAAAAAGTTTTTGTTTTTCAAATTTATGTTTGTCATAAAACTTAATTGAGTGAAAATAGTATCTGTATCAGCAATAATTGTCATTGTTGTTAACGAAAAACCCTTTTTTTAAATTTTGATGTGCTTTTTTCCTGCAGTAAAAAAGAATAATGAAAAGAATATTATGGATTATGGCAATTTAACTTAAGTATCAGAGTCCTTGTACATATTTAGTTTGAAAATGTTGAAAAGGCTACGTAAACTTTTAAAAACAAAAAAATTATGATGAGACTGTAGTTTATTCAAAAATCTATTTTCTGAATAGAAAATTCAGACTGATTTGATTTTATCTTCAGTCTGAAAAAAGGTGACTTTTACTTAAAAGTCATAATCTAATTATTAAATAAATAAAGTTCAGTTTTTTTTTTGGTTTCTTACATAATTTAGTGCCTGTTCGCCGATATCGAAGAAGTTCTTTCTTTCGAGCAATTACATTTGAAACAAAAACAAAATTTTTGAATTAATAAAAAAAGTTACAGAATTAAATTATGGAAAGTGTCAGTTCAAAATGGATGATAATATTGCAGTTGACCAAAAATGTTGAATTGCAGCAAAGAATAATATGGCGTTTTTCTGAAGGTGGTGTTGGCTAAATTGGAAAGCGAGTTGGCCACTAAACAAACTATTTCTTAGTGCATGTTATTCGATCTCTTAGCAGCGAAAGTCATCAACATAATGAATTAATCTAATTTAAATTAGTATGGCACTGAAATAATTGTTGTTGGACCATCTAAGTGATGAAGACGTAGCACTGGCCTCATAAAACAGTTTCGACAGCGATTGAATATATTCAAAGCTATTGTACCCAGCATCGCCCTCGTTCGTTGGTAATCAGAAATGTCAGCGAAGTCAATTAATAAAATGCCTGATTATACAGAATAAGAGAAGTTAGTGTGTCTAATTAACACCAGAGGCGCTGCAGCAATGCTCTAGGTTAGGTTAGGTGAGAAAGGGTAGTGTGAAATACACATCCACTTGGAGACCCAATTGGATCCATTGTGATTCCCTTCATTTATAATTTATTGACTAATTAGTCTCCTTACTGCACGAGGAGAAACAAAGAGCCGTTAACATCCATCATTCAACCATTTAATTCCCATGATAAAGCTCCTGATATCCTCAAGTTATCCGAATATCACTAATGCCCTCATGGAAACGTCTGCTCAGCCATTTTTGCCTATGGCGTTGCAGCCTTGGGCAATATCAGATGATATGCTCTATAGTTTCTGGCTCCTCTTCATCCCCACACATCCTACAGATATCCGGAGTGCCACTTTCCCATATGCTGGTCCTCGCTCTAACCAAGCAATGGCCAGTCAAGGCACCTACCAAGGCTCTCAAAATTTGCCTGAGTCTAGTTCTGTCCTTATGGCCCTCGAGACTCTACAATCTTCTCTATTCCTCCAGGAATGGTTAGTTCTGCTAATTGCCCAATTACTGAGTTCCCTATAGTAGTAACCGATTGGAGGTTTAACCGACCTGTCACTAACTGCCACATCTAATGCTGACCCTATTCTTGCCAGCCCATCAGCGATTTCGTTGCTCTCAATATTGCAATGTCCTGGTACCCAACATAGCCAGCAATGCTCTAACATAACGTACATTAGCAGTGTTGTAAATGTGCTCAGCCTTCTTCATTTTCAGCATATATTTTCTCTGCCTATCCGTTACCTTTAGTTCTGGCACAATACGTTGCATTACTTGAGGTCAACCCTTGAATAACCACTTGGTTTGGGAATTTTTTTTATTTATCTAAAGGTGAGGTGTTTGCCAACGAGCGTACAACAATAATTCCTTTTTTCCTTAAACAACTGAATTATAGGTTTTGACTTGTAATGGCTGTTTTTTCTTATTTGTGCTTGTCACACTTTCTTGCGTATGCCCCCCTATTTCATAATATTTGCCTTTTGTTTTTCTTACACTTTTCTCTTGTCGTTAAAATTTATATTTTTGTTATTTTCAATAAAATTTATTTCTTCCCACAAACCGTTTCTATTTGTTAACAATAAAAAAAAAATCGAGAAAAATTTTCTTTATGGCCGTTTTAATGTCATCTTTGTGGTAAAGGCAGAACGACAACAATTTTGTTGTATTTTTAATAATTCTTTTGATCTAAAACAGCAATAATTTTTGATTAATCACTTGGTCTGAAGATTTAGCGCCACTTTGAAAATCCATTTAAAAAGCCAATAAAAATAAACGTAGTCAGCTTTTATTAGTTCATAACATAAACATCAGACGAATAAAATGAAAAACAAAGTCAATAACAAACAACAAAATATACAAAAGTGTTTAGCAGACATAAACAATAATAAAACCAAAAAATAAAATATTTTGTTACAAAGGAAAAGTTTCACATTTTCATAACTTTTTTCGTTTTTTTTTAATCATGAACGTGTTGGCCAAACTAAACGGAAGTCAGAAATTATTCAGCTGGTTTGGATACTCGTACACACACACACACACTCACACAAACACAAGTATTTATCTGCTGCCACTAAAGAGTATATGTGTTGGAATGCATGTATACGAGCACGCGTATGTGTATGGATGTGGACAAAGTGTGGTTTTCATAACAAAAAGTTTTAAATAATGAACTCATTCATAGTTTCTACATAAATGTTGTTGTTTTTGTTCATTATGAATAGTTAATGCATCTCATCTAAAATAAACACCCAAATGGAAAATAACAACTTGATTTTGTTGTTCTAGTTCGGCAAAACTTTGTTTTGCTGCTCTTATATTTTTTTTATTAGACCCATACCTCTGCCCATTACGGTTTTTATTAATATATTTTTTTTTTGGGCTGTAGCAGCTCCAAAACTTACTTTTTTTATCAAGTTTTAGTATAAAGTTAATAGTTTTATTTAGATATTTTGTAGGCGAAAAAAGTTATAATTTGATTAAACGATTTTAAAGTTTTTGATTCCTTTATGTCATATTTAGTAAAATTAAAATTATCTTTAAATTTTTTATGGTCTTCAATTGCTTTATAACATTGTTGCAGTGTAAATAAATTGTGAAATATTAAAAACTAGAGCGTAAAGACGGAATGTTATGAATTGTTGTTAAAGAGAAATTTTCTTTAAACTACAGAATTTACTTTGAGGCTTCCAAGGTTAAGACTGTCATCAAGGTCAAATAGTTTGGCAGAAAAACGTTGCCTTATGATAAATATAGGCTAAGTTTCCAAACAATTAGAAGAGAGATCTTTAGAAACATTCTAGGGGATAGACTTGTTTTATTGCTTTGGCCTATCAAAATCTTATAATGTAAAAAATTTTACTTCACTTGCACAGAAAAAAATTAATTTCGCATTCAATTACTAAATTCATAATCCCATTTACATTTTTAATTGGAATGGGACCTATCACGAAATTTGTAAAACTAACAACCACAATTCGTAAATAAGTAATAGAAAAAAAAAGCACACGTATGTATGTTATTGTAAAAATCAGACAAAACCAAAAATCAGACAATGATATTAATAAAAGCAAAGAAAACATAAATAAAACATAAAATTGAATGCAAACAAATATTTGTTAAGAAAAAAAATCTGCATATTTTTTTCTGTGTGACATTTCACTTACGTTACATTAAAAGTTGCAAATCAGGATATTAATTCAACAACTTTCAACTCGTGCTGGAATAAACGAATTTAAACGAATTTTTTCAAAACATATTGATACAACGTATAGTCGCTTCAATTTGCATTAAAAAATGCCAACCTGGGATGTTTAAAAAATTTACTAAAAAGTGCGTGCCGACATCTAAAGGAAGCCAGAAATATAAGCGGCTAAAATGGTTGAAAATAATCACCTGCGTTCCCGAGTCCATCTTGTGTCCTTAGCTGCTTTTAAAGAAAATTTTTAAAAGGTTTTTTGAAGCAGAATAATTAAAAAAAAAATGTGTAATAATGATATAAATTATATCTACTCTCTTCATATCATAAAAAAACATCTTTAACACAACAAAGAATATTTTCTACTGCCTTCCCCTAAAGTTTCTTTATTAAAAATGCCAGGAGTATTAAATCTTCACATAAAAGATATAAAGCACCACCAATAAACATCGAATCCAATAGAATTGACAATACATTAAGAAGAAGTATTAAACAAGTACACACATATCCATCCACACATAAACTGACAATAGAGTCATGGTCACAAATGGTGCAATAATCAAATAATGTATTTCAAATGATCCCCCACTATTATATACCATTTAACTATTTTTGTTTATTGCAAATTATTGTTGTTAGTTAATGGCTCTCAATGATGTTCTACAACATGTTCATATTATTGTTCTACTATTTATTGACCAAAGAAGTCTATATAGAAAAATTGCTACAAAAGTTTTTATTTTGTGGCAAAGTATATACAATACCATAGAAAATTAGTAACATTTAAACAAATACATACATGCATATGCGTGTGGGTTTGTATGTTTTTGCACAAATATATTTGCAGCGAATTTCATAGAATGGTTGCCTATTAAAACGTTTAACATGGTTTTTTGTTTCATTAGAGATTTTGACTCTTATCGCCCACTGTGTTTTATAACTATTATAAATCTAAGTAACACAATACTAATACTCGTAAGTATGAATGTTAATGCGAATATTTGTCACATAAAACTTACTTTGTTATTTAGTATTTAAGCAGCAACAAACTCAACACAACTCCCCCAATGTGGCAGAATCAAAATAATTGTGGGGAAATTAAGTCAAATACTTCTAAACGGATAATACTGGTCCGTAAGAAACATTTCACTTAAATAAAACTAAACGGAACATAAGGCGATTCCATCGCTAACTGTGTATCCATTTTCATATTTTGTCTATCACCTAAAGATATTTTCTAATGAGCGTGACTAATATGATCTCTAATTTTGTTTCATTTAACTTGAAAAATTGTGAGTCCGAAATAAACACCAAAAGTTTCGTGATAAAACTACCTTTGCGCCACATCATTATAATTCTCTATTTTCAACTTTTTCGGAGTGATTCATAAATAAGTGGAAACAAAATTGTTTTTATAAATATATTTTTAAAAATTTTGTACATGGTGATAACTTTTCAAAAAGCTTACTGTACTGAAAATAAATTAAGCTTTAAATCACGAAAATTACTGGACAATTTTTATACAACATTGAAGTTCATATTATTTGTTTTATTTTGTTTTTAAAACAATTCGAAAGGACTAGTTTTCATAATACAAACAAATGATTTGGACAGAAAATCTATATAAAAACCATTAAGTTTTTTAGTGATTCCCATACAAATTTCCAGCTAAAATCATTTCACTTTAATGTGGAAACAGCAGCTAAAAATTTCAGTTTTAAACTTTTTATTACAATGAAGAATTATTTATTTATTTATAAAAACTTGGAGGTAATATTATCTTGCTTACTGTGGTGTATCGAATATCGAAATCGGACAAACCGGTCACAAATTATAAGGAAAGATAATATCGTGACCGCCTTATTTAGAGGTTATAGTACTCACGATCATTACAAATAAATTTGTAAGTGAGAAATAAAAACTTAAAATCACTTTAATTTAATGCACTTTTTAAATTCCAATTAATTTAATTGAAAAGAGATGACCAAAAATTTCTCTGCAGAGCAGGTTTTATCCATAGAATCGACGAAAAATCCTCAAACAAAGTTAGCAGATGAGTATTTCTTTTTAAGCTGAAATCACAAGTTTCCCACCTCCTCAGGAGTAGTGGTCTAAATTTCTAAAATTTGACACTTCTGTATAATTTTTCACTGTTTTTTCTTCTGTTTTTTGTTTGTGTTCTTGCCCGATTTCACATTTGTATTTTGAAAATCCCTTTATCATTTCCCCCAATATTAAATTAAACGCAGTACATTAGGTAGTCGTATTAAAACAAGTGCACAAACGAATTTATTATATAGACATTGTCACAAATGGTGCAAAATAATCTAATAATGTATTTGAAATGATCCCCCACCATTATTTACCATTTAACATTTTTGTTTATTGCAAATTTTTGTTGTTTATAAATGGCCTTCATTGTCGTACAATATGTTCATATTATTGTTGTGTTTATTGACCAAAGAAAAATTTCACAAAGTTTTTCTGTTGCAAACTTTATTTGCAGAATAAAGTGAAGTTCGGTTAGTTCTAACGGTGGACCCTAGGCAATTTTTATTTGTTCCTAATAGGCAAATCTTATCACGAGCGTAGTTATGAATATTTATTCTTAGGAATAATTTTAAGAAATTAACAAAGGTAAGAAGTTAACATTATTTGTTTTTTTTTCAAATGTGTACAAATTAAAAAAAAGAACAATTTGTGAAATAAAAAAAAAAAATGCTAAAATCGGACTACCCTACAGTCGTTCTGATGTGTATGAATTAGTAACGCAACAATATTGTAACAGGGAAAATTGTTAGCTGTTTGCCACAGTTCATTATAGCTGTTGTTTATGGAATATTACGTGTATATAAAAATATTTATACATTTTATGTATTGTACTCGTATACGAGTATGTTCATATATAAGCATATATTCTCATAAATACACTTCAAAAGAACTGAGTTGAGAGGCTAGAAAGAAAACCACAAAAGAAAATTTTATTTCTTAATATCTTATGAAATTTATTCTCTTTACTAGAAATCTAATATAATACACTATTTGATAGAAAATATATACTTATTCAGTTGCAAAACAATAGGGACAAAGAAGTGCGTAGCTCCAGCCTAAGTATCATTACAAATGCATTAAAGCCCAAGGAGTAACAACTTCACGTTAAACAAAAAACATTCCGTGATTCGGGATTTGCGAAGTTCCTAAAACCCTGGTATTGCTAAGTTCTCGATTACATGTAACCCTACTTAATTTTTGGAACTAAAATTTATAATAACAGCCGATTTATTTAGAAACTTTAATGAAATTTACTGTATGTATCCTCGAATAACATTGGGCGCGTTCAGCATAAAGAGCTGCTACTAAACAGTTTAGATGTATCAGCTTTTGATTTGATTAATTTTTCTGAACGGTCTGCTCACTTTTTTGTCAAAAATATCATATATAAAAAAAATTTTACTTTTTAATAAAATTGATTGAATTATGTAAAAACATTTCATAATATTTATTTGATAATTTATATTAATTAAAATTTAAAAATGTATTCACCCCTATCGTGAACAAAATGTGAAATTTTTGTTCCCATGAAATTTTCATTCCCCATGAAGGGAAATTTGGTATCGTGAATTTCATGGGAACGTTTGTTCCCGCTATCAATTCGTTGTGAATGTAAAATAAGAAAGAAGATAACAAAAATAAAAAATAAAAGAAATTTTTGTTATAAAATTTACTTGGAAATATATATTTTAAAGAAAACTTAAAAAAAGGAAAGCTAAATATTCAGTGTTGGAGCGATAGTTTATTTGCAGCTTTTATTTATTGCATTCTATCTTTTATGTGTTTAAATGGTTCGGCTACTTTTGGAAAGCCAACAAAACGAAAAAATTCCAACAAATTAAAGCTTCACAAATTCGCAGGCAATAGACTTGTTGTTTTGCATTTTGTTGATCAATACATCAGTTGGTTCCTTATTATTAGAAATTTTTCTTCAAATAAACTTTTTAAGCTTTAATATTCAAGTTGTATGAATAATTACATACATGTTTTGTTCTATTCCCCATCAAAAATAAAGTGAATAAATCGAAGGGAAAAGTGAAAAAACTTGTGGGATAAAAGTTATTCACGATAAGGGGAATTTTTTCATGGGAGCATTTTTTCACGTTATTATTCTGGACTGAATAAAATTTTTTCATGGGAGTTGTTCACGATTGCCATTAAGGGAAAAGGGAAAAAGTTACGAGGGAAAATTTGTTCACGATAGGGGTGATTATGAAATTTGATTCAAAAGTCAAACTGAAGTGGAATATCGAAATTTTATGAAATGTATCGTACATTTTCTTTGCTACCAAAAACAGTGAGCGCTCACTCAACATGTTTGCTCAACGATCAGTAATCAAAGCGTTCAGCAGATTATTGAGCAACAGTTGTGTAGCAAACTGTGTCTGCTGAACGCACCCATTAACCGACAGAAATGTAAATAAAAAAAAAAAATTGATATGTCAAGTCCACAAAAAAAAAAAAAAAAAAAAAATACCACTTAAGAAAATCTTAAAAATTTTTTAAGATTAAAATTAAATAGTTTGCATTCGCAAGTCTATTTTAGAAATTAAATTTTGTCTTAGATGTATGACCATCACAATGATGATGATGATGATTGTAACTAAAAACCACAGCTGGTGGATGTTTTTTATTGCGTTACAAACTGTTGTTGATGTCCTTCTTGCTGTTGCTATTTTGAATCATTAGACTATACATCCTTTTTGTAGTTGTTTTTCATTATTTTTTTTTTTTTTGTTATTTTTGGAAATTTTACTATTACTGTACTTGCTGTAAAAGTGTAACAGTTGTTAACATGCACTTGCGTAGCTTTGGATCTGGCTTTAACTGTGGCCATTTTTATTGTTACTTATTTGTCTACGTGTGTGTGTGTGTGTACATGAGTGTGTTGTTTGTGTCAGTTACATACATGAATTGGTTTAGTTTTGTTTTTGTGTTGCTGTTGTAAAATATTGTTGTGTTTAGTGTAACCTTTAGACATCAGTACCTACAAATTGTAGAGGGTTTGTTTTCTTTTGCTTTATTTTTTTATACCATTTTTTGTTTTTCTTTTTGGGCAATTTTGGGGGTCGTTGTCAATTTGGAAGCCAGATGTACACATATTTTCTAATGATTGCAAGACCATTTATGCGACATCGATATTTAATAGACTGGAACTATCAAAGCATTTACAAGGGTGGATGATTTAAATTTGAGGACATACGAGAATGTATGTAAATTGCAACTAACATCCATAAATTTTTTGTTTATATATATCTCTTTACTTTAAGGGGCATACAAGCTCACAGGAAATATTTAAGTAAGTTTTAAATTTATGAATTTTTATTTTAAACAGTTTTTTGGATGGAATTTCTTTAAACAAAATGTGTATAGTAACATGATGTTAAACAACCAACCGCCTGGCTGATAAAAAATCTTGTTAAAGTACTTGATATTCATTCTCTTTTGTAGTTTGATTTTAATTAACATTTAACATTTGTGAGTGAAATAATAAAATCTAAAAATTAAAAGAAAAACTGTACATAGAAAAAGAATTTAGCAGATGTTTAAAATTCATATCAAGTTCATTGTGGTCAAGTAGTGAAATTAATCTTCACTTTTCCTATCAACAAAAAATGGAAAATCATTTCATATTTAATTATTCCCTTTTGGAAGAAAAATAACACTCTACTGAACTTGAAAATTTCAAAATTTTGTTAGCAACATTTGGTCTAGAACATCTTTTTTAATCAGGTCACTTCCATCATATAATAACAACATGATAAATTTATTAATAAATTACAATAATTTTAAAATATATTTATTCAGTTATCTTCTATATTTTAAGCTTATGGTCTTTATAATTCAAAAAAGTTAGTTGAAGTTACTTTGCTTGTGTATATTTTTTAAAATCTTTTTCAATATTTCGTCACCCCTTGTGTGTCGGCTTCTGTCTCTAATAATAATTTGAAACATTTTAATTTAATTTAATTAAAAAGTAGTAAAAATAACTAGAATCATTAATTTTTTTATTAAAAAACAAACCGTGACATCGTTTTGGCAGGTTGTTTTTATAACGCATTCGTATTTTGCGCCATAACTCACGAGCAATATGAACAAAAACCTTTAAGTTTTAAAATATAAATTATTTACAAATTTTGCTTCAAAGTTACGACTTCTTTGTTATTTGCAATTCAGCACTGAAAGTTAAACTAATTATTCTCTCTAAAAGTTCTAAAGCTAACTATAAATTTTCGATTATTTAATAAACATTTATATTTCAATTAACGTTCGTTATATACTTTTTAACAATTTAATATCGTTTATTTTAAAATCAACTTTAATTATGATTTATTAATATTGAATTGAATAAATAACAAAATAAAACTGTTCGATAGCACGATACAAATATGCTAAGCCACAAACAATGGTGTGATTACCCCTCATTTTCTGTCCCCTTCAACCACGCAAGCCACACAAACAAATCAAATCAAATCACTTAAGCATGCATTTAAATAATATAACTTCTGTGTCGAAACGATTTTTTTCTCTATACCATTCAATTGCCCAGTTTGGGGATTTGCATGGAAGTTGAAACGTTGTGCTTTTTTATCTTTCAATTTTGGACCTCAAAATATATACAGACCAAAAAAGACAGACCGTTTATTGTATGAAAACAATGAAAACTTAAATTGCAATTTAAGCAAAAATACGTTGAAAATCTTTTGTTTTTTATATCAAACGTATTTATAGCAACCAACAGTGATGAACGGAAAAGGGAATAAATAATAATGGAGTGACAAAAGAAGGGAGCTAAATAAAGTGAAACAACTGAATTGCTGATGCAAACATTGACAATATATTGTACAATATACAGTTTTTGCTGGATACTCGGATTTTCAAATAAAATGAGTCAAGGGAAAAAGTTTTTGGTGATTATCGAGAAGTTTGTGTTTCGAAAGGTTGCACGTTATCGAATCATGTTCAAAATTATTTTAGATTTCAATCCAAATAAAATTTGAAATGAATATTTCAAAAGTACATAGATGCGAACAATACATAGTCCAAAGAGCAATGAAAAAATAATATCATTTTAATTTCGAAACTACACAGCAGAACAGAAAAATAGCAAAACGTAGTTTGCTAAAGACATTTTATTTAGAACTTTTTTGGAAATGCATTTGTAAACATTTATGTAAATAGATATTTTGTATTGAACTTACATACACATGCATATAATATTAATTCTTTATAATTATTAATTATTATTTAAAAATTTTATTTTAGATTTAAATAACAAGTCAGAGCTGGATATGCAATTGTTATCCAACCCAAGAACAGCTGAAGCATAGACACATCTATTTAGTATTTTTTGCACCAAACATTTTCAACAGAGATTTTTCCCAAGGATTAGGAGGGGATATTAAAATAGAATAGTTAAAAAAAGAAAATAACAAAACGCATAAAAATACAATTCTACAATCTATTGTAAAAATGTTCGTATTAGAATATCAGTGTATAGAATAACCGCTGTGCTGTGGAAGTGGTGGCAACAACTCAGCATCAGCATAAATAAAGTTAAAAAAATTCTATTGTTTGCAAAAGAATATAATGATTTAATTCTGTTCGGTACTCATATTATTATTTTTTTTTGCTCTATATATGTTACGAGTATGTTTAATATTTTTTATTGTTGTATGACATACAAAGCATTATCTGGTGTCGTAAGCCTTACAAAAAGGCAAACGGAAAAAGTTACTTTTATTTCTGGATTCATTTATTTACTCATCCAACTAAACTTTCTGGCCATGTTGGCTTCGTTGAACTTTCAAACACATTTGTTTCTTGTGATAAGTTAATAAGAAAATATTTTATGCATACAAATATAAAAATCATATAATAATGAAAATCATAAAACTAAGGATGTGGCTGTAACACTCGCATACATAAACACAAAGTCTAACATAATTCCTGCAGGCGTAAATTTTTACTTTTTTGCAATCAAATATTTGTGTGTGTGTTTGTGTGTGGGTGTGTGGTGAGAAGTTTTATGGTTGTTAATAAAAACAATAAATCATCATGTGAAAAGTTTAGTTCAAACATTCTCTCCCCCCTCCCCCACTTACAATACAAACGATGCCTTAATCAAACTTTATAACAGTGATGTCCACCCCTCACTTACATTCTTGTTCTAGAACCCGGATTTTTACTGTTACAATTTTCAAAGATACATTATAAAGACGATAAAAAGATCATAAATCATATTATTGGTTGGTTTTATCATTAATTGATATCAATATTTTTTAGCCAATAAATGAATGCATTAAGATTTATTTTTGTCAATGCCTTTTTGTATTTGACAACGTTGACACAGTTACAGTAGAGAATTTATTCCCTTCTCGCCATCTTTTATTAAAGATTTAAGAAGATAAAGATTCTTGAAATGTGGATGCTAAGCATTTATACTCAATTTTTAAGTTCTGTAAAATATAAATGTTACCATTGTTTGCCTCCGCCAGTTCAAGAAAATAAGGGACTAAGGATAATGTACAAAAAAGTATCACCAGATTTTCTCTGGTAAAATAATTAAAACCTTAAATTAATGCCCACATCTAAGATCTGCAAAGAAAGTAGTTAATTCTTCAAAGATTAAGATTAAAAATATCATATGCGATGCGTTTCACACAGGCTTAAAAACAACTTAAAAATTTCTATTTTTGGTTTTTCATTACAACATTTTTATTTTTCCATTTAAATTCTTAATGCTCTTTATCTTTTTTAATATATTTCTATTTAGAATTTTTTTTTGTTTTTTTATTAGTCTTAAAAAATATTCAACAATAAAACACACAAATATTTTTAAAGCACTAAAATCCATTTACAAAAACTTCAATTGTTCTGTTAAAACATGTTTTAATCATCACTGATAAATCACATTTGACAATTTTACATGTTTCCGCTTTGTTAAACGCAAAATGTGTGTGCGCTAACCAAGCGTGTTATGTCACAAATAATATAAAAATATATAAAAATAAAAAGAATTTCATTTAATCCATTTTATCGATAAATACTTTTCTTCTCTGTTTATTACGAACAATAAAAAAACAGGGTAATTTACGCAAAATCATGTTTCAAGTTTTTATTTTAACATAAATGCATAAATATGTAGGGTTGTACATAACACATACTTATGTACATACATGTATAAATACATAATATAATATATGAATAAAGCCAACAAAGTAAAAAGAGATCGATCTTAACAGGTAAACACTCTCGATCAGATGAATAGAGCCACCTAAATTTCTGATTTATAATTTGCTTTTGATAACCAATCCTCTTTAGCCATCGAAAAGGTAAGTTTTTAAGATTATAATGCAAGAGCATTGTAAAGGTCCTTTGAAAAACAAGAGGTGTTTTTTCATAGGTACGATTACAACCTTTTTAAATAATTAAATTCAAAAATTAATTATTTATTAATAATAATCAAAATGTTATAAGTTTTCTTCAAAAAAAAACGGTTTGTTATTAATTGTCATGTCTAAAACTTTTCTGTGGTCTTTTGAAAAATTTATTTCACATGCAGACGAATATCGTTACTTCTACTTTTCTGTCTACAAGGACCTAGAAAATACACTAGTATATGTAGCTTATGAGATCATATATAAAGTGGAAATTATAAATTTATAAACACACCTAACTTTTTTATTAAAGTTAATAATAGAGAATGCCTCAAAAGGTTTAATGCAAAAAAAAAAAAAAAATTGGCAAGTTATTTAAACATTTTTATATATTCTTTATATTGTATTTTTTTACTTACTTTAACAACTCAATTTGATGCCGTTGTTAAACGATTTTATGGCGCGTTTTATGTTTATGGCACCTTCTCCCAACGAAAAAAAGAAGAAAAAAAAAAAAAAACACAAGAACAGAAATAACAGAAGTAGAAGTAATTCCAGTATGTGAAAGTATTCCGTTACATTACAGTATGCACGAGAATATACTTACTACACCTACGCATGCAAACGTTAAGTTTATTATGCATGGTAGAACACACACACACACATACACACATATAGACAAACTCACGATTGTGATATTAAAGAATAAAAATATGTTTTGTATACGTGTATGTTACAAAAAGTAAATAAACAACTTATGTAGGCCCAGCAAACACTAGGGTTACAGCTCGGATATGTAAATTAATTTGATATTGAGATCAAATACATTTTTCCGATTGATCGAATTATTTTAAACCTGTCAGTAAATATTTTTGACTTGTGTGCAATCGATCTTTTTACGTCAAGTATTGAGAAAAATCTCTTGTCAATTTGGCTTCCAAATTTACTTAAAAAGCTTACAACTTATCTGTCCCGATCTTCATGGCAACCGAAAAGTATAACAGAATAGGAACAGCGAGAAAATACCGGTGGAAATTTAATAAGTCAGCTGTTAAACAGAAGGCTCTATGGATAGAAACTATTCACTTTTTTCCGCATTATTATAGACTGTTAAATTAAAAATACTGAGAGTGGTGCAAGCTATCGTGTTCGTGTCATATTCATATTTTTAGATTGCAATAATCTTTCTTTGAAAGCAAATCATTTTTAATTCAATATTAAACCAGCATGTTTACTGGGTGCTATATCGTGTGCATAAAAAGGAGTGATTTTTTTTATTTTTGAGGAATATTTTTCTTTAGTAGACTTGTTCCTTTTAATGACAAGAGTACATCTTTCAAATCCTGTCATTTTATATTGAAAGTAAAAAGTCAAAATGGAAATGTTTATATAAATTGGAGATGGCAGAGTGACTACCTATTCTTAGAAATAAATGGGATATGTAAGTAATTCGTCTACGATTCAAGGCTGCCTTTTATTTTCGCTCACTCTCATTCACTTTAGTGTGAAACGCATAACAACGATATAAAAAACTGTTCTACTGATTTCATGTGTAGTAAACAATAAAGAGAATTCATAGTTTTGGGAGCGACAATAAAATAATTTTTGCATGTTAATAAGAAAAGTTTCGTAAAATCTAAATAATTCAAAACCGATCAGAATTGAAATCATTCCGATCGGAATGTGTTGCTCGCCCGTGTATATATTCTCGCTATAAATTGCAATTATTTTATCACAGAAAAGATAAATTATATAAATATTTTTACTTCCTTTACGAGACGATACAAAAATCAAATGTGAAATAATCCTTAAAAATCTTAATATGAAATTAACATAAATGTCCATCCTTGTATTGGACAAAAATTGTGCTGAGCCGGTTTTCAGGAGTCTCTATAATTTTTTGTATCGGGGTTTCAGAAGATCTATTTTAGAATTTATGTATTTTTCTATTTGCTGTTTTTCTTTAATAAAAAATCGTTTGAAAAAAAGATTTACGTTTTCATACTTGAAGCCATTCTAGTGGGCAGTAGATCAACCAAAACTATCTGCGTGTAAACAAATTTTCTAAAAATTTTTAAATAAAAAACTCTGCGTAGTAGAAAAAAATTCACTGCATGTACAGTAGTGCAACTAATACCAATAAGCTGTTGTTATGTGTGATTCCTTACAATCCATTTAAATCACATGGGCGTGGCTCATCTCTAAGATGAACACAAATATATACGAGTATAAGTATTTACTTAAACAACATACTGACAGATTTATACAAAATTTATGAACCGAATAAAGGATAATAATAAAACTTATTGCTTTTTGTTATATTTATATCACTCCTGACCCATCCTCCCACCAACACATAATAAATAAGGACAACTTTGAAGCTTTTAAATATTTTAATTTAATACTTTTTCTCTTTTCCAAATTTACATTAATTTTAACTTAAGCTCTTCACTGAAAAATATTTATATAATTTGCAATAAACATAATTTTTAAAAATAAATGTCCATAAAGCGTTGTGTTGTGTCAAAGGACTTTATGTTGTTGATGCATTGAATGATTTGAATAAGAGAATTTGAGATACTGAATTCATAAAATTACCTCATAAGTTAAAGCTGAGCGGTGGCGTATAAGCGACGTTGAGATTTAATTAATAAACACATTTTGTATTTACATATTTTTCAAAATTTATGCTTTTAATTAACTTTAAAATTCTTACGAAACGTTTGCTGGAAAGACTTATGATCATAAAATAGTACCGAATCGGACTTCATTATAAGCTTTATTGTAGAGAAATACCCAATGATACTGAAGCTGTTGCTTAAAGTGGAAATAAAGAACGTTAGTTCGATCACTGATCAGGAAAAGTCATGAACATCATTAGTTTTGCAGATGTGCATATGTGAGAAATTGTTGTAAATTGTTGTTTGACTGTTTTAATGATGAAGGCATTGTTTTACTGACCACTTAGCTGAGATTCATTAAAGCTTACTCCTTCATCGTCAATTTTAGTAAAAACGAAAACATATATCTTAGTGCATAAAATTTTATTATGAAATCTTTATAACTGGCACTCTTGGTGTATTCAATTCAACCAGAATCATTCATAAAAGATTGGCAGAGATAATTTATGCTTTGAAACCGATTTTTCCCCACGAAATGCTTACATTAAGCCAATATTAACTCTAACAATCGTTTATGAATAAATCAGTTCGAGTGTATTAAATTCAATATGTCTGTAGTGAAACTTTTAATTAAAGTTCATTTATAACAAACACATTGTAAATTAATTTAAATTTATATTTTATTTCTTTTATAACAAAATTTTATAAATACGAAATACAAAAAAAAAAAAAATAGAATTGTTAGTACAACAAAGATGAATCGGCCAGGCAACAAAAAGCACTAGATGAAGAAACACTCGAAATGGAGACATGAACCATTCTTCTCTCTTTCTATAAATAACTAACTAATATTATTAGAAATGAAAATGAAAATTAAAATTGTTTGAGAAAATTTATAGGTTCATAAATCAACATACTTGTAAAGAAATATATATTCTTTTAGATAGCGAATGTAAAAGAAACAGAAATAGCAACAATAATAACAACAAGTTGTTTTAACTAAATAACGTCCTTAAAAAGATGCATGCATGTATAGGTGTGCGTGCGTGCGTATGGCTGTGTGTCTATATTTTTGTTTAAAGTTAATATATGTATTGTAGTCGTTGCTGTTCGCTCTTATTGCCGTGGCACTTAAATCTAAGACTGTGAAATATCTTTCGAGTCTCTGGTTAAAACGAATGTCTACAAAACACTTGAAACATTATGTGGCGTCATTAAATTCCCATTACAATATATTGTATTGTCACAATCTGTGCGTTGGCGTTGGCGTATGTATCTGTGTTCATTTGAATTTGTATGAGCCATCAAGATGTGTTGAGTGCCAAAATGTGCCATTTTTTTCTGGTGAAATGTTTTGTTTATGATTGCCGAAATCAAACAGGAGCGTTGTGCAAGATGATGACACCACCATTCTTGAGCTCCTTAAAATTGAACTTAAGTGTAATTTTTGCAAAATAATTTAAGATGTTTTTCCTTTAAATGCTTTTCAAAGCTATTAAAATTATATCCTTGAAATATTCTTTCTTTGCGAGTGTTTCAACAAAACCTTCAAGCATGTGCATTATAGCGCCAACCTATTTAGTGACCACAATAAGGAAATGCTGATAACAGTTTTGGATCTATCAGTATTCTGAGACGGACCTCGAACATATGATTCAAGGATTTCAGTAGAAATTGTGAAAGATATGTTTGTTCGTCTGTAATAATTTTCATTGTTCGTATACCTTTTAAGTACCGAAGGGTAATATTCCGATGGGATATCCTTGCAAACGACAAATATTAATATTGGCTCTTTCTGCCATTTTCTTCTTGTCAGATCTATGAAAAAGAATTATTTCTTTTCTAAAAATATTTGAATTTGTAAATTTAATTGCTACTTTTTGCAACAAATTGAAAAATGCAATGAGATTCTAATCGCAAGATTGGCAAAATTTTATTTTTGGCTTTAACTAAAAAGGGTCCTTAATATATATTTAAATATATATTAATATAGTTTAAATAACCAGTCATACACCGAACTTAATTTCGATCAAAAATGGTTTGAATTCCGCAAGGTGAGTCTTCAGAAAACGAAAGACGAATATTTCTTATAATCAAACCATTTTCGAAATTCAAACTGGAAGTGACAATGAATTTTTCTACTAACATGCATACTTTTAGGGGCGCATGTAAAATAAGTTTTGTATGTTAATAAACATTGGTATTAAAAACAAACGTCAATGCTTAGAAAAATCTTCATCAGTGGAAAATCGGAATGCAATATAAATGGAATCTGAAGACTGTAAAACAAATATTATCGCTTAAAATTAGGAAATTAAAATCATTTCGATCGAAATGCGTGACATGCCCGAATATTTATGTGTATTCGTAATAGCAGTACAAAATGAAATAAAAATTTCATAAATTTAAAGTTTCCCCTGTACTGTACACGCCTCTGCATTTAAAAATTAAAATTAATTATTTAGAAATATAATTATATTCAATATTTTCACTGTAAAACTAAAAAAGCTACCAAAAAGTTGTGTGTGTTGCGATATTACAGTCTGTCACACGACTAGACTCTCAGTCCCTCCGTCCAAAGTCAAACAATGATATCAGACAATCGGCTAATAAATGAATATAAAAAGTCACAAAATAATTTTGTATGCATAAAGCAAATTAAAGTTCAAATTGTGCTCGTTTGCACGTACGTATGTATGTATGTATGAATTTTGAATTTTGTAATAGATGCCATTGTCATGATGCCATTAGTGATGACTTTTGCTTTTGCATTTACACCGAATTATAATTGCTAAGGAATATAGGAGGCATACAAATTTAAATGTAGAGATGTCAGCCAATCTACAAATGTTAACTCTGCTGTTTCTCATATAAATTTTCATTAAAAAAATTTGGTTGTGAATCGCTGCACCAGACATAGAAATTGAAATTTTATCTTTCATTTTCCATTCGCCTGAGAGTGTGTCTGTGAGTGTTTGTTTACCAGTGTCTGAGTTGGTTTCAAAGCAGTCTGCCGCATAATGATTTTTAATTTTACAATGCATTTGTTATTCCAATATTATTTTATTTTGTGTGTTTATGTGTGTATTTTTTTTTTGCCATTTTTTCTGCAATTCTTATTTCATTTATTTGACTGAGTATTAAAAGGATCAAACAGGATAATGCTTTTATTGTGTTTAACGAAATGAAATGCTAAAGACTTTGAGTAATGTTTGAAATTATTTCCATAAAAGCGATTTTTAAAAAGCTTTAAAAAACATCTGGTGAATAAATAAGCGTTTGATATGAAAATGTTTGTATGTATGTATATCCTACATACGAGTATGAATGTGTAAGAAATATAATTAATTTTTTTCTCATTTATTGCAAATAACATAATGATGTAATTTTGTTTTATTTATTATTTTAACACATCTGGAATATATATAAATGCACACACCTAAACTAAAGTAAATATATATTCGAAAAATAGGCATCATTCGGACAATCTTTTGTTGAAAAATACGTAAATTTTTTAAATAAAGTTTAACGTCTTCTAAGTGACATCTAAAATAGTTGTGCATTTCACGTTTTGTGGTGTCATGCCATCAGAGTCAGAGTAGACATCCTTGACTATAATTTGAACACTCTAAATATTAATATGTCAATGTGATATAACTAAAACCGATTCAACTGAAGCGCATTAATTAACATTTTTTTCCTCTGGAATATCTAGACTATTGTAGCATTATGCCATTTTAGGTGATTGCGTGGCACCATTGACATCGTCTTTACTATCAAAGGATATGATTGCAAAGAAGATATGATTATGTAAAATATATTTTAATTAAACTAATTCCTAAGAGAAGCTCTGAAGTATTTGGGGCGGGCAACTTCTTAGTCTAGTCCTATACTATATATTCCTGGTTCAAGATTTGTGTTTTTTGCATTCCAAATTCAATTAAAATTTAATATATAATTTTACGTTGAAAACTTTTAAGAGTAAGCGTACTCGTCATTGTCGGCCGATCATGGATTTAAGTGCAATACAAGTTTCTTTTTTCCAAATGTTTTGAAAAAAGAATAATATTTTTCATAAGGAAATCCAGATCTTAAGGAATATCGTCGTGTCTGAAAAACTTCGTGCAATTACAACAGCCACTTTTAAGAAGGATTTTTCATGCTGAAGTAATGTTTCGTAGCTAAATACGATTGTGACCTTATATTGGTTTCAGAATTAGGTTTTACAACAAAAGCTTACAATATATCCTGAGAGTATAATTTCCTTCAATAAGTTAATTTGAGCGTCAGAAAAATGCAGTATAGGGTTACTATTGATTTGCAAACAACACTTAGCATTTGTAATGATCCAAATTACAATGTTGCAAATTAAATAACATTGATCCCTGTTTTTAAACTCATGGAAGATGTCATATATTTTATATACTTAAATAACAGAATTTACAATAGTTTAATAAAGTTATAAGAAGTTCTCCGACTCAGTTTTCCATTTCTGCAAGTGCAAGGGACGAATATAACAAGAAAGTCAAACAAAACTAAATTAAATAATGATTTGCCATTGGGAAACTCTAACTCCTAAAGACTACTAAACAACAATTGAAGTCACTTCAATGTTTTCCATTTTTTCCTGTTTCTAACTCAGAAATATGTATATAAAATTTTGCATTTAGAACAAAATGTTGCAAATATTGATTTGCTTTCTATGTTTGGTTAAAAAAAAGACATTAAAATTTCTACTATATATATTTTTTTGCACACAAAACTGTAACTAATGGCAGGGAATCGAATTAAATAGAATAGAAAAATGAAATGAAAAATATATATATAAAATCAATGTGTTTGTTGTTTACCAGAAAACAATAGTGTCTAGACTTGTAAGTATTAAAGTCACATACTTACTTGCTCTTGCAACATTTTTATGGTAGAACAAAGTATTTACGAATAGTATAAAAATTCATATTCCAATACATCTTGACAATGGCAAATTGAAGTTAAATAATAAAAGAAGAATTCACAAATAAATATGCAAAACCATAAAAAGTAAAAAATTCAATAAAAAAACATTTAATTGTGTTGGACAAATGAAGCAAATAAATATAAGAGTATAATTTTAGTTTTAAAAATATTTAAACTTAAATAAAACAATTATCGATCGAGGATAGAACACATTGGATATAATCGGAGTTCTAAAGACGATTTAACACTCTGCAGGCTCTTGTAAAGTATTATGCCACTATTTTACTAAAAGCCAGGATGCAAAGTCATTTGCGAACATCTTCGAAATAATATAGAAGTACCACAAATCTAAAACTGTTTTCCCAGTTGCATTTTGTCTATGGATTTCTACAAACAAAAAATGTATACTCTACCAAACCATTTTTGGCATAATTACAAGAGAAAGGCTTTAAACCTTTCTAAAATCGGCTGTCAGCATAAACCACAACCAGAAGAGAATCCTTTAAGACTGGCCTATTTTTTAATCTTTTTATTTCTCAGGCTTAGTTTCATTAGTTTTACGCAATTTTTAATTTAGAAAAGAGATATTTAGAGATACTGAATAAATAAATTTATGAATATTACGGAGAAAATTGTATTTCGAATTATCTGTAATAAATATAATCACTATAATAGAGTTACTTAGTTTAAATTTCGACAATATACCAACAAGCTAACCAACTCTCAAACACACACACATTCATAAAATTATTAAGTTAAATGGTTGCTATTAAATATTAACACACCATGACGAGACTTTAAGCTCATAGCATTTGTATTTCTATTTTTTTATATCAAATCATAAAATCTGCAAGCATTTACAAGTTATAATCTACCACACGCTACAGGAAATAAAGAATGTACCCAAACATACACCCTCACACAAATACTTTCTGCAACTCGATTTGCAACACTTATTCCCAACTGCTAAATTCATACAAACATTTATTATAAGAAAAAAAATTGTTTTAAAACAATGTGATCATACCAGCACTTGCCACGTAAAAATTAATGTATACTTAAATTCATATTCTGAATTTGAAGTAAAAATGTATTAACTATTAAACTAAGATTAACAGATTATTCTTAAACATATTCTAAGTTATAATGAACTGTTATACACATACATATTTTTTACTGAAATTCCTGTTGTTTCGCTGCCAAAAAACTAAATATCTGTTCTTAAAAATATTACAAGAATTTTTGTTGAGTTTTCTTTCCACCAATTTTTAGTAGAACAATATTATTGTATTCGGACTTGCTACAATCTTAGCACAAATGACTGTGAAAACGTACTAGCTTTTACGTATATAAGTTTAGTTTGCATGTGTATGTGTGTGTTTCTTACACATGGCTACATGCAACAATTTTAAGTGATAAAATGGGAAAAACAATGAATAAAAGCACAACTATTAAACATTCATAATTTGTGGCATGTGCATGCAATGCATGTACATTTATTAAAAAAATGAGTGGGCAACAGAACGAGAACAAATTAAATAAAAGAAAATAACCAAATCGTATGGGGGAAAAATTAACAAAAGAAAAAGAAAAATGAAAATATATGGGGAGCGCCGGCTGCGTATGTTTAATATTAAATGGACAAGTTAAATAAATATTAATCATACGCAGCAATAAGTTGCGTGTTAAACATGAAACGTGAAATTAAATAAATGAAAATAGTTTGAACCAGCTCCATATTATAAAAAAAAGTATAATAAAAGAACTTGGAGAAATTGTTATATAAAATATTTAAGTTTCATCTCACTTAGGAGTTTTCTGGTAAAACTTGGATTTTATAAAAAAAATTGTACAGTTTATTTAAAACAATTTTAAAATAATATTGGAATTTTATGAAGAAATTGTTTAACTTTAGTGTACATATGTATATGTGTGTAAATAAACATTTATGCTAAAAAAACTAGAGGACCTAAAATATATTTTAATTAGATAGTTTTAAAATATCCTAAAGTGAAATAAATACAAATTATACGATTGCCAAAACAATTCTTAAAGAAATTTACAAGAAAACAAGCCTATCACATATAGTCATCATTTATGTAGGGTGTACAAACACTTGTAAGAACCAGCGATAATTAAACATTTCGCCACAAGTTCAATATCATAAAGTACTTCTATAGTTCTCACAATACACTACAAAAAACATATACACATGTTTAGGGAAACTTTAATTTAAACATACATGTATGCGTGTTAATAGAACATTAACTTTTAATAAAAGCACACACATGCAAACATACACTTAAGCATACAAATAAGAATAAGGTTGGAAGCTAAATGGAAAAAAGGAGAATTTTATGAAAGAATTTCTGTTTCCGTTTAGTGCCTTTTCCATGAACTCTAGTGCAACATTTTCCTATTAAGAGTTATTCAAGGGTATGCTTTTGTAAATTTTATTTCCTTTAATTGATTTCATTCAAACACTTTACATTGAAATTAAAATCAACACATGCTTGTAGTATTTAATTTGTTTTAGTTTTGTTCTTTGTTGCTCTTTGATAAGATTTCAAACACTATTATGCTAACACTCGTATATTCTTGTTAGATAACACGAGCATTTGTTGAATGTGGAAATGTTAACTGTATCTAATGCGATATAAAAAAACATTTTACCTAATTTCATTTTATGATAAATCTAAATTAGTAAGCCTTATCTGTCTGCTAAAAATTCTTTAGTTTTTCTCTCGTTTAAAGAAATTTTTATTATATATATAAAAATTCATTTTCCTACATCCTTTTATTGCGAGTGCAAAAGAATTATTCCCAGTCATCATAGTATTGTTTGTACTTTGCTTAAAGTTCTAAATGTAAAAATTATATTTTTTTTGGCTGTTGTTTAACTTTGGCGAATTTTTTAAATACAATATTTTCAACGGAATTGTTTCCTTTTTCCAGCTGTAGAGAATTATTTTTCTTTTTATTTCAAAAGTGTTTTTGGATCGTACAAAAAATTTACTAAAAAATTTTATTTTAATTAAACATTTTTATTTAGCTTTTCAATTACTTTTACATAAATCAATTTGTAAATTTATCTGAAGTTTATAATATAAATTTTTTTTTTTACTTAAATCTGCGGTTTTTTAAAGCTGATTGTATTTATTATACACCTTGCAGTGTGGCTCATACATAAGAGTTGAAATTATATATCGCTTGGTTTAAATGGTATAAATATAAAAAAAAATATCAGATAGAGAGATGTATTGTCTCAAGAAACCAAGTAACTTGAACGCTGCTTTCAAGTAATGAAAAATTTCATTATTAAATGTCGAGGTGTTGAAAAACCTACTAAGTAAATGTTATTATTCCTGTATTGTATTATCAATGTGTTGCAAAGTAATCGACTCACCATTATTCCCGCAACAAGAGCCTGACGAGTTAGAGTGTAAAGACAAGGGCAAAACATACAAAATTCACGATGAGACTTCTGCTTAATTCTTTGGTGAATGTCAACATCCAACTTGTGTTGCTGTGCTGCATAAGTGTTGCTCTAACGATTTTAATAGTGGCTTTTATAAGGTCTTTAATTACAACACTAAAAAATTGATAGTCAATGAAAAAATTACCCTTATGAGATGAAAAATCAATGTCTGGGAAAGCCCAGATCCAAGCCAACTAAATTCTTGTAAAAGGATAAGGCCAAGGCCTAAGATAAGCAAAACGATCTATGACGCTATTCTAACAAACAAATACAAAAAGTCACTACTAAATGAAAGAAATTTCCTTAAATTACTGACGGGTTGGTTTACCAGACTCTGCGATCTCGGTAGACATCAATTTCCCTTTTTTTGACTGATTTATGTTGATTATGCGAAACAGAAAAAGAGGCGCCGAAGCGTATTCTCAGAGCAAAGAATAAGGTTTTTTGGAGGTGACTTCAAATGAGATTTAAATTCTCTCCCCGTGTAGAGTAGTTGGCGTTATTCGCTGTCTTAATTTACACCTGTGAACCTTTGGGCTGAACGAAAGGTCTTTTGGGTCGCTGCGCCTATGGCCTCACTTAATAATAATATTATCGTTTCTAATTTTTAATGAATAAGAAAAAGGGAAATAAGAAAAATCTATCACAATTTAAAGATCTTAAGTTAAAAAGACTGTTTTCTTATAGGATATACGAGTATTAAAAAATATTACACAGATGAAATAACAGCCGGCAATGCAAATTAGGCCCAAACTTAAGGAATTTGTTGGTGAAGCTTTTAGCAACAACAAATATTGCAGATATTTACACATACAGAGTAAAAATAAAAATATATTTTAATATAATTTAATTTCCAAATGCATGATTTTTACAGATCAAGAAGATATTTTGCTTCTAGCAGCATCTCAAGTGCATTAAAATACCAGCTGCACTGTAAAAGTTGTAAATTTTATATCAAATTGCTTATAAATTCCACAAATTTTGGAATTATGAATATAGCAGAAGTCTGCGAGGGTAGAGAGAGAAACTCTAGAGTTTAGGATGCAAAAAACTAAGGAAGAAAGTTTTTTCAGCATATTTACTCAGTGTCCCCAATTGAATGTTCTTAGTGAGCCAATTTTACTTATTTAATTTAAATCAATTATTAAAAAAGAATTAAATAAAATATGTATTGTAGATTTGAACAACCCACGTATCATCATAAATTTTATGCTTAAACCAGTGCCACTTGCCATAAGTTATATAAGCGTTTAATATAAAATCATTATAATAAAAAACAAAACAAAAACAAAATTAACATAATACTCGCACTAATAATGTGGAAAGCAGACCACCGAATTCCCAACATTCACCCTACCCTTTTAAAATCTTTTGGCAAATATTTTGAAATTTTTTCTCTTAGTATTGAGATGTACTCGTAGTAGGGGAAAATAAAGCAACAAAGATTTGTTACATTAATTTGCATAAAAAATTCATAAATAACATACAAGAATATTAAAAAATAAAAATAAAATGAAAATAACACACTGAATTGAAAAACGTTGCATATGTTACAAACAAATATCATCAAGAACAACAACAACAGCAGCATTATAAAGTCAAAGACAAGATGAAAAACCAGCTACAGCAACATTATTGAAATGTAAGTTTGCAAAATGTGGCAACAAAAAGCAATAAGTCATCGGGGCAATAACATTAAAGTTAAAACAAGAAAAATATTGTAAAAATAAACATAAAGTCACTAACCCCACACACTAAAACATGCAAATGCAGAAAAGATGGAAAATATGTAAATAAAATCAAGAAATTCATAGATTTATTTCATTATGAATTTTTCAGCCATACAGACGATGTCAAATAAATCCATGTCAGTTCAAACGTAACTAAAGTTTGTGAACTTTTTATTGTTTTTTTATCTTTTTTTTAGAAAAAAGAAACGTCTACTTTACGGGAATATTGTACTGCAATTTGTTGTGACAAACAAAAATTTTAATGAGAGATTTTCCTTTGAAAATTATTAATGTGAATTTGTAAGTAGAGTTTTTTCATAAAAACAATTGGCTGAGCTTAAAGTTTATTTTTTGCTCAGACAAAACCCAAATTACCAAAAGTCTTTGAAGGATAGAAATGTGTCTTTTCTTACACCATTTGATTTTACGTAGAAACCCCTGCTGATATAATTTCCTTTTTGCAAGTTCATCACATTTAAATAATAAATTAGTTGAATTTGAACAACTTGCAGCTTTTGAAGCATTCATAGAAGTTCTAATAGTATTGATGACACAGTATCATTAGAGCAGTGACATCAATGTAATGAAAAATGTTATAGAAAAAACAAAGCATGATGACAACCGCCATGACAGACCCTTGTAAATATTAATTGTCATATATTTAATAGATACAGCTTTATTAACCTTTTTGTTATTCTTAAAAAGCCAAATATTTATAAAACAAAACGTAAAAGATATGAAATTATAACAATGCAATGACCAATATCTTTGCTTTTGCCCCCAAGTCACTTCCAATCATTATTGTTGATGATGCATTGTAACACCAAGAATGATAAAGATGATGATTTTGTAATCAACGGAAAAAATTGAGTTCTAACTAAAAAAACGAATGCACAATCTCATTATTCTCTTTGATTTTTATGTGGCATATATGTGGTGACAAAGTGTCATATATATAAATACTTTTTGATAATCGTTTAAACGTTGTTAATTATAAAATATACACTTTATGCTAGTCTTGCGTTCCCTTATTGGTATGATCAAATCAACCTTGTCATCTTTTCAGTGTCATCAACGCGTTGGATGCAGAAATATTAATTATGAAAGTGTTATCAGGCAAATGAAGTATAAAAAAATGTATAGTGTTATTTCAATACTATAACGAATTTCTTTGCATTTGACAGCGTATATTTGTGGTCAATTTCATGGTAACAATGACAACGCGAATGAAATCAGCGAAGGGAAGGAAATAGATAAAAATTCACCTTTAAACATATCGCCACCACAAAGTCAGCATAAACATCAGTACGTCTAATGTTGATGGCGCATGTATATGATTGCAAATTGTCATCAATATGAAGACAGAAGTCATACGTTAAAAAAAATTCAAGCTACGTTTAGTTTCTTTCTCCATGATCCCTGATGCCTCACATCTAGGCGCACGGTAGTGCGCCAGGCCAAGTTCGGCCACACAGTGTGTATATTTAATCGAAACCATTCGAGCTGTTTTACCCGCCTCATAACTTTGCTCCTCTTGATCATAATTAAATGAAACTTGAAACATAAGGTCTCCCCAAAGAGGTGACCTCACAGGTTGAATTTGAAAGTTCTACCATAAAAGCTTCCCGTGATATTAAGGTGTGAAAAGTCCATATTTTAGTACATATTCACTTACTCACTGACTCATCAATATTATTGGGCACTTCCAGTAAAGCTAGAGAGCTTAAACTTGGTATACAGGTAGGTCTTGGTGAGAAAATAACCAGAAAAATCTGAAAACGGGCACTTATCAACCTGGGGAGACTAGGGTTCCCCTTCTTTGTATGGGGCACTTCTAGTATAGCTAGAAAGCTGAAATTTTCTACACAGGTAGGCCACGATAAGCAATACATATAAATATTTATACAAAAACTGCTTAGAAAAAAGAAGTGGGATCCGTACAAAAACATAAATGTGAAAATAAGGCCAAGTTCCGATCCAAAAAATTTCGGCAGTAAAAAGTACTGAGATCAAAATAAGGACCAAGTTCTTGATAGGTAGTATTCCATCTCATTTCTAGGCAACCTGAAAGCTTGGCAAAATTTTTTGCATTTATAATATGGGAAAGAATTTTTGGAAAAATTTTGTCAAGCTTACAGGTTGCCTAGAAATGAGATGGAATAGTACCTATCAAGAACTTGGTCCTTATTTTGATCTCAGTACTTTTTACGGCCAAAATTTTTTGGATATGAACTTGGCCTTATTTTTACATTTATGTTTTTGTGCGGATCACATTTACAACTGCACACAACACGTTCAATTTCTTTTCATTTTTGCATTTTTTTTTTTGTTTAATCAGATCTACAGAGAAATCAAAATTAAAGAACTTAATAATTTTACAAATATTTTTAATTTATTTTTTACTCTACGAATAACTTTTCAAGCAAACTATGAACATTCACGGGAAACCATTTAAAATAATTAAGGTAATACTAATAAATATAATTTGTAATATTTTCAAAACAATATTTGAAACCACAAAATTGATTTAATTGTAACAACAAACCACATTAAAGTTCAACAAAAGAATTTCCTTCCACCAATTGAAGTCTTAAAACATATTTTTGCGTTTGGACCAAAAAAATTATTTGGTGGATGAAATAGTAATATCTTCAATATCAATATCTGTTGATTTGTGGAATTAGTGTTAATTTCTAAATTTTCTGATGATCTGTGGAAATAGCAAATGTGTAAACCCTTTTTACTCAACTTTAAATTATTTAAAGAAAATTTTTCTTTATTTTAAAAAACTGATCCGCTACCCAAAAGCTAATTGCAAAATTTTGCAATTTTGAAAGTATCATATTCAAATTTAATTTATTTTAAGAATCTCAATACCACATACCATATATTTTAACATAACTTTGCGACTACCCCAATATAATTCTCTCACTTGGCCAATAAATACTACAAATAATAAAACAATCTACCACATCAAAAGCAACAATGCCATCAGTCTCGCAATAACGAATATCAAGATTGCCATCACAATCATACACTGTTTATATCTCCTGCATTATAATATTTAGCCAGAACAAAAATAAAACAAAAAATCTCACGTAACAGGAAACAGGAGTCACTGGCACAAAACGAGATTCATACAACAAACAATAAACTGTAGCAGTTGCACGCGTTTATTTACAAACGCACGCGCCAACAACATTCAAAGACCATTTAAGACATCGGTTGTATACAATAAAGACCATTGGAAATTGGCTTTTTATGTTAAACGTCGACACGTTATAACCACATGTACGTCATTTTGCTTTTAAAAGTAGTAGACATTAAAAACAATAACGGTATGTATGCATGTGCTTGTTAAAATTTGTTAGTGGCTACAATACAGCACAGTAGAGGAGAAAACTTTTGGATTATTTTAAAATTAAGCAATTGCCCGCATTGGTGTAGATCACCATATTTGCGTTTCCCAAGAGAATAGATGATACACTAAAAGCAATGTCACCGTGATTTGGGAGGAGAGTCTTCGTTGCAAGTCTCACGACAATTTTCTTAAATGCAATGACAACCTAAATTTCACTTGGTCATCTAGTGATCGATGACATTGTCATGTGAGTACTTTTTTATTGGTTTCTTATTTAATTTTTTTAATAATTATAATGTGAGCAAATTACATAAATAACATTTTGAAGGAAGCTGGGAATTTGAAAACGAAAACAAATTATTGGACTTCATAATAATATTTAAAGCATAATGTTAAGAAAAGTACAAAATGACTATGATGACAATGTTGGCATGATGATAATTCTGTCATTAACAACAATGATGACAATCCTGATAACAATGATGACAAGGATGACAATTCTGTCGTAAATAGTAATGTTGCCATAAAATAATAAATAAACTTATTTTAAACTTAGTATTAAAATTTCTTACTTTCAATACTTTTTATTTTTTATGTTATTTATTATTCAATTGACTTTGTCATCCCAAATTTTATGGCATGTTTGTAGGCAAATCTATTCAATGCTATTTCATTATTTGATATTTTTTAGGGAAACCGAAAAAATTATTAACTTTAATGATAAAGTGTCATCAATATGACAAAATGCTGCTATAGTAATTTTTGTTCACGATTTTTTTCTACGCACGTATGCTGTTCTGCAGGCTATTAGATGCATATAAATGTAAGTGTTTGTATGCATGTACATGCATACATCAACGCGATAATAATATTTACTTTCAAAATTTTTGAAAACTTGTTAAAATCGTATACAGACACATACGAGTACATAAGCCATAAAATCAATTTGAAAGTTTTGTTTGATAATGAGCTGAGTACCTTATCGAACTTGCAAGCTGTCTACTTTTTTCAGGATGAAAATAAAAGCATGAATCTGTATAAAATATTTTAATTAATATTAATTAATAATATATTCAAAAGATTATGGATCGGCATTAAAGGCTTTCATCGTCAAACATATTTTCCTTATTTTGTACAATTCTATAAATAATTATTACCTAAATGATCCTTTTGTCTTTTTTTTAGCAAATAAAATCGATTTTGAACAGCTTAAATATAAAACCACTAAAAATCTTAAAACTTTTATTTTACCGGTATGAGTAAAATCTTTTTCCAAACATAAATACACTTTGCACAAATTATGAAAATCGTAGAAGAAGAAGAAGAAGCAGCAAAGTATTATAAATCCTTTTTCTTTAGAAAATTTCGTTTACATTCTTTTTTTTTCGTTTTTTGTTTTATTGGAAAGAAAACTGAAAATCATTCATTTTATCATGACATTGTCATCACAGAAACTTGCCACTTTTGGCAAATTAAAATTTAATCCCCCGATGTCTCATTCAAACACATGAACATTAACACAAACCATTTTGCAAAAACTCGTTGAAATGCACACACACAAACAAATATATTTGCATTCACACATCTACACTTACATGTAGATTTATTCAAATGCATTTAAGCTCTTTTAAAATTTTGTGGAAAACTTTTACTCTTTTGTTTTCATTTCTTCTTTTCTTTTATTCTATTTATTATCCTTTTTTCAATGTATTTTAGAAAATTCACCAGAAATATTCTTGTATGTGTAGATGTACAAGTGCACTTTTGCATTTGTCAGAGTATTTGAAATGAATAGCAGTTTTGGTAAAAGAGTAGAAAGATCTAGAGAAATATTAATGAAAAGACAAATCCTTATCGTATAATAGATTTAAATGAATAGTGAACATTGTTCAATTACATAACTGAAAATATTAGGACGGGTTCAAAATAAACAGGAAAATTAAATGTTTGTGATCGATATAATATCAGTAACAATGACAAACGCAATCCGGAGGCAAATCATGATTCTAAAACTGGAAGAAAACTCTCACACTTATCGCGTTGAAGGTTTTCGGTTTTCTGTCTGGAAAACACTATATATATGATATTGAGTAAAATTCAAATTAATTTAGCATTTTGATGAAATCTCCCATAAAAACTATTATGAACACAATAGATCCATCCAATCTTTTGAAGATTCTGTGCAATCTACAAGATCAAAATCCTTGATCCTTCTAAGCTCATATCTACCAATGATTTCAGGTAACGAGTTGGAAAGAATATAAAAGATATTCGCAAAATTTTTCTTTAATAATATTAAATATTTTAAACAATGTTATCTTCGAACAATTTTTTTTATTAAAAACTTTTTAACTGGATTGTTATTTTTTAAATTATTAATAATCAAATTAAAATCACCCTAATAAAATTAACTCAATGTGTTAACAGCAACTCTTTTTCTTTTAGATTGTGGCTTTTTAAAACTTAAAATTTTCTGTTCTTTAATCGTATGTATTTTGATTGATTGGTCTTGATATAAACTGTAAGAAAATGATTGTCCATACAAAATATAATTAACAAAGGCTATAATAGTTCAGTAAAAGTTGCAAAAAAAGGGAAAATCCTGTATTTTTCAATTTTCTTACGAAATAAAAGTCAAATCGCTTTAAAATTTCTTAAAGACAATCATATCCTGTCGTTACATTGATTACCAACACAATAGATTTAAAAAAACAAAATTAATAATTTCGTGTGATTTTGAACAAATAAATTTTTTCTGTTTGTTTTTATGAAAATTTCTACAGAAATCGCAATGCGAAAGATTTAATAGTTTAGCAACAAGTGTACTTATTTGCTTGTGCCGCGTCCCCTCAAGGATTACTGATCTATTGCAATCATATTGAGAACATTTCCCATAAGACAGACCAGCTGGTTTGCACATTCCAAATAGATTCTACTGAATCATCACTCTACAACTTTTCAACGGGACGATATCAATTAAATCCATTTCTCGAACATTCATTTGTGCTCCGGAGTTGGCCAGTTTTCAAGGAACAACATTACCGGGCTCTGTCCTTGAACACAGGATAATTCCGGGTTTGAATGTCTCGCAATCTCGTTTAGAGATCTTCCTCATTCATACACCAAATTAGAATAAAATTAAATAAGTTAATGATAAAGATTAACTACATTTTCACTTGTTAACTTCTGCATACACTTATTTCCTTCCAAATAGCGATGATAGCAAATATAATTAGTTTAAAGGACCCACATTGAGATGATCTAGTAAATAATATTGATTTAAAGGACAAGCTTTTGGCAATAGTAAATTGTATATAAATATAATAGAATTTAATATCAGTTGATTATGTTTAATTCTAAGCTTTTGAAACTTTTTACGAAAAAATAAATTAAAACAAAAAATACATATCAATAAATACAAATGGCACGTTTCAAATTATTTCTAGTTGAACTTAAAACTAAATTTAGCTAAGGAAAACTCAATGCATTTTTTGCCAGCATATTTAATAAATTAGTAACCATAAAAACTAATTTTAGACTCATGTAATTCTAACCGATCAATTCCAATATATTTAATCTACATCTTGTTGCAAAAAAGCTATTTTTATTATTTCTCACTATCCTGCCATACTATCAGGTTTAAACTAACCCTAGTTTAGTTTAGTGTTTTAAGTTTTAGTTTAGTTTAACTTATTCACCTTTGATTTATTTGACATAAGAAGTAAAATCATCAATAATAGAAAAATAATGATGGCAATAATGTTGAATGATAAATTGAATTGAATCAATTGAAATTGTAGATCGAGTTGATTTTGATTTTTTTAAACACAAAAAGATAAGTTTTTTGAAAATATAAAAAAGGACTACCGTAACTATATAGAAATTTTTTACGCATATCATGCAAAAATTAATAATCGCATTCTGATCAACTTTAGTGGGGAGGTATTTAAGTCGGCCGGTTAATGCGATTTTCATTTTGTTCTTTAGGCATTCTAAAGTTGTTGCACTTTTAAGTTTACTTATAAGTTTGTATAAAAATAATTTTCATTAATTCAAATATATGTTAACATTGGCCCAAGTCACAATTTTCTTCATAAATCTATAGAGCTCAAAGGGAATTTACGTACTTTTAGTTACATTTAATATGAAAATAAATAAGAGATTACAAAAACATCATTGCGTTTTAAAAAAATTATATGATGTTTTTTAATTTGCTGCCAAACTATTTTTCACACAACAGCAATTTGTTACAAATTTGACAGCAGTAGGTAAAATTTAGGAAATCCGCTGTGCTATTAACACTACCTTGTTAGCTATTCATTGCAGGAGTTATGGCAAAAGTACATACGTTTGCAGCAATTATTATTTTCCGAAGGATCCTTTTTTTATTTTTAATAAATTCGTTCATCGAAAATCATATAACTATCTTATAAAATATTTAATAATCGACGTCATGAACGCTTATTTAAAGTGAATTTGTTTTTTTTTTTTAACATTTTTTTATAGATAAATTTGTATTTATAAGCAAGTTTCATTTACGATTGTTATACTCGTACAAAGGTTGTGATGTATGCATATGGTTGCGGTATGCATATTCTCTTCACACTGTTCGTTGTATGTTCGATGTTAAAAACTAAAGTCTTTTACCCGTTTCCTCTTCTTTTTTTTTCCTTGTGTATAAATTTTATATGAATACTTGTCTGCAACGTTATTTTTTTCAATAATATTTTGTTTTATTTCTATTTGTTCAAAATTGTAAAGTTCGAAAAACGGCCTTATTTAAGGCCTATTAAGACCTTATTTTTGTAAACTTACAAAAAATCACACCAAAATAAATTTCTTCGAGGCTTCAGTTTCTGATTGATAGTGTCCGAGATGTCGAATATTTCAAATGTTTTAATGTTTTTTTTTTTTTTTTAAGGAATTTAACTTTTTTTAATTTGTATAAATTACAAATCCGCTTTTAACATAAAAAATTATTAAACTACAATCGGCAGATAAAATATTAAAATTGTTTTTTTATTTTATATGTTAAAATTATATTATTTATTAAACATGAAAAAGTATTTTGATAAGTATATCAATGATATTTACACAAACGAGTTTTTACAGAGAATGAATAAAAGTAAAAAGTAATAACGATATTTACATTGTATATCAAGAAAGAGTTGCCAGCTAATAATATTTCTAACACCCCTCCTCAATGTGAATTACGTTTTACATATGAAAACAAAATGAATTAAATACATTTTTTTAACCAAAGTTCCATTGATTTTGAAAAATAGTTGTGTTTTGGCTTGGCCAGGTTTTTCGTCAGGATATCAGCAATCATTTCGTGAGTTGGACAATACTTCAGCAAGATATCTTTATTTTTTACCACTTCACGAACATGATCAAATCTGATGTCTATATGTTTGGTCCTTTTATGGTAAATTGCGTTAGATGCCAATTTCTCTGCGCCTTGGTTGTCAACGTTAAGTTTAACTGCTTCCCCTGTTATATAACCGATTTCCTGCAAGAGTCGTTTTAGAAATACAGCCTCTTTTGCCGCTTATAACATGGCCATTTATTTAGCCTCAGTGCTACTGAGAGCCACACATGATTGTTTTGTTGATTGCCATGATATTGGACAATTGCCAACAAAAAATATGAAACCTGTGTAAGATTTCCGATTCAGGGTATTACCGCCCCAGTCTGCATCCACAAATCCTTCAACAGATTTTTCACCAGCTTTGTATGTGATTTTTATATTTTCTGTGCCACGAAGGTATCGTAAAACTCTTTTAACGGCCTGCATATGCTCCGAATGTGGACTAACGTTTCGTTGTGCCAGTTTAGCCACAGAATGAAGAATATCGGGTCTTGTTGTAAAGGCCAGATACATTAATGCTCCAATTATGGCCTGGTAATCACGCTGCGGCATTTCTTTACAATTTTTATTGTCACACAGTACCTGATAATTTGCATCAAGAGGCGTTGCCATGGCTTTACAATCTTGCATATGATTTTCTTTAAGTAGTTCTTTAATATATTGTGATTGGCAAATAGAAATTGCACCCGTTTCACCCTCACGTTCTACCTCGAAACCGAGATAGTGGTGTACTTGACCCTTGTCAGTAATGGGAAACTCTTTTGTTAAAAATTCTTTTAATGCCACAACATCTTGCTTATTTGCTGATGCAAATCGTCGACGTAAACTGTCACCAATAGCAGGTCATCCATTATCATGGCTTTGTAAAGACAAGGTTCATTCGCGCATTGCTTCAAACCAAATTTCTTCAGTACAAGATTCAAAACTTTATAAGGATTTTCTCAATCAATGAATTCTTCTGGTTGTCGAATATAAATTTCATGCTGTTGCTAGAGTATAAACTTTTTATGGCCAATTTAATAAAAACATGATTCATGTGTTTGGAATAAATTAAAAAAAAAAACTCAGTGAGATTTTTATATGCAACAGAATCGGTTATACCGATCTTTCGAAAGTATTTTGAAAGTTATAGCGAAGAGAAACCAAAAGTAATACGCTCTCGATCAATCTTTTTATTAGGCTTATAATGAAGGAATATTTTAAAAATAGGAATCATTTACCATGTTTTAAAGGCCTTCTTGAAGGGTTATTTTCTCCTTGTTTTTATCGCTAGACAACATCAAGCAACACATACTAATGCATTGTTGTCACTCTACATGTACAAATGAATCCTTCGTCAAACTCTTTATTCTATGAAACACTTTTCCAACATTTTTTTTTGATATTGTGTATATGTGTGTTTGTTTATCCTTTGAAGCTTTCGGTTTCTTGGTTTGATAATTAAACTTGTTAATTGATTGCAGAATAATTCATGTAAAGTTTTTAACATACAATTAAAAAGTTTTCTTGCTATTGAATTTTTAATTTTTTTTCTCTAATTAAATATACAATTTCTAAAGAATTTCTGAATATTGTAAAGTTTAGAAATCAGACGTAATAAGGATAAAAGATTAGCAATCAGTTGTCAGTATACAAAGGTAAAACTACTTGCCTTTTATCACATCAAGGATAATAGTACATAATTTATTATTTATAATTTTATTTAAATTTATTTTACGAAATAGTTTATGTCATTCATAATAACTTTAAATTATTAGGAAGGATTATGCCTGCTTCAATTATTGGCACTCCAGTAATAACACATGAGTACGGTTATAATTTTATAAAATAATATGTTCGAGCAAAATATCCATCCATTACTGTTTAAATTGTGTTTGAGTGTTGTTGAAATAAATTCAAATTTTATAGGAATTAGGCCCGCGTTATCGCAATTAAAGCATTTTAGAAAAAAGAAGCTTTACTAAATAACTAATCTTTGGCTGGGCCTAACGGTTTCTAAAAATAACACCTTCGCTGAGTAAACTCTGTGTACCCCAGCTAATCCTTTAGACATGCTAAAGCGAATCCACCTCTGTTATTGTTCCATACATATGAACACCGATAAGGGAATATTGCAGAGTTCGGAACCATCATTATAATCTTGTGTTGTGTTGCGTTGGTTGCAATTAATTAATTTTAATATATTTTGTTTCCTTGAGTTTCTTCTGAAGAAAATGTAATGAAGTTTAGCTTAATGGGAATCACTTTGCATCACCAAGCAATAATCAAACCTTTCATTGAAATCACAATGTCATTCTCATTGATTTTGTTCATCACAGCCATGTGTTTTTTTTTCACTGCAGGTAGACAGACTACTCAATACTTTATTTATTGCACTTAAGCTTAATAGCAAATGTCTTATGTTTGCAATCATGATTAATTAAAACATTTTAAATGTATTCACAGTTTTTTTTTCTTATTTCAATATTTTTACAAAACAATGAAGAATTTTTATTAAGGCTTGAAACCATCTCCTAGTGGACCTGTTTTTCCCACTACAGACATACATAAATGCTTCCTATGCAAACATAAAATATTACATTTTACAAAATCGTAGGCAATCTTTGTGCTTAAATGTTTGTGTGAAATGTTGCATTTATTTGCATAAAGCTTTTAACTAGACGAAGAAGAAGAGACACAATCATCATCATACATGCATAAAGTTATTCATATTCGCATGCAATTTACTGATTCGTTCATTCATTAAAAAATATTTTCCAGCCACCTATTTTATTTTATTTCATTTTATTTTTGTTATTAATACAAACACTTATGCAGAGTAAAGCTTGTATGTTGGCTTGACAGAAAGTCAGTCGGCGGAACAACGACGGCTGTCTCACTTTTATAAATATTTATGTATGATTATTTACAAGTATTAATTTTTTTGTATTCAATCATCCGTTGGATTATATTCCCAGTGACGACTGCACGTAGTTGAAGTGCACGGAGGTCATTAGTTCGCTTATAATGCATTTTCGAAGAGAATTGAGGCAGTCAATAGTACATAGCAAATATCGTACACTACACTTGTCGAGTCCAGGAGGGAAAATATAAAAAATCATCTTTTTATTGTGTATAAAAGGAAATTTTACAAAATTGAGGTTTCAATCATGTCCCTTCAAGACCGTGTAGGCCTCTTGAAGTTCACTGCATTTTACAAAATATAACATTTGATTCGTGTAAATACTTAAGATTTTTTATAATTTTTGTCCCGATTTTAATAAATCACTATACATACATACATATGTATTTTTTGTTATGTTTGTGTAAAAACTTTTGAACACAAAAGTGAAAAATAACTAAAGAGATATTGAAAAATCATTTGACTAATTGACAAAAATTGTTTAAATAATATTTTGTTCTTAACTGAAATATTTTGCTTATGCGAAAATTTTGGTATGAATTCTTATTATTTTAGTGCAGTAAAAAAATTTCGCACCTTTAGGGCTCATAGATATGTTAACACTACAATGGAAAATACTAAATTAATTACAAATTTTGACATTTATTCCAGCATATACTCAAGAATTTATGTTTTAAAATTTTTTTATTTATTTGTTGCGGGTTAGCAATATCTAAATGCATTTCGTTGGCTTCTATACCAACTCATCAGTAGATGTTTACCATTTATGTTTGAAAAGTTCCAAAACTCTTCCATTCATACATAAAGTCCCAAATACAATTTGTGAATTACAAAGCACAAGCAAAATAGCTTTTCAAAAACTTTGCAAGCATCACAACAAATAAATTTCTTCATTCATTATGAATGTTTTTAATTTTCTACAAACCTCTATACAATTAGACGACCGTGTATAGGCATGTAAAAATAAAAATTGAAATCAAATCAAATACAAATATTAAACATAAAGAGCATAGCTCTAAAAAAAAGTGAAACATGTTCACACAAATTCTCAGATTGTTTGTCTATTCAAAGGACACAATTAGTCACAAATACGAGCAAACATCCCAACAAAGATAATTGACACTTTGTCATCTTACAATCAGTAATAATATTTGCCATTTCTGTGTTTGTTATTTCTTTGTTAATGCGTGTTTTTTGTTGTTGTTGTTGCTGTTTTTGTTTTAATTTTTCTTAATGTGACTGGTTTGCTTATCTACTTTAAGTCGGTGAAATATTCTTGACATCAAATGCACACAGACAACACAAAAAGACGAGGAAATGTGTGCATGTATTAGAGTTGTCAATTATTCGCCTTTCAACTTTGTTCGAATAATTCAAATAATAGTTTTTGTTCGTTCGATCAAACGATTAAAGCTAAAAATTTATTCGATTAATCGATGAGAACAACAAATAAAAAAATGCTTAAAAATAATTTATTGTCAAAAAATAAATGTTTGTCATTAACACAAAAATGCAATCAAAATAAATTAAAAATTAAATAGTTAATATTTTTATCAGCTTTTATCAAAATACTCATCAGTAGATGTTTTACCCTTTATGTTTAAAAAATTTTAAAGCTCATCCATTTATACGAAAACTCACAAATAAGTTTGTGAATAACAAAACTTTAAATTTTTTTTTAAATATAGGGTATAACATCTACTGATGAGTTGGTATGGCTACCAACGAAATATATTGTTAGACATTGATAACCCGCAACAAATAAATAAAATTTAAAACATAAATACTTGAGTACATGCTCAAATAAATGTAAAATTTTATTTTTATCAACAAAAAAAAAAATATACATAAAATTAATAAAACATAAAAAAACTTAAAAATGTAATAACTGAGATTACTTCGATTTTAATACTTCAAACACACATGTTTTATTCAGTCAAAATATCTCAAATGATTTTTTTTTTGTTAAATTGGACAATTTAGGATGTTCTTAAGAATTAGATTTTGAAAAAACTCTCGGTAATTGTCGATATATCACCTACTCTAGTGAGAAAAGCATAAAATAGTTTAAACATCTAATTTTTCTGCTCATTTTTAGATTTTTCCAAATATACTATATCGATTAAAATATCGCTGAATTCTTTTTTATTATCTGAATTTTAATACTTTGAATAAAATTATTTAATTCGCATAAAAGTTTGTTATTTTCATTAATAATAACTTCTTCTATATCATTACTTCATTATTATATTATTGTGGTTACTTTCAACATAAAATAATCTAGAGTATAATTAATTAGCACATTCTGTAGTTTAAATTTTTAAAGAATATTTGAAAAACTTTCATTGCACGGGAAATTTCCAGAATTTAAAAATATTATTAACGTATTTTAAAGTTTAATACGTCTCCTATTTATTCTTATTTTAATACGTTTTCGTAAATCTGTTGCAAAATAATTATTAGTTTTTTTTTTTTTGTTGATCCAACAATTTTGTATACTTTAGAACACTTGTTACATGTGACTTTGTTTTTTTTTCATTTTTGTTCTTGGTAAAATACTTCCAAACCGAGCTCATTCTGAAAGATAATTATATAATTTAAAAAAAAAAAATAGAGTACAATACCAACATTTTCTACTTATATCATAAGATTTATAAAAAGTAATTGTTTCTTTTTTGGCTGTTAGTGTAGTTCTAACTTATTCACCTGAGAGTGAAAAACCCCCAGTCTTGAAAATTTTTTTAACGTTTCATTTAAAAGATAGCACGAATACTACACGCAGTTCGACAACAACTACAAACATCCAAAATAACATGTATTGGTTGATATAAAGTACTCGCTTTGTTTCAAATCATAGAAACAAATTTAACACATTTTTTACGTATGCACAAATATGTTCGATTAATTGACATAAATTAATCGATTTATTCGTTATTCGAAATTCGGCCTTTTAAAATTATTCGAACAAGAATTTAGTTTTGTTTGATCGATTAATCGAATTATTCTTAATCGGTTGACTGCTCTAGCATGTATGCACTCATTGATACTCATATATGGTGAAATTCGTATGCAGAGATTAAAAGACTTTTTGGCCAGTCTTGGAAACCACAAAATAATCAAGAATAAAATTGTATTTCAAATTTTCAAAATGTTTGAATGGTTATTTGTTTGTTTGCTTGTTTGCATCGACAACCTTTTATAGTCACGCGTTTTACAATAAACTTATTTAAAACAAAGTTAGTTGAAAATTAAGGCCGTAATGTTGAAAATAATTTATTTATACGCAGCTGATTGACAGGTTTCTTTGAAGCAAGATTGTTGATAATCTAAAATACAGCAACCCAAAATTCAGAAATAAACAATTTCGGTGTCGAGGATTAGCTGTGGTTCGATTCTCGCTATAGACCCGTCGCGAATTGTGTTTGTCACATTTGCTCGTTTTAATTATTTGATCTCAATGTACATACGACCAGACGTATGCATTCTTTCTGAATATTGTTTTTGTATTCTTATTAGTGGGGTTTTGCAAATGTTCTTCGAGTACTTTTCGAGCCTTTCTTCATAGTGACGGCCTTAATTTTTAGGTGAACACGCTTTTTCACCTACAGCAATACAATAAAGTGCATACGACTACTTGAATGATACAAAATATCAGTCATTTACTGACAGCCACTTATTCTATTCAATAATGGCCTGGTTTTACTTTCCAGTCATTCTCTTAAAATAATACCTCAAGCTAAGGAGTGCGATCAGACAAATATTTTTTCAAATTCAAACGTTATGCATATTTAAATTATAAATATTTTTTATTAAATTAAAACAAGCATTTCTGATACATTTTATTTGGCATTTCGTGTCAGGACAATGTTTAAAGCATCATGCATCATTTTTAATAATTTGCAATAAAATTTAATTTAACTATTTTCATATTCAATTTCACCGTCAAATTTAGGATTCTGGCGATCACACTCCCCTGATGTTTGTACGAGTGTACGTTTTGTCCTTTAAACACTGATATTTCAAACAATTTTCTTGTTGTTAGTTTTTGTGTTACTTGTAACCACAATGATAAATGTTAAAAGCAACAAACACTTGCGACACAACATGTACTACAAAGGCAACAAATTAGTCAAATTGGGTGTATCTCAAGAGATTGATTCGAAACCTATTGTGTTGCTTTTCATGTGTGTCAACTGACCAACACCAACAATAAATAGCACGGCAACAGAAACAGCAACAGCACTTGTAATAATAACAACTTTAAAAATGAAATCATGTTACATGTTTCTATTACTAACAATGTTGCTTGAAGCAAATTGGTCTCATGTTGCAAGTTAACTGTAAAAAGAGAAACATTTCTTTTCAGATACAACTAGAATATAATCACATACAAACATATTTTAGTTCATGAGACAAAGAGATTTACTACTAACAAATTTGTTTTAGTTCGGAAAAATTTTACCAAAAAAATTGTTTAATTCATTGACGTTATTAGTACACATTGTAAAACATATACATACATATATCTACATACATATGGAGTCTCAAAATATTTCAATTTTTGGGTTATATAATAATGCAGCATTAATTGTCATACTCGTTCTTCATATAAATAAAAATAAATAAATAAATATTTCATCCAAATATTTTCTATACAAAACTTTTAAGAGAAAAGTTTTTGTAAACGAATTCAAAACTTTATACTAATTTTCTGCAATATTAATTTTGTTTTGAGTTATGATTCTATTGCAGCAAAGGCTCCATATATCCTATCAAATTCATACATATAATTTTTAATTGAAATTGTTGCAAATGGTTAATTAGATTACGATAATAACATTCAGAGAATTTTGTTCAAATTCTACTTTAAGAAAATCATTGAATTGTTTTGCTGAGTATGCAACGTATGTTTCTAATTTAACGTAATTGCAGAAAATTATGTTTTCGTTCGTGTTTCATTAATTTATTATTTATTTCACTAATTTATTTTAAATATTCATCTCACAATTTAACAATTTAAAGCTTTTATTTTTGTCTAGAAATCTAGAAATTGGATATGAGTTGCAATTTTACAATAACAACAAACTTTTAAACAAACTAGATACCGTCAGCATTACTTTACAGCAATCATACAAATTATTAAAAAAAAAAAAAAAAAAAATTAAAAAATAAACAGGGAGAATATTGGGCCCAATTAATATGGATTTCTTTTTTCAATTGTACGTATGTTCCAAGAAAAACAAATTTTAAGCGCTTTGCAAGTAAAAAACTTGACATGAAACACAACAATGGCAAAAATACTATAGTTTTCATATTTAATTGCCTACTTTAGTTTTTAAATTCAATTAATTGTAAATAAATGAATTTTTTACATATTTTTATTTGCAAATCAAGCTGGAAAGTAATTGCCTCCAATGACATCGACATTTATTAAATTTATTAAAGTGCCAGAGTAGAAGTAGTTCAGAGTTGTTTATTAACATTTCAACTCATTATTTTGCTTTCAAAAATTCTGTTGTGTTATTCGAAAAATCAAATTAAGTTAAATTGAACAATTACAAAAACTTTCGAAGTTAGTGTATATGAAGCAACTCTTTATATATATGAAAAGTTCTTAAAACTTATTTATTTAATATTTAATTCCTTTGTATAAAATCCTTTACTTATACAAAATTCCAATATTAAATTAAAGTTTAATTACAAAAATAGTCAATAAATTTTCTTTTGTCTTTCTTTTTTCTGAAAGACAAACTTTTACAATACTTTTAAAGATATCTATGATACTATATTATTTTATATAGCAAATATATACATAATGTACATAAAAATAAGTACAATAACGCCATTAGATAGATACTTTGCTTTAATAAAATTCAAATATTCTATTGCGTTTCTAAAAACATGTCTGACCCATAAAAATTTAATAAACTAAATTTTTATAATTTTATTTAAAAATTCTTATTTGGAGTTATAGAGAGAAATAATCCACATCAATGCTGATGCTAGAAATACTTTTACAAGTGAAAATATTGGAAAACTTAAAAATTCAATAGCAATAACAATAACAAGAAAGAAAACACACAACATTTTAAATATCTTTATAGATGCCAAGAAGTACAATACATGAAGAAAGTGTGTACACGGATATTAAAAATATGTTGCATAAGTTTATGTACTTCCAAATATATACGAGGGTGGAAGTTGAAATAGACGTAACACATATACGGTTAATTAATTTGGTTCATTAAAATAATTTCTTCTCAACCTCTTGATTACAACAGTTTTACCAATAAATTTGTTAGTGACAAAACCATAAATCCCTTTGCGATTACTGGTTGATTTATTATATCTTGTCTATCTGTTTTTTTGTATTCGGACAGTTTAAAATTTTTCTCTTTAATGTTCTGACTTTACAACTTTTTAGTTTACTCTAGTATTTTGTGTAAAGCAACACATGTGTCATGTTATCTTTTATGAACTCTATTTTTAAGAACATGGTTCGATATTATTGTATCAGCATTTTCAATGTTTTCGATTTTACTCTTGTTATGCTCACTTACAGACACAATACTGCACACTTACACACTTTCGTACATACATACGTACGTATATGCGTACATACATATGTATGTAAGTCACTTATGTGAAAATTTTGTATCTTTGTGCCTGTTTTTCGATTTGCCAACTTGCATATTTTATTAGCGACTGCTTTGCATTTATGTATGTGTATGTGCTTTATGTGATATTTAAGCTTTTTCTTGTAGTTTTGGGCATATACGAGTAAAGGCCGTATGTATATCCCATAATTTGTTACATTTATGTCTTCTTTTCATTGTGGGCACAATGTTATCATGTCATTTACCCAACGACCATAAAATTGAACGTTTGATATCAACTATTCCCAGCAAAAAGAACTAAAAACCAACATTCTGTAGAACACCAGATGTATTCAAACTTCATTTCTTTGCATCGAAATTTCAATGCAAATCAAATGAAAAGTTCGTTCAATATCAAACACCGTAATTTGCTACCAGCATTTTAGTCAACTAATTGGCACATTAGTGATACCTGCGTTTAGAGGCTATGCACATATTACGCTACGCTGTTTTCAGAGATTTTATACCACTCCCAACCACCCGTAACGCATTTTAATAATTTTTCAGTGCAAAATTTTCAATCTGTAACAAATCCTTAACCCACCCCCCCCCCACGGAGCGTTCCGACATATGTGCACAGCACCTTATCATACAGATAATCAGTACTTATATAAATGACATGGCAACATGTACTTTCTTTTTAAATTTCATTTCAACAAATAGTTCTGCTCCATTGCACGTGAATAGAAGACTTGACATACAACACAACAATAACTTACATCGGTACGCGTTCAATACTCAACAGAGGCGGTAACGTTTTTCTTACTTTTTGTGTATTCAATGATTTCCAAATTCAAAAAAGTTATACATTAACCAAATGTATTTTAATTTTAAAGTTTACAATAAAGATAGAAGTGAATGAAAATTTAGCAATAAAAATTTAAAATATGTAAAATTAGCATTCAGTAAAACTGAAATGAAACTTCTATTAAAAGAATAGAAAATAATATTAGTTTTAACCAATTTTGGTAGTTAAAAAAATAACGTTTAAAATTAATTGAAAAACTTAATAGATTCAAATTAACTGCCTGGCTCACGATGTCAAACGATGCCGATCGCTTGATTTTGAGACATAAAAACTCTAGCTTGCGTTCCACTAATGACAGATTTTATTTAACTTATTAATTGTTTACTTTGAAGGTCACAAATCATTTGTTTTTCGTATACAATTTCAGCATTATCGATCTGTCGACATCGTGAACCAGGCAGTAAATGTAAGCGGTCCGATTTTTAAATGAAAATACTATTGTTTGAAATGGTTTTTAATTTAAATTTACCTAAATAATATTATGAGTGCATGTTGTCAGATTTTTTGTTTGGTACAAGATCCATTTATGTATGTATCTAATCAGATCGATTGAAACTCTATTGGGTTCTCTACTATCTGAGTACCTGAAAAAGTGTGCCTCGACATGAACAGAGCCGGGAAATCGCAAAGAAGCTGGAAAACTATATGTTCCCTAATATGTTCAAGACACAACTTATAGCAGGAAAGGCCTATTCAATTAAATAGCTGGCGATCGGCCCATGCATTCCATAATTAGGAATAAATCTCTTTATTAGTGAGAACAGGTAAGGCCAAATCTTAATTTTATTATATCAGATTCGCTATAATTTGACATCATTCTAAATTCGATATCAAGCCTTTGTGTTTGTTGTGTACTCAAAATACGTATGAGTATTATTATATTGCATATATACATACATCATATGTATAAATGTATTAAGTGTATAAGATATGTATATACGGCGTATGCAGTGGTGAACAAATTTGTAGTATGCGATAAATGGAATTTCCAATAATAGACCCGTTCATATATATTTTCAAACCGTATTTCTCATATCGTTTTCATAAGAAATTTAAGAATAAACATACCTTTCAATCGTATCGCAAATTTGTACTAAAGTATTAGCTACAGTGTTATTCATATACGGTTGGTAAAGTTTAACCTAAGTACGAAGTAAAAACGGTTTGTCTGTACAAAGTTCGTACAGTAAACAAAAATATAACTTTAAAAAAAGACGCTTATAAATAGCGGGAAAATTAAATTATTGACTACAACAAATCCAAAATTTAATATTAGAATAACATAATGCCATACATAATTCAGTGATTAACTTTAAATAGAAATTTATGTGTATTAGGATTTAATTTTTTTTATCTCAATCTTTCAATTCACTGCAGATACAACTAAAATTCTTTACGCTTGGGGCATTTTGGTTCATTGTTCGTGTTCGTAACATCCTTTAAGATGGCTTAATAAAATAATGTTTTGAACTAAATTCTCAATAATTTGCTTCGCAAGCGTTTATAAAATTTTCTTCATCCCTGTAATTTTGTCTATTGTATGACACTATTAAAATTTATTTGGAATAAATGTTAAATTTTGCACCAAGTGCAGAAAGATTATTTTTTGGTTTTTTTTTTTTTGGAAAAACTGACACAAATTTATTGTTAAAGCAACCATTAACTACCAACTTTTCCTAAAAATACGGACAATAGAGGGAAAAGAAAATGAAGACGCAAGAAAATTTAAAAAGAAACTGTCTAAACATGGTGAATTTGCTTTACCGGAAGTTGCAAGTTTCTGTTTGTAAAGGGGGGTGGTGCTAGTCATTCTTGTGCTTTCTTTATACATATAGTTATTTTTTTTTTTTTTTACTGTTGGTGTCAGTGTCAAAGTTTGTATGGGTGTATTATTATGTGCCATATGTTTAAGAGATAACGGAAGTGTATGTCTTCTTTTCCTTTTCAGAGATAATGCACAAAATACAGTAATTCTCGTTTAAACACACAAAAGAAATAAAAGTAAATTTAAAGAAAGTTGTGATTTATGAAAACTAAGTATTTATAATATAATAAAATGTATGTAAGAACAAAAAATTGTCCAAACATGTGCATACTAATTATGTATGATTATTTTTCATTCAAAGCTGATCCAAATTAAATTAAAAGCAGCTCTTTTGCAAAAAACTACAGAAAGTCTAAATTGTAAACTTCTGCTATACAAAGTGATTCCTAAACCAATAAGGTCCTATGGAATCCAGTTATGGGGCACTGTCTCAGCATCGAATGTGGAAATGAGTCAATAAGTCAAACAATTTTCTGCGTTCAATTACAGCAGGCCCCTGGTATGTCAGAAATCAGTGAATCAATAAAGATCTTGATGTTCCGCTAGTGAAGACTGTGTTTTCTTAGCATGCAAAAAAAAAAAAAAAAAAAAAACTTGAGTTGCACCCAAATCCACATGCAACAATATTTTAAATTATAGAGACCATTCTCGGCTGAGAAGGAGGGAAGCTCCTGCTCTCAGCCGTACACGCAAAACGTAAGACAACAAACAATCAATCACTGAAATTAAAAATTTTTTTAGCATTGGTTACACATACATACATATATTCAACATTATTAGACTTAAGATTTAAATACTTTTTGATAATTCATTTGAAAAATTAATAAATAGAAAAGTACACAAAACAATTTTGTTTTCTTTTAATATATGAGAAAACAAAATAGAAATTACAGTCTTTAATTCTGCTGATACATATTTTTCAAAATGAAAAATGGTTCCAAATTAATAAAATAAAAATGCACCTAAAATAGGAAAAATTACCCCAAATTCAAATTTAAAAAATGCACCAATATGAGAAAAATTATGCAAAAACATTTTTTCTTTTTAATGAAAATATTTTGGAGCCATTTCTCCTACTTTAGGAAAAAAAAACATTAAAAACAACAAAAAATATTTTCGGGCTCATTTTTCCTATTTTGTGGCCACTTTCATTTTTTGTTCGAGGCAATTTAAAATTTTTTTAATTTAGTGAGAATTTTTCATGGAGCCACATTACTTTACAGATCACTAACTAAATTAATTTTTTAAGTATAAGTCCCAATTGCAAAATTTGGTTATTTCTCTTATTAAAATTTAATTAAATTAAACGGCAATTTAGTCTAAAATTGATCTTTCTTCATAAAAAATTATTGAACGCATGTACTTTCTTATTAAGTAAAAAAAAAATAATGTACGACTCGATTTTAAAATTACATAAAATACAACTGCCAATTTTATTGTCGTCATAACTCAAAGCAGGCCTTCTTTTAGTTTAATGAAATATAATTTTCTTTTATCGATATTATTTATTATAATAATTTATTCATAATTTCTTCCTGGCAAGCAGCAAATAAATTTAGTTCTTCTTCGAAGTTACAATTAAATTTAGAACAAAAAATTCAATCAATTTAGGAACTGCGACTTTTAGACTTTCCACAAATATTCCGTTTCTTAATATCTATAGTACATTAGTAACAAATTTGATTTTCAGCCATTTACATGACATTAATATTCATATTGACAGAGAGCTTGTAGCAACAGAACATTCAGAGTGTTTCCGTTTAATGCCCTCTGAGCTTTGAAATACGAACATACTTAATTCCTTATCTTCCTTGGCACACAAACAGTTACTGCAAAATATGTAATAGTACTTGTGTATGTATACCACAAAATGTAGATATGTAAGTACTACATACATCACAATAGCAACAAAATATGAAAGACACCAAAATCAACTTCAACTGCCTGCCATCAGCAGCCAGGCAGCAAAAGCTATCTAAGCTTAACTAATTTATCACTTCCGCTGAAAAAAAAGAAAAAAAAGTGGTTGGGAAGAAATAAAAAGAAAAATAGATAAAACGAAGAAACAGGAAACAGATGAGGCAAATAAGATAGCGATTTATTCGAGTGTGTGAAAATAAATTGAATATTTAGTTAGTTGTTTAAGAAGCTTCAAATATAAAAAAGCAAAACAAAAATATAAGCTCCGCAGTTCATTTTACTGCTGATGTTTTTTTCTGCTCTATGGAATTTGTAGACAAAATGCAGACGAATTTTCATAAAATATTGATAAACGTTGTATTAGAAATATTTTGCCATTTGCTATTTACTGCTTGCTGTTCGTTTTGAACCGAATCATTTTAGAGGATTATAAAGATTAAATAAAGAAAGTATTGGATGTTTTGGAAAAGGCAGTGAGAAAAAGTCTCATTATTATTGCCATCATTAATATTAAATCAATTTTACTACGGTCCCTGATTAAAGTACACATACATGCTTACATTTTCAAAAATTTGTTTACGGATGAAATTCCAACCCTTTGGATTTTGGTTTAAGCGCTTTCAAAGATGTAACCGACATAAGTAAGTAAATCATTTTAAGTTATAAAAGATAACCGTTATTTACAGTTTATGCTAATAACATTTTTGTAAAATTATGTAAAAAAAATACTTAACATGGGCACTTTAAATTGTTTTGTAAATAATTGTTTGTGTAAGTAATTGAAATTATATAAATTTTTTCCTTTTTTCTTATAAAAAAAAGGGCAGAAAATTCAATCATAAATTATTAGTTATTACTTACAACCACATTTTGTTTTTAAGTATAACAACCCATTTGTTACCAAAGGATTCATATTTTAGAAAACAATAATTGCTAAAAAGTTTGAAAAACATAAAAAAAAAACAAATAATAACGACTTCGTCAGCAGCCATAAAAAATTCATAACAATTTTAGGGTTAAACGGATACAATTGAAAGTTTTTAATAAAATTTTAATAAACAATTGAAAACAATGTTAAACATCTTGTTTTTTATGACCCATAACGCTAACAATCTATCCATCCAACATAAAATAACTATTTCCAGTCTCCCCCGTTGCTTGTAAGTTTTATCTAAAATTTTTACAATTAATTCAATTAATATCAATTAATGGCCAAAACAATATTTAGATTCCACAAAACAAAGGAACATACCATTAACAAGACTTCAACAACATGCAAAAAAAATAGAAAGGAAGAAATCTAGGAGGGCTGTTTTAGAAATAAAAGCATGAGCACTCAAAAAGCAAGAATAGAAAAAGATTTTAACTTGAAAGCAAATCATGTAAAAAAAAAAAAACATGACAAAACATTCTAAGACTGTCCGAGCAGTCGCTTACATTTCTATGGAACCAAAATTTTTCCGTTAAAAAACATTATGGGAGCTATAAATGCTGCACTTATTCAAAACACAATATTTAAGGATAAACAATTTCCTTTCGATTTAAAAAAAAAATATTATACCAAACTGCATGCAAGTCCGATCAAACGAAAAAAAGAAATACCCCTTGAATTGAAAAAACCTCCTTCTTTTTATGGAGTCGGTTATAAAAAACGGGAAAAACGTAAACGAGAATTAGTAAATTCCGCATTTCTTTAAAGTTTATTACTTTTGCTAGCGAAATTTAAACAAATTATTTATAGCCTGAATAAATGAATAAGGTAAAAACTAAAGCTACCTTCATATTGATCAAATATTTGTCACATTTTTTTTAAAACTGTATAAAAATACTTTTTTTCATGATAATAAATTTTATTTTGTAATATTAAAACCACGTTAAATAACACTATTCCTAAGAAAATCTAGTGGTTACGTTTTTTGGAACAAATATTTCATATATAGGAACGTAACTTAATACTTGCTTTTCATTTAGTCTCAAGTGGTTTTATTCACGACCTCGCTTAATAAAATCTTTTAACGTGCTTGGCAACTAAGGCTTTTTTAATATGCGGCACCATTTGTTGATGCATTTTTACAAAAAAAAAAAAAAAAAATAATATCAGCTATTTGCTACTATTAAATAAAACGATTTGTTTTTAAATTTTAAATACTTAATCACTTATCCACTGATCATTTTTATTATTAACTTTTATTTCAAATTTACATTTTGGTTAATAAGAGTTTTAAATTAATGTCGATGAAGCATTAAATAAAATAAATAGTTTGTTTAGTTAGTTTGTTTATGCAATTTATGTGCAATTTTTTTTTAATTTGTTATGTACATATCGTCACTTAGCATACAAAAGGCTGTAAGGGACAAAATACTCAATAAAATAAAAATAAAAATTTTACTCCTCTATTTTTCGAAATAATGATTTTATTAACAGACTTTAAATGAGTAATTACATTATAAATGTGTATTCTGAAGTTGTTGCTAAAAAGTGCAGTTACCTCCTTTTTGTTTCAGGTGACGATATTAATGTACGATTATATTGAAAATAATTTTCTTGATATAAATTATACACATTTATAATTTATTGTGGTCTTTTTAATCAAATCTGAATAAATATATGTATATAGTTTGTTAGCCTGGTACAAACGCATAAACACACACACATAAATACATACATACTCATGTTTAAAATCAAAGTTCATTATTTAAATTAAATTTATTTATTATTAAATAAATAATGGATAATTGAACAAATAAAAGTTCATTTAATATTTTTAATTAAGAAATACAACAAAATTTTAATGTTCCATAATTTAATAATAATAATAATAATAATAATAATAATAATAATAATAATAATAATAATAATAATAATAATAATAATAATAATAATAATAATAATAATAATAATAATAATAATAATAATAATAATAATAATAATAATAATATATGTGATGCAGCCAAACCGAATCGTTTGATGTCAAAATCTTCTTGATGTCAACAGGAAAGGAAGATAATGTTTGATTGGATCTAAAATATAAGAAAAGGGAAATGTTTCATTTGAACAAAATCTTCTCCTTTTATTTTCGATAAGTGTAAATGTAAATTAAAATTATAATTAAGAGATAGAAAATATATTAAAATATCCATCAGTTTCCACTATGGATGGCAATCCCGAAAATCCCGATCCCGATTTTCCGGGATTTTCGGGATAAATCAATCCCGAAATTGTTTACTAATTTTTTTTCTTTTATATATTTTTATTCATATCTACTTATACTTATATAATTAAAACAAATTCATCATAACTTTCCTCTATAAGCACATAAGCAAGTCCATTGCTCTTGCGAGAGTCAAATCAAAATATAATAAACTTTTCCTAATCCAGCAACAAAATACACAGTTTTGCTGTTTTTTGTCACCGTGTGGCCAGAATATTGTTTTTATTTTATACAGACATACAGTAGACAAATACAGAAGAAAAAAGAGTACAGTAATTAGCAGGTGACAAAACCTATAAGACGTTTTTTCATTATCAAATTGTGATTAGAAAAAAGAAATATTTTATAAAAAGTACAAATCCCTGATGATGGTCAGCAAAGTTGACCGAAATATCGGAAATAAATTTATAGAAAATAAATAACAATTATACATGTTTTAATTAATTTGTTATATACATATGACCTCAAGCCAAATTAAATTACCCTGCAAGTGAATAACACAGGTCAACAATTACATACTCTCAAAGTTTTTATTTTATATTTTTTTTCACCCTGTTAAAACTGTCAGTGAAACTAAAGGAAACAAATTAAACTTTATTATTCTTTTTAAGCGCGTTTAGCAATTATAAAAAAAATTTTGATTAAAAGTTTAAGACAAGTTTAAAGTTTTGTGTTAAGTGAATTGTTTAAGTGAATTAAATTTAATAAAAAAGAAAAAATGCATTCTAAAGCTTTCCTAATAGGAGGACCCATAGCATTGAGTTCAACCTCAGCTTTGCTCCAAAATCTAGCAAGTATTTCCTTGCCTCCTTTAAGAAACCCACAAGCAATGTCTGGGTTGGCTTCCATTAAAGACAGCAAATGTTGACTTTGTTGCTTATTTGTGCTTTTCGATCTTAAAATATAATTTTTATTTATTTTATTTCTTTAAATTCAATAAAAATACTTACATGTTTCACAAGCTCCCTTTAATATTGCAGGTGAATTTTTATTTGCGGAAAAACGAAAAACATATGTGTTTAGAATAAGTATATTTTTCCCGCGGAATATTTTTTCCCTTTCGTTGTTGATAAAACAGGTATGGTAAAAAAAATTTCTCACGGAATATATGATTAAAATAGGAGTAAAGGGAAAAATTTCATGAGGAAAATTCGTTTATGATTGGGCTGATATTCACTTTTAGTTTAATACAAAACAACAAAACCATAACGGGAAATCATTTCCACTAATGTAGAGAGTTTATAAAACATTTGAGAGTAACACATAGCAACAAAAATGTTCGGTTTAAAGTGCATGTATTGTGTTACATGAGCTTATTTAACTGTTGCGACTTGGTTTTGTGCAAAAATCTGTCGTTCACTAATATTTGTTCACAATTTAGAGAGATCATATGATCACATTAGTGGATAGTTCCCTATTGTGGAAGTTCACACTACCGCGAGTTCACTGTAATTGAAAATAATCAATCCAGGAATTCTTGAATGCTTCTTAAGATTTTTTCGATCTTCCTCCTTAATTGGCATCGGGGAAAAATTATGTTTAATGCTACAATTCTCATAAAAGTGCATACATACGAACATAAAGACATACCATTCCGTTTATTAGGGCCAAATTTAGAGTAATTAGTTAGCTATTAGTAAACTAAAATGATAACTATTGTTTAACTAATACTTCATATTCACAGTATATTATTTAACCAACACTCTTAATATGAACAAAAAATGGTAACCCTATCAAACTATCAACATTCAGTACTGGCAATTCTGTAATAGCATATGGTTTTTGTTTACATTTGATATACAAATTATTTCTTAAAAAATGGCGTATACATTCAAGAACTTGCCACGCCACCTACTTGCTAAGACGGAATCTTTCCATAAAATCTTTTTAGATTACGTTGGCGACGCTCAGCAACAATATTCCACGTATTATCAGTAGCAGTGTCACTTTCAACATCGAACTCCGCGTTTTCAATTTCACATGCCATATCTAAAATTCTTCACAAAACAAAAATACTAATAATAAATTCCAACCATTCAGCTGTTGTCTAACTATTAGTTAACCAATGACGTTTGATGGTTTAACTAATGTTAAACTAGAAGCTGTGAATCATATATTATTAGTTAAACTATTGCTATTAGCTAACTAATGACTGTGAATTTGGGCCTTAGTCATTCATTTATTCATTCTTGTATACATTCATACGATATACATAAATGAGAAAAATAGAATCTCGTCTTTTTTTTTGGGGAATTTAAGCTACTCTGCGGAAAAGCACCGCAGCATATGATGTCATTGTAAAAGTATTTTTTTTTGCTGATGAAACGAGTGTTGTTTCCCTGGTGTATAATAACCGAAATCCATTCATTACATATGAATAAATATGGCAAGCAAATCTGATGTCCTAAAAATATTCTTATTTTTCTTGTTTCTCATATTTTTTATTATGTATGTATGTATATATGTACGTGTGTACGTGTATTATGTTATTATGGAACGTAACGAGTGTCTAAAAGTTTCATTATTAGTTTCATTTCAAATATTTTCTTTTATAGTGAAATTGACCGACCAACTAACTGACTACTCACTGGTTCTGCAACAATACTTACGTATTCGTTTTAAGTTTGAAAGGATTCAATATTTTATGTTTGTAGGTAACTATCCAAGTATGTATTAGTATACACATGTACTTGTATGTTTGTATGTGGCCATGTATGCTGCCTGCCACCCCTAAATGACATAATATGGCAGATGATGTGACTTTCTATAATTGCAACTATTAACTTTTCAATGTGAACATGTATTAAGTGGAGGAAAAAAAAACTATTAAAAAAATAGCGATGCTAAGGAAAGGAAAGGATGGCTGGCTGGCTACTGGCTATTTGGTCCTTTGGTTGGTTGTGTAAAACGAAATAAAATTAAATTGTAAACTATTTAAAACAAGCCAAATATTTGTGCACCATTTCAATTCTAGAGCAGAAAAATCACGGCAAAAAATGTACTGCAAGAAAAAAATAAATCTTTATTTGTTTTGTTCGGTTAAATATTTTCCCAGCAATTAACTTTAATAGTGGATTTTAAGTTTTTATTATTACATTTTTTTTTGGCTAAAAATTATTTATGCACACTGTTGATTTAAGCACTAATTATAGAATTCTTTTTTAAAGGAATTCATATTAAATTTAAATATGAATAATATATACTTTAATTATTTATTTTGATCATTTGTAAAACTTTTTTAAAATTAAACATTTAAAAGAAAAATACAAATTTGACTCAAACCTATTAAAAATTTAATTGCCAGGAATTTATTTGTTGCAATTTTTCTATGACAACTAGACTCTGTTTACATGCACAACAAAGGATGTTATTTTTTAGGTAAAGCACGCAATGCGTTAGGTTGGAACCATGGAAATTAGTATCGGTTCAAACTTAAAAGTTTTCTATCATGAAAGTCTTAGTTTGTTGGTATGAAGGGAGAGAAGATTGGTTTCCGGTACACTCTTTCTCTTTAGTTTTTTCAACACAAAGTTTTGTTGTTTTGTGTTCACAATTCATTTTAAACTAAACATTTAAAAATCTTGAGTTTCATGAAATTTACTGCCTATTTCACTATTTCTTTCGACATCGTGAAATCGGCAGTTAATTTCAGTGTGTACACGCGAATAAAATTTTAAAATAGAATTTCAGAAATTTATGAAACAACACCCTCTCTTGTGAACCGAGACTTATGGCGTTTTCTTTTCTGAGTAATATGCTGCATTTATGTTGCCTTCTGTACATCTTTCTGTTCTTTTCTGCAAAATATGTGCTATTTTAAAAGTGTAACGCGTTCTTTTCTCATGATGTTACCCTTAAAAAGAAAAAAATGTTGCATGTTCAACACTCATTTTAATTAAAGGGGCATAAGTGCAGCATTATATTAACAGCTGGTTTTGTTATTGTTTCTTTACTTCATTGATTAATGCTAACATTTATGTTCTTTTGTAATCGTAAAATATGCAACACTTCCTAAAAGAGGGAGGAACATTTAAAAATGTTGCCAAATCACATGTAACATTTATGGAACATTTTATTTTTAGAAAAGAAAACGCCATTAGTTCTCGAATGATTGATAGATAATTAGAAAGACAGATAGAGAGAGGGAGAGAGAGAGAGTACAACATTCGATTTGAACTTTCCTACATTGAAAGTGACACTGCAGAAAGTTTGTTTCACAAAGTTTTGAAGAAAACTAAATTTTGCAAATTTAAACTATATTCCGAATATTTTATATTAATTTCCAAACCTCTAACTGAAAAATGGAAACACAAACTAAATTTCGAAATTAATTAAGAAACTCATTGTCACATGCGCCAGCTATAAATAAGGAAAATAAGGAGGTTTTATATTTAACGGTAACCAATGGACACTGATTTAAAACACAGGAGACTTAAAGAGTTACATTTTTTAAATGCACTACTTTTCAATTTTTTTTTTTTAAGTTTCGATATTAAATATTTTTCGAAGATAAGTTCGAAGTTTAAAAATAGGGACATAATTTTCCCAATCTGACCTGAATTTATGTAATTAATTTCAAATTTCCGAATATCACTGTGTTTACAAATTAATTTCGAAGTAACACTTTTACAAAAAAAATTATTCTTCCTGCTTAACACAACATAAGAAAAGATTTTTTTAAATACATCAACCATAATATTTATTAATTTAAAACAGAAAATAAGTTTAAGCTTACCCAGTTTTTAGTTAAGGGTGTTGCAATGAACTGAATACAGCTGGGCAGGCGCCACCTTTCCGGAATTAACAGAATTTCGAATAAAAACAAGAGATTTCTGATAAAGTTGATATGGATGCGGTTTCACAACCTGTGAAAAAAATTGAGTGCTTGTTCGCCGATGTTGAGGATGTTCTTTCTTTCGAACAATTACATTTTAAATGAACTCCTTCGATATCGGCGAAGAGGCAATAAATAATAAGGCTCCACTCAACAAATTCTAATGCATTAAAAAAAAAAACTAATTAAACTTCAAAAAAATAAAAAAAAAAAATAAATTTATTAGACACAAAAATTCATTTAAATTTTCATACAATTTCAATATAAAATCGATTGTATGCAATGAACAGATAAGATATAATTTAACATGACAAACAGTAAAAATTCATAGAAAAATTATAGTAAAAATTAAAATAGAGCAGACAATTAAATTGAAAGCATGTTCAAAATACAAACGTGATAAATAGTGTTTTAGGAAAAAATACAATATTAAATTTCTGTTAATAAAAAAAAAATAAACTAAACTGCCTTGACTTTGCATATTAATTTTACTTCACTCTTAATTGTTGCTCGCTTTTTAACCAATTAAACAAAAGAACAAAATGGAAAAGAAAAAAAAAAATGCAAATTAAATAAAAATCATTGCATACAACATGAACAAGAATAAGTAAAACTGAAATTATTTGCTCAATCATCCTCGTCATCATCGTCTATGACAGCAACACGGCGTCGTTTGGCTGGTACCTCAACACCAGCTTCTAAATTTTGCTGTTTAGAGGGCGATGGTTTCTTGCGTATTAGAAATTTAGCATCCTCGTCATCATCAGTATTATCCACTTGCTCCATCTCATCAGTATTGAGTTCATCTAGGGAACGTTGACGTTTTTTCGTTAATACTGTAGATGAGTCACTTACATTGTCGCCTGTTTGTTGTTCTTTAATGGATTTAACACCATCATCATCATCGTTTACATCGTTGTTGTCGTCGTCATCATTAAGGGCTTGTTTATCTCTGTTGTTGGCTTTATTAATATTGTCAACAACATCAAAAACATCATCATCAGAATCGGATTCAATTACATTGGCACGACGAGAACGTTTGGTTAAGGTTTCCTGTTCATTTACTTCGTCATCAGCATCGTCGTCGCCTAATTCAGCTAAACGTTTGTGATAATCCTGTGAATTAAAATTTAAATCAGCATCATATTCTTCTTCCTGTTCTTTATGGTCTGTAACAGCAGAATTCCTATCGGCCACCATATCCATAAGATTAATTTTATTTTTGGCTCTTTTAGTCTTTAACTGATCAAACAAATCCCCACTATTCTGTTGATTTTTTTCTTTAGGCTTTTTAAAAGTTTCCTCTTCATCTTGATCTTCATCTTCGCTGCTTAAATCCTTATTACGTTTCTTTTTATCTAATTTCTTTTTGATTTTTTCCACCATTTCATCATCTTCATCGGAAGCAGTGTCTTCTTTCTTCTTCCTAGCGGCGTTTGTTTTCTTTTTCCCCTTTAAAGGAAGACGTTCTTCAGTCTCCTCGTCACTTTTACTAAACAGTAAACTTTGCAATTTTTCCCTACGCTGATCCATAAAATTTTCCAAATTTTCCAATTTTTGACGTTCCTTGGCCAAACCTAAAGTTTCTAAATAATCTTCTTCACTTTCATCGCCATCACGATTTTCCAAAGTTGCTTCGTCACTTTCATTGTCTGTTGTATCATCAGCATCGTCTTCAACATTTATTTCAATTTGCTCGCCTGCCACTATTTTTGCTCTGAGTTTAAGATCCGCTGAATTTAAATAGATCGGTATCCGCCAATAAGTTTCCATTCCAAAGACTGGTGGCTGTATGCCCAAAGCTAATAAAACCTTTTTGAAATTATCATCTTCCATGGCTTCTTTTTGAACCGTTTGCAGTGGTACCAAGGGCACACCATCATCTTCTTCGACCGCTACATCTTCTGTGTCATCAGAAGCATCGTCCAGACATTCTTTCAGCCATTCTATAGCTTCTTGGTATTTTTCCTCAATTTGTGTTAGCAAAGCTCGAACTGTGCCCACATCCAAAGTAGTACGCACTACTTTACGTTGCTTAGCTTTAGCTGCATTTTTAGTCTTCGTTTGTCTGTTGGAGCCAGCGTCTTCGCCAAATATCGGCTCTTCCATGAATTCATATTCATCTTGTTCTCCTTCATTTTCGTTTTGTTTTTTCGACTTTCGTTTACGTGGTTTTTGTGGTAGAATCTCTGACTTGTCTGCAATAATATGCAATTGTAGCATCCGCTTAATGATTGCCTGCTTGTTGCGTCTTTCGGCAAATTCATCAACAATACGTTGTAGACAATCTGTGGAAAACATTTTGCAAATAAATTAAATTTATTAAAATGATAAAAAAAAAGTCTTTAAATACCATCTTCAGTACGATGTTGATCATACAGACTTTGCAGCTCTTCATCTTCTTCTGAACGCCACAAATTTTTGTTTTGGGCATGAGCTGAGGACTTTTTAGTCGGTGCTTTAAAGTGCAGATCCAATTCTTTAAGTTTTTTTAAGACGCCACGTCTAGTACGCGTCTTATCAGCAATATTTTCTAAAATCCAGTCGATCACATCTGCAAGAGATTAAAAAAGCAAACAAAAAAAAATTAAATAAAATCACATTTTATAAAATGTTTATTGGGATTAGCTGTCTGAGGAGGCTCCTTACTCATGGAAAGTAGAGAATCTAATGACATTAAAAATTAATATATTTTTTGGCACTAAGGAATGTATAAGAATAATATTTATGTGATCGTTTGCAAATACTGATACTTTGGATATTCAACGCATACGCCAAGTATTTTCTTTAAACATTCGCCATGAAAATATCTAGGGAGCCTACCAAAGGAAATGTTCCTTTTAATATTAAGGGAAAATATTAATGCCGCTGTGCTTCCATTTTCCTGTTGTGAGTCAGTCAACCAAATCTGGTCAGCATCTTCGATAATTGAAGTTGTTTTTTTAGAATCATCACTCAGGGGAAGTGTGGCTAACACTTGTTGGGTTGTATATGGTAGAGAAAATAAATAGTTAATAAAATAAATAAAGCAGGACTTTTAAGCTAGCATTGCTTCCGATTAGCGGATACCAAACAAGCAGGAAAAACTAAGACATGATTCTACAATGTAGAAGTAATGCAGCCAAAATGAATACAAGAACATAAATATATTTTTCAAGTTAAGGAAGCCGGGAATAGAAAGAGATTTAATCTGTGAACAGGTTTTTGAAATAAAAAGAATTTTTTTTAGTTGTGCGGGTTTATGATTTAATGTGCGATGTGTTCACTTAAACAAAAAAAAAAAAAAAAAAAAAAAAAGACATGGTGGCAAGTTGTAGTAATGTAGTGGTATTTAACCAAAATACACCAGATATAATTCCACTAGCCTTCGAGTTTTATTTAAAGGTTTGCAACTACCCTTATTCCAAATAATACCTCCTACCTTTAAAGAAGCAGCCCCGTACATGCCAGTACTCTCTAGACATTAAAAGCTTCAAAAAACTCAATTTACGGGGGAAACCACGAATATTAGAAGATTTTAGCAAGGTTAAAAACCACACGGACACGGAATAGACGGACTCAATAATAAAGAAATTTTTACTAATTTTTAAATAAACACTGAAATAATTTTTCGTTCCATCGTAGAGTGGACTTTGTACCAACTAGATCAGATTTCTCATGGCTTATGCGATCCAATGATGATGCTCCTCAAAGAGTAGGAGGTTAAATAATTCCAGCACCTGAGTAATTGATTTTTGCATGATGTAGCAGCCGAGTACAAGAAATACTACCAACGAATAAAATTAGACAGCGGTAATGCTTCCCAGTTGCATTGACCTGACCACACTTGTTTTAGAGGAACCTTTAGTTGACATTTTTTCAACTTTTTGCTACTTAGTAAAACGTAAGTAAACGTAGTAAACTTATCGCAACAATTTATATAAAATGTATGTTATCACAAATAACGAAAGCTTTTATTTATTTATTTTCTCTGACATATTAGTCATTTCAATGCAGTTTTTAAAAGAACATTTAGATACAGATTAAAAGATATTTTTGATGACTCCCAAATTTAAATGCCAAAACAGCCAAAAATGTCTTTCAAAATAAAGTCATATAAATGATGCTACAGATTATTTTAACCTTAAACGACTGTCTGTCTGTTAAAGGATTTTAGCCACTAAGCTTTTTCATATTTTTGTTGTTTTTTTATACATTTTAAAGGCCATCTTTGGGTTTTTCACTGCAGTAAAAAGACACAAAATAAAATGAAAATTGTTGTTTTGTTGTTATGGGGGTCCTCGTTTAACAATAAATTTATTTTTATGGATAAAAATAAAATTTCAACCATACTACCAGACACATAACAATTAATCTTGGACATATTGGTAAAATAAAAATGTCAAAACATAAGCAGACAGCAAACAGACTTTAGAAAGTGTGAAAGAGAAAGGAATAATATAACAAGTGCATACATACACAAGAAGACACATACACAGACCGTAAATGAATACCCATCAATTGATGCCATTAAGAGAAAAACAAATGAAGTCAAATGATGAAAATGACGATGGCGACGAAAATATTGTTGTTGGGTTGATTGCAAAACGATAATAAAGAAAATTATTTCAATCATGAAACTGTCAACACATTGAAATTGACTTGTTAAATCAATCACTTTGGATTTGGAGACCAAACAAAAGCACTTAAAAAAATATGCCAATAGCAAAATAAAGTTGACAAAAAACAACGGGGGTACAATAACAAAAAAAAAAAAAAAAAAAAAAAAAAAACAACAACAACAAATACGCACAACATTCAAAAAGGACTTTGTCACACCAACAACAATCTTTTCATCATTATTTCAGTCAGTTTTATCACTTAAGAGAAGTAAGAAAGGGACGATAGCTCTGCTTTAGGAGGCACAAAATAAGATGTTGGAAGGGGTTAAAAAGTGTTGATAATTTAAACAAATTTTAATTTGAAAAGATATTTTAGCTGCAGGCTAAAGTTCCAGTTTGCAAAAGAAGGGCATTCATAATTTAGAATTTTAGTTTTTTTTTTTTAATTGAAGCGTATGCAACAACAGCTACTTCGGAAATAAACGGAAAAAAACAGGCGAATTCTTTATAAAGTTTCTTTCACATAAAAGTTTAGGAAAGTTTTATTTTTTCCAAGTGATAATTTCTACTGCAAATACTGAGAAACAGATTTTAAACAAACCGGCTAAAAAGATTCTTAAGATTTGGGAAAGTAGCAGCAGTTGAAAATAAATATTTTCTTCGCTTGGGCTTCGCTCACTGCCCACTTTTATGAATGCAATGTTGTATTTTTGCGAGAATTAAAAGCATGTGCGCAGCTTCATAAGGAACGGTTTAATAGAATTATTTGAAAAATAATATTGATTTCTTATAATCATGATGTTGTATAGTGCCGGGTATTTAATGAGTGAGGAAAGTTTTTGTAAGAGAAGTAGTTGAAAATCAATGTTTAATAAAACCGCAAATCCAAGTCCATAAAGGTTCTTTCTGAAGTGCCGCAAGGCAACCACTTTGAATCACTTATTTTCTCTTTGTTATGAACAATGATCTGCCTGAAGTGTTAAATTATTACAACATATTAATGTTTGCTGATGATGTAAAAATTTTCCTTACATACGATAAAAAGCCTGATCAACTATATTTACAACATGACATTGATAATTTCTACACGTGGTGCAGTGTAAACCTCATGGAACTTAACGCGACCAAATGCAAACATATGAAATTTTTTAGGAGCAACTTTGTCCATGTCAACTTCTTACTGGGTGGACAACCTCTGGAGCTAGTAAACTCTTTCCTTGATCTGGGTGTAATGCTTGATGCTAAACTTAGTTTTATTCTTCAAATTAATATGATTGTCAACAAGGCTAGAGGCGTTCTTGCTTTTATTAAGAGATGGGCAAAGGAATTTATTGACCCGTACTTACTAAGATTTTAAACACATCCCTAGTAAGACCTATACTTCAATATGATTCAGTTGTTTCGATCACATCGAGTCTATTCAAAAACAATTTTTTCTGTTTTGCTTGCGAAGCTTGCGCTGGAATCCAGCATTAAATCTACCTCCTTATCATCAAATATTAGCGGTTATTAAATTGCCTACTCGTAAAAGCCGCAGGACTATGCTTAATGTTTCGTTCATGATGAATATCATTAATGGAAGTGTGCAATTTGATTTCCTCTTAAATAATTGGGGAATTCATATGTCATAAAATAATAGCACACCAAAATATTACAAGTGTGAACACCCCGTCATAAATAAGTGTGCCATGTCATAATTGTGCCAGCTGATAAAAATTTAACAACACTTAATTTTTAATCGGATTATTGCGCATACGTTTGCATTTTGGCTTAAATGTAAATGTTTTTTAATTGTTAATAAAGAATACAATAAATTTCCTGTAAATTTTTTAAAATGTCCAATGCCAATTAAAATTTTAAATTTTTTTTAGGGGCTGTGCACATATTACGTAACGCTGTTTTCAGAGATTTTATATCCCCCCCCCCCCCCCCCTTCTAAACAGGGAGAATATTGGGCCCAATTAATATGGATTTCTTTTTTCAATTGTACGTATGTTCCAAGAAAAACAAATTTTAAGCGCTTTGCAAGTAAAAAACTTGACATGAAACACAACAATGGCAAAAATACTATAGTTTTCATATTTAATTGCCTACTTTAGTTTTTAAATTCAATTAATTGTAAATAAATGAATTTTTTACATATTTTTATTTGCAAATCAAGCTGGAAAGTAATTGCCTCCAATGACATCGACATTTATTAAATTTATTAAAGTGCCAGAGTAGAAGTAGTTCAGAGTTGTTTATTAACATTTCAACTCATTATTTTGCTTTCAAAAATTCTGTTGTGTTATTCGAAAAATCAAATTAAGTTAAATTGAACAATTACAAAAACTTTCGAAGTTAGTGTATATGAAGCAACTCTTTATATATATGAAAAGTTCTTAAAACTTATTTATTTAATATTTAATTCCTTTGTATAAAATCCTTTACTTATACAAAATTCCAATATTAAATTAAAGTTTAATTACAAAAATAGTCAATAAATTTTCTTTTGTCTTTCTTTTTTCTGAAAGACAAACTTTTACAATACTTTTAAAGATATCTATGATACTATATTATTTTATATAGCAAATATATACATAATGTACATAAAAATAAGTACAATAACGCCATTAGATAGATACTTTGCTTTAATAAAATTCAAATATTCTATTGCGTTTCTAAAAACATGTCTGACCCATAAAAATTTAATAAACTAAATTTTTATAATTTTATTTAAAAATTCTTATTTGGAGTTATAGAGAGAAATAATCCACATCAATGCTGATGCTAGAAATACTTTTACAAGTGAAAATATTGGAAAACTTAAAAATTCAATAGCAATAACAATAACAAGAAAGAAAACACACAACATTTTAAATATCTTTATAGATGCCAAGAAGTACAATACATGAAGAAAGTGTGTACACGGATATTAAAAATATGTTGCATAAGTTTATGTACTTCCAAATATATACGAGGGTGGAAGTTGAAATAGACGTAACACATATACGGTTAATTAATTTGGTTCATTAAAATAATTTCTTCTCAACCTCTTGATTACAACAGTTTTACCAATAAATTTGTTAGTGACAAAACCATAAATCCCTTTGCGATTACTGGTTGATTTATTATATCTTGTCTATCTGTTTTTTTGTATTCGGACAGTTTAAAATTTTTCTCTTTAATGTTCTGACTTTACAACTTTTTAGTTTACTCTAGTATTTTGTGTAAAGCAACACATGTGTCATGTTATCTTTTATGAACTCTATTTTTAAGAACATGGTTCGATATTATTGTATCAGCATTTTCAATGTTTTCGATTTTACTCTTGTTATGCTCACTTACAGACACAATACTGCACACTTACACACTTTCGTACATACATACGTACGTATATGCGTACATACATATGTATGTAAGTCACTTATGTGAAAATTTTGTATCTTTGTGCCTGTTTTTCGATTTGCCAACTTGCATATTTTATTAGCGACTGCTTTGCATTTATGTATGTGTATGTGCTTTATGTGATATTTAAGCTTTTTCTTGTAGTTTTGGGCATATACGAGTAAAGGCCGTATGTATATCCCATAATTTGTTACATTTATGTCTTCTTTTCATTGTGGGCACAATGTTATCATGTCATTTACCCAACGACCATAAAATTGAACGTTTGATATCAACTATTCCCAGCAAAAAGAACTAAAAACCAACATTCTGTAGAACACCAGATGTATTCAAACTTCATTTCTTTGCATCGAAATTTCAATGCAAATCAAATGAAAAGTTCGTTCAATATCAAACACCGTAATTTGCTACCAGCATTTTAGTCAACTAATTGGCACATTAGTGATACCTGCGTTTAGAGGCTATGCACATATTACGCTACGCTGTTTTCAGAGATTTTATACCACTCCCAACCACCCGTAACGCTTTTTACTAATTTTACAGTGCAAAATTTCCAATCCGTAACAAATCTTTAACCCCCTCCCACCGCCTGGAGCGTTACGTAATATGTGCACAGCCCCTTATCTATACAAACTTGCTGAAATAAATATAATCAAAAGCAGCTGTTGCCGGTAACATGAGCTGAACTATTTGTGTGGACGGCGGCAAGTGGAAAAACGTTCACGAGCTGCCAGGCAGATTAGTTACACAAACACATATTTCAATCAAGGCGAATTAATTATAAGGTAGATGCAGTGGCGAATTCGCGCGAATTTATACATTACCTACACTGTCAAATTTGTTACATATTTTCCCGCGCCATTTAAATGATGTAATTTTTTATGCATGGAGAATTTTGACAGCGATGGTAACGAATTCGCCGTTTACACAAACAAAATGCCTGTTGTTTGCTTTGTTGTTGAATTATTGTAGTCGTAATGAATTTGCCTTTTGCACGAAAATTACATTAAAATGGCGCGGGAAAATATGTAACAAATTTGAGTGTAGGTTATGTATAAATTCGCGTGAATTCGCCAATGCATCCACCTTATAATTAATTCGCCTTGGTCGTGCATATACCTGGTAATGAATTTGCTTTGTTTTCATTCTTGTATTATTATACATCAAAATGTCTTATTATTATAAGACTTTTTTGTTTGAAGCACAGCAACAATTTTTTAAACTATTGTAAAATAATAAGACATAATGAAAATATGTCTGATATGACAACAGTGTGAACACCCCAAATATATCATTCAATATCCCCAACCGTCCAACACGTTACTTTCATCCTCTTGCAAACAAAACTTTTCGTACTAACTATGCTTAATATGATGACTTATATGATGAATAATCTTGTATTTTTTGTCACTAAAGTCTGTATGAAACTATTATGTACACTTTTATACGTAAATAAATAAATAAATAAATAAATAACATAATACGTTTGGGCATTTTTAAATCGTAATGTTTCATTCACGCAATAAATAAAGAAGTGTGCAAAGTTTCATATAAACCGGTATTGTAGAAGTTGTTCAGACAACATATTTACATTGTATGGGCATGGCACGACCCACTTTTTTAAATCATAATGCTGTATTGTAACCGTAATTTAATGTGTGCGTGAAATACGTTTTTTTGTGTTCGTTATTTTGAGCGAGAGTCTGCCCAATTTTCAAATGAACCAACTTGGCACAACATCCTTTTAAATGAAGAAAAAATTTCACAGTTTAAATAAATTAAAGAATATTTAAGAGAATGTTAAGAAAAACTAAATATATGAAAAGCATTCTTTTAAATATCTGTTCATTACCCTTTTGTAAAATGACAAAGAGAAACTAAAAAAGAAAACATGAAAAAATACTTACCTTTGTCAGTTTCAGGATTTCGTTGATTCTCTTCAAATAGAAAACGTAACTCGGACTCTTGTTCTTCTGTCCAGGTTCCTTTTGTGCCACTAAAAAAGACAGAAGTAAAAAAAAACCAACAAATATAAAAGCAAAACGTTACAAGCAAAAGTTTAAGTAATCAAATAAACTCATTCGTATTTATACCTGGTCCCCCATTTTCAGTATCTGTTGAACAAAACATGTGCAATTAATGGAACACAGATAGAAGAAAAAGGGAGTGTTAAAATATCATTTCATTGACAATCATTCATCATCATACGTTTTGAATCGTATTTGCTTTTCTTCTTCTTTTTGTAAAAGATAAGAAAATAAACAGAAAGCAATGAGAGATTTAAAAAGGAATAACACAGCCTGAATTCATTTTGTAATCAATCTATTTTGAACAGGCCAAGAAAAAAAAGGTAGGAGAAGGAAACATAAGATCTTGGCCTGTGCCTACATGAAAGAAAATTCTTTTTTTTTATATTCTTGGCCACAAAAAAGGAAAATAAAATTAAAATCAGCCTTAAGCATGACCTAAATGATCACCCAAAGTGAAAGTGTTCCAATCAAATTAACAGCCTTGAGGAGTTCAGTTAAATTTTTAAGAATGTTTGTTTGCATGCGTGTGAGTGTTTTCTATTTGATTAAATGACTACTGAATCGATGAGCAATTGAAAGGCTGAATGGATTAAAAAAAAAGAAGAATATAAAAGAATACTTACGATTCATAGGCATCACAGTAGCCACTTTCCAGTTCATTTGCTTCTTTAATCGATTTGTAGAACAACAATTCGGCGTATATTTTTGGATTGTTTGGTGCCGTTTCAACAAATTTACGTACAACAAAAACACCCAAACGGCGCAATTCCTCATGATGTGCATCACGGGCAGCGTGAAAAACTTGTTGAAAGATACGAAAGAGTTTGGCCTACAAATATATGAAAGAAATTGATGAAAAAGATTATATTTGTGTAGAAGACAAAAAAAAAATATATAAAAAAATTATATTAAAACAAATAGTAGATGGCATGTGGCCACATTTATCCTTGTTATTAAAGTCAACTTAATAATGTGTTGCAAATATCCAACGACTAACTTTTCAACACAATATACATACCGTTCGCATACCTTTAAAAGGAAGTTAAATCAATTGATTTTATGGAAATAAACAACCCTTTCTAGCAGTACGTTCACTACTTGACTCTAATGAGGTGATCATATGAAAATATTTTATAAAAATGTCCGAATAAAAGTAGTTACGCATTTTCATTTTTACTCACTATATTGCAGTAAAGATTTTTGCCCGGGTTTTATTGATGCTAATTTCTTTCCTAAAATCAATCATGTTCAATAAATTTGACTTCAATATTTCCAACTCAAAATATATCACAACACCCTGAGTAAATTTAAAATTTAATTAAACACAGAATAGCTACAACACCTCACAGCTACAGTTTTTTCTATACTTTGTATCCCAGTACATTCTTGCCTTTGTCCTTTTGCGATCCTTTTTGTAAAGGTAAGAAATAAGTTACGTCAAACATGTCTTTGAGAATACGTGCCATTTTTAATAAAACTTTTATTTTTTCTACATTAAAATATAATTAAAAACCCCGTTGTTTTATTTAATGACATAAAAAAAATATTTTTCTGACAACTCAACACAAAAAAAAAAAAACTAACAACAAAATAAAATATAAGAAAAAAAAGTAATGAAAAACTAATAAGTCTTAAAAAAAAGGACTAAAATCTTAATTTAACTTAATTTAAACGCCAAAATAGTGATTGCGAAATACGGTGAGATAAAAGAATTTGTGTACGGAGTCAAAAAGAATTTAGTTTTTTATCACATCAGTAATTGACTCAATGACAAAATTACTTGTAACCAATCGAAACTTCTAATAAAATGTTAAGAGCTAATGTTTCATTAAAAAAATATTTATTTATTTTTTAAAATTTTTCTTAACTTTGAACCGTTTGCAAACTGAGAGAGATGCATTAATTTGAAAAAGTATACTTCCAGATATATTCTGCTATAACTTTTATAACTTTTGATAGAATTGGAATTTATTAATAAAATCTTTTGCGGAAATTTTATTTTTCTAAGTTTTGTTATTAAAAATCGAAATAAAATTCCGAAAATGGTTTTCTAAATTTATGCCGAGAAAAACTAGCCGCACACCTTCTGCGGAATTTATCCTACGTGCCAGCATATTTTCGGGCTCTAGTTTTGGAGAGTAGTTTAAGAGAACTTACCTGTAGAGTCTCTAGAACGAACCCAATTCAACCACGGAGACATTGCAAATTTGGTAGCCATACAAAGATTATGGGAATAAAGTTATGCGAATTATGACACAAAAGCTACCAAATTCAGGAGGATGGTCAGCATTTTATCTTCTCTGGTAATCTTTGTTTCATCACTAGAAGCTATGGATCGCCCCTTAATTATCAATTTCTTTCTTCGTATGTGGTAACGAAACCATTATCCGCCTCTTTTCTTCGATATAACCTTGACTTCTCTCACTTATATCTTTTTTTTATTTCTGTCTTCCTTCAGTCGCAGGTAAAACAGATATACCAGCTATGGACCCAATTGAGTTGCAACAGGCCGGCTTTTAACTTAATATTTAAAAACTTTAGGAATAGTTGGATTCCAGATTCACTATTGAACAGGTTTAAAGAATGACAATATGAACACTAATCTCAAACACATTTGGCTATAAAAATGTTTTTATTTTGTGACAAACTGTACATGTTTATGCTTGTAAGTAGATGTTAATATTTTTAAAATATTTGCAAGACAATGCAATTTACATCGTGTTGCACAAACATATATTTAATACAAATACACATCAGTAGTCTTAAGGTGTGGTCCAGACAAAGCAAAAATTTAATAATTTAGTTAAATTGATATTTTAAAACAGGAAAAGCAGTTGGCCCATCTGAATGTAACTGAATGTAAAATAGTGATGTTGCAGCCATAACAACAACTTTGCTGGCAGACAATAAAATAATGGATAACGACGACAACGACGATGCTGGTGATTTTCTTCGCTAATGAAATTAATTATAGCACGGAAACAAAAATGAATTATGTATCCTTAACTAAAAATGATTCATTTCATTAAAAAGGAAATAGAAAGCAGCAACATTATAAATAAACAGTATGGCTCAGTGTGAGTTTTCAAAATTAAATAAAGAAAGGATTAAAAAATTAAAGAAAAATCACATTTCTTAATATAAAATTTATTTCTTATTTTATCTCTAATTGTAATTTGTATTTAGTTGTTTTTTTTGGAACACAAAACAACAGTTTGCTCCGTATGATTTAGACAAGCTTCAGTTGGCTTCAACAACACAAATTGAAATAGTAGAAAAACAAACAAACAAACAAGCAAACAAATGATTTATTAACCCGAAGAAATATTTTTTTAACATTTTAATTATAATATTTCTTTTTGCTGGTTTCTTTCCTATTCACATAAATTATAAAAGTAAATTAAAAATTTTTAGATTTCATATTTCCTTTTAGTTGTGAAACAATGGAATACCCTACAACAGTCATCACGAGCTAAGTGTCAGGTGGAAGAAAGGTTAATGTAAAGTTTTTTTATTTTTCAACAATTTTTACATTAATAAAATATCGAGCGCAAAGTTGTAGACTGACAGGCTCAAGCTATCGAATAAGTACTGAATGTCCCAGTAATGATTCGAAACCAAATTAATAGTTAAGTTGTTTTTAAAAAATTTTTATTATGGATTAAAACTCAACTCAGCTTTTAAGCAGGGCCGAAATCGTGAAATCCATGTCACGTAATTTCCCATCCAATTACATAGTTATTGCGTGACAAGTCCTATGTTCACGGATGTAACGATTTGGGAACAGCTGTTTATTTGAGTTGTTTTTGATAATTTGTTATTCGTATTTTGATTTGCAAAAATATTGTTTGGTTGTGAATCATAAGTCTATGTTCACACACGACGATTTTAGTTGGGCAATTCTTGAGTTTATAGATGTTTTTTTCAGTTTGCGGTGAGGGGAATAAAAAGGGAAAAATAATCGCCGGTACCCGGCTATTTCAAGCAATTCTCTCTTGCGTTTTTTTTATTTGAATATTTGACATTCCTTTTCATTCGGTGTTTCGCTTCTTTGTGTGTACTTCATTTATAATTTCAATTAAACGCAAAAATTACACGTTTTAAATGTGTAAAAATAAAAAAAATATTATGGAGTAAAAATTTTTAGTAAAAGCTTACTACATTTTGTTTATTTTATTGAAATTGTTTATTTTATGAAAGCACAAATGTCAAATTGTAAGAAAATAAAAGCTAAACAAAACAGAAGAATTGCCCAACTAAAATCGTCGTGTGTGAACATAAAAGCAAGTTCAAAAGAGAATTCTGAAAAAGTTGGGCAATTAAGATCGTCGTGTGTGACCGACCCTAGACTATATCATAATATAAACTCAAAATTTTCATACACACAAGAAAAATATATATTAAAACAAGAACATGCTTAATAACATATCGCACAGCTTCCTCTAAAGAGTGTCAACTCAAAATTTTTATATTTTCACTTTTTGCAAGAAATCGATGTACAGTGGCCATATCCATCCACTGTAAAAATCTTAAATCATTTGCCCCACTCTTTCACAAAAAAAAAAAAAAAAAAAAAAAAACAGCTTTTTGCCTCTACTAAAAATTTGTAAATTTTGAGTTGACACTCTTTAGAGAAAGCAGTGCGATATATTATTGATGTAGCAAACACAATATGCTTGCATCCAGCAAACCAGGGTAGGATATTTTATTCTAAACACACTAATTTTATAATTTGACCATTTGATTAAAGGCCGAAAATCCCGGTATTGTAACATCAGCGATTTTTTTTGTTTGAAAAATTCAAAAATATTATCAATTAATTCTGGTGAGTTAAGACAGCGATTTTCATGATTGAATGAAAACCAATTAATTTTTTAATTGTATCTTTCGTTTTTCTTAATATATTCTTGTTTTTAGCTTTTTCTGTGTACAAAATTCTATTAACTAAATTTAATTAAAACACATGGAGTGGAATATTGCGGCTGCTAACAAATATTTTAATTTAATTTGTAGGGCATTTTCACAATGGCCAATTGTTCATAATCATAATTTTCGCATGTTACATATAATGGGGGGAAAAATAGCGAATAGAACTGGAATAAACACAAGAAAATTTCAACTTCATTGTGAATAAGTAACAGTTTGTAGTGAAAGAGAAGGAAAAAACAATAGAAAATTCTGTGAATATTTCTTAGGCAGCCAAATAAAATTTATAATGTCTGCCATTGTTCGAAGGAATTTTTTTCCTTTCTTTTTTTCCCTTAAATTGTTAATGGTACAAGTCGTTATTGTTTATTTCACTGGATTGCCAGCACCACAAAGCAAGAGATTAAAAGTTCAAGTTCATTTAATTTGTTCAAAAGTCCTGAAAAAAAAAAAACAAAGAATGAACGAAACATTAAAACCGCCATTGACAAAGAAAACCAAAGCGGGGGGAAAAGAACAAAAGCAAAAACATGCTGAAAAACTAACATGTGGCATTAAATTTTATTCCTTATTTCGCCAAATCATCAAAATAAGCAGCTGATGCTGATTCATAAAAACCATTTAAGCTGTGTTACTCTTTTAGGCCCCCCCAATGTGTCTACTTCTTTTAATGTTTTTGGCAAACTGGAGGGAGATTCTAGTAAAGAAGATCATCGTAGTTAAGGTGTTTCATAATTGGTATGTTGGCAATTTTTGAATGCGCGTTTTTATGTCCATGACATTGATTTATGTTTATTTTGCATGTAGTCAGAGTAAAGTAATGGTATGATGCAATAAAAGCATTTCATATTGAGCATATGGAAACGGAACCACCTTTACACACTTGTTAGTAAATACATTTTTAAACATACAAAAAAGGTAAAACACATTCGCCTAAACTGCTTGAATTTCATACAAAAGAAAAAAGGAATTTTTTAAACCAGCAGCAGTTTAGCTTCAGCTTTTGTTCTGTCGGAAACAGCATTACCATCATCATGCCATTTACTTTTCTACACGTTTAAAGCTTAATCATAAAACGAAATTTATAGGGGCATTTTTAGACTTGTTATTTTCCTTCATTTTCTAAAATTCTTTTTCTTTTTTGCCTTTTCCTGCTGTTCAATCGTAAATAGTGCTTATCCTCGCGCTGCATAAAACGATTATAGACAAGAATATATTTTTGCAAAAGGATCCTTAAATTTATAGGAAAACAAATAATAAATGAAACAAAAATAGAAACACAACACGAAAAGAAAAGCAAAAGCATTGTGTGTACCGTGTAGCAGTTGCCAAGAGGAATATTTAAAACACCCGTAAACTTACCTGATAAAGCATGGCTGGACATGAGCAACCGTAGGCAATGCGATGTAGAATGGTTACAGCTGCTTTTAGGGATTTTGTTGGTATTTGTTCCCAATCAGTGAGTACCACAACACAGGCACGTACTATTTTTGGATTTAGTAATCTGTAAATAGAAATTAAGTCCATGAATTATTACAATACACTCGTGCAAATAATGTTTGTAAAATATCTGTACAGTATTTGAATAAAAGAAAAAAAAAATTATCTCAACATTAACAGCAAAATTCATATAATTTTCATATAAAATATTATTTTACTTTTCTCATCTATTGGCTCAACTCCCCATTTATTCAGCTGTTCACTTACTTAATTGTTACTATTCGTTTTCTGTTTAACACAAAAGTTAGTTATGAATCATAATATAAAGAAATAGTTGATGTGAAACAAGAGAACTCATCTTAGGTAGGTTGTGAATCATAATAGAGACAAAAGATTGAAATAGGCCACCACCTTAGGAAGAGTGTTCGCACAAAAGTCATAATATTTTTTTTTTTTTTTTTTTTTGGATCTCCATGCTAACTATCGACAGCTGAAAATGTGGAAATGTGTTTAGTAAAGTTTGGCAAGTCATCATAAACCGTTTAGTACCAAAGAAACGATTCCAAATTGTGGAAATTTAATTGAAAAAATATATAAATCTGTTCGCAAAGTTCATACATCACTTTGTCCATTTTAATTTTAATTTCATTTCTCGGTTCAAAACCATCCACAAGTCAAAAAAATATGGGTACTGAAGAGAATAATGCTGCTGTAGCGTGCAGTATTAAAGAAGACGCCGAAATTTCGATTACAGAGAATGGCGAGCGTTATCGAGCCATGAAGAGTAAATTTTTGTTTCCAAAAACTAATCAGAGTTATTGCAAATTTAATTTGTTGAGAACTTTTTTCCAGAAATACACCTGTTTACTGGCCCGCTAATATCTTGCGATTTAACGCCTTTTTAATTACTTTTCATGTGTCTGTCTAAGTAATGGGTTTATGCCGACAAACAAGCACCTCTAGAAGCATTGGTGGCCAATGGTCAAGCCATCATTGACGATATACGACCAGACTAATTACAAAAAGTAATTTATATGTGAACTGATCATGGAAATATGCCTGAAATCATTTTTAAAAAGTAAAAACCATGAAATTATGTACGATATTATAATAAAAAACAATCATTCTAACAATATTTCAGACTTTGACTTTTATTATCATATATTTGTACTTATATAAAACTTAATTAAATTTTTAATTATAAGTAATAGTTGAGAGGATTCAATGCTTTTTTTTTTGTTTGTTTTACAAAATAGGAAAAAATAGATGGTACAAAATTTGCCAGACAGATAAAAAGTGGTAAAACATAAATAAAATTTACATGAAAACTGATGAGGTATCAATGCGCCCTCCAAAAACTGCGTTAGAATGGCATTGTTCCATGTACAGTTCTTTTCTTCATAAAAGGTTTCGAATTTTAGTTCACTATTAAAATTAATTTAGATTCAGTGCATTATTTTTCTTCGGGTGTTGATATTCAAACATTATCACAGCAGCCCTGCAGTTCGTTGGGAATCAACTAACATGCAGTTTAAGTAAATTGTTATAAGACACAACTTAAATGATACTAATTGGATTTTGTCGTAAATATATTGCTGCTCTCGCCATCATATGAGCAAAGTTTTGTTTTTTTTACAAAGGCAATGCAATTTGACGGATGAGCTTTTGTGTTTCATCTTCTCCAGCAAAGTATTTTATGAGATTTAAATTTGCAACGTAGTGAATTAGTTACGAACAGTCTTGCCTATTTGATGTGATCAATATACAGCGCCTTTGGACTTTTACTAGAGTTGTCAACCGATTAAGAATAATTCGATTAATCGATCAAACAAAACGAAACTCTTGTTCGAATAATTTTAAAATGCCGATTTTCGAATAACGAATAAATCGATTAATTAATGTCAATTAATCGAACAACTTTTTTTAGTTTAAAATTCATACGTCAAAAATGTTTAAATTTGTTTGTATGATATGAAACAAAGCGAGTACTTTATATCAACCAAATACATATTAATTTGGATGTTTGCAGTTGTTGTCGAACTGTGCATTACCTACATAGTAGTCGTGCTATGTTTTGAATGAAACGTTAAAAAATTTTAAAGAATGGGGTTTTTTCACTCTCAGGCGAATAAATTAGCAATACACCAAAGCCAAAAAATTGAGCTCGTTTTGGATGTATTTTACCAAGAACAAAAATGAAAAAAAAAACAAAGTCACATGTAACAAGTGTCCTAAAGTATACAAAATTGTTGGATCAACAGCAAAAAAATTAATAATTCTTTTGAAACAGATTTACGAAAACTTATTAAAATAAGAATAAATGAGGGACGTATAAAATTTTTAAATACGTTAATAATATTTTTTAAATTCTGGAAATTTTCGGAACAATGAAAGTTTTTTAAAATATTCCTAAAAAAGGGAAACTAAAGAATAAATTATACTCCAGATTACTTTATGTTGAAAGTAACCACAATAATTCAGATAAAAGTAATGATAAAGAAGATGCTACTAGTAATGAAATTTACAATCTTTTATACGAATTAAATAATTATATTAAAAGTATTAAAAATTCAAAATATAAAAAGACTTCAGCGATATATTAGACGATATGGTAGATTTGAAAAAAAGTAAAAAAAGATCAGAATACAAAAAAGGAAAAGAACAGAAACACAATAATACCTACCTCGACAATTAGCGAAAGATTTATTTCAAAAACCAAAACCAAAAAACCTTTGGAAGCTAAAAAATTTAGTCAACTTTTATTTGTAAAAGATTATTTCTTAAGAACAACCCAAATTGTCTGATTTCACAAAAAAAAAAAAAAAAAAAAAAAAAAAAAAAAAAAAAAAAAAAAACATTTGATATTTTTTGACAGAATGAAGCATGTTTATTTGAATGAATAGTTTTATGTATTTTTTTGTTAATAAAAATATTAACTATTTTATTTTTAAGTTTTTTGTATGAAATGTTTATTTTTTGTCAATAAATTTTTTAAATCATTTTGTATTCGTTGTTCTCATCGATTAATCGAAAAATTTTTCAGTTTTAATCGTTTGATCGAACGAACAAAATCAATTATTTGAATTATTCGAACAAAGTTGAAAGGCGAATAATTGACAACTCTAACTTTTACTAATTTCCCGTTTTAACAGTTGGCAGCTTAGAACTTTTGCAGTTCTTTATTTTGAACACACACGCCCATATAACAAAAAAATAATCGTTGTCAACTACTTATTATTTCTCTACACGCGATTATTATTAAATTTTATGTACTGCCACGTCCCTACGATATATCGCCGTTGTTTCACTAAACCAAATTTAATATGTGAAACAAAACGAACTACACGGCAATTAGCAACTAATTCTTACAAACACAAAAAAAAGTAAAATGGTTATTAATCATTTTAAGTAGTCATAGAGAATAGAAAAATTAATTCCTTATTTTTCTCCCCCTTGTTCATTTTTCCATAAAGGAAGTAATTTTTTTTTCTTTTTGTAAAGTCATAATTTTTAGCTTTTTCTACCTTTTTGGTAATGCAATATTTCAAAGGTAATATCACTAACCCTGATTGTAGTTTAAACGAAGGTAGAAAAGAAAAACGATTATAAAACTGTAAAATAAAAACTAAGATGATCGGTCTTTATTGAATTTATGAAGGAGAAAATACATATAAAAAAAAAATAAAAAGTTTGTAAAAGTTTGCATGATGCAGAAATTGTTATGCAAATTCAGATACACTAACGGTCAGATGATTAGAACCACTTGAATTTTTAGTTTTTGTAGGTGCCATACCTTTTGAAACATTTGGCCGACAGTACTTTAAAGGACATTTTTTTAAGTTTTCAAAAATTGTTATTGGCATTTTTTTTGAAAGAAGTCAAAAATAAATTAAATCTTTTCCGTTTGTATGATTTAAACCAATCGTCATTTTCAAATTTTTTCCCGAATAGTCGTCTTTGATTTATGCATTAAACTATTTTCAGAAGAAAATATTACTTTCTAATAAACATTAGTAAGAAATTGGCAAGAATACTAACTTGAGAAAAACTCGATTTTTTCACCGTTCGCAAGGACATTCCTTGCGGGCCATTGCGCGTAAAATTAGGCAAAGTAACAAGACTGCTTTGGAATAAATAAAATATATTTAAAAGTATGAAAAAAATTACAAAGGGCGGCGAATTTCAACCACTTTAACAAAATAAAAATCTTGAGAATTTGGTCAAACTTGTCTCTTTGAGTACCAAAAGTCAGCACTCGATATCGATCGAATTTTCAATACAATTATAATGTAAATTTCGATCAATATCGAATGCCGTAATTTGACCCCAGGCCTGAAGCTGGTACCCAGGCATGTTGTTCAAAAACTATTGCAAGCTTCGAATACCTAAAAATAAATGAACTGATGAAACCACCTCCGCTAAACACTGTACACAAAGAAAATCGACTGCAACACTTCGTAAAGTAATTGATATGGGACATTCAAATAAGAAGAGGTCATGTTAATGATTGGCGTCTGTGGTATTTAGTGACAAAAATTTAATTTGGATGGGCCAGATAACTGCAATTATTATTTTCACGATACGAGAAATAATGATCTATATTTAAATCGCCATCACAGCAGAGAGGGGTGGAATTATTGTTTGCAGTTGTTATAACGTATTACGGCACAATCGATTTAGTTTTTCAAAGTGCAAAAACTACTGGAGAAACCTACCAGATTGTGTTACAATCAGCTTTTCCTGGCCTACAAAGAAATGAAATTCAAGTGGTTCTCATTATGTGATCGAGAGTGTATAATTTACTTCACTATTTAGTGTCATTAAGTAAAGAGTTTTATTTATTTAGAAAAAACTGAAAGTATATACAATTACATTTTTATATATTACACTGTCGTACAGTAAATAATGTGCTCCAAAAATAGTATTTTATGCTTTTATTTCCTATTAGCTAGAAGAAGCAATAGAATTTTCTTTTTTTCTAAACCAGGCAGTAGCTTTCTAGAAACAGTTTATCTGGGCATGTAGCGTATGAGTGATACGACTTCATTAAAACGTTATTTAATTTTAAGTGATAAATTTTTATTTTAAACAATTTACAACAGAAATTATTCAAAAAACATTTCTTTGCTATATTCAGTCCTGTTCTAAAGAAAAGCCAACAACAAAAAAATTTAAGTAATAAAATATTAAACAGTGAATAAATTTTCGTAAATAGCATTTCCTTTTGAATGGAACAAACAACGAAAAACCCAAGAAAAAAATAAGGATAAGAAAAGTCCTTTAAGCCGGAGGGAAATAATTAGAGATTAACGTTAAAAATTGCTCATCCCTTATTCGGCGAATGTGTACAATTCTTGGTTTGATTAGTTGTAATTGATGTTGTTGTTGTTTAATTATTTCATCAATATTCTTTAATGTATTTCAGCTGTTAATTGTTGTTGTTTAGTGGTTTCATTAAAAATCCTTGTTATTTTTCTTGTTGTTTTATGCCATTTTAAAAACTTTTATTTTTGTATTAAATGTGTTGTATGGTTTTGAGTCTTGCATGTCCTTGCGATTGTGAGTATAAGTGATATGATGACCCAGCAAACATAATCGGGCAACATGGTTTAAATATTCGATAATAGTTCTGATCACAAAAGAACTAATGCTTTAAATTTTTACGAATGTTGTGTAACTTTTTAGATTATAGCAATTTTTGTTTGAAAACTTTTAACCTTAATTGCTTCACATGAAATTTCTATTACTAAACAAGGCCACATGTTTCCACTTTATTATTCAACTTGACACTGTAATGTTATGGAAAACATTTAATGTCTTTGCAACATTATTTGTAGCTCAATTTAATTGTTAACTGCAATTTAGCAGTAGATATTTATTGTTTTATTAGGGAAATGTAGCTGCTAATTTTCGTATTTTACTGAAAATAGTACAAAATTAAACGTGACTTTCAATGCATTATTAATAAATAAAGCAGAAGTATTGTGAAATTTGAGGTAAGAGATAGTTTTAAAAAAATTTTGATATTTTAACACTACTTAACCCTAGATTACGTTCTATGTATTGTCTTATCTAATAGCGTTTTCGTTTAATTTTCAAATTTCAATTCTTTAAAAGCTCTTATTAATTGAACATTGCTGTTGGACATTGCATGCCGCTCTATCGTTGTTTATGATAAAAGCTTTGTAATTTTTAAAAGAGGAGTGTTGTGTAATTATAAACATATAACTTATATTACTCTTATTATTGACTCTCTTATAAACACTCTTTATAATGCATTATATTCATATGTAACTATAATAACGAACTGATGTAAATTTATTATAAAAAAAAAGACTCACTCGTTTCTGAATACCACAAGGAGTTAAACGATTAAAATGTTTTACCAAAGTTATTAGCGAATTGCTTTAAATAAAAAATCTGAACATGCTTTTCATCCAAAAGGTAAAGATTGCTAGACTTCCTCTTCCTTCCCCCTAAAAATACTTTTCAAACGCCGGAAAACGTAAATTTTATATATAATCCTTAAAAGATTTACCGATCATTAAAATTTTTAGGTCTCTCGCTTCCATATATGTTTGCTGGGTTGCTATTGTACTTTTTAAGCACTTGGAAATTATGTCTGTATTGCGGTTATTATGGTTTGTTTAGAGTACGAATGGTATTTGTTATTCTTGTCTGAGGTTTCTTTTCTATTGCGTAATTATTTTCATCTTTTGGATTTTTTTTTAGAGTTTTATTGCTGTTTTTGCTTTCTTTTGAAATCTGTGTCGCTGTGTTATTTGTTGCAGAGTTTTCATTTAATTTTTGATACGAGAATATTCACAAGTATTTTCATCAAGCAAAAGTTGTCTGTGTAAATAATTTAAAGCAATTTATTTTTATTTTTCCCATTATAACACAAGGATGGTGGATAAGATAATTAGTTGGATTTAATTTTATGATTTTACTGCTCCTTAAACTGAAAGTTTTAACTGAAATTTAATTGTCAACAAATGTTGAAATATAAAATGTGTTTTTTTTTGTGTTTTTTTTTCAAACCATAAAACTTATTTTCCCTTGTCCAAATTCAGGACAACACGAACCAACAACCCAGCAAAAACTACTGCTTCGGCCGAAGCAGGTTTGTAAGGGAGAGATGCTTGTTGTTGTGGTGCTTATTGCTGCGAAAAGCGCTTCGTACATGCATGATTTTGTTCGAGATAACCTACTTTGGAGCTCTTGTTTTTTACATAAAAGAGCGCTTTTTTCTAAACATCCAAAATGCGCTAAGATCATGTTTGAATTATCTGAATTATGCCTTCGTTTTACTGCATCATCTACTATTATACATAATTCATCTATAGGCAAATACACAAGTATAAATAAATAAATAAGATAGTGAGAGAGAGAGAGGCAGAGAGCATCTATATGAAATTTTTTCTACCATTCGCTGATTACTTTATTATTCGTGTCAACTAAATGTAAACAGCCGAGCAACTTCAACGTGCTTAAAAAGAGGTTGAGCGATCTCTCTGCCTTCTTTTTGTGCAGCCTCGGAATAGGGTTCCCAGATTTCTTTCGAGTCGCATCCCCAATTTGAAAATTTTCATCCCCGAAATTCCCCAAAAAGCAAAAATACCCACTAAAAATAATACTACTTCAATTTAAAGTCACTTATGAATACTTTATTTGCACTGTAGTTCATTTCGAAGTATATATTTTTATAATTAGTTAAGTTATCTGATAAAATCAAAAAGTTCGGAGTCCAAATCTTCTTTTAGAATTAAACAATTTGACCATTTCTGGAGATGGATCAAAAGTGTCAAATTCCATTATTTTTAAAATATATATTAATTCTCAACAGAGATTCGAACAACTCGTACTGCATTTTGTTTCTAATTCTTGTTTTTACCGTGTTCAACGCAAGCGTTGCACGTTGATACGCAAAGTAAATTTAATACCAACTCTGCCAGGTATTTAAACGGCCGAGATCCAGCGGCATCTTGATATGAATAAACTTCTGTAAAAAATTGTTGTTTGTTATTCGTATTTCAAATAAATCAGTCCACCCTATAAATGGGATTTTTTCCACTGTGGATCATATATATCTTTTGGAACATTTTCATTTGCCGCAGGTTGTAGTATTTTTATGATTGAACTAAGTTTGGGTTGTCCTAATGGGTTGCAACACATGTTTGGAGAAAATTGCCTACATGTTTTGAAAATGTTGAGATTTGATGAAAAAAATTTTAGCATTTGTTTCAATAAACATTTTAGGTATAAAAACAAATCCTCTTTACTTTTAACAGCGTCGAATCTATAGACTTATAAGTCGGAAACTTTTCTTATTAAAATGTACAAACGAAAAAATTCGAGACTCGTTGTTCAGGGTTTATTTTCTTGTACACATACGGCTGCTAAATGTTGCTTCTTACCTTCTGCCCATTCTTCACGTTCCAAGAGGATATTGTGTTTTTTTTTGCTGGTGTCAAGATTTTTTTTTCCATTTTTAACGCAAAAAGAATTAATTTGAATTTTGTATGTTAGTTTCTTCTTTTATATGAAGCATTCACATGTCTTGCCAACAGCAAATGTTAATGACCAATAAATTTTTACCATTTGCCGGAAGACTTACCACTGATAATTTTTATATTAAACAAAGTTTTAGTTACCACATTAAAAACACTTATTTAATAAAAAAAGAACAATTAGAATATGTTGATATTAAGATAATAGTCTAAAAAATAAACCAAATTATATAAACAAAATATAAATCCCCGAAAAATCTCATAAATTGCCCAAAGCATAAAAATTATCCTCAATGAATTCTCCAAACCCCAAACCAAATTTTTCATCCCCATTTTAAAAAAAGAAATCCCCGAGTTGGGGATAAATCCCCAAATCTGACAACACTGTCTCGGAAGCGCTTCAAAACTGCGCATCTCGAAAGCATGAAATTTTGTTACTGCTTCCAGAAACATAATAATTTTTTGCTGGGAAGAAACATCTCCGAGACATCAGATACCAGGCAGGCTGTTAAGTGATTTTGTAAAAGAAACTGACTTTTGTGTGTCTATCAGCACCACAGCCAACCCCACTAAAACTTATAATTTATTTTGCTTTTAAAATGGCAAAAACTTTTCTTAAATTTTTATTTTTTTTTTTTTAGAATGGTAAACTTGCTGGCGGCTCGCATATTTATTTGATTTCATTTTTCTGCTGAATGCTTTTCTTACATTTATAATTTATTTAAAATTTGTTGTCCTCAACTCTGAAGCTTTCTCTTGATCGTTTGTTTATCTGTTGTTGTTAAAATGCCCTTTATTGTATTGGACTAGAACAAGGATTTTATTCTACTTTATCTGTTATATTTTTATTTTTTTGACATCAATTGTTGGGTGTGGAGCTTTTTTATTTGTTTTTCTTGTTTTTAATGGTTTTTCGATACAATGGAAACAAAAGTCCTGCCTATTTAGATTTAAATTTCTTTTTCTTCTTTTTAGATATTTTAAAAGTGACAATTTCGTTTGGGTCATTTATGTTGTTTAGCCAATGCGATCATTAAAATTCATTACGACCAATTTAATTAGCCAATTTTTATATTTATTCAAAAATAGGAAGATCTTCTCTAGCGTGAACTAAAATAAAATAAACGAAAATTTTTAAAAATTATTATTTGTTATGGGTTAGCTAATCTATAAACAGAAATTTTTGAACACATAAATTCTTGAGCATTTTCTCGAATGAATTTTATATTTTATAAACTAAAATTTCGAAAATTTTACTTAATTTGGGATCAAAACGGGTGTCGTATGGCGCCAGTGCCGCTTTCTACAGGAATTCTGTAGAAGTTTTGTCCTTCACAGGAAATTTTTCATAATTTCTAAGAAAATAGTTTAGACTTTATTAAAAAATTTTATCATGGGGCGCCATCTGCCGATGCTAAGAACAATGCTTCATTTCCTTACTATGCGGGTTTTGATCTTACTTACAGCTTCAGATTTCAGTTTACTCTATGTATATGGAGATTCCTGAACCGCACATGTGGCAAAACTAAGCTTTTCATATCGTGAGAGGGCTGGAATGTCAGAGAGTGGTTCTACATATTGATGGTCTCAAGTAGAAAGGCCCTAAATGGAATAATTTTATCTTTACAGGAGAAGGTAGAAACGTAATAAACCTATACAATTAATACCGCAACAAATAAATAAAATATATAACATAAATACTTGAGTACATGCTCAAATAAATGTAAAAATTTTGTAACGGGGAGATTTGCTTTTCATTTTTGCCTTATAAAATACTTTTAATGGCAACCAGCGGTTGTCTAATTGTATAGGTGTAGAAAAGTAAACACATTTATAATGGAAAATTATTGTTGTGTGTGTTTGAGAAATTTTTTAAAGGCTATTTTTATGCTTTGTAATTCACAAAAATATATATGTGAGTTTTTGTATAAATAGATGAGTTTTAGAATTTTTTTAAACATAAAGGGTAAAACATCTACTGATGAATTGGTATAGCTACCAACGAAATATATATCTAGATATTGCTAACCCGCAACAAATAAATAAAATATATATTATTTATAATTTTTTTTTTGCTTTAAATAATGGGTAAATTTTTGAATTTAAGAAAAATATTATGAACTTTCTGTATGTATGGAAATGTTTGTAATCGTTTAAATCGCGTTTTTTATAGATAAAATAAAATAATTTCATTTTTATGACATCAGCAAAATTAAAAACGAAAACTAATTGAGTTTTACTCAGTGTTTTCACTCTCCTGTAAAATTTTTTATACAATTTTTGAGACTATTTTGAATGAAATTTTTTTCTTAAATTTAGTACATGGCTTTTTTCTGTGAGTGTACAATTTTTTGTAATAACTTTTACAGAAAATTTAGAAACTGCAAAAAAGGTTTTTCGTAAAACATTTTAATGGATTAATGCAAAGTCTTCTTAGATATTAACACGCCTACTTTGAACAAAAAAAAAAATAAACTTACTGAAATGGTTTAAAAACAAAACATTTGTCATCATTATTTAGCTAGTCGACTGTTGTAAAAAATGCTAGGAGGTAAATAACTTTACTTATTCATCCAAAGTTATTATATACACCAATTAATGTAAATTTGTACTAAAAAATGTACGAAATGATCAATATTACAAATTGTGGTGTAGCTTTAATGATGGCGCTCTTAAAGCATTTTTACACCAGCTGTGTTCAAGGTTATTTTAATAAAAATCTTATACATATGTTGCAAAGACCGCGTTAATTACAATTTGTTACTGCAAAAATATTATTTAATTAAAAAAATCTATTATCTAAATATCTTTACATTCTTAACATGGATCTTTAAAAGTTGAAAACAAAATCAAGCCAAATGACAAAGACCAAGACTAATAGAGACTTTTCTGATAATTTTCCAAGCGATTAATTGCAATTTAAAATAAATATTAGGCATACTTAATTACTAATTCATGCTAAATATTTTCGTTTCTGATGCAAACATTTAAATTAACAATTGCCTTTTTTTTATTTTTTTTTTTTTTGGTGTGTTAATTTAAAACCCTCATTAAAACCATGGAGAATAAAATACAATTAAATTCAAAACAACCAATTAATTTAATACTCGTATGATTTAAAATCAACAATGACGGCAGCAGTAAGAAATAAGTATTAACATTTTTTTTACTACCACTAAAATCAACGAAGAGTAATGAAAAAAAGCACTAAAATTTGCTAAAGAAAAATTAGTGAACAACAGCTGACGCCGCTTGGGGAATCAAAAGTTTTCAACTGTTTTTCTTATTTTGGTACTTTTTTTTCGTTGTTGTTGTTGTTGTTTGGTTTTGCTCTTCACGATTGGCTTCGCTTAGTTATGGTGAAATTAAAAAGAAAATAAAACAGCTTTAAATTTAACCCTTCAATTGAGCAAGTTTTTTGTGTGCGCTACACAGCAGAAACTGGTGCTTGAGGAGTTATTCGTAAATTGGGAACAGACGATAAAAATAAAAAAAAAAAATTTATTTTAAAGAAAAATTTGGTATTGAATTAATGCCGCCACTATGATGCAAAACTAAATCGAGAGTTTATAGTTGTAGTTGTCAAATTATTATTGTGGACTACAATTCAAATCAACTTTCAATCAGCTGTTAAATTTAATTTCTTCGATAAATAGTTTTGTGATTGTGTATAATTGTTCAATTCACAAACATCTGTATCGCGTGAATTGTGTGTATCGCCTTGTATCTCGTATTGATGGACAAAAGAAGAACAAGTACCATACAAGTACTCTCCGGGTATCGTATAAAAACGATTTATGCAAAACATATGAAATACAGGGTGTCTGGTGGCAAAATTATATTTTCATACTTAAATAAAAAACGTAATAATTGACACAAAGTTTTATTAAGAGCATTGAACGATAGAATAGAAATGCGGATTTTATTTTTTAAAGAGTGTGTCTTCCAGATGTCTTCCGTCGAGTTGAACACAGTGTTCAAAACGGAGCCTTGTGTTCTGCGCCACATGCTGCAGTAAACTTGGTCCAATTATCTCATGCGTGGATAAAGCACACCAAACAGTTACCCTGGGACAATTCAATAGTTTTTGATGTTTCAATCGAGGGTTTCGGGTTCTTGGAGACCAGTAACGGCAGTTTTGCTTGTTGACGTGGTCGTTTAAGTGAAAATGAGCCTCGTCGCTCCAAAACCGAACTTTGAACAAAATTGTCGACGAGCAATTACGTAAGAATCTTTACTCTTAAAAAATGTCTCCAGTTTTCAAGTTATTTGTATTTTCGTGTTAACTTTAATATGAAATTAAGCACAGTTGCCCAAAGCGCAGCATCAATGTATGCGGTAAGTGCGCAAGAAAACAAGGCTTCACACAAAATTATAAGCTTCTAATGAGGAGATAAACACATTGAGAACACATTAATGGAAAAGGACATTATAAAAATAAAAAATTAACTTTTAAGCTGATATTTTAGCTTGAAATACAATTTATTATCAAGCTTTGAGTTTTGAAATCTTTACCTTATCAAGTTCGTTCACACATGATTGGAAAAGGAGAATAACGCAACTTTCAGTTGAAGCGAATTTTATTTAATTGCTTGCTGTTTCAAAATAACTCAATTAGAAAATTTGAATTAACGTGCTGTTTCCACAATACAGACAAATGACTTGTGTAGATAATTTGTATGGGAATGACTCAAAATACTGAGTGGTTTTCATACAAATTTTCTACTCAAACAAATTGTTTGTAATATAGAAACCGCACATAAGACTGCTTTTGGAATTTTTTTGAATTATCAAATCAAATTATATTTCAAGAGAAGCACACAAAAAGAACAGAGTTTTTACTGCGTGGCATGTTGTGGGTGTTAAAACTTTCTGGATAGAACCTTCTTCCGCTTTTTGATATTATGAATTTGAAAACATCTTTTAAATATAAAAATTTCATGGTGGTTCTGGGCAGGCTTCAAACAATTCGCTTACTGCTGCCGTAAGCTACAACCTTTTTTTGCCGTTGTTACACTTTCAATCTATGTATAACAATTTCTTGAGTTTTCTTTCTTTTCCTTGAAATTCCTGCCAGCTTTAATAAATTTTATTGCTTCTGTACACTCGCCAATGGAAACTTGTAGCTGAAAATATTTTTTTTTTCTTTGTAGCAACAATAGCAGCAGCAGCAGCAGCAGCAGCATAATAAACTAGAACACCCTCATTTATATCCTGTTTGTAATTATACACTTTATCTTTATCTATCTCCAAAGAAAATAAGGAAAAAGTTAAAAAACAAAACATAAATAGAAAAATAAAAACGACGTTTTAACATACATTTTTGGAAGAAAGTATGTCTGCTGCGAAAGTTTTTAATTTGAACAATAAAGAAAAAAAAAACAAAAATATAAAAGAAATTACTTCAAATTAAGTTAAAGAATTATTTCGCTCTTTCGCTTGTGTGTGCGCTTTTTAATGAAAAATAAAAAAGAATTCCACTAATTTGTGAAAAAGAGTTAATAAATCATTCGGTGTTGGCGCGGCTGCTCTAATTTTATGCGTATTACTTTTTTGTTGTTGTTTAAATTGGATTAAATTTACAACTTTTCATTATTATTAAAGGCTTAATTTATTCTCAAGATTTTCGTTAGCCGTCTGTAATTTACGTTACTTTGGGCAAAATACACGCAACCATACACTCTCACACACAAACCCACACATACGTACATACACAACTTAACTTACCTTTTTGCAAAATCATCAAATTTAAAAGTTTTTTCCACCATGCCATCATCTGTTGGTAAAAACATACAAAAAGTAGAACAACGACGAGATAGAAAAAAAAAAACATGAGTAAACAAACGAAACTATTGTTAAAACAAAAACAAAAGAAAAACTTTTTGTTTTCAATCATTTGGTTTTTGTATGCTTTCTTACCTGCAATCTCTTCATTTTCTTCATCGTCATCATCATCACTACGCTCAGAATTTTCACCATCATTTCGGTCATTTTCACTGGGGTCAACTGCAAGAAGACGAAAAAATGGAAAATAGAAAAAAAAATTGAGAATAACAATGAAAATGGATTGAAAATCGTTATCAATTAGGAAACTATTTTCTATGAGTTTTTTTTTTCAGTTTTGCCGGCCAACAACTGAAGTAAAACTTTTTGAAAGGAAAAGCCAATCAGAGAGCAAAAAAAAAAACAGACATAAAAAAATACTAGAAAAGAAAATCAGTTGAATTTATAGAAGTTAAAAAGTTAACTCAACTTAAGCTAGAAAAATTATTAATATTTATTTTTTCTTTAATTCGCAAGTACGTTTGTCAAAAAAATAGTGAAAGCTTAAGGAGAATTTACAAAAAGAAATTGTTCCTTATATATTTAAAACTAATAATTTATTTGTTGCTGATCTTTATGATGGATTTCATTGGTTGCTAGACTCCAAACTCAACAGTAGATCCTTACCACCATATTTGAAAAGTTTTCAAACACATTTGCTTATACACAAACTTCAAAGAAAGAAAAAAGAACTATCAAAGAACAAACAAAATAATTTTAAAGAAAGTTTTCAGTTAAAACGATTATTTAAAATTTCAATTAATTTCAAAATTGTATCAAAAATAAATTTTTCTAAAATATTTTTTTTTACAAATTTTGAATAAATAAAAATTTTCTTCGTATGATGAATTAAGTGAATTCCACTAAAAAAGTTTAACCCACTATGAAATTTGTAATTCGCTTAAATTTAAATTTTCTAGAATCGTAAAAATTTTACAGAAAAATTAGTATTTAATCAAATGATTGTTTGACTCAATGTGGCAATTATTTGAAATTAATTTTAAATTTACGACTAAATCGTGTTATGTAATTAAAAACTTAACAGGAATATTTTTTTCTTTTAAAAAATAGAAATACTAATTTTCATATTGCGAGAAAAAACTTTCAACAAACATCACATGCGAAATTTTAAATACACTCTTATATAAAAGTAAGTTTTAAGCAAATTTCGAAACTGCAAAAAAAAAAAAGAAAAATAAAAACGTCAAAAGTAACAGAGTCAATAACCCAATAAATTTGATAACGAAAACAAAGCTTGTCATGACAATTTGGCAATAACATTTGTACGTACCCGCCCATAGACATTTCAACAAAAATTTATTTCGAAAAGTTCAACACAACTTTCTCATGCAATACAACAACAAAAAAAAAAACATGAACAGAAATTAACTGCAACAAAAAGCCATAAATACCATTATCATCATTTATATATCAACACATCCTGGCATATGAATGAGTGAGTGAGTGAGTGAATGAGCAAAGGCTGAATGCGTTGCTTTATATGGGTGGACATCGAATTCAAGTGCCAAATGGAATCAAAACCAGCAGACATTCAGACTCGACAACTATTTGTAGTAGTCTTTCTTTTCTTTGCGGAGTAACAGCCGATAATGCAATAATATTAGATATTATTATTATCTCGTTTCGATTGCACTCTATTTTAAAAACATTTAGTCTTGTAGGCTGGCTTTTAAGTTTGCTACAATTAGAATTAAAAAATATTATCAAAATATAAGATTTTATTTGACAAATAAATAGATTCATATCGAATAAACATTATTTCTGGTGCTGTTTGTACATAACAGTTTTTAAACTATTGTGCTTGTGTTTTAGTAATTCTCATTTCATGCATAGGAGAATGTGCACAAGCAAATGTGTTTGAAAACCTTTCAAAAATAATGGTAACGATTTACTGATGAGTTGATATTTAGGAACCACTGAAATGGCCCATATTCATAAAATAATGGTCAATTTGAATTTTCATAAATTCAATAAAAACTGCACTTATGACTCAATAACATTGAGGGTAATCACTCTGGGTTGATAACTGCTCTTGCATACGTTGCAGATCTTGCAGGTACAGCTTATTTACATATTTTGCTGCAAACTGATGAAAATAAGCTAGACTTGCAAGATCTGCAATGATTACAATACTAAGAGTAATTTCCCCTATTATTTTTTCTCAAATATGAATTAAAGAAGATCAAATAATAATTACGTGAATTCGTAATAATTTTAAATTATTAAATCAGCTTCCGCACCAGCCATTACTTTGTAACAGGCTCACAGTCAAAACAAATGACGTGAACCACCCTACAATAAAGTGAAACAATAATACGTGAAAGTGCAAATTTAGTATAATTAATCTCTGAACAAAAACGTAACGCCATCGAAATTAATTAAAATTAACAGTCTTTAATATAAAAAATAGTGCCCCGAATATTTGCAACATTTAGGCAAGTGGTTGCTTATTTTTAGCAAGTAAAACACATGTAATTTAGTTGACAAAAATATCGATTGTGAATGTCACTGTATACGTGTATCTATTAGGATAAATGTTAATTTAATTTGATCCAAATATCAGATATTAAATCTACAAAGGAAAAAAAAGATAGCACGAGTCATCCCTACTTAAGACACACAAAAAGAAAAACTGGTATTAAATTCAAGTACTTTAGGTCTACTTTGAGCACGATTTGTGATTATAGATTTGAATCTTAAATGTACTTGAATCAATCCCAAAAGGGATTAAACACTTATTTAGACGACTCTCTATTCAGTACTAGAAATGAACAGAAATAAAATTATTTCTTTATGTGACTAAATTCTCTAAGGCGATGCGTTACAAACATTTGACTCTGTTTTCAATACCAACAATGAAAAAAATTAATTTAAAATTGAAATGAGTAAACAAAACAATTTAATTCAATTGTATTTCAGGATAAAAAATACTAAAGTGATGCGGTTGTCGCAATTGATATTTTTTATACAGATAAATTTTAATTCTTTGATACGATAGTTGGCAGGACAACCTGTTATTACGAGGTTTTTAATTTTCTTTGACTATATAATGTCTAACGAATTCGTTGAGACTCAATCGGGAAAAACGAAACCAACACAAATAAAGAAACAGCATCTATTATACAAACACAGACAATTATGGATTTATAACTTTGGCTAATGGTAAAAAATAATAGATGTTTCTTTTGAAAATCACAGCAAATATTGTCCACCTACTTACTAAAGATAAAACTTGCAGCAAAATTGTGACACAAACATTATCTATATCGAAGAGAAAAGAAAAAAAAAACAAACAGCAGATATTAGAAAAATGAAAACGCCTAGAGGCGTACAACAGGGCGTTTTGAAAAGCTAAATATCACGTCGTAATAATAAATATAAAAAAGTAAAAAAAAATAATTCAAAACAAAAACCGATTTAACATAACGTTAAAAATTTATATATAATGTTGTTTTGCAAATACATACCAACACACAAACATGAACATACACACATACAAGGTGTATCTGCAAACAGCCAATAATAACAAAAGTGCTTAAATCAATCGCAATCGTTTTCAAGAATACGGTAAGTATGGATTTTCTTAAGTCAAGTATAAAAATATTGATTCAAGTACGGATTATTTGATCCCAAAATACTTAATATAATCTCAAAAATAAAAAAAATACTTCGTCCGTGTTGATTTAAGGCAAAAATTAACGGCTTTAGGTTGAACATCATCATGCATTCAATTGAAAACCACAAATATATTTCTGCCTAAAACCAATCCTGTCACATACTTGAATTAACCCCTAATTGGGATTATTAGAGCACATTTTTATTCAAAAACACAATTGAATTAATATTTTTATTGCTCAGCTAAATTTAATTTTATTATTTAATATCATTTTAATTTATTTAGTTTTTTGTTTAATGTTGATATTGAACCAGAGTCACATGTTTGTAACACACCTCCTAAGACAGTCACATTCGAATATTAAAATCGACAAATAAAAGCCAACAAAACAAATTTTTATTTTTTTTATTAATTTCTAATATTAAACAGAGAGACAGTTTAAAAAGTTCTAAATCCCTTTTGGGATTGATTAAAAAACATTTCGGGTTAACATTTTTAATCACAGCTCGTACTTAAAGTAATTCTAAAATACTTTAAATATTGTTTTTTTTTTGTTAAATAATACATCACATAAAAATATATCAAACTTCCAATTAATTTTCAATATATTTTTCTTTTATTTTCTTGTTTTTGCTATGGTGATCTTATAAGTTTATTTTTGTTATTATTTTTCGATTTTTTATTTCATATGAAAATTAATATTATCAGGCTCAAATTCAGTTGTATTGACTTAATGTAAATTCTACGATTCTCGTAATTACTAAGAGTTTTTTATGTTGATCAGTTTGGCAGAACGTATCAGTATACCGATTTCAAGGCCACTACATCTCTCATCAGCATTCATTTGTCCATTTTTACAATTTTCGTAAAGTGGATCCGCACAAAAACATAAATGTGAAAATAAGGCCAAGTTCCTATCCAAAATATTTCGGCCGTAAAAAGTACTGAGATCAAAATAAGGACCAAGTTCTTGATAGGTACAATTCCATCTCATTTATAGGCAACTTATAAGCTTGGCAATATTTTTCCAAGAATTATTTCACATATTAGAAAGGCTCGGGAATCCTAATAAAATCACGAATAAAACACTACCTGTTAAATGAATTTTGTAAAGATTATCTTCAAGCAACAAACATCTGCATTGAAAATTTTTATCAAAAACTTGTGATATCATCTGTTTATTCTCATCCCAGGTATTCAATTTCAGAGAGTCAATATACCGTATTTTATACAACCCTGGGGTCCCGTTTTCTAGCAGCTGGCGACTACAATGCTAAACACACATTTTGGGGTTCTCGTTTAACCAGACCCAAGGGTCGAGTTTTGTTTGACACCATTTCAAAAATGGGTTTGAATGTAGTTTTAAGTGGTCAGCCAACATATTGGCCAACGGATCGACAAAAAATTCCTGATATTATCGACTTTGGAGTAATGAAAGGTGTGCCCAGCGAAATGATTGAAGTTGTAGCATCTTTGGATTTATCTTCAGATCACTCGCCTACTATTATCACTATATACTCACACACAACTGCAACATCAACATGTGATTTACCGCTGATATCTGCACGTATTAACTGCCTGAAATAAAAAAAATATTTGAGTGCTCATTGCACGGAAAATATGCTGTTGAGAACACCTACTGACATAGAAAATTCTATTAAGTTGTTTGAAGCACATGTTAAACAAGCTGCTCTTAATGCTTCTTCGATTCAACCAAATCAACAAGCGAGATTTAACAATATTTCTTCTGTAGATATAGAAAGGCTATTGACTGAAAAACGGAGAGCTCAACGAGAATGGCAACGTTACAGATCCCCTCAGTTAAAGTTAAGGCTGAAGGAATGTACCAAACAGCTCAGAAAAGTTTTACAAACACAAAAAACAGCTTCGCTGCAAAAATTTCTTCAAGAACTCGATGCAACACCACAAATAGATTATTCGCTATGGCGTGCACCCAGAGGACTTAAAAGGCGATATACAAACCTCCGCTACGAGCTTCGAATGCTGACTGGGCAAGAACTGATGCTGAAAAAGGTGCTCTTTTTGTTAAGCACTTAGAAACAGTATTTACCCCGAATATTTCTACTGATATTGTTGAACTGCCACCAGTCGTCTCTTTACCAGAAATACCGTTAAGATTTAACATTGTGGAGGGTGAAAAGACCATTAATAGTCTTAACACCAAACAAGCCCCAGCTGTCGACAAAATAAGCAACAAAATGCTTCAAGAATTGCCTTATATTGCAAAAAGAATTTTACTATTCATTTGTAATGGTATTCTACGCCTGCAATATTATCCAACAAAATGGAAGGTTTCGATGATTACTATGATACCAAAGCCCTGCAAGGATTATACGAAGGCTGAATCATATAGGCATATTAGTTTATTGCCCAACATTTCAAAACTATTTGAAAAGTTGTGTTATGTTCTATTGTTATATCAATTGTTGAAACTTATATACCTTTTACACGTGACTTCGTTGTTGCTACATATTAATGAAAAAAACCAAAATAAATACATACTCAAAAACCACCAAAAGTAGTAGATTTTTCTTCACATTTCTCCTTAAAAGAGCATACTGTATGTTATTGTAGAAAAAAATTTCTTATAAAAAAAAAGTACCAATAGTACCAAAAGAACTTTTCACTATTTTATCCTTTAGAAAGTTCACTATAAGTCAACATAAATAAAAATAATAAAAAAAAAACAAAAAATAGCTAAAGTAACAATTTGTCTCATTTTTACTTCACTCTTTCACTCTTTAGTTAAATCTGCAGCACATGCTATTCATCTACCAAATACCTTCTAACTTCATTAAGAAAATTTTTTATGAGAAAAAGTAGCGCCCAGAAAATATGTTAATTAAAAAAAAAAAATATAAAATTTTAGTACAAAATAAAAAGCACAAATACTACCAATTTGTTTCTTTTAAACCCTTAAAAAGTACTCTACATTTGAATCTGAATCACATAAACTCCATTAAAAAAATTTCTCAAAAAAAAGCACCAAAAGTAAGAAAGCACAAAAAATGAAAAAACAGAAGCACATGTAAAATAAATGTAAAAGTACCAGTTACTTCTTATTTCAGCCCCAGAAAGTATTTTAGTTTATAAAAAACGTTATGAAATATTAGTACAAAAATAAAAAACTTCCAAAACTACCAATTTATCCCTTTTTAGGACTTAAAAGGTACCTTATATCTTTATCCGGGTCACATACTATCTATCATCCAAATCCAATTGAAATGGTTTTTGATTTATCGGTGAACAAACATCTAGGCATACAAACTTTCACATATATGTACATACATACATACATACATATAATGTGGTAGAAAGTAGGATTGCTGAAATATTTTTATTTCAAATATTTTTTTTTTGCTGAACTCTCGAAACCAATTTGTGGTTTTAATATTTAAAGTAGATTTGCCAGAACTGCAGGGTTTTCATTTTAATTGTTTGTGTATATCTTTATTTCTGAAATTGTATTTCTGACAATCGTTTATTTTGATTTCTTTTTCTTTCATTTTGTGTTGTTTGCCTTAATTTGTCGAAAATATCAATAAAAATTTTAATTATAATTTGGACAAGAATAACAATAGTCAGGTCGTAGAGAATTCATATCAGGTCTAAACAAATAAAAGCTCTGAGTAAGAATGAGTATTTATATTCATGTTTTTTTCTTCGTCTTATTGTTGTTGTTATTGTTAGAATTAATTCTATTGACATTTTGTTTGTGATACGTTTGTATGTTTGCTTATGTTAATGGGTATGAAAATATAAAATTTTTTATTGACACACCCAAATATGGCGTACAGTGAGCAGCAAATTAAGAAAATTATATCCGCACAAAAAATTAAATTTGAAAATAAGGCCAAGTTCTTATCCAAAAAATTTCGGCCGTAAAAAGTAATGAGATCAAAATAAGGACCAAGTTCTTGATAGGTACTATTCCATCTCATTTCTAGGCAACCTGTAAATTTTTCCAAGAATTCTTTCCCATATTATAAAGGCAAAAAAATTTTGCCAAGCTTTCAGGTTGCCTAGAAATGAGATGGAATAGTACCTATCAAGAACTTGGTGCTTATTTTGATCTCAGTACTTTTTACGGCCGAAATTTTTTTGATAGGAACGGCCTTATTTTCACGATTATGTTTTTGTGCGGATCTCACTTTTTTTTCTAAGTTGTTTTTGTATAAATATTTATATGTATTGCTTATCCTGGCCTACCTTTGTAGAAAATTTCAGCTTTCTAGCTATACTAGAAGTGCCCTATACAAAGAAGGGGCACCATAGTCGCACCAAATGAAAAGTGCCGGTTTTAAAATCCTTTTCGTTAATTTCTTATCAGGACCTACCTGTGTACCAAATTTCAGCTTTCTAGCTATACTGGAAAGGCCCCATACAAATAATGGAACCCTAGTCCCCCGAGGTGAAAAGTGCCCGTTTAAAAATTATTTTTGTTAATTTCTCACCAGGACCTACTTGTGTACGAAATTTAAGCTTTCTAGCTCAACTAGAAGTGCCCCATACAAAGAATTGGCATGATTGTCCCCCCAGATGAAAAGTGCCCGTTAAAAAATCATTTTCGGTAATTTCTCATCACTACCTGCCTGTGTACCAAATTTCAGCTTTTTAGCTATACTGGAAGTGCCCCATACAAAGAAGGGGAACCCTAGTCCCCCCGGTCGGAAAGTGCCCATTTTCAGATTTTTCTGGTTATTTTCTCACCAAGAGCTACCTGTGTACCAAGTTTCAGCCCTCTAGCTTTACTGGAAGTGCCCAATAATATTGATGAGTCAGTGAGTCAGTGAATATGTACTAAAATATGGACTTTTCACTCCTTAATATCTCGGGAAGCTTTTATGGTAGAACTTTCAAATTTAACCTGTGAGGTCACCTCTGTGGAGAGACCTTATCTTTCAAGTTTCATTTTATTATGATCAATGAATGGTTTCGTGTAAATATACACACTGTGTGACCGAACTTGGCCTGGCGCACTCATGGCGCCTAGATACTTTTATTATTAAATAAAATAAAATATATATTCTTCTAATATGAATATAAAGTTAAAACTGAACTAATTTTAGAAAATTTTGAATTTATTATCCACTAAAACAACATAAAACGTAAAAAATTCTCTTTAAAATAGTTTAAAATATTTCTATATTTAATTATAATTTTATGAATATGTAGAATTTAATTTTTTAATCAAATAAGAAAATTTCAACAAAATTTTTAATTAATTTAAGTCTTATTTTCTATAAGTTTTTAACTATTTTTAAGAACTTTTTGTCATACCATTGAAATAACTTTATTTTAGCTGTCAAAATATGATTGAGGAAATGACTTTACTCCTGAATAGTTCATAAAAATTTGATAAAAAACGGAAAACGGCTATCCTCTAATTAAGTTCATATTTTTCACTCATATTGGAAATTTTTTCAAAATTTAAATAAACTTTAAATAAACTAATTTCTTAAATTATTTTTAGATCATGACTTTCTAATTTCCAAAAATTATTTTTGTTAATGTTACGAACGAATTTAGTATTTATGTGTACTGGCTGGTAATAGGTAGCAAGGTGTAGTAATGAGGTGGTTACAGTGTCTGTCTATTAAACAGAAGTTCATTGGTTCGATTCGTATCCTTTATGAAAACGTTTTCATCACCCCTCAGATAATTACAACTACATGATCTAAATAAGCATTCCGGACGTTCCATTGCTCTCATGACATCAAAAGCTTCGTTGTAGCAAATGGGCCGGTTCAGAAGAGGTTAAAACAGGGAAATGAAAAATGCGCAGCAAGATGACAGATGTGTGGCGCACACATGACGAAATTTTTACTATTTTTGGGATAAAAACTGAACTTGGTTTTTTTTTTTTTTTATTTTCTAATATCAAGAAAAATTTTACTGAGTTACTGTAAAAAGCGGCATTCGAACTCAAGTTAAGTAAAAATTTTAATATTTTATTTCATTTATATTTGAGTGTATACATTTTTGCTTTATTTTAAGCCGTCTAAAAAGTAAAATTTCAATAGCCAATTAAAATATTTTGGGTTGAACTTCTCATTCGACACAATTTCTTTAATACAAAATATATATTTGAAAAAATACAAATATGTTTTAGTTGTTTTAGTTACTTAAGCTATGTTCACATTTATCAAATATTTGTCGAAAAAATCGTAACCAAGAAAAAAAATAATAATTTATTTCCTTTACTTCTAATATTTTTTTAATTTTGGCTTCGAATTTTTTACAAACTGTATAAAAATACTCTTTTGGAGAAGAATTAATTTTATTTTATAATATAAAAACCATGTTAAATGACACTATCCCTAAGCAAAACTATTGGTTACGATTTTTTGGATAAATATTTGATAAATGTGAACGTAGCTTTAGTTAAAAATATGCCTACAAAAATATTTTCCCAAAATTTTAAAAAGTATGCATACAAATAATTTCGTTTGTAATTTTTTTAATATCCATTTCTGACATCATGAAATATGGTTTTGACGCGTTACAGAGAAGAAAATCGATTTAAATATGCCAGCATGTTTTTTATCTAACCGAATACATATATCCTATATATATATATATATATATATCCTTAAAAAAAAGATCCTAAAATAATTTAATTCCCGAATATGACTCAGAATTGTTATAGCTGTGAGTCAAAAATGCAGATCGCAAGAAGCCAAAGTATGTTGCAAAAAGTCAAATATGCAAAATCATGCACTAAAAAGTAGAATATAAAAGCTTTGAATTTGTTAAAGAAATTAGAAATAAATCAGAAGAATTCGGACAATCATTAGAAATTTGAGGAAAACTTAATTACACTAAAATTGAAGTCGCTAAAGATAAAATACTTTAACATTTGTAAAAATTACTGATCACAAAACATAGATTTATATTCTTTATTTTTTTAATTAAAATATGCAGGAAGGAAAAACATGAAAATATTTTACAAGACTAAAAACTAAGACCCAAATAAGCACTGATGTCCGAAATATGTAAAATTATGCTGTAAAGAGTAAAATATGCACAAACAACGGTTTTGAAACGTATAAATATTTTATTTGTGGGTCTACATTAATCACACAGGAAATAAAGCCATGCAACTGCATAATTAAGGTCTGCCAGCTCATTAGAGTATTGTTGCATAGACTACTCATGATTGTCTACCATTAGAAAATATTAGAAAACGTTAAAATTAGAAATTAGATATTAATATTACAGTCAACGCTCGGTATAACAAATACTCATTCTAACGAATTCGCGATATAACGAATGAGTTTTCTCTAAGTACTAAGTACCTTATATAACGAATATTTTGAAATTTTTACGCCCAGTATAACGAATGATTGAAAACACAGAAAACATTGTTTATGTGTTTTAATAGAAAAGCAAAGACAAAAAAGAAGAATATTCGTGATGAATCTTGTATGATTATAGTTGCCTAGAGAAACATTGATCAACATTTGTTAGCCAAATGCTGGAGCAAAGTTTTAATTTACAAAGATTCAGAATTTGATGAGGATGATGACATACCTTTGGCAAGAAACAAACAACTTTGAATAATTTTTCCAAATTTGTTCAGTTTTAACATTGCATAAAAGTTATTTTTAACATTCAATTTAAATAAATATATGTATATAAAACAAATAAATAAAATAAAAATCTTTGCTATATAACGAATTTTTCACAATAACGAATGGGTATGACATTATATCATTCGCTATACCGGGCTTCGACTGTATTTATCAATTTTTTTTTAGTTTTTATTGAATTCAACCCATCAGTATACCGATTTCAAGTCCGCTATACCTTTTATCAGCGATCGTTTGACAGTTTTAAGCACTTATGATGGTGGGTGATATCACAAAATATTTAGACCCATTTTCAATAGAAATAGAGTTAAGGAATTTTTGTAATTTCTGTTGTTATAGGAAGTATTTTTTGAAAATGTTAAAAGTTGAAAGAAAACACGATCGATTTACAGAAACCGCAGAAATATTTTGCATTTTGATATGTCTGCCTCTTCGGTGTTCTGCATACGCATATTTCGAATACTCGTATCTAGTGAATACCAGGCTACCAGCCGTGTGACTAGTTTTCTGTCAGTTTCTTTAACCCTTGGAAACATAACAATTTCTTAAATTAAGCGGTGAACTAATTGTATTTTTGTTCACTGTATTGAAATGTTTTAAACACCAAAAACTTTATTAAAGTGTTAATCTATTTACTCGTTTGTATATGTGTGCATTTGGGATTTTGTATTTATAAAAATATATTCTTAGTTTACTTATACGAAATAAGTGTGTTTGGCATTTGAAACAAATCGTTTCTCTTTTTTGCAAAGCTTTTAAATTGTTTCACAGATTATTTGTTACAAAATTTGCATTGTTGTTATTTTATTTTTCCATATCGCTTTTTTGCATAACTATATACGTATGTATATAAATATACATACATTTAATTCTATTATGAATTGACAGTGAAAAGACAAGCAGCGATTTTAAGGTATGAATTGGAAAAAATTGTGGACAAATATTTTGAAACTTTTTTTTTTTTTTAATTGAAGATGCACATCAACTTGGTTAGAATTGATAAAATTCACTTGAATGTATCGATAATAGAATTGACTAATTTCCGACTAATATGCAAAACATACACTCCTTTTGATAACTGCACTCCTACACTGTTTATAGTATTTGTTTGTCTGTTCATTTGTATTTGTAAATGACGTGTCACAGATACATGGATTTTAGTCTTTTTGGTGTGTTTATTTAATTTACAAAAGCCCAACATAAAATTCATATTTGTATAGCCGAAACATAAACAACAACAGCAAAGAGTAATAACAACAAATAAAAAAAAAAGAAAGAAAAAAAATCGCAAATTTTATGATGTTGTTTTTAACATTTTGCTGTTTTCACTGATAAGTTAAACAAATAAAATTAAATTCTAACAATTGTATTGTCTGTGTCTACTATTCCATTTAATTATATCATACTAGTAAGTGGTCTTTTGTATTCAAACATAAGCTTGACAATTTTGACTGCTTGCTGTCCGTCCCCACTGAATACGCAATAAATAAATACCAGTACTTATGAGTTTTATTCGATGTACAATTTGCGTTTAGTATCTTCAGTGGAAATTGGCAAAATTTCTAAAAATTATAAAGTTTTCATTGTAAACAATCCAAGCAAGAAGTCAACACATAAAATATTAAGTAATAAAATATTAAGTTAAGTAGAGGAATATTTTTTCCAATTACTGCGATATAAGTATTCTTAGCGGCAAACAAACAACCATAATTCCAAAACAAATTGTGTTATCGCTACAAACATTATCTATAATATTCATATTGATGTATAAATGTGTGTATAAGTAAGCCCAGCAAACCAAAATATAGAGAAAATTAACCTGAATTGTAGAAAAAGCTTATCATAATAGATTTCCTACAAATTTTTATAAGCACACTTGTTATAAGCTTACTTAAGTAGAAAATCCAACAAAATGCTGCAATACTGTTTCAAAAATGTTAAACGTGACAATACCTTTAACAAAAATACTTGTTCTAGACTTGGTTTAGTTAACAATTTAACAAAAGTGATTGCAAATGTCTTATGCTTTTTATAGTTTTGTAAGTGTTGTGGATGCACCCCAGTTTTTTGTATTATTTGTTAAAGTTTTCAATCATATTGTTTGTTAAAGTTCTTTTAACCATTTTTTGTTTTCAAGAAGTATTTTAAAGAGAAGAAAATTGCGCGGCGCCTGAGTGCAAATAATGCCTTAAAATTAAAATGCATTAATGATAAATTCATTTACTTTTTTTCCGATTTTACACATGCTAAGCTTTTGAGTGCAGGAGTGAAAAGACGAATTTATGAAAGACATTAAATCATTCATTCGGTGCGGCAGAAATATGCAAGAATTTTAAATGTATTTGTATGCATTTGATGAAAAAATAATAATTAAAATTGCAATGAAAATTACTTTTTATCATTTAGTTATTTTCTTAAGCTTAAAATAGTATAACGAAAGTAAGCTTATTTTAAACATGATTATAAAACCATTTTTTTGTAAGCTTTTTCTATAATTAGACTTATTACATAATACAAACAAGCTATATTATCACAAGATTTCAATTAACTTTATTAAATAATGATAAGCTTGTTGCAAATGTTTTATTTTTGATGTCGTTTTGGTTTGTTGGGATTAATTTATTATGTCAGTGTACGTGTATTCGGATAATGAGAAAAATATTATAAAACACAGTGTATTTGGGTATAAAGTAAATTCCCCCTGCTCATGTCGGCATTCATGCGAAAACTGAAAAATTTATCAAAAATTATAGCGAATGCACCTTATATTTTTACTGGAAGCAATGAGAAATATGACAAAAACTATAAACATAAACATCAATATGTCAATTAAATCCTCTTTTGCAAACCTCAACGCAGGGATCATGTTGATAATAACACCGCTGTGTATCAAAATGATATGTTTGTTGCTGACAATCATGATAGAGACCAAAACGTCATATAAAAAAAAAAATCAAGGCTTTAATAAAGCAAATCTATTTGTTTTTTTTCTGAATTTCTTTTGTAAACCGTTTGTGTACAAACAATAAATCTTTTGTTATTTTGATTTATGTTTCTTAGAAGAGCTTAAAGTTTGTTTTGTGATAATTTTCCATATAATTTCTTAGTACTTTTTGCACCCTCATCGTCCAAAAATAACTTTATTTGTTTTTGTTGCGATGATTTATAGTTTATTGTTTTTATTTCTTTCTTTCTTTCCTTTCTAATTTTTAATATGCTTTTGTCTCTTCATGTCGCTTAATTAAACTTTTTTATTTACTTTTTTTTATTTATGTATATTAAATTTACTTTAGAACAATGTGTGTGTGTGGGCGTTTTTTTTTTGCCATAAAATAATTATATTTCCTGTTGAAAAGAATAGTGAATTTTTACTCTTTTGCTGCACGGTAGTTGTTGAATTATGACTGTGCATATGCATTTCCTGTCATCATTATTATTGAAATGTTATTACATTAATGCACATCCTTTTGAAAAGAATTTGGAAAAAAATATATATAATACATTTCTTCTTTTTCTTTTTTTGTCATAAAATATTCTAAAGCCTGTTACTTATACAATTCATGTTGAGCTTAAGTAATTTCCGGTAACACAGTGCTGGATATAATTATAGTTCCACCATATAAATAGTTTTGTATTTTTGTATTTTTGCAGACTAGATCAAAACAATTCTTGCAGAAATTGTTGAGTATATCGAATTAATCATTTTTCTTTACAAGTCTTCGCTAACGCTTAACTACTTATTAAAATATTATTTTTCTTAAAGACATTTTCCTTAAAGGCAATTTTTTCAAAATAAAGGAAATTCACAGAGTTCTTCTCAGGCGCAACAAGTATTGATCGGAAAATGGCTAGTTTTTTCCAAATTGTTTAGATTCTGTGCCATAGTGCATCCTTATGGAGATATAAAAATAAAATAACGAATATTTCCTGTCGTACCATTGACGTAGAAAGAGAATAATATTTTTTGTTTTTATGGGAAAAAGAAGATCGAAATTGCAAAATTTAGTAGCAGACAGTAAGAAAGCAATAGAAATCCGGCCATTTATGACAGATGCTTTTAATATAAATATCTCGAACAATTACAGACAGGAGGCTATTACTTTAGAATCGATCAGATGTTAAGTATTGAACAAGAGCTCTTTCCCGGTATGATTTAGTTAAGTTTAACACCATCGATGTATAATTATATTTCAATCGCCCTATAGCTTTTATCGCGATTTAATATAAATTCACAGCTTTTCTATAGTTATGCAAACACACTGACTTTTTTCATACAACCACACCACACCCGCTGTTGTTCACACCCACTTTTTCCAACATAATATTTTCAAAATTTTTATTGCAATATATTTCATTCATATTACTTTCTTGTGAAGCTCACAAGCTGCATGCACAACGTTTTGAATAAAATCTAGATTTTATGCAGACCAAAAGAGATGATGACAATAAAACGTGTCAGGAAAATATGTTGCTTTCGTTTTCTTTTTTGCTCTGACAATTTTAGTTGGATTGGATGTTTGCAACACGCGTTGTCCCTGCTGTAAGTGAAAGTGTTGCAGAATTTCAAATGTATTAAAAATTGAAAATTATATACGAGTACGAGAAGTACTACAGGAAGGATTATTATTAGATTTTTCTATCCTTTTCCTTTACTTTCATGTTGCACTTCAACAAGATGTTTCTTTGAATTTAAAACGTTAGGATAGAAAGCAAACCTAATAAAGTGAGATTTTGTTTATGATTCAGTTAAAAAAGTGTAAAATAAAAGTAATAAGGTGGGTGCTGGAGGGGCGGATTTATGCATTTTATTAAAATTAAAGAGCCGAAGAAGAAGGAGAATAACTAAAGAGTGTTTTAATAATATAATCCTGTATATAAAATAAAAATATATAAAAATGCTTTTCTAATATAAAATGATAATTTTAATAATGCAAAAGCCCTTACACGCAAAAACAAGTCATGATGGCAAAATGCTCATCTCAAGTAAACATTTTTTCCACAACCATATAATTATTCATTGAAACAAATAAAGTTGCCTCAAACTTTCTTCAATAATGAAAATATTTGTTTTTTACTAGAATAAAATGTTCATTCTGGATGTTCGTGTCATAGAATAGAATAGAAATATTTTCACTGCTACAAGAATATTTTTGGAAAATGAGAACAATTAAAATTTAAAGTTCATTGTGATCATACATTGTTCGTGTCTTCAGAACTGGGCTATTAAAATAGCTGTCAATCATTTGTAGCTTCAGTCGTTCATAGAATTTAATAAGAAGAGGCGATATGCAGTAAAAAATTAAAGTGGAAACAAAACTTATGTGATAATAGTTATCTAGGCGCACGGTAGTGGGACAGGCCAAGTTAGGCCACACAGTGTGTATATTTACACGAAACCATTCGAGCTGTTTTTACCCCCCTCATAACTTTGCTCCCCCTGATCATAATATAATAAAACTTGAAACATAAGGTCTCCCCGCAGAGGTGACCTCATAGGTTAAATCTGAAAGTTCTACCATAAAAGCTTCCCGAGATAATAAGGAGTGAAAAGTCCATATTATAGTACATATTCACTGACCCACTGACTCACTGACTGACTCATCAATATTATTGGGCACTTCCAGTATATCTAGAGAGCTGAAACTCGGTACACGGTAGGTCTTGGGGAGAAAATAACCAGAAAAATCTGAAAACGGGCACTTTTCACCTGGGGGGACTAGGGTTCCCCTTCTTTGTATGGGGCACTTCCAGTATAGCTAGAAAGCTGAGATTTCGTACACAGGTAGGTAGTGATGAGAAATTAACAAAAATAATTTTTAAACGGGCACTTTTCACCTGGGGGGACTAGGGTTCCCTTATTCGTAGGGGCATTTCCAGTATAGGTAGAAAGCTGAAATTTGGTACACAGGTAGGTCCTGATAAGAAATTAACGAAAATGATTTTTAAACCGGCACTTTTCATCTGGTGCGACTATGGTGCCCCTTCTTTGTATAGGGCACTTCTAGTATAGCTAGAAAGCTAAAATTGTCTACACAGGTAGGCCCAGATAAGCAATACATATAAATATTTATACAAAAACAACTTAGAAAAAAGGAGTGAGATCCACACAAAAACATAAATGTGAAAATAAGGCCAAGTTCGTATCCAAAAAGTTTCGGCCGTAAAAAGTACTGAGATCAAAATAAGGACCAAGTTCTTGATAGGTACTATTCCATCTCATTTCTAGGCAACCTGTAAGCTTGGCAAAATTTTTCCCAGAATTCTTTCCCATATTATAAAGGCAAAAAAATTTTGCCAAGCTTATAAGTTGCCTATAAATGAGATGGAATTGTACCTATCAAGAACTTGGTCCTTATTTTGATCTCAGTACTTTTTACGGCCGAAACTTTTTGGATACGAACTTGGCCTTATTTTCACATTTATGTTTTTGTGTGGATTTTATTTTACAACAAAATAAAAGTCAATACAAAGTTATAATAGTGGCTTAAGGTACATATACGGTATATACTCAGTTGTGTATTGAAATTATTTATATGAATTTGTGTTTCTTTGCAGCATAACGAAAAAATTTACGGAATTGCAAAAGACGATCATTGTGGTTCATTTGCCGATAAAAAATTTCATTACATATTTGTATTTTTTGTATTTAATTTGTTCAGAAAGTATATTTGATGATTTTTCTTTGCGTGTGATATTGAAAATCATGCTCTCACTAATTATGAATTATCAAAATCAATTTTTACATTTCCTGCAAAGAACGTTTTAAGAAATAAGTATAAATAATTTATTATAAAGTCGTGTTTAACAAAACATTAATTTTTTTTATCGACAATTTTTCAATAAAATATTTTATTTAAAAATTGTGTTTTCAATTCAATTCCCACAAATTTAATTTCCAACAGGATTCGGTGTCATTAATAATACAGCGTGGTCATGAATTGAAAGAATTTTTTTTTTTTAATGAATCCAGATTTCTATTTGCACCAACATCTGGCCATCATTATTTTGACAAAAGCAAATAAAAAAAAAAATATAAATATGAACGGATGACAATGAATGTTAAATGAAAATAAAAACTCTAGAAAATAGAATAAAAAAAGAAAACGTTGATTGCCAAGTGTAATATTGCTCCACTTTAAATATTCCAAACAATATTAACAACAACAACAAAAAACTGCAGAAATATTTGTAGATCAAATGAAGGTGAGATTGAATGGAGTTATATGAAAAACAACTATATACGAGTATAAATAAAAATTAAGGGAAACAGAATTTTTAAATTATGGTGGGTTGGTTGTTGCGGGCAAACAGAAAAAAAAAAAAAAAAAATACTCCGAAAACGACGTTTTTCACCAAAATCGCCTTTCATCTGAATAATATTCCCCGCATACGATTCGAGGGTAAGTGAAGAGTATTTTAGACATCTGAATTTAATCACTAAAAGAACTTTGTATCGAAGTTGTGTTTGGGAATTGATGATTTTTGCAAAATTAAAAATTTTTATGAAAAATGTTTATACAAAAACTTACAAAGACTGTTGTTATAATAGTGTTCTTGACACACTGGCTACGTAGAGAGTTCCCATAAATGGTCATTACCATAGTCAACACGCTGATGATGATGCTGGCTGCAAACCTTCAAGGGTCGGAGGATGGAAATGAGAAATTGTAAAGAGAGCGCAAAAATGGAGTCATTCATTGATTGTTAAACATTTCATTGAAAAAACTAAACATATCTACATATTTTTGGGTCTGTGTGTGTTATTCGAAGTATAAATTGTTGTGCGATGATTGAACAGTCCAACCAGTCATTCAAACCAACAATCAAGGTCTCTTTAAAAATGGCAGCTGAGGAAAAGAATTGTCCACGCTAGCAACAACAATAAAAGCAACAGCAAAAATAATGACTATAAAATATTATTAAATTGAAATTGAAAAAAAAGTCAACATTTATAGAAATACAAATAAAACACCCTCCTACCCCCAACCCCACCACCAATCATAGATACACACGCACACATACACACTCGTATTATCATTGAAATGAATTTTTTTTTTAATATAAAAATTTAAAATCGATTCTAGTTAAACTCTGTACACAATAACATACAGACAGACATACTCATTTGTTAAGAATGAAATGAAAATTCAAAATGAATTCGAATTCGAGTTCAATAAAAGAATGAACGAACGGATGAAAGCAAAAGAAAAATAAATTGTATTTATTTAAAGACATTTTGATAAATGTTGTAGTTAAATTCTCTAGAGGAAGTCAGTTAAGAAATAAACATTTCTCAATAAATATTTATCACAAACACAAGATACAAGAAGATATAGAAATTTATGTCCATAATTAAATTTTAATTAAACGAGCCACTTTAAGATTTATTGTTATTGTTATGCCAACGGAATTATATGCTAGAAGTCAAATTTGAGACTAAATTTGAAAATAGGAGAAACGATATAATGCGATATGATACATATTTAATTAACTTTAGGCTGAGTGAGGCCTTGGTTGGAAAAATCGAAGAAGTAAAATTTTAGCCAATTATTTGGCCTTAATAAGGTTCTCGATTTGATTTCGACTGTTGTAATAAATTGAAGAAAAACATTGTAATTTTCTTTAATGTAAAACAACAGTCGGAATCGATTCGAGAACCGTAATAGCGTCCATTTTCTATTATAAAATTTTAGTTTAGTTTATTTTTTTAACTTTTGCAAGTTTTAACTGATCATTTTAAAATGCTACAAAATAGTTTCCTTTTGTGTGGTTATTTTTTCCTTTTCATTTTCCATCTCCATTAAATGTCGCACATACTTTTATACGTTCAATAGTTATTATTCTATCGGTCTATAACAATTTGGTATTATTGAGATAAACTATTAAGAAATATTTAACTAAACAGTTGTAAACAGGATATACAAATTATTTACCTTAACTCTCGAAAGTGTTCTTGTGATAAGTGTTGGCCCCAAACACAACTAATAATTTCTTTCAAATTGTTATAAATACACCTCTTGTTCATTTATTCTCTACGAAAAGTTCTAAAGAATATAAAAAAAGTAAAAGACACCTTAAATAACTAAACCAAGAAACTTTCCTCATTACATAATTTGGTTAAGAGTAATTTCAGTTTTCTGTTTCTGTTTTTTTCTTTTTCATTTCCAGGCACATATAAATCCTCCAGAGTATTAACAATTATGGGTTACGCTTGACCAAAAAAGAAAAAAAAAACACAGACACACACACAGAGACATTTAAGCTGGGTTGCCGAAAGGGAGGAAATACGTATTAAACTTAAGAGTAGAAGAATACCTTAATATAAAACCACTTAAGTTGTCAACACTATTGTTTACCTGCGGCACACACTCTTACATTTTAACGTATGCACGTGTAGCAAGCAGCGTTATTTACACTCAGAGAGGGTACTTTTGTATTAAAAGCCACAATGCCATATAAAAGTTGTACACATACATTTGTGTTTTATTTTTTATGTATCCTTATCGAGAGTAGAGATAAAGGACGAAAGTAACCAAAAAATAAAAAAAAGATGCTTTGAAGTGCAAACAATTTGCTTACGTGCCTAAAATTGTCAATGGTCAAACCTGTCAACAATTTTCTTCTACAACGTTTAGAAAATAAATATGCGAAAAATGTGAAAAAATAAGAATTAAAATATATACAAAATGGTTTTTAAAAATGTCCTTTTTTAAGCTGGTTCTGCTGCAGCTTCTGCATGAAAAATTAAATGGAAATATAAAACATGAAAAATACCAGAAGCTTAAAACAATTTGTGGTTACCATCACTCTACTTGTGAATTTGAACAGGACAATTTGGTTTCTACTTTCATTTTTGTAGGCCAAAAAGTAAAAAATAAAAAAAAAACAAATTGTTTTCTTTCTCTTTCTCTTTAATATTGCGAAACCTATTACAGTTTTAATTTTATTATTTCTGGATTGTGCAAAAAATAACTGCAGAAGAACTTAAAAGATTTTTTTAAAATATAAATTTGAACACTAGAAAATAGAGAAAATTGCGTATGTATACATTTTTAAGAAAAGAATTTCTTTAATAACACATACAGTTCACCTCTATGGGGAATAAGAAGCGAATATTTGGTTTACGTGAAATATATGATATAAGAAAACGGTACACTGACACAACACCGTAACAATCGGCGATTACAATTTTGGGAAAAGAGAATTCTCTTAATGTGAACATTTATTCCCAATATAGATGATTATAAATATAAATTTGTTTACTATTTCTTTGCAGAAATAACTAATAAAAGTCAATGTGCCCTGTTCGTAAATGACGAATTTTACAAACAAACATTCCTTAAAAAAATTTCAATAAAGATTTTCAATGTAATAAATTAAATTGTGAAATAAAGTTTAATTGATTATCAAATTATTAATGGGTCGATTATGGATGGCAACCAAACCACAGTTGCGTTGCCAGTTGCTGAGAATTGTATTACGGATGGCGACTGCCAACTGAGAGCTGCCAGTTTCAGTTGCTATTTAGTGCTTTTCTGGCAACCACAAATTTTCAGTTGCCGGCTGGCAACGCAACTAAAATTCGGTTGCTATGCATAATCGAGCCATAATTGTTTTATAAAAAATATCAGTAACTGAATAAATGATTTTTTATATCTAATATTCCATTTATATTAGAATTTGAAAAAAAAATTAGACAAATAAAATTTAAACAAATTTCGAAAAGAAATATTTTGAACAGACAGAGTTTTCCTAAAATGTATTTTAGAAAACATCAGTTGAAAAGTTAAGAAATCAAATTTTAAAAAATTATGTAGACACAATGGGTGCGTTCAGCAAAAAAACCTACTAAACTACTAAACAGTTTTAGATGTAGCAGCTTTTGATTTGATTAATTTTTCTGAACGATCTGCTCAATTTTTTGTCAAAAATATCAAAATATTTGACTTTCAATTAAAATTATTGATTTTTTTTTTATATTATTATAACGAATAAACGCAATTATTATTTGAACTGTAATAATGTATAAATGAGAAATTATTATTATGCTTAAGTGCAGTTTTATTGAATTAATGAAAATTCAAATTACTATGAGTATTTACTTTTAGCGTTATGGTAAGTCGGCTATAACCAAATACATTGTTTTTCATAAGTTTGGTTTGAGCAGCTGTTTTCTATGGTTCTATGGCATTATGGTTAAGTCACGACTAATTTAACCTTTAGATTTCATTGAGCAGCTACAATATTTTGCATTTAAACTATCACAAGATCATTTGCACCACACTCTGACGATATTAAGATTTAAATTAAGTTAAATTTTAATATTTATTGTTGTAGTTTGTATATTTATTGAAATTCGATTATTCAAATAAATCATAATTCGAAATAGAGGTAACGATAATCACCGCAATTTAAATAATTCGATTTTAGAAACTTCATCCCTCAAACAAATTTTGGGGTGAATTTAACTTTTCTAAAAGGGCGATTTAAAAATAAAATTTTTCGGCTTTTTTCTTGCACCTATAAAATGCACCAACTCTAAATTCCAACATGACACTAAACAAATAGCCATTATTTTTTTTTTCTTTTTTTTAACCAAAACAACCAAACCCAGAAAGAAATCCCCAATAGTTATTTATCATGTAAGTTTTATTTCTACGTTTCCTAATAAATAATGTTCAAAAGAAATTTAATTTTAACGCCACTTGCCTTTAAATGAAAATTTGTCATGCAATTATTATGATGGGATTTTTTGTGTTCTTTTTAAATGGGCGTGGCTGGTGTCATTACCTTTTTCCATGCGTTTTGTTTGCACTCCGGCTGTTGTACAAGAAACATAATTTTATGGTTCATATTTTACCTTTAAAAGGTATTCGTCACACATGTACTCATGTCCATTCAAAATAAATAAAATAAAATTTCCTTGACTTTGTTTAAATCCCGCATGATTTTTTCCCTGTCTGCATTCTTAAATACGTTCACATGCACGCACCCACAAGAATTTTTTTTTTTTTTATTATAAAAAAAATAAATAAATGGAATTTAATCCAACTTTGGGAAAACCAAAATGAAAATACGAAATAACGAACAAATTATAAAAGACGTGTGTGAAACGTGACTAAAAAAAAATGAGCTAAAATACGCATTAAAGGAGGCGGACACTATAAGTCTTTAAAATATCAACTTTCTTAAATCAAATGTGACTGATCTATGGTGAGCCTATTTTAACGACGTGAACGCAATGTTACACAAATTAACACTGAATATAAATATATTCTAATGAGTCTTTTTTTTTTTGATTTTCTCGAACGAACAACTTCCTAAAATCTGTCAAAAAACGTGCCCAAAAATCATATAATTTGTTGAAAAGAAAGAAGATCCGCTTTTCCCAAATTGTGTAAAAGAATTCTGTAAAAAAAAATAATATATTCACACAGACTATAACATATAAGTTTAATGGGTAATTGGCAAAAGTTAACGTCTGGAAAAGCCAATTACCCCACTTTTCCCCAGAAAGTCCATCAAGGTGTATATATCACCAAACTTTCCAATTTATCTGGTACTTTTCACTTAGAATATTAGATTTATGCTTGAATTGAATGCCACTTGGATATGTACTCTCAGACATTTTAGTAACTCTCACTAGAGAATCGTCATGGCAATTGAAAACTTCCGCTGAATATGTCTTGTGCAGGTAAGACACCCTTCTCCAGAAGTGCTGTTTATCAAGCGCAATCATAGAAACCAATATATTACAGATTGTTTAGAAACCAGCTAAAACATATTTCGAAATTTTTATTTTTTATCTTCTAAACACATATATTTGATATTTTAAAATTTGCAACAAAAAAATCCAACCGAAAATCTTAATTACCAATTCATTTAAAAGTAAAAAGCTCACGATTTTGATTAATCTGATCAAGATTGTAGCTCAACCCTTTCATAAAAACATCGATATTTAAAACTTAAAGCTTCCGTTTTGGGAACAAACCACAATAAATTATACCTCAGAAAGAACGTAAAATGCTAATTCAAATTCTCAAAAATAAAAATTGTATGTTTTCTTTAAAAAAAACATACAGAAAATAATAAAATATGTACAACTGAAAACAATACAACATACTCGTAATTCTATGCAGTGATCTGCTAAATTAAAAGACACATCGAACAGCCTTGGTGATGTGCAAAGTAAAACAAAACGCACAGGAAAAAAATTACACAAAAATAAGAAATGCCAAGGCGTATTTAGTTTATAAAGAAATAACTGAAAAATCCTTGTCAATATCTTTCGCTACTATTTAATACACATACACGAACGCCCATGCTTTACAGTGACAAAAAGTCATACCACACATAGTTGCACAACACACCAAATATCCTTGTTTATATAAAAAAAAAAAAAACATCACGAGTCTATGTATTTCAGCAATTGTTAATATATGCGTATGCGTGTAAATTTGTGTTTTTTTTTTTTTTTGTTGAAAATATATGAATGTTTTGAAATAGAAAAGGATAATGTGTGAATGTATGTACGTTGAAATGCAAAGTGGGAAGGGGGTTTTTGACAAAAAGAAACAAACATACCACATATACAACCTACTGGAACACCAGCTACAAAAAGCTTCGCCGAAAGATACAAATACTTTTTTGTATTCTCCTTCCGGACAAGGAATTATCATCACCAAACAAAAGCCACAAAAAGGTACGCATGTACGTACGTACGAGTATGTGGTATATTAATGTACGATGAGTATAGAAAGGAATAAAAAAACGCGTTAGGAATTACAAAATTTCATATTAAATGCATTGCTTGTATATTTATTTGGTTTTTTTGCTTTTCCAGGATTTCAGTTTATTCAAGTTGGGCTTGGAATACATAATATGTACATACATGTGTATGTAAGTGTGTATGTATATGCGTGTGCGTATTCTGTAGAATCGTACAGATTGTTGGCATTGTCAACGTAGATATTTTTTTCCTATTTTCGTTTTATTTATTCTTTTACACCAAAATATGTTCGAAGAAGTTTGGAAACAGGAGCTCTAGAGTTCCATTATAAAAATTGTCAAATGAATATTTAACAATTATTTCGTTTATATTTAAAATACTCGTATGCATATACGAGTTTGTAAGTATATAATATACATATGTATGTGTATGCTTGAAAAGTACAAATATTTATGTGTATGTGTGTGAACAATTTATACTGTAAAAATTAAACTCTAACAAGAATTAATAGAAAATAAAGCTTACAGCTAATAATCATCCTTATCGGGCGTAAGAGGCTCCTAACGGTGTTGCGAAATATCGAAAATAAAAACTGGGTTCCTTGTTAATTTTAAAAAAAAAAACCTCAAGCTTAATTACATTAGTTATACAAAAAAGAGAGCTAAAAAAATATAGCACCATTCTCACGCCTCTATACAACTATTTTTGGACATAGCAAACCACTTTCAGATCGAACTCGGTCCTACATAGACCTAATAATAGCATTGTACAAAAATATCATAATTTGCTAAATATGTATAAGAAATATGTATAAGACCGCAAAATTATTCTGGCAAAACAAACCGACCTCAATAGAAAATAATTAAACTGAATAGTTTACAAAATCAAAGCATCTGTAAGTAACCTTAAAGGGCAATAAAATCCATTACTTGATTCAAAATCCACAGTATTAAAAAAATATATTAAATCGGTCCATAAATAGCAGATAAATGCGATAAAATTTAAACTCATAGGTGGGAAACATTTTGTCTTGTTTTCCAAAATATATATATATAGAAATCTGTAAGCAAACCACTTTAGCCAGACAAAAAAAAAAACAATTTAAAAAATCGGTCTAGAAATGGAGCAGTTACACGATATTCAGTATTCCGAGAGAAGTAGGGAATGACTAAATACGCCCTTGATTTTTACGAAAACTTTATGGGATCAAACTACAATTAAACCGGATCAAAAACAAAAAAAAAAAAAAAAATAATTGAAAAGTAATATTATCAGGCTCAAGTTCAGTTTTATTGAATTAATGAAAATTCAAAATTACTAAGAGTTTTTTTATGTTAGAAAATATTATTATTTATATCCAATCAGTTTTTAGCAGAACGTATCAGTACTGATTTCAAGGCCGCTACACCTCTCATCAGAGTTCAATTGTCCATCTTTACAATTTTCGTAAAGTGGATACTAATTAAGAAGGATATCAACTATTTAACCAGTTTTCAAGAGAAATAGAATATGAGAATTAATTTTTAATTCATTTTTTATTCTGCCTTGAAACAGTGCTGGTTAGTACGAAATACGCTCGTTACTGTTTGGAAAGTACTAATAATCAACACAAACTCATAGTCCGTTATCATCAAAGTATTCTACTTTGTATTCTAACGTTTTTGTTATTTTTACTCTTAAATAGGGAAATTCACATATTACTGTGACCCTTGTAATTAGGGTATTTATAGCTCGTGCCCAAACGGAATTAATAATTTTATATTATTATTATTACGAATAAACGTAATTATTATTTGAACTTATATTGATGTATATATATTTCATATATATATTTCATATATACAAACTGAATGTGACGCAAAAATTCTATATTTTATTTGCTTTGGCCCCTTTACGGTACGTGAGCTGTGGCAAAATATGTACGAGGATGTGTAACAAGAAAGAGGCTAAAATATCGTTAATATTTTCTACATCGTCATTTACACCATGAACATCAAATAAATTTTAAGATTCTGGCCATAGAGCTGTAACGATTGTTGTTAACGTAACTTTTAATAGGTCTCTATTAACAGATGTTTGTTCTTTATTTTAAATGTAAAATGCTCGTTTTTAATGTTGAAAAAAATCACCTAAGATTTTTAGGAGGGGAAATATCTCTCTGTAGAAAGAAAGACACATTGCTAATTATTTGTTTGTTTGTCGATTTGTTTGTCATCATTAACATTAATGTATAATGGGAGTTTCATTGTTGCACATTATCATCATTATTTTAAACTTCAGACAATGCTTTTGCAATATCCTGATGTTCCTTTAATCATTTGCTTGTTATCTTAGCAATCAAAAACGTAACTAAAAACATTTTCCTTTCTTTTTTTTTGGTTAAAAGTAAGTCAGTTAGCTTCAATTTTTTTCAAAACTGTTCAATTATTCTACAGAACATTAAACTCATTGTGTTTTTTGTCTTCCTTAATTTTTTTTCTCCTTCCATTCCGAATCGTTAGTCCTGCAGTGTGTCTGTTTTCAATTCTTTTAATATCAATTCTGTTGGGGGGTTGAAAGGCAAAAGCATCCGTCGAAAAATTTTCTGTTAATGATGCATACCGGTGTTAATTTGAATTTTCTGTTTTCTGTCATTCGTTGAAATCTATGAAGTGCGATATTTTGAAAATGAAAATTATGAACTGCGTGCCATTAAAAATAAAAAAACAAATTGATAAAAAAATTTTGATATATTAATTTTAGCTTAAAGCTTCAAAGAGAACTGTGCAAAACGTTGTATCTGTTATTATTCGGTGTTATTTTTTTTTACAATGCGTAGTTATTTACAACACTGTTTTATGTGACAGACACTGTGTGATGATTCACGGATGCTTTTCCATCAAAAATATTTTTATATTAAAAAAATACTTGCAACTGGAAGGCTGAACATTTTGATAAGTTAATTTTTATTTTCAGTAAAGAAATTTAATGGATGATAGATAGAAAAAAAACCATCAAACACATTTGTGAGTTCAGAAAACAGTTTTAATATTCAATTAATCATTGAATTTTGGAATAATGTTTGCTGAGAAACTTTTTATTCGAATCGAAGTTTTCTTTTCAAAACAGTAATAAAGTATTTGTAAGTGCTTTCGTTTTGTACGGTCCACGTTTAACGGCAATCTTCTGAAAAACGCAGCGTTTTCAAACCGCATACTGTTTTAAAACCGCAGAACGTATTTTGTCATGTTCTAAAAACGATTTTTTTTTGAAACTGTGTTCGAACAATAAAAACATATGTTTTTTTTTTAACAAAATAAAAAAGTAAACAAAATATATTTCAAATGAAAATGCCGACAACATTCTTACTTTCTATATTGGCTTTAAAAAGATACAATAAAAAAATATTTAATTAAAAGAAAAACACTAAAGGAAAAACACTGGGGCAGATAAGTAACAAACTCAAACGAAATTTTAAAATTGCAATTTTTTTATTAAAATTGTAAAATTTTGTATCGTGTTTCCTTTAAATAAAAAGAAAACACATTAAATTTCATCTGTGGATCATTTAATATTCTCTTCAAAGTGCAGTTTATGTAAAATATTCCAGATCGCTTCAGTATACACTGGCGTTTTAAAAACGCTAAATTTCTAGCGTTTTCGTTTGTCAGAACATCACTCTGGCGTTTTCAGTGGATATGCGTTTTTCAGAACATTGCTGTATATTGTACGGTTTTTGTAGCAGCAATTCATGTTTTTTGGCAAGACGTATTAAGAGGGTTACACCTATGCACTCTAGAAATTACAAACGCAGTTTTTAAGAATAAACGATAGAAAAAGCTGCGACAAAATCGGGCAATGTAAACGTGACCACAAAAGGCAGAAATATTTGATGTTTTATTTTTTTTTTCAATTAAAACTTTTCATTGATCAAGTTGTATTTTCAACTAAAAAATTTCGTTGATATTATAAAATAATTTTCATTAACTATAATTTTTAGAATCAGCACAACGTACACAGAAAAGATTATAACTTGATTTAAATAACGCAAACTTCAGATTCAATTAGTTTCATAATTGAAATTCAACATGAAAAAATAATCAATTGATTCAATTGTGGAATTCATTGACTTTAGTTTTAAATTTTGATTGAATGTACTGAGTAAAATTTTTTAGGAGTTATTTTTTTCTGTGTACCAACTGCTTTAAAAGCAAAACAAACTGCTCTGAAGGAAGCCTGGAGTTAAGTGTCTCCAACTCGCAACTTATTGGTGAGATCGGCAACAAAACTTCTACATATTTTTTGTAATTGTAAATATTTTGCCATAAGAAATACACGATCAATAGTTCTTAGTCCATCTTTAAAAATGTAAAAGTGTAGAGTAGAATCAAATATCTACATATGATTTCAACAAGTCTATAGTTTATGTTCAATGACATTTAAATGTTGAATCTCTGCAGCACATTTAAAAATTTAATTAATTATATTTTTTTTTGCAGGACCAGCATCTAGAGGATGACCCCTACTTTTAAAACGCATTGTGCCCTAACGTAGCGAAAGGGATAGGATAGAGAAGATGTTGAAAACGTAAAAGGCTATATAAGATGTTGATTGACCTTGCTCTGACAAGACATCGAGCTCAGGCCCTTAGTGAGATTTTGCGTACTAGTGAACACTTAAGCCAACACAACCCACAACACACAATTAAGTCATTAATAGACAAATAAATTTAAAAAAAAAAAATTATTTCTGATTAAGTTCAATACTTACATTAATGAAAATTTAAACTAACGTTTCAACAGAAAAAGAATTCAAGAAACTGTTTATTTAACAAGTAAATTGAATGGAAGATATTACAAATTATATTTCTGTTGAAAAGTTTCAGATGATATTCTTACCATATTAGCACTGTTGCCAATTCAGCTATTTTCTCCGCAAATCTAGCTATTTTTGATTACATTTTGTGGGAAAAATATGATTTAGGTATTAACGGGAAATCTAGGGATTTTAGGTTTAGTGGCTTCAGTTTTTCAACCGTGTTTTTAATAATTTTGGTCAACATTGTCAAAGAGTTGTTACAAAGCAAGATGTATCTGGCAAGTTAACGCACTAGAGCTGCTGACAGCACATACTTAGTCCATTGATGAAATTATCATCATATAATCACCGCCTTTCAACTATCAAACTCTTTATAAATATTCCCTTCTTTACGGCATTTGACATTTTTTTTTATACTGTTTGAATGTTTTTTTGACAGCTACAGAGTAATTTATACTACAATTTTTTTATTGTTGTAGAAATGGGTATACCTGTTACTTGTGAAATGCCACAAAGTTAGTCTCGAATAACGGTATTTATAAAAATCTGTTAATGTGTGATTTGTGGTAGTTTTTTGCATTGTAATCTTTTACTTAAAGAAAAAGAAAAATACAAAAATTTTAATGCAATGCCCCTTAAATACAGCCAAAAATTTCGTCCGGAATTGCTAAACCATGGTCAATTAAAGTCTTGGCTGGTGCAGGATGAAAAAGACGAAACAAAAGGATTTTGAAAATATTGCAGAGGCTCACTTTCAGCATAATTATATGATCTTCTATGTCACTCTGAAACTTAAAAAACCCAAATCGGCGGCTTCGATTAGAGGGTCATGTTGGAGAAAATTGAATTTTGAGCAAAATGAAACTATTTTTTCTAATTGTTAAGAGCAAGAAGTGGCATCAGATTTATTTATATGTCAACATACGGCGAATAATTTAATTGAGCACCTCAGTGACTTGTGAAAAAATAATTTTGATGGAACTAATTCGTATTCATAGTACAAAATGTAATGCGATAATAAAACAACGTTTTTTAAGCTTAGGAAGGATATTTCATCATCTAAGTACAGCATATTAATGGAGGAATCTACAGATGCTGGGGAAATTGAACAAGTTTTCTTAATATTTTTTTAATATTTTTGCAACAATCTATAATAAATAAACGTATTTACGTATTTTTTTTAATTTAGCCATTTTCTAGCTATTTTCGGTCTTAATTTAGCGATATTTTTTGGAAAAAAGTTGGCAACAGAGCATATTAGTGCGAGTATTCAAGTACTGAACTTAAGCCGAAATAATATTGATTTTTCAAAAATAGATTTATTCCTTCATACACGTACATACATACATATTAATTTTAACATTAAATATACAAATATGTATATTTATTTATTAACATAAATTTAAAAGAAAACTAGACAATATTTTATAAAAAATTGCTTGAATTAAATTTCTTACAAAAATTAAATGATAAAAGCAATTGATTTAGAGTTGCAATTTTTATTTTTAATTTATATCACGAGTATAACAACTATCAGAAATAAATGAGAATTGCCACAATTATATTAAGTCTGATAGAGAGTGACACAAAGACTTTTTATTGGGTATAAAGTGCACAAGTGTCGTACTAGAAGAATATCAACTTCTAAACATCTGCATTTCTCATGAAATGTTCACTGGGGTTGTATGTTCTACCATTGTACTTACTCGTATATGCAAAACAGCCTAAACTTTTTCCAATGGTTGAACAAGGAGCAGACAATATTTGACAATAATGAAGATGATGGCTGGATAACATCCACTAGACAATACTCGAAATATTATAAATGAGTGTGTTATTTATTGTCTTTTGTCGTTTTTATTTCTGAAGCTATTTTTGTATATTAATAATAAAAATATACAAAAAAAAAGGCCTTAAAACAGACGAAAAAAAAACAAACGAAAATAACGAATACAACATGTCATTTTAATGCAAACAGAAAAACAAATTCACACTTACATTACACTCAGTGATTCACAAGATTATGTAGCATACATCAAGGCTGAATTTGGATTAAAAAAATCAAAGATCATAAGGAAATTTTTTAAAATAAAAACACAGCAGGCAGTAAACAACTACAAACTTATTTCAATTCGTATATGAATATTAGAAGCCTATTAGTTTGCAAGACTTTGATATGAAATTTATTGTTGAATTTTAATGTACTTTTGATCATAGTACATGAGCAGTGAAAGATGCATTCCAAATCATCAATTTTGTTTCAAACTTTTGGGCTTAATAATGTGTGTGAAACCCTCTCAGAAAAGATTGTTGATATTTCACAGGCTGTTTATAAAGTATTTCCCGAAAGTCTTACCTACAGATTAGAGCAAAAATTACCTGTAACACTCTTATAAAAATTTTAAATATATACAAACTATATTTCTTATTTCGAATATTTTGTTAAACAAATAAAATATTAGTTTTTCAAGGTCCTTTAAACTTTTGAAAAGACATTTTAAAAATCAATTCCTTTTAAATTGAATTTATTTATTGAGGCCTTTTGAAAGGCCATTTAAATGTTTGTTATACCCAGCTTGACAGTATTACCCACGAAAAAAAAAATGCTTTTGATAAGTGATGAGTTTGTAAAAGTGTGCGTCGTGTGTGTGTAGATTTAAAATTTAAATGTATGATTTTGTCATATTAAAAGGATATTTTTCTTTTTCTACCTCCTTTATTTTTGTTTTTGGGTTTGTAGTTAATGCATAGTTAGTTTTTTTTAAGTATATATTAGATCGTGTGTGTTCTCGGAGTGTATTAACATATGAGTGATTGTTTTAAAACGCGTAAAAAATTCTACAACGACAAAGCTTTTGTTCTGTCATAAACCTGACAGTCATAATTTTTTAGTTGTTTGTTATTCTCAGCGTGAGTGTGAATATAAAACAAAGAATTACAAAAGCACACATAAGATATAATAATAATATCTATGTATATACACATACATACATATATTTATACATATATTTAGATATACGATTAAGTAGTATATGTAATGGATGCATAAAAAGGGTTTAACGGTTAGGCTTTGGGTACAGTGGTACTAAAGAGTGTAATGAATGTATGAAATAAATGATTCTGCAAAACCGTATTAAGTGGAATTTATTGGCAATCAAGATAATGTAATAAAATAGTTTTTATTTATTTTATTTTTGTCTTAGAGCTTGTATATTTGGAGCTCCTAAGACTGTTGATTTATTAATTGAATTATAAACTAAATGACATTGGCTTATATACTAATTATGAGAATAATTCCTAGGGGTACCTTAACATAAGAGTAAAAGAATAGAAATATATATTATTGTTGGGTAAGCATATTTAGCTTCCAACTATTTATGTATGGCATGTGTTTAAAGTCCAACGAGTGCATACTTAAAAGCAACAGATACTTTGTGTTGCTTATATTTACAATCAAACAAATGCAGTTAATAAATGTGATTCATTAAAGTGCATTGTGCTGCTGCACTTGATTAACCGTGCAAGTGTCAAATTACCGACACACTGTTGGCCACATGCTACAATAAATATAAAACGAGAATAACTTTTCGTCCTGCCCACACGGCCTGCAGTCACATTGAAACAAAATTTATATGCAATACAAAAGAAAGATTTTTACCACATCTTTGTGTTTGCGAGGGTGAAATACTTTGGTCAGAGATAATATTTTTATAAAAAAAAATTATATTTAATAATATTACACGTACTATAAGTTTTTGCTCCACGGTATTAGTTTTTCGCAAAAAAAAAAAAAAACAGACAAAACATGTACTCGACCCACACACGCACTGAAGTACCATTTCGTTGATACGCACATTGTCACACTAACACACACCCACATAGAAATAACAGATTATGAGGTTAAATGAAAAGTATTATACGCGTACATGTGTGCTTTTTATATCTAAAGCATCCGCAGTATCCAAACCGGGGGAAGTCCTTTATAAATGACTTTCATTTATTCACTTAAGCAGTCCCCAAGACTTCATTATATTTATAAATATGCTTTTTTGAAGTTCTATTAAGTAAATAATAAAGAGTTTTTATTCTTATTTATGTTTATATTAAATTTATTATTTTCTTTTTTTTATATTTCTATATTTTGTTGTTGTTGTTGTTGTTGGTTATAGCTTAATATTAAAATGAAATTGTTAAACAAATATAATTTAATCACACATGTGCCTGAAGTTCTTCAGAACTAATTCCCACATCTAAAGTTATTAGTAAAATTCATTGTTTTTTTGTGCTTTGTAACGTTTTTCGTCGTAAGAACAAAAGGATTAATTAAAATATGTATAAATTTAAAAAAAAGCATAAAGAAGACACAACAAGTTTTTTTATAAGCCGTAGAAAATGCTGCTTTTAACATGTTCTATTGTTTATTACTTTTTTTTATCCTTTTGTTTATTATTAATATTCAAAATATGCTAAAAGAAAAAGAAAAAAGCGTTGACGAAAAACATGCACTGCATTCTTTTAGTCACAGCTTCACTCATTTGTTTATTTAGTCATTCAACATCATAAGAACAACAATTTCAACAACTACCATAACAACACTTCATTATTCAACACTCATTGTACATATTTATAAATGTAGGCGAGTGTTAGCTATGTGTGCGTGTGTGAGAGTGTATGTTCCTGATTGTAATTCCGGTAAGAATGGATGTGTAGGCACGTTCCGTTTGTAAGCCATTAAATTTTAAAGCAAATATGTATTATTATAAATCCTTTGAATTTAAAAAAAATATGTTAATATGTATGTATATATGTATATATTATGTATTTATGTACATATGCATGCACACACTCACACAAAATTGTTATTCACAATAATATAAAGAAATCCGACTAGTTGCAAGAGTCCCAGCTAAATTTGATACCTGATGTCTAAAAACCACATTGGTATTTCAAAATTTTCACTGAAAGAAAAGCTAATAAACTTTCATAAGTTTACACTCAAAAAAAAAAAAATACGTACTAAAGTTTAGTAAAAAATTTTCTTTGAAAATACATACATTGTTTAAAAATTTTCTACATTTACAGTTTAATTTGAATATTATGTAGAATTTTTTCTAAATCAAATAAATTTTTCTTATAAAAATTCTACTCCAAAAATATTTGTATATTATTTGAGTGCACTTTTCCTAAATTTAAGTACATTTTGTCATAGAAATGAAATTATTTGTAAAAAAAATTATTTACTCCTGAATAGTTCATAAAAATTTGAATACTTTGAAACGGAAACCGCCTATCCCCAATTTAAGTTCATATTTTTTTCTTATATTTTATTTTTGTATTATTAGTTGTTGAGAGGTAGAAACGTGTAGCAGTGAGGTGGTTAGAGTGCTTATAAGTCATCAGCAACAAGTGGTAAATTTTCGGGCATACTTAATTATGCACATTGATTTGTATGATCAAAAGCAAAAAACACTTGTTTACGCAGCCGTTCGTGTCAAACATTCAGTTTTATTCACTTGTTGTTTTGTGCTAACATGAATGTTCTGACTGTGTCGTTAAGAGTATGAAACTCATTTTGAATCGATGCCAACGTGTTGTTAGCGGAACAAGTGTTTTATTCAGTTGTTAAAGTAATTTTGTACATGTATTTGAATTTTGTATTTTTTGTCACAGTTTGAAACGTGCACACATACATACATATTTATACTTTTGACTTCCGAAATCAAATTTTATACCAATAGAGTTGGTGTTTTTGGTATTTCTGCATATGGCTTATATTCATTGTATCATGCAATCAGGGGGGTTACTCTGTATTTCGATTCGAAAGCAAATGCATTCGAATTTCAATGTAAATAAGATACAAATTCGAACAGTTTTCCTTTCGAATCGTGTTAGAGAGTAACCCCCCAGATCATGCACATTCGCATCAAATGATCGAAATGATATTTACACTTGTTGATGAATTTTCTGCTTGTGCATTAAAAGCGAACGAGTATAAAATTGAATAATACTTGTTTGTGTTGTTCTTCAAATTCAACGTATGTAGGCTCGATCATACTTGTTGCAGCTCACTGCAGCTTATCTACGAAACCGAAGTGCATTGGTTCGAGTCTCAAAAGAGGTAAGTTTTATAAAAATGTTTTCGTCACCCCTCATTTCAGATAATTACTCTATTCTAAATAAGCATTCCAGACGTTCCAGCGTTCTGATGACATCATGATATCAAGAGAGTTTCTGTAAAAACAGGGATTGGCGCCATACGACAACCAATTTGAACTCATATTAAGTAAAATTTCCAAAATTTTAGTTCATATTTTTGTAGTGTACCCTATTATTCATAAACGTTGGATAAAGTTAAAGTAAACAATAACACAGGATTTCTTATACAAAATTTGTACATTAAGACTGCCATTACTTTAATAATCGTTAAAATAAAGCAAAAGCCGGATTAGCGTTTTAAGGGCTCTAAATTTCGATAGAATCAGAAGAGATATATGATAATGGACTAGGCCTGACGAGACTAGATTCCCAGCAAAAAATTGGTATTAATGTTGAAATTACCGGACAACATACTTTTCAACCACAAACCCCATACCGTGTGAATTACTTTCCATTAGTTACAACCATTAATTAGGTGTAAACAAACAATCAATCTCAGAAGCACTGTTGTAGTGTTTGTGCTTATTATTCCGGTGTTCAAAAGTTTAAGTACTGGCAATCTGAATTTTTTTTTTATGTGTGTGCGAGTTTGTAGAAACAAAAAATAGCTCTCGAGTAGATCAGTAGGTAGAAAGCTTGGCACGTGTTCAGTACTCGGCAGAGACGTATAATTTTTATTATGTTTTGAATATAACTTCTAAATATTGAAATTTTCATGTTATAATTTATAAGTCAATTATGGCAAATTATTTCCGGGAATAACATCGTCATGTTAAAGTAATTAGGTAAAATTCCAAAGCAGAAGTAGTGATGAAACAAATAACAAACGAAAATTTCGATAGAAAAGTAATAATAAAAGCATAAGTCTCTCATTATTTTTTCATCGAAACTTTTAATGCGAAGTTATCTATAAAAACGGAGTCAGCCACAAAAGTTTCTATAGCAAATTAGTACAAGAAAAAGTCATAAATACATGGTAAGATATAAAACATATTTTTTTTGCACAATATTAAAATCACTAAAAAAAAAAGGCTGGAATGATTTTCTTTAACAATAAGTGGGTTCTAAAGCCAAAAACACACAGAAAAACATTTTAAATTTACCCTCGTAGCATCATCCTTTTTTTTAGTCCTGAATTACAAAAATGTAAAGCAGATTATTCATTCAAATATTATGCTTTCAAATAATTATTAAAAAATGTTATGAGTTAAGCCATCTAGATAATTTTAATAACATATTCATATACATACATACATTCTTTTTAGTATATGTATGTCTTTTTATGTGTATGTGTCATCTTTAAACAAAAATTTTTGTGTTGATATCAAAAATATGAATATGAAAATGACAATGACAATAAAACATCTCGAATTAACAACAACCATATAAAAAGATGGTAATTACAACATAAAAGATCTAAATAATGTGCTTAAATTAAAAATGACAAAAGGATTATGACAACAGTAGAGGCAGCAGCAACATCCATTCATCCAGCAATACAACAGGATGAACAACAAACACACACAGGCAGGCAGACACTTGATTTAGGAAAAATACAACACAATTAAAAACATATTTTTGCACAAAAAAGAATCTTATTATACAGATATTTTCAAAAAGAAAAATTTCATTAAAAATATAAAACATGGCAATTTATTATTTTCTCTGACAGCAGATGGATGCGATGAGGTGGAGTCGGGTGGGGTGTTGGAATGATATCAAAGGTTGAAGGCTGTTTTGTTAATTCTATTAATTAAAACTCGTTTATTTTTTTTTTTTTTTTGTAAAGTTTATGTGAAATGAAGCTGTTTAATTGCAAATATTTTTCAAATGAATATTATATTTTTAAAAATAAGCAACACAAACAACAGTGCTTATGATGGCGGGTGCTCTTAAGGATACGGGATAATTTATAAAATATTTTGCTAATCAGAGAATTGTTATTTTCATTAAAACTGTTTTGTTAAAGGACCACATTTCTTTATGTAATTAATTTTATAAAAAAAAAAAAAATAATAACATTATATCGTAAAGCTCGTAACATAATGATAAGAGAGAAATTAGATATTCTTAATATACATATAAAGGAACAAAGGATATTTTTAATATCCAACATTATTAGCAGAGTGCTGTTATCGCTAATGGAAAAAAGTTTGATGAGTTTAAAATTAAAATTTTTTTAATAATAATTTTCTATTAAATACGAGAAAAATTAATAAAATGCAGCTTAAGAAAGTTATTGCGTCTACTTAACACAAGAGAACACTACTCTAAAAATTACTATATGAAAAGGTGGCTTGTGATTCATTTCGAGAAATCAGTTGTTAGAGATAAACAATGCATTTCGTCAGTTTCAGTGTAAAATTAATTTTTTTAGTCATAAGCCACCTTTGAATAGCACAATAGCAGCTTTTTAAAAAAATTAGCCTTCTATATTTTTTTAAATCTATCCCCTCTACACTATCGCTCACCCTAAGTTCTGCATTTCATAAGTGGGGTTAATCACTTATGCGCTGGTCTTACAAAAAAAAAAAACAAAAACAAAAACACGACAAGGAATCAAACTCTCTTTAAATATAAAAAACTCCACTTGGAAGTCATATCACTTCAAATTAAGGTGAAAACAGCACATTGAGTTCATATAGCTTTACATGTAAATAATACTCCTGGAAAATCTCTATATGAGTTAAAAAAAAACTTCATATTGAGTTAAAAATTCTACATGGTGAGAAAACTCTAAATGGAGGTAAACACACTCTATGTGGGGGCATAAATAAACCTCCACGTGTAGGTAATAAAACTATCAATGTAAAAAATTGCACAAAGAGGTAAAAAAGCGTACATGTAGATTCTTTATGGAGTTGGTGTAGGTCAGAAAACAAAACCTCCCGGGATTTAAAAATACTCCAAATGAAAATCAAAATATTCACATCAATGTCAAAGAAGTTTACATAAATTTTAAAATTTAAAAATTATGCATGTAAAAGTCTGCTGCGAAGTTGTGTCTTTCTCTCTGAATTTCTATAATCGGATAATATAAAGTTTTCTTCATTATTATATTTGTTAAATTTCATTTAGATATTCCTATAGAGCTTAAGGTAATAATTAGAAATTAATCGCTTAAAAGCTACACTAGAATTCGTTATCCTATTCAATTGAAATTCAATTCAATCTAATTAAAAGGTAGACACTTCAGGGAAATCAAATTATGTAAATGAATACGTGTTACATATCGAGTCATAACCGCAAAAATAGCTTAAACGACATAAACAACAACAGAGGCTTGTCACTCTGTCACGAAAAAATACAAAGAATCATTCAATGCACTCTTAAAAAAATTGATTTTGCTATAAATTCGTAGCGGTTCCGTGTGTGGCCATGAAATTGTAAGATATTATGCAAATGTTGCGAATTATTTATTTTCTTAAATAAAAAATTTAAAATTGAAAACCACGTCGCTTAAGCTATTTTTGCGGTTATGACTCGATATGTGCTAAAGTGCTGCATAATCTATCTTTCACATAAGCATTCTGATGTGTTCATCATAAGTTGTCTATGTTCGAACACAACTAGATTTCTGAACACATGTTTAGTTTAACTCCGACATCAGTAAGCAGAAGTTTGTTCAAACCATCAACTACTGAACTCTGTTTTGATTAATTTAATTTCGTTTTGTGCTCATGAACACCTGCACAAAGTGTTCGAAGTTCGTAATAAGAATTTCTTAAGTTATTGTATTGGAAATAATCTTATTGAAAAAGTTACTATGTATTCAGTTTTATTTACAATATACATACATTGTGTTAAAAAATGAAGATTGTTTCGTTTTGTTAATAAAAATAAACCATTATTTTGCCATCACCATCACCATCGTGTTTAGAGTTGTTCATAGTGTGTTCATGTTTATAACACACGATCCATGTTTAGTTCCTAGGTGATCGCTAGTGTTTAGAGTTCAGACGTGTGTACTTATCCTGGCATCAACACAATGAACATAGTCGGGTATGATGCAAAAAACAACCCGAACATCTTCAAGCATGCCTTTTCTTTATTCATGCAAGTCATTAATATATAACTCCACAAACGTCCCTCGTGGATATAAATTTTATAATCTCTATATATAGTAAACAAACTTAAAAACAAAGTCGTATACAATTAATAAATAAGAAATGTTTACGCAAATGAAAAATTTAACTTTTTTATAATTTTCTGAAATTTGATTCCTATTTCCGCTATTAAAAACTCTTGAATCAATGACATTTTAATTCAATCAAATTTAATTTTCTATACAAAGTAAAATACAATTTGATTGAAATTCCAAACTATTAATAATTATTTTAATTTTTTTTGGAATTTTTTTTAGAATCAAACAGACTGCCCTTTTAGAAAGCAAAACATATTTAAGAAACGAACACCAAAGTACATATTCTGCATGGAGATATTCCATTTTTTTTGTAGAAAAGAAAAAACCATTAGTCTTAAGACCGTAGTGAAACAATAAAGACGCAAAAAATAAAATTGTGTTTTATTGTACTCGAACGTAATTCACGTGGGAGAGGATAAAAAAAATTATGGAACATTCCTCAATCTAAATCCAAAAATATATATCATCCATTATGATAAAAAAAAAATCTTGTGCACTTTCTACGGCAAAAATAGACTAATCTAAGTACGAGTCGGTGTAGCGTCTACATCAAGATTTCAGTTTGTTTTACCCATTTTCGGATGAACACAAACGGATCATCGGAACAATAGTTAAATAGAATAAGATGATCGCAGGAAAAAAAAAAAAAGATTTTGTAAATATTTCACAAAGAAATATATATTTTTTATTTTTGTTTTTTGTTCCTGAAAAGTCTTATTGCTTTCCTCCTGCAATATATCAAAGTGTTCTCTCATCCATTTCTTTAAAATTAATATTATTGCTTAAGGAATTTCTTATTTTTTCATATAAATGTACAATAATATTTTAAAGCCAATACAAAGACGTGAATCTTTAAATCTAACTGTTTTTTTTTCTATAAATAAACCTTTTAAAAAATCTCGTTAAAATAAGAAGAAAACAAAAATAAACTGTAGAAAAGTTCTAATACGAGTAGAAGAGTATTTTATAAATTCAACACCACAACCTTGACAAACAAATAAAAATACACAGAAACGCAATCAAACACACGAATGCAAACTTATTATTTTTACGCTAAATGCGTATGAATAACATCAGTTTAATACTCCTTTTATAGTGACTATAGAAATACTGTTGTACACATCACGTATCCTCTGACTACTACTAATACTTCAAAGGATATACCAGGCAAACATTTCAAGTTGAAATTTGTATTACTAGAGTAGCATTATATCGTTATTAATAAGGATTAACAGCCTTATGCAAAAAAAAATCTTAATTGAGGTTTGAAGTTCGTGTTAGTTACCATCGACTTTAACGCTAACAAACCTATGTTAAAAATTAATATGCAAAAACACCATATTAACTAATGTATGCTTTAATAAATTTAACATGTTGATACTGGCAATACCATCATTCTCTCTTGTCTCTTTATAGTTAACGATACAAAAAATGATTCTTAATTCATCCGGATATTCGGATATATTAATAAATTTTTGCATAGTTTTAATATAAAATTAAATATTTTCTTATTAAAGATGTAAATTAATATTTATAGTACATAACAACGTAAACTAAATACATTTATAGTAATGTAAAATAAATAAATACGGCTATTTTTTGTAAAGGATTTAAATTACTTCAAATAATCGGATACAAATTTTAACCCGATTATTTGAAGTACGAGCTTTGTTTACTTGAGTTGGCTGTATTTACATCACTAAAATGTTCTGTAGTTTTCCATTACTATGCTAACTAATTTTTGGTAAATATTTTGAAAATTTAATAAAGAAGTGGATAAAGCAGAGGATATTAAAAGAAAAAGATCCAAAAATTTAAACGAGGAGAACAAAGTAAGTAAAGCTATTGTTATAATTGAGTAAAAGTTTTTGTTGAAAATACTTGCGAATTTTTTGGATGATATAGACCCCGTGGTCTACTTCAGCATCGGTTTTTTTTATTTTTATATGGGTTCAGTCAATGTCATCGATAACAGTAGGAAAGTTGCGTATTTCTTCAAATTCTTTAGATATTCTTACTTCTTCTTCTATAGATGCAAGATGATTTTGTCTTTTGCAAGTTTCGCAATGGCGCAGGAGACTTTAGCACAAATTCTGCTTACCGTGGCATGGGAGAGGCCATGAATATCTCCTGCATCATCCATCATCCTGCATCTTAAGGAACAATTTTGGCTTTTATGTATCAAGTACGTACATACATATGTACATATATATATGCATCATAGAATATGAGACCTACCTCTCTTCTTCCCCAAGCTACTAAAACTTGCAATTCCGCTGATGTGCCGCATCCTCTACTGTCCAACAATATATATTTTTTTTTTGACTGGAGTTGGAAATTTCTGTGATGTATTTTGTTTAAGTGCAACAGAATTAAAAAAATTCTTCTAAGAAAATTTAATGTTTCCATATTTTACACAAATAACCACAAAAATTTATTATTTTTTAACAAGTTTTTATAAAAAGGCCCACATTTAAACAAATGAATGTCAGCAGCACAGAAATCTCATTTTACTTTAATTTAGGTTTAAAGTAGGGGTCCACGTACTTTAAAATTTCAACATTTAATATGGCGTTAAATTCTGTAAATTAAGCTAATAATCGTTTGTGAATAATACTTTAAGGAATTTTGCTTAATAGTGGATATTAAACCTACTTTAACTTTTTCTGAATAACACTGTAAGAAATTTGACTTCGAATTTATATTTTACAAAATCCTCAAGGATAAACAATTGGATTAAATAGATAAATAAAATTTATACTTGACAATAATATTAAATATTTGTTAAGTATTCTAGAATTACTTTGAGTACGCTCTGTGATTACAAATTATAATCCGAATGTTCCCAAAATCTTTAATCGATTCGTACCGACAAGGTTTGGAATTGATTTAAGAACGTTTGGGATTATTTTGTATGTTCTGTGTACGTAAATTTAACAATAAGTATGCATATATGATTGATATTAATTCAGTATTTTTTAGCTTTTATTTCGTTTTTGAGCTTTCCGCCTCTGATCTGATTGAAAGAGAATATTTTATTTAAACTGCCATATTATTAAAATATTCGTATATTATTAGTTTATAAGAAGTTAATAAAACAATTGTTGAATAGAAATTCTATTTATAAGCCTCTTATAAATCAAATATATGATTGTTTTACATTAGGCCGAATAGTTTTTGTATTATCTTTTAAATAAAATTGTATTTAAATATATTGCTGCCACTACTAGGCACTATGTGAATATATGTGAATTTTGCTTGGTGTATTAACTGAATTGTAGCGACAAAATATCTAAAAAAAAAACACAAAGTTTTTATACTTACAGAATGTATATGACAAAATTATAAAATGTTTACGTGGTTAAACACCAACGCATATGAACACCGTCAATCACATGAATAAGAAATTTTGTATACTCATGCATAGCTTTTTCTACATATCAATACTTTCAAATATGATTAAAAAGGTATAAAATACAATTAAAGTTGTTAATTTTTAATTAATTTCAAAACTCTGAACTAAAATTAAAAATATTAAAACCGTTTGGAGCTGATTGTACATAATTTCATATTTATAGGATGGTGTTGGTTTTGCGATTCTTCAATAAATATTATTATATTATTCTTTATCTAATGACGAAATCTAAGCCAGCGAAGGCCAAATGGGCACCAAAGTTCCGAACCTCATTCGGCTTCTTATCTATGTAAATATAAAACTACTGAGTAAAAATAAAACTACTCATCAAAATGTTTAAAAATAAACAACAATTTTACTCAGTTGAATGATAACATTTGCCAAAGCAGGTTTATGACGCATTGCCTTTTGATATTTCTATTTAAATTTTTGTATGAAATATAGAGAATATTTGCAACACCGCACAATTACTTCAACTTTTATTCAAGCGAATAATTTATAAGGAGAGTTTTAATGTAAATAAATTAATAGTTAAGATGATTTTGAGGAAAGTAATTTCTTCTTTTGTTCAATAACTTTTTTTAATTTCTTCGAACATACCAACCATTAAAAATTGAAGTTTATTAAGTGTTGATATTTTTATTTTGTTTCTGATGAAATATTAGTTTTATGTAATTTATTAACAATTTTAATAATACAATCAAAAAAAATGTCGCTATTGTTTTATGTTCATGCATTTTGTTCGCACACTCTATCGTACTTCTACCTAGATTCTCTTTTTGACCATCACTAATCTACACGACTATCAATGTCCACTTTTTTCATATATATAATTAGTTTTAAAAATACGTTTTCATAAGTATTTTCCATATTTGACCCATTTGCTATTTTGATTTATCTAATTCTTGAGCTTTAATCTTCTAATCTACCCTTCATTTTTTCTCTTCCTACAGGTATCACAATGGGACTACATCAGCACTCAAATGGGTTGCAATCTTTTTTCCTTTCAGAGCATCTTGCTTAACTTATTTGTTGTAGCTTCTAAGCTTTTCTATATGCCTGATTTTAGTTCGTGATATGCCAACATATCAGTAGATTTTAGCTATCATGTATGTATGTATGTATGAAGGTTGTAAAGAAAAGCTAATAGATTCCAATCAATTATAAATAAATTATTTGTTGTATGGTATGCTAAGTTTTCTAAACTATTTATGCTTTTATTTTCGTCATTCTAATTTACGCCTCTAAAATTATTTCAAACGTGAGGCTTGAAATCTCGTAATGAATTGAAATTGTTACCAACAAAATGCAGGCATTTAGAAAAGCTAAAGTCATCGTTTTTTTCAAATATTCTTATTAATGTTTCCTTTAGTGTACATATTTATGTAATTTTACACATACACTCACACATTCGCCCAAAATTTTGATTTTTAACACAAAGAATGAACAAAACAACAAAAGTAAAAGCTGAAACAAACAAAACAAGTTCAAACAAATAAAATAACACATAAATAATGTATTTTATACGCCCGCGGAATTTGTTTGTTTCTTGTTTGGATTTTGATGGTGAATAAAAACAAGACTCCTTTTTTAAAACTGGTTTGTGTTTTCTATTACTGTGTGTTTGTTTGTGCGAATAAAATGATATTGTCTGGTGGTTTTAATGTTTCACACCATGAAATCCTCAAAGCCCCAAATTAAAGAAAGAAAAAAACATTCGGAAAAAGATATTTTGCTGTAAGCAAAACGTCAGTCAATTTAAATTCTACTGAATTTATTTATTTAGTGAATATGTGTTTTTTTCTCTTTAGACTTTTTACTTCAATTACAACATTTTATTTTATTTTATTTATTTATTTTTTTTTTGTTGAATACAAGAGATGGTATGAAAATGTACATTTACTTAGGCTTATGAATGATTACGAGATATGATCTTATATTTGATCTCGTTCATGAACTTTAACGTAGGAACATTTTTAATTCCGAAATATATTTCTTTTTTTTAACAAACACAACCCCGCTATTAGCTTGTCTGCAGATGTAAAGCTATGAAGAGAAAAAAAAAAAAACATTTGGGGTATTCACGCTGTAGTCATAAAGTCATATGTAATAAAATAATAACACACATAAATAGGACAAGTGTGAACACTCCGTGATAAAAACAAAAAAAAATTTAAAATAACATTTGCATTTTGGCTTAAATGTATATATTTCTTAATTCAGTCCCACCTTCAAATTGTTTTTTATCTACACGAACTTGCTGAAATAAATATAAACAAAAGCAGCTGTTGCCGGCAACATAACTATTTTTTGGATGGCGGCAGTGGAAAAACGTTCACAAGCTGCCAGGCAGATTACATATTTTTATTATTGTTTTATTTAGCCGCTTGTAAATATTATCACCGGATCGACTAAAGAATTTCAGCTGCTCGACAAATGTTTCTACTGCTATTTTATGACAAATCATAAACATACCTCAAAAAGTCTTATTATTATATGACTTTTTTGCTTAAAGCACAAGAACAATTTTTTTAAACATTATGACAATATGACTAATATGACTTCAGTGTGAACACCCCCAATTATTAATTCGCTCTGTGTGAGAGATACCAACATCGTAATTTGTTTTTTAAATACAACTTGGTTTAATGATTTATATTAAATAACTTTACCATCTATAGTTGTGTCAACCACGTTAAGGTTCCCGATATTATATATGGTTGAGCGAAAGAAGTTATTATTATTTTCAATTATAGAGATGAAAAATTAAAAATTTTTAATTTTGTTGAACATGGTTGTATTTAACAATACATTATTTCTAACAAAAAACCTTTTGATTAAAATCACAATTCACTTATAAATGCAACTATAGTATTATCCTCAAGGAATATAGATATACGAGTAATATTATAAAATATATTATTCTCAGCAAGTTTGTTTTCAATCAAACTATGGTTACAAAAAAAAAAAAAAAAAACATGGCTAAGTTTTTTATTTTATTTCTGATCGCTTTGTAAAATATGAAAAATATTAATCATCTGAATGTGAATGTGATAACTTTAATTTTATATTCAACGTACGAACGAATCACTTAATAATCTTAGTTTTTTACAAATATGTAGTCGTTACGACGATGCAACATTATTGATTCAAATATATTTAAAAAGTACATATTTTTATATGCAATAGATCCAATGAAACATATGAGCGGATAACAACACTTTATTATTAAATAAGACAAGAAAATAATTGTGTTCATTATATTATAGTTGCTATTCAATCATATAATTCAACTATAGTATGTTTACGTTAGATTTTCATTGTCACAACAATATTTTTTTCCATACGTGTCTTTGAATATATTCAATTTTCTATTTGTAAGTCTATGTATTTTTTATGCAACTGCAGAAAGAATATTTGGTTTTAATACTCGTAAGATCTTAAATATCATTTGGATGCTAAAACTTGGTGCCTCTTGATTCATACTGATTTGACTAATTCGAAACATAAACTTCAAGTTTATAGGATAAAGCAAATATAGCGCTCAAAATTTGTGTTGGTGGAATCCATTAAAGTTCTAGAAGTGGAATTTAAAACTTTCTACCACTTATGCAAAGATATAACTCAATTAAAAGTCCCTGAATAAGATCCTTTTTATGCGAATTTGATAGATTTTTTTCGACAACACAATTTCTACATGGAATTTTCTGTAGAATTAATCTTCAAGTTAAATTAGGTAAAGAGGAACGTTTCCACCATAGCGAAACTATTCTTTGTAAATTTTAAGGCATATCCTTTTTCCCTAATACAGATAAAAGCTCTACAAAAAAATTGATGATAAAGAGTTGGTAAGTAATTCCGGTAATAGATTTTCGTGGTCATAACCCAAGTTAATTGTATTTTGATCTTTTGTATGCATTTCGGTGGAGACCAATAGTACACCAAACTATTTGTCCGTGTACATAAATTAGTGACGTCATTAGGTTTTAAAGCACATATTCCATACTTCCTGTTAAATAGAAAGGTTTCCAATTTGTAACACCGAAATCTTTAAGCTGACCCATTTGCAGACTTGATAATCGATAAGGATAACAGCAGGATCACTGCTACAACTCACGCTTATTTAAAAATTAAATTGCCCATCTCTATTAATGTGGTTTTCATTGTATTTCGTCCTTATTTTCTCAACTCAGCTTCCAAATTTATTTTATGTGTTTGTTTTTCTGCCTTTGATGATGCGTGATCGTCTGTGTGAGTGAGTTACTCCACTATATTTGAATTCTATAACCGAGTTGTTGCTAAATTAAACTACAAAATTGTTTGAAATTTGTTATGTTGTTTTTCTTGAGATTTTCTTTTTTCTTTTTTTTTTTTTTGACAGAGAGAATAATTTTTATTTTGTCGAGACCGAAAAGCATAAATTAAATAAATTTTTATTTGTTTGTTGAATGAAAAATTGTATAAATATTTTTATCTGTAATATTTTCGAATTTTTGTCACGCGTATATTGTGTTTTTTTTTTTAGTTTTACTAATAAAGTTGCTGAGATTTAATTTAAGCTCATATTTAAAGTGTTAAAGAATTTCTTATTTCTAGAATAGTTGCAGGATGTGGCAGAATGTTGCACGGATTGAAGGTGTTTCGAAATAAAACAAAGTAATTTGTTTTCACATTAACAAGGAATAACAAATTTTTTATTTGATATCAAATCTATATGCTGCATTTAATTGGTTGCTAAACCAACTCACGTTTTAACTTGTATCAAATTACTATACCGAATTGTTCAAGAATCTAATTTGGTTAATGTTTTCAAAGCAATAATTATTTTTCTGAATAGTTTAAATCTAAATTTAAATCGTTTAAATTTACCAACTAACTACCAATTAAATCGATTTTCGTTGTTGTAAAATCTATAAATTTGTTGTTATTTATAATGCAAATAATTCTAAATAATTTTTAATTTATTCCATTGAATTGAGCATTTGCAGACGAATTATTTATACTAAATATTAATTTACCCCATATAAATAGTATAAATTATATGGAAGTTAAGTTAATAGAACTGCAATATATCATGTTAATCTGACCAATATGTAACACAAAACGAGTTTTTGTTGTTGTTCTTGTTGCTGGCTCTATGAAAATGTTGTAACATTGGATAATACATCATGTGAGTAATAAATTTATAGCCACAAAGCATTTATTCAAACGAAATTAAATTAAATTTCAATCAAATAAATATGTTGTTGGTTAGTTATTGTTTTTCGAGTTGTTGCCCACTAGCATCATTGTTAGCACCTGGTATGACCCATGTCAATTGCACACTTACCTGACCCGAACTGCATAATAAACATTATTTTCTAATTAAACTTTGGGAGTCATTCATTCAATACAAAAGTCTCCAAAAAGCATAAACGTATTTAAATAGAAAAGGGTATGATGCTCTTTGTTGGATTGAGGTGAATTGAATAAATGTTGTTTGCTGTTTAAATTTGTACTATGTAATATGAATGTATGTATATACAGCAACCGGTGTCATTATTACTAATTATTTATGTCGCATGCGAATAAATAATATAAACATGTACAACAATGCCAAGCAACTTACTAAACAATTAACAATCAACAACATCCAACTATTCAACAATTCACGTTAACTTTGTTAACGATACCAAAATTAGTTTTATATCCATCTCCTTTTAGATTTTGTACATCATCATAACCAGCTAAACGAACAGAAACGGATAAGTGTGACAACGATGACTACGATTACAAAATAAATAATAATCATTTGCGTTGTTTAAAATATCCTGAAGCTATTTTCCTGTTTTACAAATGCAAACACAAATGAATTTATATATACATATATGTATGTGTTTAGTGTGTGCGTGTGTGTGTGCGGTTGTACATGTGTTTGGTGGAGTTTTACTAACAAACCATTCTATAAGCAAAATAAAGCTAAATTGTAAAATAGGCTTATCATAATAGATTTCTTATAACTTTTTCTGCAAGCACACTTATTAAAAGCTTATTTAAGTACAATAATATTAATAGTTTTGAAACACTGTTTTAAAAATGTTTCATATGGAGCTACTTTTTCCAACAATACTTTTTATACACTTATTTTAGATAATATTTTAACAAATATGATTGCAAATGACTTGTGCTCGCTATAGTTTTGAAAGTGTGAGGCAAATGCAAGATTTTCAACTATTTCTAAAAATTTTTACTCTCACTGTTTTTTTTCAAGAGTTATATCTTTTAAAAAGAAGAAGAATGCGCAGAGCCTGAATTTAAATTTTAGATAGATTTTTAAGAACTTAAATATTGCAGACATTTGTATTGTTTAAAATATTCATTTTACATTTAAATTTTAAAGATACTGAAATTTTTTATAGAGTTGGAAAAATATGTGGGTACAAAACATAAAAATAAAATTATTTTTTTTAGCCTTATTTTATAATTAAACTTTTTCTCTTGCTGTTTACTACGGACAAGTAAAATTATCACAAGGTTTCAGTTTTTCTTATTAAAAAAATTTTTATAAACAATTTGCAATACTTATCACAACAGTTTTTTAAGCTTACGGCTTATGCTAAGCTTTTTTCAAGTGCTTTCAAAATCGTTTTGGGTTCTTGAGTTATTTTAATTGAAGTGTTGTGAGTATTTGTGTAGTATAAAAAGTATGCAGTCAATGTTTTTTACATACGCTGGGAATGGTTATCTATTGGCATCAATATTTTTACATTTATTTGAGCATGTACTCAAGTATTTATGTTTTATATTTTATTTATTTGTTGCGGGTTAGCAATATCTAGATATATATTTCGTTGGTAGCTATACCAATTCATCAGTAGATGTTTTACCCTTTATGTTTAAAAAAATTCCAAAGCTCATCTATTTATACAAAAACTCACAAATATATTTTTGTGAATTACAAGGCATAAAAATAGCCTTTAAAAATTTCTCAAACACACACAACAATAATTTTCCATTATGAATGTGTTTACTTTTCTACACCTATACAATTAGACAACCGCTGGTTGCCATTAAAAGTATTTTATAAGGCAAAAATGAAAAGCAAATCTCCCCGTTACAAAATTTTCCCCATGAAAAATAGATATATACCGATTTCTCAAAAACTGGAGCCAATCAGACACTTCCAAATGTACTTTCGCACTCAGGGGACTCCTCCCTAATAGTTCGAAAAGGACTCATCGAAGTTCATTTTTTCGACTATCACAGTGTTATTAACGTGTTGAAACACACTATGAATTTAAAAATATATGTATGTATTCTTTCTGAATTTACATATATAAAATTTTATGTAGAAGTTATTTTGTTTTTGTGGCAATTAGTTTTACATATAAAAAATTTCATTAATGTTTCGAGTAGTAAACAAGAAAACAAGAACTTTATTGGTTTTAAAGTTTATCTCTTAGAAAATGAAAATATTTTTTCTGAATACAATTTAAAGTTTTTCTCACATCTCATAAAAAAAAACAAGTAACAGGTAATATGCGTTACCCAGCGTTACAACTGGGCTTGTAAATTGATTAAATTTATTTAAGTAATTCTCAAGAATTTATATTAAGAAAAGACTTTATCTCTCATGCAGTATTTTGTTGGTTGCTAATGTCATATTCATATCGATTGTTTGTTATTCTATAAGATTATTGTAATTTTGGTTTTGCAATTCTCAGTTGAGACTTTTGCCTGCGATTTTTTGTAGAAATAAAAGAATTTAATTTATACAAATGCCGAAAACAACATTTCCTCTATTCAGCCGTGTAGTTGAAATCTTAATAATGTTGGATTATAATTGTACCTTTGTTGCTTGAAAATTTTTCTCAAAATGGTCAATTCAGCCTTTTTAAATATCAACAATTTGAATATTAACAAAAAACATTTCGTTTTCTTAAAAAATACTTTATTTCAAAATAAAAAAAAAAAATACCAACTTAACTTTTCTGTGTCATCCTAATGTACTTATTTATATTCTTATGCTGCAAAGTTTATTACATCTAGTTTGTAAGTTAAACTTGCATAACAAAAGGAAAACAGACAATGTATAAGTAAAATTTTCTACAAGAAAATGTTGTATCTAAATATTTACTTCATCTGTTTGTGACCCCTGTAAAGGTGCATGAGTGTTAATTTTTGTGTCTATGTGTTGGTTATTTTGGTTTTTCGTTGGTTAAATAACACTGTATGTATAAGTCTGTAGTTCGAAATTTATGTGTTGTAACAAATAGTTTCCGTTTGCAACATAAACTTCTACTGTTTCCACTTACGACGTTTCTTGGTACAGGTAAAGATATCATATGGTATGTATTAGTGATGTTATGAATACTCGTATTTGTATTCGATTATTCGACTATTCGCCTATTTTAAGATATTCGTATTCGCCAAATTCAAGCGAATATTTCTCGAATAATTTGCACATACATTTTCCCAAAAAAAAAAAAAAAAAAAATCATACAAAAAGTTTAAAAAAGTACATAAGAAAGTCCTTTATCTCTGACTCTAAGCAATAATCTTATTGAAAACAAACGAAAATAATATTTTGTAACTATCACTTAAAAGTTAAAGTCTTATAAGTAAATTCATATCATGATAAGTTAGTAATCAATTCTCAGTAGAGGAATGTTGGACTTCAATAATGAAAAAACTAGAATTTAATATGTGAAAGTCCACCGAGGCATGTGGCTGCGCTATCTGCGAAAATATGTTCTCCCAAACAACAATGAATTACTAATTAAAAGCGCAAGCCGAGTAAGAAAAACTTAATCTCAAAGTACATATGTATGTAGGTAAAATAATTTAAATATGTTCGATAGTGGTCTTCAAATTCAGCATCTCAATGTCTTAATAATGATAAATACTTAAAGTAGTGGGACAGTTTTTTTCAATTTATTGTTGCTGGCGCTAAGGGAGGGATTTTTTCCAATTAAATTTGAAATATTAAATGGCTCTAAACCTTAAAAATAATATTCGTATTCGTATTAGTATTCGTATTCGCGAATAATAAAAATTGATATTCGTAACATCACTAGTATGTATGTATTTATGTATGTATGTATGTATGTATGTATGTATAGATGTGTGTATATTAAGAAACTTCCAGTATAAATCTGCTTTCTTTAGCTTCTGTATGTGTATTTATTACGAAAATATAATTTGTCTTTTAAAAAGTCATGTAAGTCCTCTGCTAGTTTTGTTTTGTTTGTTTATGTCTGTTATATACTGTGCGTATGTGTGTGTTAGGGTGTATGCATTTGACTTAAAGGACAATAACATCACAATAAAATGTATTATAACATTAATAATGACCTTTACAAACTACATGGCAGCACATAGTTTGTGAAATTGTGTTGATAAGTTTAAATTTTATTGAATCCAGCATCTTGTATAAATAACTCCAGGAGATTTCTGTTTTATTTAATTTAACTTAATTTTTTTTATGAAATAAAACAATTTGAAGCCTTCATAAGTATTTATACAAACTAAATTTCGAACGAGAAACTATTAATTTAATTAAGGGGACCGCTTATGAATTTATGGAAGATTTTTAAGGTGAAACTTGTTAACGCCTTGCTATTTGCAGGAGTGGGAAGTTTATGCTCTCAGATACTATTAGTTCCTGCAACATTTTCCCTAAGGAAGCAACCCACCTAGGCTACCCACCTATGAGTAAAACCTAAAGACTGGCCAGCTATTGCTCAATAATTTTCACAAATACCGAATAGGCGGCAACTGGCAATATTTTTAAATCCACAGCGAAGGGCCGGAATGTTAAACAAATATATTCATTGTTATATATTTATTTTTGATATCGAACACTTTTCACAACATGCAACCTTGACAATTTCATATATAGATTTTAAATTTTCGTGTCCTTAAAGTTGTGAGGAAGTTAGATTAAAACTATTTAATTTGTAACGGACGTTTATAATAGTTCAAAATGTATATATGAAAAGTAATATTATCAGGCTCAAGTTCAGTTTTATTGAATTAATGAAAATTCAAAATTACTAAGAGTTTTTTAATGTTGGAAAATATTAGATATTATTTATATCCAATCAGTTTTTAGCAGAACGTATCAGTACTGATTTCAAGGCCACTACACCTCTCATCAGCGTTCAATTCTCCATCTTTACAATTTTCGTAAAGTGGATACTAATTGAGAAGAATATCAACTATTTAACCAGTTTTCAAGAGAAATAGAATATGAGAATTAATTTCACGAGAGAGATGAGAGGTGTAGCGGGCTTGAAATCAGTACTGATACGTTCTGCTAAAAACTGATTGGATATAAATAATAATATTTTCCAACATAAAAAACTCTTAGTAATTTTGAATTTTCATTAATTCAATAAAACTGAACTTGAGCCTGATAATATTACTTTTCATATATACATCAATATAAGTTCAAATAATATGAATTAAAAATAATAATATAAAAATATAGTGCAAAAAAGAACGAAAAATATATTCTATTGTGAACTTAAAATCAGCGGGTGCCAATAAAAAGAAAAATTTTATTATTTCGCTGTGAGAAATTTAACGGATCGTAGTTATTGGAAGATCAAGATAACGAATATAAAAACGTTTAAAAAAAAATTAAAATTAAATTAAATTATTTTCAGTCTGATTTTTCCGAGTTAAAGATCCACTTTTTTTTTTGTTTTTTTTTTTTTTTATAAAAAATAACAATAACAATCTTTATTTTTAAAAACCAATATTTCGCTACCAAACAATGGGTAGCTTCTTCAGGGTTATATTACGTTAATATTTATATGAAAAAATGTTTTGTTTGTTTACAAATTTTTGATAGGAAATTGAAAAAATTATTTCAAAACACATTTTCTGGCGCCAAATCAAAAAATTAATTTTTGTATGAACGAATTAACAAAATTATTTTAAAGCATATCTTAAGGATTATAGACAACATTAATATATAAAAACAAAACAACATATTTTACAAAAAGTTAGCTTAAATTTCTACTTCTATTAACTAAATATCTATAATTCTGAGCTATATTTGCTGTATCTATTTTGTAATTAATCCGTTGTGTATTGTGAACTTTACTGATCTGTAACATTTCTAGCATTAATCTACGCTTATAATTATTTTCTTTGTTTAAAATTAATGTATTTTTATAATCAGGACAATGATTTGAGCTAGCGCAATGTAATGACAAAGCTGTCTTTTGTGTTAATGTAGTGTTTCTGGTTTTTTGGTGTTTTGGTTTTTTAAAAATAAAGATTGTTATTGTTATATTTTTTATAAAAAAAAAACAAAAAAAAAAAGTGGATCTTTAGCTCGGAAAAATCAGACTGAAAATAAATTTAATAAAAGATCGAAGAAATTAGAAGAAATATTTAAAGAAACACTACATTAACACAAAAGACAGCTTTGTCATTACATTGCGCTAGCTCAAATCATTGTCCTGATTATAAAAATACATTAATTTTAAACAAAGAAAATAATTATAAGCGTAGATTAATGCTAGAAATGTTACAGATCAGTAAAGTTCACAATACACAACGGATTAATTACAAAATAGATACAGCAAATATAGCTCAGAATTATAGATATTTAGTTAATAGAAGTAGAAATTTAAGCTAACTTTTTGTAAAATATGTTGTTTTGTTTTTATATATTAATGTTGTCTATAATCCTTAAGATATGCTTTAAAATAATTTTGTTAATTCGTTCATACAAAAATTAATTTTTTGATTTGGCGCCAGAAAATGTGTTTTGAAATAATTTTTTCAATTTCCTATCAAAAATTTGTAAACAAACAAAACATTTTTTCATATAAATATTAACGTAATATAACCCTGAAGAAGCTACCCATTGTTTGGTAGCGAAATATTGGTTTTTAAAAATAAAGATTGTTATTGTTATTTTTTATAAAAAAAAAACAAAAAAAAAAAAAAAAGTGGATCTTTAACTCGGAAAAATCAGACTGAAAATAAATTTAATAAAAGATCGAAGAAATTAGAAGAAATATTTAAATTAAATTATATAATTAAATTTTTACTTAATTAAAGATTATATATTTTAGATTAAAAAAAATCAACATATATTTGCAATCAATTCTGTTGCAATTAATTTTGTTGATTTTTGTGATTGCTTCAAGAAAATCATGAATTTTTTAATTGAATATTTTCTTTTTCTAATAGTTTTTTTTTTGTTTTTTATTTTTTGTGTTTTTGACGAATCTAAAGAAACAAATGAAATTGCAATTAAACATAATTTTGCGTCAAATATGCGCAATGCGTTGATTAGTTTCTTGTAAGTATTCATACCTTGGCGTATACGTTATATTTATGTGTATTAACAAAATTCAGCGTAAAGTATATGTCGTCGTTAAAACATACAACCATTACTTGAAGATAATTCTTTGAAGCCACAAAATTGTCTTTTATTATTTAGTTGTCCAAAGAATCCTTAATTTTTTTTCGAACATAATCATTCAGTATATGATTTTGTTTAAATTAGCTTTTTTCGCTATGAAATGCAACAACAAGTTTTCAGGATTTTTTGCGCAGTAAATTAATTTATAAATTTAGTCAAATTAAAAATATTCATCAAAATAAAGTTTGATTTTTTTGTTGTACATTGAAATCTAAATATAAAATCATTTAAGCAATCCTGCTAATCGTATTTTCTCAAAATCCAATTTATAAAATAAATTCTAATTAAAATAAAAAGTATGTATAAATAAATTTTAAATTGATTTAATCTGCTTTGCTTCTTTTCTATTTCACAAAAATAAATGTTTTTATTACGCATCATCTCTTTTACACTGTAGGTGCTCTTCACTTTAGAATGGAAGCGAACAAAATACGTTAAAAAAAATAAGAAAAGTTAACCTTCCATATTTGTACAAGTCAAGGTCAATGCTAAATCTACTACATGGTCGCATTCAGATAATTGCACAGTAGCGAGCTGTTATGCATTCAACGGTAAAGAAAAGTGTCTTTTGTAAACTTTTCTTCAATAAATATCTCTTGGATGTTTGTACAACTGTGATGTTAAGTGCATTATACAGACGTATGCGTGTATGTGGGTAGCTTTTTTAGAAAATGTAGTTTTAACTACTATTTCGTATTACTTTTCTAGTGAAATCCAGTAAAAGCATAAAGAAATGTACAAATAAAAATTTTATTTGCTTAAGCAGTTGTCCTTGAAACAAAGCAGTAAATTAGTAAAAGGACGAAAAGCAATTTAAATTGCGTTAGAAAAAATTTAAAGATGTGCATTGAGTAAAATATTAACATGTTTCCATATGTATATACCAATCGATTAAAATCGATTGAAGAATATATCGATTGGGCTCAAAGTTGAATGACAAAAAAATTTTGAAAATTTGTAGAAAAATTTTTTAAAGCCAAAAAATTAATTTTAAAATTCTGTATCACTACTGCGAACATATATCCCAGTGAGTATTAGTGGAACATTTTAAGCAGTTATAAATCGTGAAATACTGATCTGGTGTTGTTGGCCGAAGTGGTTATCGCGCTGAGTATTAAGCAAAACAATAGAACTTGGGTTCGATCGCTGGTCGGGGCAAGTCTATCAACATCATTATTTTCTCTAATTTGAATTAGTTTGGCATTCTATTATTAATTGTTGTGGAACTGTTTAATAGGTGATGAAAGTATATCACCACAGGTCACTAGAAACTGTTCCGGAAGGGACTGATACATAATAATATACACCACAGCGCCCTCTTTCGTCGGGTAGCTAACCAATAACAAATATGACTTCACATACTTTTTAATAAAGTTAATGCAAAATTATTAAGCCTTCTTTTACATTTTCATCGTCTATCTTCTCTAGCCTATCGATTTCCCTAAGTTCTCGCAAAATCCATTGTAGGAATCATTCCCGAAATACAGGTCCTACAAAAAACCCTCACAATCTTACGGTATAGTTGCATATTTTTCGATTACCAAGGGTCACAGCATGTCTGCTTAATGGCAAAACATATTTTCAATGCAGTCACACTGAAACAAATGTTTTCCTTATGAATATTTTAAAGGAAATTGGTGTGCAAAATAGTACAAGAATTAATTTTAGAATAACTGGTTTTGCATCATCTTAATGGATTTGGGGTAAGTTCGGATTTTCCCTGCAAACCAACTTTAAATAGTATGTAGCTGTACACAGATGCCAATCCCCGAAAAAATATTATTAATTGCACTATTTTTGAAATATCGAAGTAGTCGCAAATACTGCAAAACAGTGATTCAACATACTCACTCTCAAGGCCGCTAGCTATGAAAACATGGCCCAGCATTTGTCACATGTTTAACAGGAAAATGTGACAAATTTGACAACAAAAAAACTATACATATTTGTTAAAAAAATTCTTAAAAATACAACAAAAAAAAAAGTTTTAAAAGAGCACTTGTCGTAAAGATTACGATAATTTGCAACAAATTGGCAGAGTTGTTATTTTGCAATTTTATCAATATTTTGTATATTTTAGCTAACTTTTTTTCCATAACGATTTTTTACATTTTCTATAGTTTGTTTTACTCAGAACCAATTTAAGTAGTTGATTTCGTTCAAACTCATGTTATTCAATTTAGTCCTTTATTTACAATTGTAGGAAATGCGATAAATTACTAAAATCTCTTGCACTTAGTTTTTATATACATATTATCAAAATTTTGTTAATTTTTGGAATAAGTAGTTGTTTTGTAAGTGCAGGAATAAAATAAAAAAGAATTACAAATAATTTTATTTGTCCAAAATCAATGTTTTGTTGTTAACTACGGACAATTTTTTGTCATATCTTAACTTAACTCTTAAACGAGAGGTAACGAAATTGTTGGCTAATTTTTAACAAACTCTCGAGCTAAAGTTCAATAATTTACACAAGTTTAATTGTTCCTAGTCCTAATTTATAGCGGAAAATATACATGAATATAGTTCTATCTATTTTTATATATAGATACATACATACATACAGACGTACATACATTTCTAACTATATAAAAGTAATCCATTGCTTGTGTTCAAGAGCATCTTTTGTGACTCTGTGTGTATGCGATGCATTTGCCATCAGTTAACATTTACATTTAATTTCCTTTACACCTGCGGGTATAAACTACGATTAACTAAACTATAAAGTGTGTACGGGTAAGTTTGAGAAAGACCACAGAAATACAAAAACAACAAAAACAAAAACAACAATAATTTTAAAGACAACAAACAATAAACATAAAGCAACGACAATAATAATGACAACATTACCATTATCATCAAATGTTGTCATCATTGTAGTCATCATCATCACCATCGTAATAATTTACTGCGACACACACGCAGACACACCAAAAACTATTTCTATATCATACACTCGTTACACACAAACACACACACACATGCACAATAAGAACACACATTGTTGCAGACTTTGCAATACCATCACAAAGATATACATATATGGCAGTGCCACTATTTGTCTGAATGTTGTAAACGACCGAGATTGTATGTGTCTAATATGTGTTCTGTGTTTCTGTTGTTGATTTAAGTTAGAAAATTATTTTTACCTTCTAATGTTTATCTAACATACTGACTTGCATGGTAAATGATTACATGTACATACTATCTGCATGCATAAGAGAGACTATTTATGTTTATGTAGTTGTGTTGATTTAATGATATATATGTTGACGTTGTTGTGTGTTCAGTTTAATAGTTTTTGTTGCATTTAAAATGCAACCAGCAACAGTGTGTTTTTAAAATCTAGTGGAAGAATAATTAAGGAACGCATATTTGCACAAAACTTTGCAAGATATTTAGTGTTGAGACTTGTAATTAATTTCAATATAAAAAAAAACAAAAAGTATGGGCAAAGAGAAGATGAGAAATATTTTAAATAACACTTGTTTCTGACACCACCATGTTCCAACCTTCTACATATGCAACGTTTCCATCCTCCCGCAATTGCATGTCGACGCACATCCACAATGTTGTCAGTTTTTATTTGTCATTTTATTAAACCCTGTTGTAGTAAAATTATTTTTTTTTTTTTTAATTTAGTTGCAAGTCGCAACTGTTGTCATTGCCTTACATCCGTTAATGGCAACATTTGTACAGAATTTATTCATTCATTCTTAATATTTCTATTTATATGTGTGAGCCAATGTAAATATGTATTTATGATTGTATGAGTGTTTTCCTATCACAAGTCTGTTTGTCTGTTGTGTGTTGTCATTCAAAATGTTTATGAATGACATATTGTTCTGTTGTATTTCAGTTTAGTTTTCATTATTATTCTTATATTTTTTTTTGTTATTCATACATATGTAGGTATGTATGTGTTGGTGTACTTAAAAAAAATTCTTAGCAAAAGTTATGAAGGGCAGAAAACTTAAAGCGGCGAATAAAAAATTTAATATTAAATTTGTGAAATATTAAAAACAATTCAAAATCGAAAAGGATTTGGACTAGAAAAACAGAAATAGTCCAGGGATGGCTAACGGAATTTCGGAAGTCGGTTGTGTAGCGAAATAAACTTCCCGCAGAGGTCTTTCCTGTCATATTCAGTATGTTAAGGTTCAAATCAAATGTCCTAATTCACACAACCAATTTTTCTAGTTCCGACACAACGCACAATGCAAACGTAGGGAGCATCGCCAGAATGTTGGTCATAATAAAAAAAATCTCCAGTAAATGATCTTGTTTGTGCCACAACCATCGTATTTCAAAGTATTTGACAATTTCTTCTTAGAAATATTTGACCTTTGCTTTGTTTCATATAATATTTCTATTGCTTAAAGAAATATCATTCATCATGATTAAAACCATTCGTTCGACATAGAAGCGCCATAGAGTTGTTTGGAAATAGAAATAAGCTTTAAGCCACACAGAAAATATGTAGTCTTGTTGTAATGTGGTTTCGTAGTAATTTATATAAAAATTTCAAGCAGTAATTTGTGGCAAAGTGAAGTTACCAGAAAGCAGTTATGAACGAATATAAGCCAACATAACAGGAATAATAAAAAAAAAAAACATGCAATGTTGTATTGATTATAAGGATTGATGATGCCCACTAAACATAGATTACATAAAATTCCATAGATAAAAGTCGATAACAGTATGTATCAATGCACACACACACACAAATACACCCTTAAAAGTTATACAAACAGATCTAAATACGAGTATAAAAATGTTTAATATGCCATTGGCAAATAAGTATGGTTGTCATCGTTATTGCCATCATTGGTAATCCATATGAATTTCATTTATTCATTCGTTCGTTCATTTATTCATTCCTTCATTCATTTCCTCACACATTCAATGAGCATTTAAAGTGTATTTTTCAAAGAGTGCACATTTCTACAGTCGGCTTAATGCCACTAACCACCGGCTTTGTGTATGAATGAAACCATGCCATTTTTAACAACCACAATTCCAATAGATCTTTAATGTGGGTAAAATATTGATCAAATGATGGAGAGACAATCGTTTAAAAGCGACAATCAATATACACACATACATATGTAGATATCGATATTAAGATGACTGCTTGTGTGTAAAGCATTTTTTTTTTTTTTGTTTTTTGTTGAACATAATTTATACAATTTACCACTACAACTAAGTTTACACATATTCTCAGTATTTATTGCTGATAACAAGTACGATTTGTACTGATACTGGCGGAAATTTATTTGATAATTGGTTTGGTAAAAAAGTAATTTCCAAATATTGGGAAACTTGAAGAAAACAATGCTAAAATATTCGTTTATCGGATATTTGAAAAGGATTTATTTCTTTGGGGAGTTAAATATGTTCGCCTTTTTGCGTATTGTTACGATGAATTGTCATAGAAAATCTTTCAATAAATTATCCTTACCGGGATTTTAAGTTTACGGGAACAATATTCCCTTTCCCTAAAATTGTGATGACCAATTTTTGCGTTTTGTAGTCTGATTAAATATTCTAATGATCCTTAAAAAGATCTTAAATTTAAATTTTCATTAATTGAAATAACTGATCTTGAGCCTAAGTAATATTAATTTTTCAATCAAAATATTTTCAACAATTTTATGTAAAACTGTGCGAGGAACATATCTGTGAAATATTTTAACTCTTCGTTTTTGTAATTTAATTTTGTTTTATGTGGTGATATAGTGACATAAAACGTTGTACTTTAAGTCTTGCAAGACACTAAAGCTTCCCATCATTCTAAACTTAAAATGTGTTTGGGGTTTAAATTCATTTTTAATATTAAGATATCCCACAATCCCATACTAAATATGGTTATTATGTATTATCAATATGTCCTATTGAAGGGGCTAAAAGACTTATACAGTGTAACATGAGAGGGTTAGGATGTTCCCTAAAATCGTTTATAAAATTTTTAAATTTCCAAAAAAAATTCTCATATTCTTAAAAATCGAGCCAAAGAACTGAACATTTTCATGAAAAGAACGTATTAAAAATTTTAAAGCGTTTCTTAATCTTTTTATTGAATGAATTCTAACTGCGATGATCCTGTAAAATATAAAAATTTGTAATTTAATTTAATTATGCGAATATCTGCACTATATATATGTATGTATGTATGTACGAATATATTAAGATATAAAATGATTTTTTTTTTAAATTTTATGAACTGATTTAAAAAATTTTGAAGATTTTTTTCTTTCAAATTTAACAATTTTATTTCGAATTTTTGTGATATGTGCATAATCCTGAGTGATCAGACAAACGTTTGTTTCGCTGGTTGTTAACTAAAAAAAAATATTGAACGCGACGGTAAAACAATAACCTTTTAAGTCTCTTTAGTACGCAAAAATATAAGACATATTTTCAAACTGAGTCCCACCACTGGATACTATTAACCCATTGTAGTAGAATAAACATTTTCAATGCCCAATTCAGGACCTCAGAACTACTATTTTGCCCTCTTTTGAATTTAAAAATTTGCATTATTTAATAGTATTCACTCCAATTTCGATAGAAAAGGTTAAGCTTAAAGTATTTTTGGTGATGCCGAAAAACTAGCACGGCCCTTTAAAATGTTTCACCAGCTACTGCATATATAATTTTACTACAGGCTTGATCCGCTTTCTCTTGTGTGGTAAAAAAAAAAAGAATTTTATCTTACGCTTTTATATGACAGGATCTGAACTGTTTCTAATACTTTTGCATATCCTAACGACAAATTTGCTTAAAGCTCATGCCTTGTAAAAGCAAATACACTCACCAAACCGGAAATTACTCTGCTGCCTACCCCAATATGAACAAAACTACCTACATACGAGTAATCACTCATACAAACACACACTTACACATAGCCAGAGATATATGCATAACTATACTACTATAACAAGTTGTGTAATAGCTCCATTGGTTGCACTAGTGTGAGCAAAGAGGAAGTAGAGGTTTTTGTAAAACCAAAAGCACGTGACATTTCCAAGTCATTAATAATGCAGTTTGTGGTGAAAGTGTAGCATTAACGCGACATTTTGGAAAAAAAAATCTTTTTGTCTACTTTCCCCCCACAACTCATATATTTCTCTTTTTCAATACCAACTTTTTGCAGTAGCTGTTGTCTTTAAGCTCTACAACATTTAATTTGGGACGAGGTAAAAGAAAACAAACAAAAAAAAATGTTCTACACAAAGAGGATGTTTGAAGTTTTATTCTTTACAACAAAAAAAAAGTGGTTTTAATAGGGATTCATTTCTTTTTTGTGAAAAATACATTTTTATATATAGAACGACAGTGGAAGAGAGACATAATTAAAAGTATAATAAATTAAGCAAACAAAATAGAAGAAACAAAAATATGCTTCTTATGCTTCTTTTTTTTGGGTTGATGGCAAAAGAGGACATAAAACGACTACAGAGATGCGAGCAAAGGATTGCAAGTAATTATTCAACATCATTATTGTGTCTATATTTATTTAAAAAGCAAAATTGTCCATTTAATGTTGGTCTCTACATTTGCTTATAAATAAATTTTACAGCCTTTTTTGTGGTAACATTGTGTTTTTGTGTGTCTGTAGGTGTGTTGCAGCTCAACGATTATATTCAAAGAAGATAAAACGTTGCAAAGAATATCTCGATAAGAAAAGGAAAGAAGTTAAAATAAAGAATCATGTAATTAAAATAGACAAAAATACATTTTAAAAGCATTAATAGCATCACAGTTAATTAATTAAGGATACTAAATTTCCAGTCATTTTTCGGTTTCACACTTTTTTATTAAAAAGAAAAATTAAATTTAGAAACCTAAAAATAGCAATGGTGAATATTGTAACTTTGAAGTTGGTGATGTTTCTGGGAGGGTTGGAGAACTACAGCTATGGATTTCGTCCCACTGTGCTTTCCATCATGGAAGCCGGCGACAAACCATCAAGTCAAATTTACACAGAAGATCAGCTACTTTAGCTTTTTACTAGACAAAAAATGGGAAGTTTTTACAGCCAAAGATGAATTTGGCATGAAATGATCCTCTATTATGCGAAGGTCATACCTCAGCCCACAGAGATGTTACTAGACGACAATCTGAAATAATCTCTCAAATTGCAATGATTTCAACAAACAGAAACAAAATTAAATCTATAAGATTACTAAAGATACAATCAGATCTTAAAGCAAACACAAAGTACAAGTAAAATTCCAAAAATTTTATTTTATGACTCTGGCTTAAGTTCGTTCAACTCGATTAAATTATTTTTTTTTATTAAAAAGAAATATTTTAAGCGGGTAATAACTTGAAGAAAAGCAAAGCAAATTATCTATTCATAAACGATTTAGCTGATATCATGATCCTTTGAGGCCAACCATAATCTCGTTATCAGTAAAGCAACGTGATTTTTGTTACTAATAAAAAAAACAATTCAAATGAGAAATTAAATTTAAGCAAGAATTAAGTCAGAATAATTAAATATCGCTTTGCAAAAAGTATTGAACTTTACTCATGCTTATATAATGATTCCTTATTCGTTTTAACTATTAAAGTTTAATTAAATTGTTGAAATAGTCTTGGCAGATCGGTTTTTTGAGTTTAACTTTTATCCAGCACAGAAAAATTTTAAAAATTTTCATCAATTGATTACGTATTTTTTATACGTATAGAACGTTACTTAGAGTTTCTCAAATCAGTTGAATATATAACAAAATCATGTCATTAAAAATGATAAGACTCTAACGACTGTCTCTGATGGAGAAATTAAAGATTCTGGATATCATCTGATAGCAATAGAGAGTTGCCCAGAAACTAAAATAAAAATATATTCAATTAATCAAGTATGTGATAGAAATCGGATCGATTAAAAATGAAATCGAAAGCTTAAAACGAATCAATGGAAATTGTATCGATTTCATTATCAATTTTTATTTCTATATTTTTATGTCTCCACGGAAAAACTTTCTTTTTTCTTTTGTTTACAAATTAAAACAATATTTGACGCAAAATTATTAATATTTTACAGTTTATATGCAATTGTTGCAGGAATCTCTATCCATTAATATATGTATGTATGTGTGCCCCTCAATGGAAAAGCCCTAACAAATTTTTTACTTTCTTACATTTGCTCTGAAGTCCTTTAAATTTAAGGACACTTTTTACAATTTTCACTATTTTCGCGATGTTTAGTGTTTTTACATTTCATAAAGTTTTGTCGATTTTTAATCATAACTATGATTTAATAAAAAGCAGAAATATTCCCCTTCTCTGAGTGTATTCTCTTAGACGAAGATTTATCTATGTTTTAAGCCCTTCTGGATCCCAGGATTCTAAAAAATATATAAAACGCCTGAGTTCATTTAGAATCATATCTATATAAGCGTTAATTTGTTTTGGTGAGCAGGAAATTGCCGCCTAATACCTTCCCAAACCTAAAATCATGTTGCTTAAATATCTTTTTTGGATCCGATCTCCCATTTTTTGAAGTTCCCGATCGTAGTTTTAAACAGATCATATGGCTTTCGTATCTTTTTTGAAACCTTTCTATGTGTGTTTTTAGAGTATCATCGAAATCTGTTGGACAGTTTCAAAGGCGCGGAAATGACCCACTACCACCAACCTCTGTTTCTAGTTTTAAAAAGGCATGTACCTTATATGTTCTTATAAACTGGCATCGAAATTTTTAGTTTCATTAAAATCGCTTCATTCATTTCTGGTTAAGTTGTAGAAAAGGCTGTTGCTCTCGCTGATAATCCGGGGGAAGGTTAGATGGACTGAAGGGTAAGAAGAGGTACTAAAGGTAAACAGGAACTAGAGCAACTTATTTCTGACTCAAATCATTTCATAATTTGTAACTAAATACAATTTATCCCCATTTAACTGTATTTGGTTTGGATTGTATATAAAACTTTTCATGGCTAAAAGTCAATGCCTGTTGTTTTTTTTTTGTTGCTTTTGGTGTAATATTTCCTTAAAATGCCAATAAAGCTAATCATAATTATCGTTACTTAGATTTTTTTTTTAGTTTTCTTTATTTTAGACGAGTCTTTCAGTATTCAAGTAAACAAACAAAATTGTTTAATAATTGCGTGCATTCTCTTCAAGGACCTGCGAAGAGTACTTATTGTACTCGTTCTTTTGATTTCAAAAAAACAAGTGAAACCAAATGAAAATTATAAAACGAAAAAAAAAACAAACAAAAACAGTAATTGAACTAAAAAATTCAGTGTTAACAGGTGATGAATACAAGTGGGTATAAAAACAATATACATGAGAAAATATTTAAAGAAGAGAACAAAGCAAACAAACACAAACAAACTTAAAGCAATAACCAACTAAATGCCACATAATAAAAAAGGATAACAAAAACAACAGAAAAAAGCACGCACACACCGAAAGTTGTACAAATAAATTTCTAACGCGTAGAAAGCACATGCAGGCAGAAGGCCAGCTAAATACGGAATAAGAATTCGTGTACACAAAACTCAAGGACAACTGAAATAAAAATTATAGTTTTCTTTAGGAAATAAAAGAGAAATGAACCCCTCATTTATGAATTATTAAACCTTAGAGAGAGGGAGAGCATATACAAAATGAGTTCATTTTACGGATACAAAAGAGAAAACCGGGACTAGTGAGTAGTGCAGAGAAAATTATCCGTTAAAACAGCGCATACTCGTATCCTTTATTCATGGAAAATTAAATCTACTGTGAATGTAACTGTGGCCAAGTCCATCAACCAAACTAAAGGAATGCAACAATGTTATTGTAAAACAATAACACAATACAACAGAAACAACAACAATAACATTTTAAGGATAAAATACCATCAAAATTGAGTATATTTAAACTGGTCCTTAAGAAGCTGACAATTTAGTCTTAAGCTAAAAATACAACCGTCAACATCCTTGCACGGCATCATTAACGGAAAGCAAAATAATTTATTACACAAAAAACTAAATAAAAATTAAATAAAATTTAAGAAAAGAAAAACAAACAAAATATAACGTAGAAATATTTTAAATACAATCGCACATCCATGTAAACAATTTCCCATTCCAGTTACTTTGCAAACTGCATTCGTATAGGACAATACAACAATACTGAATGAAAATGAGTATGTGTGGAAAAACTATAGATTTTTTATAAAAATTGTTTAAAATTGTGTGAAAATTTAAGGAAATTAAAAATTTATTTTACAAAGGCAAGTTAAGTAAGGTGTACAAGAAGAAAAATTAACACAAAAAATAACAAAATTACTGCAGCGATTTTTTTTCGTAGTGTTTTTTTTGTGTAAAAAACTGTAAGCAAAAAAGAAATTAATTTGAAATAGTTTAACTTAACAAAAAATAAAATTTATAGAGTCTTTAAATGCCGGCATAAACTGTGTGACTTAAACTCATAACAATCAGTTGTGTGTAATAAGAAGTGATAAAACAAAAAAGAAGAAAGAAAGAGTGTTATCCGACAAGTTAAATAAAAATTATATATTTTGCAAGAGTTCCATTTCATAAGAAACAAAAAAGAATATGGGAAAGTAAATAGCAGTGAGTTAAATAAATATTGTTATCGTAAATTCAAAGCATACATTTGCAACTGCAGTAGCATAGAAAATATATTGCATATTTTTAAGGATAAAGTGTTGAGCAGCAGCAAAATCCGGGGATTTTTCGTTAAAAAAAAGGTACACACAAGAAAAATTAAAAAAAAAGACTGCACACAAAACGTTCATAAAGAGGTGCTAAAAAATATATTTTAATAATATCCTTCTGCTTAGAGAAATCCTTTTAATATAAAAAATGTGAAAGTTTGATTTTTTAGATATTTGGATTTTTGTTCTACTATATCTCGAAAACCGTTTAATAGATTTCGATGCAATTTAGTAGACGGATTGCATGTTACCTAGATTAAAATAAGGGGTAAAAGCGAGACAAATTAGTACTTTTGTACTTTCTGAATTTTTTTTAAATTCATTTACACTAAACAAGAGTGTTCTTTCTGGGATTAAAATAAGGAAAATGTGGTACTTTTTTTGCTTTTGGCTTTGGTACTTTTTTTACGTTTTCTATAAATTTGGTGTTCAGAAAGATTATGCATTATTTATAACACGTAGCCTGAGTAGAGTCATGGGTTAAGGCTTGTGTCTTTATAAAAAAGAAAATAAAAGCCATGTTACAGAGATTTATTCCGTTCGGAAACGGAGTTTAATCCGTATTTAAAACAAACGAAAAAAGAAATGTTTATCCAAATGAAAACAACTCTATTTTCGTTATTCGCCTTTTGACAAAATACAACAAGAAATCCGTTTCCGAAATGAATATATCTCTGTGATATGGCTGTATATACGAGTATATGTGTGTATATGTAAAAATATGGAGCTCTAAAATATTTCCAAGAAATAAAATTTATATTAGGGAAAATGATAGAAAAAATAAACTCTTACGGATTTAAAAACTTTTATGCAAAATTTAAATTTTATTTAAAAAATATATGTATGCTATATCGGAAAATGCTGGGAGTTTGTTAAAATTATCAGCAGCATATAAGTCGACCATATACAAAAATATATTAAAATTATTTACATATATTTTGAATGCATCACATAGCCGATACGAAATTTATTGATATTAATTATATACAGTAAAACTTCGATGTAACAGAGTTAAAGAAGGTCGTTATAGCTATTGTTTCGTTTTTCACATGTAACAGTCAAACTTTGGTATAACGAAATATAAAGAAACACATAAATCTTCGTTATATTTATAGCTTTTTTTCTATCAAAATTCTATTTTAGTGGAAATTAAACTTGGTGTCTTTGCTTAGAATTTAATTTGCTTTATTGTGATTTCGTTGTAGTGGTTTTTAAACTATGAGTTTGTAATATAGAGGCATTTCATATGCACTTGTATACACATTTAGAGTTTGTTGCACTCTTGTATACACATTTGTTCGATGATTTAACAACACGGTATTTAAAAAATTTGCTTTCTTCTGACTTCGAGAGAGACATTTTGTTAAAAAGAGGTTTCTTAGCTCACAATTTCTACGTTATAGCATTATACTATGTTCAGACATACAAATTTTATTGAGTCAATATTTGGTTAATTTTAAACTGGCTCCTTACAGCCCGATTCGCCTTTTCTTTCTTTTTAAACTTGCATATTTATCTAAATAAGAAATTGGTTATTTTTAACTTGTTTAACTAATTTTTTGTTATAAATTATAAATTAAAATTAAGAAATTTTAATTTAATAAATTTAATTTATTTTGCTGACATTTCTCATTGTAGATAAATTGCAGATTATTTTCATCACTGAACATACTTTTGAACAGTGTTGCATATCAAGTTTTACTCAATATTTATAACAATTTCGTATTTATTGCGCATTAACTTAATTACAATTTTGTATGGAATGTTTAGCTCAATAATGGCATTTATTGCGATAATCGCAATAAATTTGCATGTCTGAACAGAGTATTAGTGTGTTTTTGTATAAAAAAAATTTTGCAATACTGAAGGGTTTCGTTGTATCCAAGTTTATTATATCGAAATTTTACTGTGCAAAGTTTGCAATCTCATTTAAATTAATATTCAGTGTGATAAAAAACTCCATAAATTTATATACATATTTATTTTTCTTAATAGAAACTAATTAAGAAAATACTAGAAAAAAAAACTGTAGCATAATTTAGGCATAATTAATAGCGCTTGAATTTATTTTATAAATATTTAATTTAGAAAAACATATAATATGGATTTTTAATATTTAGAGCACATTTTTTGCGTTGTTGTTTTTGCGTAATTACTTTAGTGGTTGAATTTCAATTAAAAATAACTTTAAAAAAAAAAAATAAATAAATTTTTCTTGAAAAAGCAACATTGTATGTTGTTATGTATGTATGTATATATGTATGTATGTATTTTTTAATTGCGTAGCTCTTTTGATGTATGTACGTAGTAACGACATATCTGGTCTAAACTTATGACAGTAGCTGAGAATTTCCTTTTCAGATATCTTTTCGTTTACTAAGTACTCTTCGAAAAGTAAAAGGTTTTCCAATAAGAGTGATATGATTTCTTAAATAAAACACACTTACTGTTATGGAAATTTAAAAGTGTTTTATTTAATGTGAAGTACAATCGATACAATTAAGTTCTAAATAAAACGTCATTCAAATGACCTCCACGACTTCTTCTGCAGGAACGAATTCGATGAACCCAATTTTCGAGCACTTTTTCCACTAAATCAAGTCGTGTGTCATGAATGGCACGTTCAATATTGACTTGTAAAGCTTGAAGAGAGTCTGGTTTATTTCGAAAGACCAATGACTTCAAATAACCCCACAAGAAAAAGTCTAATGGTGTTAAATCACAACTTCTTGGAGGCCATTCAATATCAAAATTTCTTGAAATAATCGAATCTCCAAACTTTTCTCACAATAATTCAATTGTCGCATTTGCTGTGTGGCAAAATCAGCAAATTCACGAAGTTTACGGTGGTCCAATGGCTTCAGTTCTTGAGTGAGAACAATTTTATATTTCTGATGATGTCACTGTGTTAAGTCTCGAAACATCAAAATTTCGATTCAGCCTTCCGTGCTGTCTAAATTTTCTTTGACTGTTTAATCGTTACGATCTTTTGGATTTTCCTTTCTAATAATATAGAAATTTCATATAACGAAAATTCGTTTGCAAGTAATGCAATATATTTACATATGTATATTGCAAACACCGGCAATGAGCAAAAACATAATTTAGAGACTTGAGGCAATATATTTTAAACATACTTATATGTATAATTTGTATCTAAAGCAATATTGTTTTTAATTTCTGTACATTTTTTAAAATAATACTCACAGCTTTAAAACTACTGCAACTCACCTAAAAATAAAAGAGAAAAAATACACTCAAAAAAAAGTTAACTAAATATTAGTAAATTTAACTTGAATTAAAGAAATTCGGGAATGATTTGGCTCCAAAGAAAATTTAACTTAAATCAAGTATACAATTTTCTTAATAAGTAGGAAAAAAAGTTGTCGTTCATAAACTAAATTCGAATGCGCCTTTACTAGAAAATAGTTAAAGTTGACTATTTACTGATCAGCAATTCCTAAAAATAAGCGAGCTACCTACTACGAGTAATTATTTATTTCCTCAAAGCAAGTAAATTTTTCCTAACATGATGTTAATTTTTTTGAATGTGTTTCTATTGCTAAGTTAATTTTGCCCAGTTTGAGTTTGGGTTGTACTTATTTTTATGAATTAAACGTACAACTTGTACTGCGTTTTAAAAACTTTTTACTTGTATCAAGCAAATTTTTTCTTATTTGCTGTCTAAAAGAACTTTCTTTAACTAAAAGCTTATTTATTTTTAGTATACCGTGTCACTCATACTAAAGAAATTTTAGTTAATTTGAGTATACAGTGTTTTCTATAGAAGAAAAATAATTTACATTTGAGTGGTTATTAGAACTCAAAGTAAGTAAAATATAATTTTAATGAAGCCAAAGGTTCCAGTATTTAAGTAAACTTTCCATAATATCAAGTTAACAATGTTCACAAAATTAAGTAACCTTATGGTAATATCTTGAATTTCTTTAATTTATTCTTAAGAATAAAGACCTCAATTTGAAGTTAAATTTTCCTTAGTTGCAGTTTAAATATTATTTATTTTTACTACACATTTCTTTCAGATGGGTGTATGCATTCACTCAAATCAAAGAAACGTTTACTTAATTTTATCACATGTTGTTAGCTCAGAATAAGTTCCCATAATTTGAAATCAAATGCGTACATACATACATACGTATGTATGTAACTACACAAAAAATACCATAAGTTTAAATAAAAAGTAATTTCCAAATGCAAATAATAGTTGGTGGTCATTGATTTTTTATTTTATTAAAAAAATAATATATTATGTATACACTTCATATATTGTGTATACACTTCAATCATTACATTAATACATAACATTTTCATAAAAATTAAATAAACTAATAATACTTCAATTATTGTATAATAACTATAACATTTTATTAGTTTAATTCTACTTACGTTTAAATATTGTCATGTATGTACATATTTACATACATAAATACATATATATTAAAATAGAGATTTTGGCCTTAAGTAATACCTGTTGTTTAATAGAATTAGGTGTATGGGGGGAGATTTTATGGAATCAACTGAAAATATTTTTAGCTCTTCAGAGTTTTGATCGACTACATATGACAAAAAACTTTTTTCAAAAGATATAACATTTACTTTTTTACAGAGAACTAATATTTTCTCATCTAATAAAAATATTTCTTGGATTTTAAATGCATGAAATGAAGGAATATACAAAAATACAAAAGTGGCCACTCTTCTAATAATTCTAATAAACTATGTTCTTCGCTTACATATGCTCTTCTTAACTTAAAAGTATCTTCCCATTTTTGCAGAACTTCATTTAAAGGCTCAACATTGTATTTAAGCCAGTTTTTGATCGCTATTTGATTTTCATCTGATGAAATGAAATAACTTAATTAATTTATATTATCTTAATACGTTATGTATTATTTTGACTAAAGTCAGAATACAAATATTTTGAATAATACGCGAAATAATTTTATATAATATATGTATGTACTATGTACATATGTATGTATATATTGGCTATTCAGGATAAGATAGCAATAATATTTTTTTAAATTTATATTTTCCGAGTTAAAAAAATAAGATGATGTACTTAGGGTAACCTGCAGCCAAATAAATTAGGACTAATAAACAGCCTTGTGTTGGTCAGTTATATACTACCGTATATTTATCAGTCACATTTGTGACCTTGGCTCATTGAAATAAGTGGATGAAATTTAAATATGGAAGGTAACAACGATCAACAGACTGAGCTGTAGAAGGAATGTGTCCCATATTTAAATCGGAAACCACTTATCCTCATGCGAGATTATAAATGGGGATTGATAGGAGCAATTGTGCTATGACCTGCATCTACAATCCTTTAAACCAATAACTCAATGGCCTAATATAAATTCCGAACCTTACAGCAAACTGAGTCAACTAAAGGCAGTCCATCATTATTCGCTAAAGCTCAACTGTAATATTTCTTTAACTTGTAAATATAAAATGTATTTTGAAATCAATATATGCATGTACATACAAATGTATATAGCACTTACATATATATAAATGTGTGTATATATCTACATAAATTTTTATATGTATGTAAATATATAGGTCAAATCAAAATTTTGTAAATATATGTATATCGATGGGTTCAAGTGGATATCTACCTTGAGCATCGTCTTTCAAAGAGATACTACTTTCTTCTGTTTCATACAACACAACATTTGTTTCATAAAGTCCTTCTTTTCTCAGCTTTAAGATGGAGTTATGGTATTTGCTATATAAGTATCCCGCTGGCTTCCTACCTTTAACTGGTATATAATAAATATCCTAGAAAGAAAGTTTTAATAGACATATTCATACATACATACATATACTTATTTATATAACTTTTTATTTCTAAACCTAACTTACCTTATCTTCAGTTGGAAAATACTCGTGTATTTTCTCAGCTATACCTTCAAATGTTTTCGGAGTTGTGACAATTTTATTTCCAATAAGGTACTCGACAACACAACTTGAAAGCAATTTTCTAAGGTTTAAATTCAAATGCTGATTTTTCTCGTAATATAAGAGAATCTGCTTGCCACTAACAGATGATCTTAAAATTGTTTCAATTGAAATCTAAATTTTATAAACAAACATACATATAATTTATTATCTATTAGTTTAATAAAATAAGGAATAAAAATAAAATACCTCGTCGAAACCCAATTTAAGGAAATTAGTTGCGCTTGAACTAATTTCTTGTGACGATTGAAATTCACTGGCTGTGGTGCTGTACTTATTAGCTGCAACTCCCTACAATGAATAAAGAAACTAAATGTTATTATGAAAATTCAAGTTAATAAATAATTTAAATTGAAATACATATGTATGTACCTGATCTTCCTGCCACTTAGCTAGATGATATTCAAACTGTAACCTGGGACCATACAAATTTTTCGGTATAATTTCATCCAAGCAAGCTTTAGTCAAATATTTTAAATTTGTAGCGTTAAAACTATGTTCTAAAAAGACGGATATACATATATACATACATATAGGTATATATAAGTATTTCTAAAGTTTTTTTTTAAAGTGTACACCAGCAATTTGCAAAAGGGTGTGAAGATAAATTCTTATCAAATTAAATAAGTCCTTAAATTATGTTAATTACTTTCCACTTATGTATGTATATACTTACATATGTTTACACTTTTATGTTAAAATTTTTGGTGATTTTTTGTGTTAACATAAATACAAATGTACATAATATTTTTATAAAACTTCTATTAAATTTATTATAACTATTTCTTGATGTGTCTGTGGAAATTTATATACATACATATGTATGTATAAGCATTTTAAAACAATACTTTATGTTTTATTTTTGTTTAAAAAAGTTATTGTAAATTATTTTCGTAGAAGTAACCAAAAATGCAGGACGTACATATTTAACTTTACACGAATTTGTCTTCAGTCCCTTTGGCGAATTACTGATGTACATACTACATACACTTTCAAATTAACATTTTAACTAACAAAATCTTTCAGTTTAAATAATTGATTTAGTTTTATCTCACGTTCTTTACCTTCAAGAATGTGGATGAACTGTTCCCCTTTTAAATACATATGTTAAAAGCTGCATCAGATCATTTTCCATGTTGAAAACTGTAATTCAATCATTTTTTGTTTATTTCATAAGTATGTTTGAAATGCACATACATACATACATATATAAGTATGTACATACATGCGTACCGTACAAACTTATGTATTACTGCTTAACAATTGAACAAGCTATAATAGAAATCGCAAACGCACACACTACTATGTATGTAAGTACATAAATACATATATATATGTAAATATGAATGTAGCTTTAAATTTTCATTAAATGATCCATGAACATCTCTTTTTTTCACTTTAAAAACACATGTACGTATATATGTATGTATGTATATGTATGTATGTATGTAGATACATATACATAAATAAATAATAACTAACCTTTTTAATAACACTTAACAAGTTTAGAAAAATTTACTTTTTTAATAGAAACTTGTGTCCACTTTTCTTTACGTTTAAAATTTAAATGACATTGAAAAATTTTTGCCAACTTTAAAAGACCAAACTCACTTATTTTTTATTCAGAAATGTAATTCACAGTTATATTCTTCGACGTTATTGTCTTCTTATTTGTGATGATGATGAACAGCAGTGTTACCACAGTAGAAGATTTTTAAAATCTCACCGAAAAGAAGACAAATAAATGCCTATATCACCCAATATCAATTTAATATTCATATCACTAAAAAAATTACATATGTACATAGGTATATACATATATACATTCCAAAAAAAAGAAAACATTTCTATCACTTATCGCAGCGTTTCTGCAAAGAAACATATTAACACAAAAATACCAAAATACAGTTTTGTACGTCTTAGTTAAAATATGTATGTAGTTGGTTTGAAATTTATCCAAAATAATATATGTACCTATGAGAATATTTATTTTCCCTTAAGCGATTTTTTCAATTAAAGAGCAAATTCGATTGTTCATAAGTCGAAACTATTGACATGTATGTAGTACAATAATAACACCATTTGTATTTTTTGGAGTAAAAAATCCAATATGCTATGGCAACACTGCGTATTGTGTACTACAATGAAGGGAAATAAAATGCGCATGGAAATAGTATTTAAACCAGGGATGGGACTAGCTCATTGACGCCAAAACGCATCTTTACGACGACAATAAGTACATATCTGGAAAATGTATAACTTTTGTCATATGTTAGCGCTAAAGGTGGAGGTACATAACAGGCGATCTATGCGTCGCCGTTTTTCACGCGGCTGTTACAAAGGTTCAATTAGTATAATTGTATATGACAAGTTACACAAGTTGTAACACAACACACATAATAGAACGCGTGGAAGTAGAGCTATTTTCTACTCTTTTAAACATCCTACGCGTCGTTCAAAACGTTCAGCTTAATTTCCTGCACAAAACATTTCTTATGTAAGTTGAAATTAAAGCGTAAAAAGCAAAGAAAGCTTGAAACGCGTAGAATGAGTTGAAACTAAAAGGCGTGTTATGTACCTCCACCTTACTGCCTGTTTCTGTCCTGCGAAAGACTTCGTTCATTTGTACAAAAACATTTGAAACAAAAACAAATTCTAAAATTTTGTTTTTGTTTCAAATGTGTTTGTACGAATGAACGAATTCTTTCGCAGGACAGAAACAGGCAGTTAATGCACATATTTACATATGCATGTATGTATCCACATACTTACAACAAATTGGTGGAGATATAAGTATAAGTTTGTCTTTATATCAACCAATAAGGTCAGAAAATGTTCCCTCTTAATGTTTCCTGAAACACAACAAAATTTAAAAAAGATTATGCACTTTTACTTGAATGCAATAAATAAAACAGAAATAATTAGTATAATAATCCAGAGTTTTAAAGTTTCAGTTGCCATACCTGATTTCAAAACATTACTGGTGCTTCTTTTTATTTTATGAGCATACATATATACTACATATGTACATTCCCTGCAGGAAATGTCGTTAGTGAAATTATTTTGACTCGCTTTTGACTTAATCACCAGTACTACTGCCCATGTATACAATGCTTTGTGCTATAGACATTTAGCATGTGCTTGTCATTGAAAATGTACTAGTAACATTAGGAGTGTTGACTAGGTAGTGATTACGTAGTTCCAATAGGACCAAGTGGAGACTTTCCAACCAGAAAGTTACTAGTACATTTCTATAATTTTAGTCAACATCTTAAAACAAACAAAAAAGTGTAGACGTATCGTTGATAATGGCATCAAGAAGTCAGTACTAGTCGATAGTTTGGTGACATCACCAATAACCATATATGAGAAGTCAGCAAACAAGTAGACAAAAGTGATGACTTGGCGACAATTGGCCCCGAGTTTACTACAGGGTTGGTATGTACTATGTCACCAATGGCTATAGCCATTATATATGTATGTATGCATTTGTGTGTGTGCAAATATTTTCATTATATGCATTAAATAAAACTTCTCATGCCAAGTTAATTTGTGTTAGGTTCAAAGCAATTGATGAACTCAAATTTAGTATATACATACTTATGTATATGCATACATATGTAGTATATCAAACTTAATTTTAGTTAAATTTTTCTCATACTAGCCGTAAATATTGTTATTTTAAATACTCATTTCATATATTTTAGTTGTCCACATATAATTTCTAACTTCCTAAAATACTTGATTTTATGAAATATTATGAAAACATAATAAAAATTTTCCTTTGAATAAAAAAATTTGACCATAGAAGTAAGTGCAGTACATACTTCTATTGAGTTAATAAACAAATTGCAACTAGATTTAAAGAAGCATTTTACTAATTTTTTTGTTTTCATACATAATTTAAAATACTTTATGTAAAGATAAAGTGTTTTCAAGTTTATGAGGTTTGTACGTTAGGCATGACAATTTTTAATAATTTTATATAATTATGAACTACATTTAAGTAAGGATAATTAAGTAAAACTGTGAACTATTTACAAGTTTACAAGAATTTTCTGTTAACCTTCGAGAAGTACTATTTCTTTCTTTTAAGTTAATTTTAACTTAGTTCAAAGAAATTTAAAGAACTATAAATAAGTTCATGTCTAACTAAAATTCAGTTAAAATAATTTTTTGAGTGTACGTTTAGTTTAATGCAAACAAAAATTTGAATTCATAATTTTTAATAAAATTGAATAAATTTCCAAATAAATATTTAAATATGTTGTGGTTGTTTATCATTTAACCGAATGTAAATTTTTTTTGTTTTGTTACAATTCATTTAAAAATATTAAATATTTTTTTCAAAGTAAAATATTAAATTAAATTTTGGAATTAAATTTTGGTTATCTTTCTAATTTTGTCGCAGCCATTTTTAGACGGCTTAATAAAATTCAAGTTAAAAAAAAATTTAATTAAATAAATAAAAAGCTTTAGCAACATTTACAAAAATTACAACAATTTAAAAGAAATTTAAATTCATCTCTTTTAGCCGGTATTTTTATATTTTGCTTTTAAAAGAGATGGAATCATGAGTAGAGTTTAACTTAAGGTACGGTCACATCTTGAAAACATTTGCCCAAAAAAGCGTAACCACTAAATAACCAATGAAAAGCTTTTTGATATATGCATTTATTTATTAAGTTAAACAGCATCTAATAAGATAAGATTCTATTACATTTTCTATAAATTATGTTGGAAACTGTTTAACGCAATAAACAGGTATCTAAATCAAAAGTGTTTTCATTCGTATTTAGTGGTTACGCTTTTTTGGGCAAATGTTTGCCAGATGTGACCGTACCTTTACACTAATGCGATCTCATATTCATCGTTATCATGAATAAAATTTTTGATCCCATGAAATTTTCATTTCGCTTCGGTAAAAAAAATAAATTGATATCGTGAACTTCTTGTTGGCCACTATTAGTTCTCAGTGAATGCAAAAGAGAAAATTATAGATACTCGTACCTTCATACATATGGATGTATATTGTCTCCTTAGATTCGTATTGCGAACAAAGGGCCACCACGAAACTATTCCATTCGGTTCGGTTTTATGATATTCGCTTCACTTCTTTCCAACTTAAGCCAATTCGTCAAACACTCTGATGTTTTGCTGTCAGCGCGATTTATAAGACGGTTTGCCTAATCTTCTTATCCCACAAGTCAACGGCTTTTTGTTATCAATGCAATCATAAGGCCTGCCCAGCGATGGCTTGCAGCTGATGTGTTTGTCTCCACAGCTCCGTACTACACATCGTGTTTTTTTTTTTAAATGACTTAGGGAAAGTTATAGGGTGGAGACGATAGATGTTGAGAATGTAGAAGGCTTAATTCTTTTATAACTCTGCTATTGCGCGTTATGTTAAATTTTACAGCAGTGTTGCAGCGCCTCTGGTGTTAAGTAGGCAAAACTTTTTGTATTTTTCAAAGACAACAGTTAACAAACCCTTGTAGGAAGTTTACTTCTTGCTCTACGTCTCACATGCGTAACACAAAAAGTTCGTTTAAAATATATAATATGAATGTAACGTTTTCCAGACGATCTTGATAACCTTCAACTTACGCTGACAGTCTGTCGCCGCTATTAAACTAGTTAACGACTGTAGCGGACCCTTCAATTGGTATACAAATATACTGAAATGTTAGGCGAAATGAAACCGCTGGTGAACTGGCCAGAATAGGTTCGGAGTTAGATGAGGAAGTATGTGACATAGAGATTAAATTCCTTCAGTGATCAATAGGGCCCGGAAGAGTGAAAAGGATTGTAGAGAGGCCAAAACTTGACCGAGAAAGATCGGAACTTGTGCTTTTACCCGCGGCTTCGCTCGCATTGAAGCCATACTATAGTAAATTGGTTTGGATATTGACGTGACTCTCGGTAATACAGTGCGACGGTACTACAGCACTCAGGGTTGGAGCTTCATTACATTGACAAACATTTTTTTATCTTTCGTAAGAAATAAATTTTTTTTAATAAAAAGTATCCTTTGTTACTTCTAATAGCTCCAAGAATATGTGTACAAAGTTTCATGATGATCGGTTAAGTAGTTTTTGCGTGAAAGCGCAACAAACAAACTTACATTCACATTTATAATATTAGTATGATACAATTGTAGGGTGAAGCCCTAAAAAATGCCTTGAAATATTGCAAACTAATCTGGCTCGGAAATAAAAAAAACTATATACTTGTACAGCAAAATTTACTCGAATATTTAATAGATGAAAGTATTTCAGATTTTGTCGCTTGACCATTTTTTCCACCGAATTTTGAATTTCCAAAAGGTTGTTAGTAGGGATACTACCAAGACATTACTATTGTGAAAGAACTTAACTAGATCACGAATGTATATTTATTTTTTAAGCGAAAATTCTTTTATTGCAGCACGTAATAATGTTCTTTGATTTTCTTTTTGTGTTTCCTTAAAACATTATTTAAAAAAAATTACTTTTCTTTAAGTTCAATATCAAGATTTAAGCAAGCAAAAATAAAACTTAAGCACTTACAAACGAACATTCAAACATCCGTTGCTCTGATTTTCAATTAACACAGAATAATAAAGCCAATGTACCACGTTACTATGTATAAGTGTGAGTGTGTGTGTGTGTTTGTCTGTGTATGAGTACAGAGGAGACTTTCATTTTTTACGCCACTTTGTGTATTCTTTTAAGTCTGTAATGAGAACAGCCAGACAGCCTGGCTGCCAGTCAGCCTCATTATAGGCCGCAACAAAAAAAATGTATACATTTCTGTGGGAAAACAAAGTATTAGGGTGCGCCAGGAAATAGAGAATATACAAAATATATTATGGCAAAGAGCGACCTACTTTTAAGTATTTAATTATGAAATTTGTTGCAGGATACATCACAAACTAATTATTCGATGTTTATGTAACAGAACAAAGGAAGAGTTTTTTGAGTTTCATATTTCAATACTGCAATTTAAGAATTAGTAATCCAGGCCAATGTACATACGTCGTAGTTGTTTTCATTAAAGTTCATGGAAATCTTATAAAAAGTTTGCATTAATAATTAAAATGGTTGAAGCAAATATAATGCATGAGCAAAATATTATGATTGAATTATATGATTGGCGTCATATCACACTATTATAAACAAATGAAAATATATATGTATGATTTTATCACACACATTTTGAAAATAAAACTGCCGTTTTGTTTTATTAAAAATTGTTTAAGATTTACGTATAAGTAAAATGTTCTTTATTCGATATTTCGAACTCTTTCGGTGCTCTTCTGGAGAATTTTTGACTAAAGCCGTCTTTTTGTATACACCGCAACTTGAACAAACATAAAAATGTGAATGTTATAAACAGCCACAAACACAACGATTTTCTAACCACATTAAGAGAAAAAAACTGCATTTAAGATGTTACACATATTTTAGAAATAAAATTAAACATAAATGTTTTTAACTTGAATACCAATTTGATTAAAAACCTTTTAATTATTCGTTCATAAAATTTAAGTTTTTAATAAATAAATTTTTTATTATATATAAAACTACGGATCCTCGTAATAATTGTACAGAGAGAGGTGAAAATTTAGACAATCATCGAAATACGAACTTTTAAGGCTGAACAATTACAATTTGCTATGGATTAAACATCGTGGATAAGTAAATTAATTGATTTTTAAAATGTTCAAAATATGTTGCATATTTCCACACACACATTTTTTGAAACTCTATTTTTAGTTTTTAACACTAATTAAAAAACAAGGTAAGAAAAGCGTTCAACAAAAACCAAAAACTGTTTATAAAAGCAAGCATCTAATTTAATGCTTTAACCATAGTTTGATTCCAACAAAAATATGTATTTGATTGCAATTTGTTTGTAAATACGAGTACTAATACTGTTATATTTAAATTTAAACATGAGATTAGTTATCTGAAACTAATTAAGCTTCTGAATCATTTAAAAAAATAGTTATTTCTTGACTATTTCTATAAAATATTTCGATAAACATGACTTTACTGACTCAACCATGGTACAAAAATTTCTTTTCGTTCTGTGTAAAAACTACATATGTAATTATGTACTATGGTTCGGAATATACATTAAAATTGCTCGCTTTAGCACACACTTCACAAACTTTTTTTGGTAGACAGTTAGAAAGACAGATAAACGGACGGACAGACATAAAGCACATAGAAACCAAAAAGATTAATTTTTCACTTTTGGTTAATGGAACCCTCAAAAGGAGCAATAAAATATTATAAAAACACAATATCATCAAATAAGCTAATTAAATTTATTGAATTCCACCCCCCACCCTGGACTATCACGCTTCCTACAATACCACCAGAACAAATGAAAATCTACAAACACACAACTATGTTTTGTTTTTTTAACATTATGGCATTATAGTAGAGTTATCACACATCTAGAATGATTTTTACAAAACATCCTCATAGTGGACATCTCTCAATATATTTACATATACGGCTCGCCCCACTATGTTAAATCGATCGATAATTCTGAAATTGTGAACGAAGAACAATTGATTTGAGATCTTCTAATCATCTATTTTATTTATTTGTTGAGCTTTTGCGACAGTAAACAAAAAGTAATTTAAATAAAATCGGCGATTAGTAAAACGCAAGTTAGTATTTTTCTTTCGTTTAGAAATCAAGTGATCGATATTGTGCGACATCTTGGGCAAGACCGATATTTTCAAAGGAATGAGCTTTTCCAAATCAGTTGTGTGATAATGAGCATGCCAAATAATTATACACGGCTTTTGTGAAAACTATAAACTATAATAACTATAACTATATATATAAATATATAACAAGTTTCTATGACAAAGCCTAGCATACTTTTAGGAAAGCAAACAAAGATTGTGGTATACCTAGGGGCGAATTTATCGATTACAGAAGCAATGATGTGATTCACACGTATAAGACGGTAACGCACACCATCTTAATTACAACCTAGTATACTTTTTCGAATGCATTGCCGCATTCCTGCCTGGAGTGAACGCCTACCACTTGCACACAATGGAAGCATGATAGTGAAGTGTTCATTCACTTAATAGAAAAACTCATTAGTAGACACTCTATACACAATCTCCGTTACTTCGTGGGAAAATAGAAAGCGCATTGACGACTAATTCACACACATTGTAAGCTAGAACTCATTGAATACAAAGTGTGACAAACTTCATCGGAGAGATGTGATGTGGTATGCAAAGTTTCCCGCTGGGTAGTTATCCATGATAGATAGAGAGAGAGAGAGAGAGAGAGATAGTAAGTCAACTTCAGCGGCTATTTTCGGTACAAGAAGTTGTAACATTACTGATAATTTTATTTTAAACATTTAAATGAATTTGAAATTGAAAATAAAAAAGTTTTAGCAGAGCTGTGGGGGTATCACATATTTTTAAAAATTTTAGTTTGTCTGTTTTTTTTTACAGTTTTTTTTTATATATTCCTGACGATCTTTTACTCGGAAAAAACAGACAAAACAAATTAGTTATTTATTATTTTTATATTTATAATTTTTTTTGTGTGAATTTTTGAACACTTTTCAGGAGCTGCCCTAAATTTTTTTGTAGTCAATATATGTATGAACTTAAAATAAGAAATATTTTAGTTGCGAAGGCATGAAGGCAAGCAACTGTAAATTTTCTATAAAACTTCCGCTTGAAATGTTACATTCTTCAGCTAACACGGCACACATTATAGCACTATTATAACAGCCTTAAAGTTTGCTACAACAAAAAAAAAAAAAAAAAAAAAAACAAACATAACACCTTTAATGCTACATACTACAAATGCTATATGCTACAAAAAACAAAAATAGAAAAAAGCGCAGTTTAAAAAATAGTAAACTAAAGAAAGAAAAAAAAAACCAAATTATAAAAAGTAAAATTTGTATAAAAATTTAAATATATTTAAACATAATCATAAAAACATCAAAAACTGTTCTAAAGTAATTTGTCAAATAAAATAAGTTTAGGGAGAAAATTTTAAAGTTGATTAAAGAAAACAGACACAAAAATGAAAACAGCAGCAGCATTTATTTTGCGAAAAAACAGCCTAAAGTTTTCTTTGCCTCTTTCTTCTTTTGTTAACTTTTTAAATGTTTATCATCAAGAGAAAATCTATGAAAAGCATAAAAACATTAAGTAACTTTAGTGTTTCATTTTTGGTGGAATCTCCATTTAAAATTATATAAAAAAAATAAAAAAATAAAAAAAAGGAAGGAAGAAAGCTGATGACAAATAACACAGCAATAGAGCAAAAGTCGCTATTTTATTAAAAAAAAGAAGATGAGTAGGATGATTTCTGTTCAAACGAAAACAAGATAAAATAAAGGAAAATTAATCTGTATTTTTATTTTTTCTTCGTTTTCTTTAAAGACTTGTAGTAGACAAAGGAAACAATGGAATCAAAGCTAAATCTCCAACAATAACACGAAATTATTCCAGAAGAACACAAAACACTGATTTGTAAATAATATAGAGACGACTTTATAGCGCGGGATTATGTTAATTAAGTAAGAAAAATCTTTTATCCGGTTGGTTGGGATGCTAAAGAGATACACATTTTGTTATTAGTAAAAGTATGATGGCCAACAAAAAAAACAAAACCAAACCCAACCCAACAAACACAACGACTAGTATTTAGAATATAAACTACGTTTAAAAACCAATTAATGTTGGCTCTTAAACCAACTCATCAGTAGATCTTTAACCATCATAACATTACAAAAGTTTTAATAATATACAGGCATATCAATTAACTTAACCCACAACAAATAAATACTTCTGGCAACAGCATCTCTTGAGAATATCACGATAAAATTCAAGTTTGCAGACAAAACTACTTTCGTTTGAGAAACTTTTGCTCAATAAATTATTAACAAAACTGTTTTAAGCGAGAAAGAGACATTTAGAAGACATTTTAATTTAAAGCTCATTATTTTTTTGGCGGTCAAATTCTTTTGACAGACTTTAAAACATGTAAAGATTTTAAGCGCAGACTTTTGAAAATTTGTACCTTTCAACCACAAAAAAAAAAAAACTTTAGTATTTAAACCCACTCCAGGAAGGACATTTCTAAACGCCAAATTATTCACATTTTACTTCTGATTAATTTTTTATTTTTTTTTGCCTACTAATTTGTATTTATAAAGACAATTTTAATTCATAAATTGCCTGGTGTTCTTTCTTCAACTCCAACTAACTTTCACTTTCTGTCAAACATTTATCCGCTCATTATCGTTTCTTTCAAGGAAAAACGGGAAAAAAATTATCCACACACAAGTAAGTCTTCATTAAGATTCAACAAAATTTTGTGTCAGTGTCAATTGTATTCAGCCACCAACCAACCAGTTCTTGCTTGATTGTAAGAGAATGTATATTTATGTTTTACTGTGTATGTGTGCGCTAGTGTGTGTATGTGTGTGTGTTTTTTACTTGTGTTTACACTTGAATAAATATTTGTTAGCAAATTGCAATGTATACATATTTACTCGTAAATTATGCTGTTTCCATTTCCGCTTTAAAAACTTTTAAAACGAACCAGAAAATTTCTTTATTTTTATTTTTTGTTGTTGTTGGCATAATAATTGCTGCATACCGAGAGGAGTATTTGCTAAAATTAAAAATTTATTTCCAGTGTTTTCATTTGTTTTTATAATTTTCTTAAATTCTCCAAAAATTAAATATGCAAATCCTAAATGAAAGGTAAAGACAAAGAAAGAGCGAGATGGTGAACTAGAGAAGGTCCTTATAATTAGCGTTTTTCCTTTTGCTTTTAAAGCATCTCATATTTCCAAAGATTATATGCAAATTTTTTTTTTTGCTGTTTAAGGTGATTTGCATGACTAAAACCATAAAGATTTAAATAAACATCGATTTAAGTAGGAATTTTGTGCATTTATTTATTTAAATCTTTTACAAAAAAAAAATTTAGTTTGGGTGAAACGTTTCTAATAAAAAAAGATATATTCCATTTAAAAAAAAAGCAACTGAAAATGATTTATGTGAACAAAAAAGAATTTTAGGGGCTTTTTCATATGAAATAAATTGATGGGAGAAATTTATTTTCATTAAGGGCTGTTGTTTTACTCCAGAACAGATTTGTGATTATTTAATTAAAATCAAGATGATTCCCTTTTGAAAGACGACTCGAATCCGCCTGTGTTAAAGTTTTCGGATCCGGTAGTCAGTTAATCAGGTTACATTAAACCGATATCTGTTAACTCTAATAATAGGCCACGACCGGTCATATTTGGGTCTGGAGAAATACAAGGCCAAGATGTTAGAAAGTTATTTCTGCCGTACCTTGTTTACGGTAATCGTGGCCCATTATCATGTCACTACAACGATGAAACTTGAGATGTGGCTGTTCGTTACTTGACTAAAGTATTCATATCTTAAAGGGCAGATTTAATGATAATGATGATAATATTTATTTACCGCTCCAAAAGTGTATATTCTGCATAAATAATAAACTTTACTTACAATTAATAAAAGTTTTTAAAAAATTTAAAATCATATGAAAAGTAATATTATCAGGCTCAAGTTCACTTTTATTGAATTAATGAAAATTCAAATTACTAAGATTTATTTTTTTATGTTGAAAATATTATTATATACTCGTATATCCAATCAGTTTTTAGCAGAACGTATCAGTACTGATTTCAAGGCCGCTACACCTCTCATCAGCGTTCAATTCTCCATCTTTACAATTTTCGTAAAGTGGATACTAATTGAGAAGAATATCAACTATTTAACCAAGTTTTCAACAGAAATAGAATACGAGATGGAGGAGTGCCTCCTAAGTGACATATCATCGAGTTGCTCATTCAATGATGCGAGCTTTTTTGCAAAAATAAAATACGCCCATACATTTTAAAAATATTGTAAACAAAGGACTTGATTACAATTCGTTTAAACAATTTCAAATGTTTCTTTTTACAAATATTTTGCTGTCACGGGTTTTTGATTTCTAAAAAACAATAATTTGGATTTACGTGCAGTCTACGTCACAGCAGTTAATTCAATGAGTTTTATTATTATTTTCTACGGAAAGGCAGTTTTCAAAAAATCCAATATGAAGCGTGTATAAATTTTAGTGACACGTTGCATCCGATTAACATTAAAATTTCTCCGGTCGGGAAATGTTATTCCTCATCTCATGTACTTCCGGCAAAAAAATACAGTGAATTAGAGAATAAAACATGTCTTCCCGCCACGAATCGAATTGTATTTTCTGTTAAATTAAAATTTTTGATACTTAAACGCAGCACTAAATATTTTTTTTTACGCAAAATTAATCAGTGTATTTTTTTATTTAACAGTCCTTAAAGTATGAAAAAACACTGTATCCTGAATTTTTTTGTTTGCAGAGAAATTTTGTGCTTTCTGCAGTAAAAGCTTTCAAAATGCATCCGATTTCTCTGACACATTTCACTAATGCCTTTTCTTCAAATTTGGCCCTAGTGACTAATTTTTTACAAACCTATTTTCAAGCAGCTGCTTTTACTGCAAATGTCATCCACGAACGTCTATTCACAATTTTATGTAAATTCAATTAATTGTTTTCAGGCGATATGTCATGTAGGATAAATTGTAATATTGACCCTCCTACCGTAACACATGTACGTGATCGAAAAGGAACTTCAACTGATTGCTCGTAAAAGTACATCCTTATTGACAATTATTATTCTGTAGTAAAAATATAATTGCTTATTCGTTATGCACAGGTATGTGTATTGAATTGTAGGTTTGCGTGTATGTTTGCTTGAAAATATTTTTTGTGTTGCATTTCGTATTGCAACAAAATGATGGCCTCAAGTATAATTTCTACATTTAAATAAAACAAGATTGAAAAAAAAGCAGTGACAAGAGTAAAAAAGTTTAGGGAGAAAAGAACACAACAGAAAAATATGTGATAAAAACCACTTCAAACATCAAAGCTTCAACTGTTCCGTATTTGTTGTTGTTTTTGTTTTTTTGTTGTTGAACTACAAAAACTCGACTTTTTAGTAAATATTCGAAAAAGAAAAAAAACATTACATTTGCACATATATTTGTTCTAATGCACAAACACAGACATACACATACACACACTCATTTACAAGTGCTTCTACAACAAAAGGGATATGAATTTTCTAAAAATGTACACATTATCACACATATACTCATGCATTTTTAAGCACATACTCCTGCACATTCATTCAACAACAAACAGCAAGAGTTTATTTTGCAAATACATCCAGCTTTTTGAACAGTAACATGAGTATTTAAATTAAATTCTTTTTTATAATTTTTTAGATTTGTTTATATTTATATTTATATTTTATATTTATATTTCTGGTTAATTTCCCATCAAGACCTACCTGTGTTCCGAGTTTCAGCTCTCTAGCTATACTGGAAGTGCCCAATAATATTGATAAGTCAGTGAATATGTACTAAAATATGGACTTTTTACACCTTAATATCTCGGAAAGCTTTTACGGTACAACTTGTGAGGTCACCTCTGCGGGGACATCTTATGTTTCAAGTTTCATTCTATTATGATCAATAGGAGCAAAGTTATGAGGGGGTAAATACAGCTCGAATGGTTTCGTGTGGCTGAACTTGGCCTGGCGCACTACAGTGCGCCTAGATATTTGATTTTTTAAATGTTCAGATTATTTTAAAAGTTTTTTTTTACTTAATTGTTGTCACTGTCATAATTGTATTTTTTAAAACAGAAACCAGCGAAGCTAAACAGTTGAGTTTTAAAATATGCAGAAATAAGTAAAGCAGCATAAATTATGCTGGTGTCACGAACATTCCTCAAGAATATGTGACTTTTTTTTAAACTTCTTCGGGTCCTTCATACTTGATATTAGCAGAGAGTTCGAAGGATCGTTTGCAACGTCGAGCCAGCCATATTATTTGTTGCCAGTATTGAGAAACTAATGAAAAAAAATTGATTTCGTAGTTTTGTTATCTTTCAATTTTATTAAAATTTTTTTATTGCATTTAATTTGTTATTTATTAAATGTTAAAACGTTTAATTTACTATAAAATCGATTTTTTTCATATTCTCAATGTATACAATGCTTTTTTTATTTTATTTTATTAATTACAAATGTTAATCACTTTAAAGTCATTAAACATGTGAAATGTGCTGTTAAATTAATAATTTAAAATTAAGCATAAAACAAATGAAAAAAAAAACACATGAAATTATTTAATTAAATATATGACATTGGATTTTGTGTTAATAAAATACAACATGCCACAAGCAAATAATAATATGAAATTTCTGTACAGTGGCAAAGAAAATATCAAAGCAGTCAAGACCCTTCCTTAAAATTTGGTTCAAGGTAATTATTTGTGTTGTTTTAATATCATTGTGATGTACGCATAAATGGTGTCGACGGTATTCATTAACTTTTATGAGGAATTCTACTGTATAAATACGAAATTAATTCTTTCAACAACTTTTTACTTTTAACTTATTTTTAATGTTCAAATTAAAGTTTTTGAAGACTGGAATTTTTTCCAGCACTCCATGATGCTTTTTGAGGGGACAAGAAAAAAAAACGCCATTCAGCAACGAATTTAACCCTCCAACTCTTTGCTGTATGGGGATCTTTTTTTGGTCACAAATTATCAATTCTCACAAAATTATTTTTCTTAGTGTTGTACAAAAAAAAAGTGTTGTACACTTCCTTAGCTAATATTTCTCGTCCTTATCCTTATTCTGAGATTTCCCGTAAAGGTACACTAACTTCGCTTAAAACGAGTACCAGGCAAAACTTTCAAAGTGTATTTCACTTCATAAGGGATACAAAACTGTAATTGAAATAAAAACTACTATAACAACCGACAGCAATCTACTAAAATACGATTCTTTCTTGTTGAAATATTATTAAACCAATAGAAAAACTATAAACAACAATTTGTTTCACTACACCACTGTTGAAAGAAAAACAAAAGTATATTAATGCAGCACTAGATAAAATATTAAATTTACGACAACAAATTAAATAATTGTTAAATGGATGCACAAATTATTATTGTTTCTTATTTCAATATTGATTAATAAACTTTAATATTTATCTGTGAATTAAAATTGGAATTAGCACACCTTTCTTACTAAGTATTTAAAATTTTTAGAAATAATATTTAAAATTTCTATGCTCGTATATCCCCAATAAAATTTTTAACTTTGTACTAAACCACCACACTCGATATGATTCTTATATACACCCAGAAAAAAGATGGATTATGACAATAAAATATTAGTTGCACAGATTATATTTCAGCTAACGCCATTAATATTCTATGGATCCAAAAACTAATCTATACTCATAACTACAAGATTACACAGAGAAAACGCATTAGTTGTGGCAATCGAATTTGTTGCCAACCGAATTGTGGCGTTTGCACCAAATATCATAGAATTCGGTTGCTACAACTACAATTTATGTGTAGTACAACTGCTTTTTCGGTTGCGACAACCGATAAAATTGGTTACCACCATGCAATCTTATTTGGAAGCTAATCGGGATTAATTTTTCGTGGAACACAAATGAATTGATTTTTTTAATACTTAACTAAATTAAATTGTTTTACTTATTCACTTGTATATAAAATTTATTTTTGTCCATTATTGGTATTGAATACCGAGTTACATGTTAGTAACGCATCGTCTTAGAATATTTATTCACATGATTATTTTAGAACCGACAAATATTGAGTAAAGCTATGTACAGACTATTGGCAGATCTTACAATATTGTAAGATATGGCAATATGCTGACAACGTACTGTCAATGAAAAATTGTTACCAAAAGGTAAATTGTCAGTTCAGACGATTGTAAGAAAATCTTACAATTTCATTGTCAGACAATTGTCAGACAATAAATTTATCTGCCAATAAAAATTGTTAGTTGACACGGTTGTCAGATTGTTGTGTGGAAAAATTGCCAGATGCGTTGTTAAACTTTGTCAGAACTGTCAAATCCAATAGTATTTATGGACAGCATTGCCAATAGAAAAATTATCTGACAATAGTGCTATTGTCAGATGTATTGATTTAAACACATCTGCCAATAAAACAAGAGCTTACAATGTCCGACAATTATCTGACAATGGCAAAGTAGAGTGTTCTCACGATTGTCAGATGTCTGACAATATTATTGTCTTACAATGAACTGACAATGCTTTTTCTTGCAACGTTGCAAGACAAAAATTGTAAATTCACACGGTTGTCAGATATTTTCTGAACATTTTTCTGACAATATTGTAAGATCTGCCAATCGTCTGTACACAGCTTAAGTACTTATTTTAATACAATTGGTTATCTCAACCGAATAATCGGTTAGGAGTATCAACGAAACCATATTCATTGCCAATTATTCAATTGTGCTCGACATTTTTTCATTTAGTAAATAATGCATTCGGTTGATCCAACCAATTTGAGAATTGTCACAACCGTATGTTGGTTACAATTTTGGTATTATGGTTATGATAATGGTATGTTCTCTGGATCCATAGAATATTGGTAGCAGTAACCGATATATAGTCTATGCAACTGATAATAATCTATTGACACAAGCGATTTCCAGCCAATCTTTTTTCTGTGTGCGAAATTATTAAAATCTTATAATTGTGACAAATCTTTAATTGATTAGTTCAACCAAAATTATGCTTTTGCTACGACTAAATTCCAAATATGATGGAGAACAACTGAATAATATGCAATGAATTGGATTTTAGTACCAATTACTGGTTTTTGCAACTAAAAAAAGCTGTATTTTTTAATTTACGTTAAAATAAGGATCGGTTGTTGGTACTAACTATTTTTTAGTTTTATTTTCATAATTTATAGTAGCAAATTCAAATAAATTGTTAAGGTTTTTGATACTTTTAAGCAATTATTCGGATTGGATAATTTTAAATTCAATTAAACAGACAAAGAAAATTTAGACTGCACGGAAGTTTGAACTGATTATATGATTTTTTCAAACTAACCACAGTCTCATCATCAGATTTGTTTGCCACTTAAACCTAACTGACAAACGTGACAGCTTCCATCGACTAGTTCAATATCCTGTATCATTAATTGATTGTGCTGAGTCACACGAAAGTTTTATATTATTGTTTTTCATTTTAATGGTTTGGATATTTACTATTTTTCTGCCTATTGTTCAATTCAGGTTTTTCTAGTGTTTTCTTTTCATTTTTACATCGGACATAATTTTTCTAAAACACTAACTGAATAGAAAAGCAAATTTACACTACAGAAATAATAATTCATTTACACAACTGCAGTACAAACCAATACAATTTAGAGGGCCTGCAAAACCTTTGATCTAACTTCCGACTTATTTAAGAAAAGCATACACATAAATTTTAAATATATCAAAAATTTCTAAAAATTTTGGGACATCAGTTTGTTTTCTTTAATTACATTAAAAAATAATTATTTTTTAACTTAATAGTAATCTTTTGCCACAAAATACATAAACAAGAAATTTTGTCGTTCGTTCTCCTACACATTTTACAGCAAATCAGCTTAAATAAATTAAAATTTCGTCATGTACATAAATCAAATAACCATAATAATGCTGACATATACGAGTAAAGGGAGATATTTTATATTAAAAGTAATAGAAAAAATTTACTCAACGAAATAGCAAAAATTAATTATTAAATTTATAGAAAATCTTATTATTTAAAGTTTAAATAATTCTAGTACAGTCAACGCAAGCTCGCTGGTTGTAAAAAAAAAGTATTTTATGGAATTACAAACAGAGTATCCATAACAACGAAGTATTGAACCCTAATAAAAAATTTAAATGTATTTAAAAAAACTGTTATTTTAATATTTTCTTGACAATTTTCAACACAGAGAGAACAGATTCGTTGTGAATTTTGTGGACTTGGACTGGAGCAGAAGCATTCGTTCGGTTGACCTAATCAATTTAAAAGTTCCCACAATCATTTGATTTATAGAATTTTGCATAAATTGGGTTGAATAAAAGTGGGTTAGACATGTGGTAGAGCGTCTCCTATCCCCAAAATAAAAAAAAAAAAAACCTTGCAAAAATTACTTTATTTTTCCTTTAAAATTTTCTCGGTTTTTCAAAGTCTATTGAAATTTAAACATTCAGATAACGTCACGTTTGCCATCGATTACAGTTCTTCACAAAAATCATATACTATTTAATTTTCATATAAATGTATGTACGCCTCTTTTCACAAGTTACCCGCTTTATAATATGGTATGGTACAGCCACAAACCTCAATTAGAATTAATTAAAAAAAAGAAAATAATGTTATTAGAAAAAAAATTACAATGGAAATTAATGAAAGTTTTAAACGAAGTCGACACAATAATGCCTTGGCAATAGACGGTAGATGTGTAGCCAACTTATTTTACATTAAGCTTCAAGAAATAATAATCAATGTTGCAACAAAATCATCACCCATCCATCTTCTAGGCAACCACGACAAATCAAGTTAGAAGCATACAATGATGCAGAGCAGAGAATGCCAATACCACAATTAAAATTTTAATTAGACTTTTAATTAAGCGAAAATATTGGCGGCAACAAAAGAAACAAACACACTTTTAACGAACAAAATAATTTCAGGAGTTGAAATAATTGTGGAGCAGCATCGAAGAGGGTTGAATTATTTACTAGAGGAATAACAACGCACTAACGGACTGAATGCTCTTTTTGCTTACAGTGTATGAAATAAAGTCACTAATGCTTCTTAAACTTTAAAAAAAGACATCCCCCTCCAAAAGCAAACACACACAAGCACAATATAATCAACCTTGTTTGAAAACGGCCAAACAAGTTTCAATGTAAATCTGTAAAATAAAACCAAGATATTCAAGTAAACGATATGTCGGAGTATTTTATGAAATACTTTGAAATTTTCGCTCGATTGCAGACAATTCCTTCCATTTATTTTATATTCTGCGCTTCCCTTCTTCAACATTTTTAATATTTAAATGGTTCATGAAAAAAACAATTCCGCCCACATGAAGCAAAAACCAGCGAACAAATAAAATGAATGAAAAGAAAACTCGACACAAAACTAATAAGACCTCAAATCTATACATATATATAAAATTAAGTGCAAAACTTCCTGTGCGCATACTCCTCCTAGACATCTTGCCCGATTTCAATGAAATTTTCAGAGGTGATTGGGGTCTGTGTGGAGGGTGCACATAAGAAATTTAGTGGGCGTGGCCCCTCCCACATAAATTAAATAACATCATATATCTTGACTATTGTGAGAGTTTTGGAACATTGCATCAGTACATATGTTACTTATGTGATAATCAGGACAAAAATGGGCGGGATCGGACAAGTGGGCGTGGCAGCTATCATATAAAATAAATATTTAATATTAAATATCTAGAGTTATATAATAGTTAGAGCCTTCAAACTTTGTAGGAGTGCATAAATTAATAATATTAGCAGCTGAAGTGAGAATGGGCGTGATTGGACAAGTGGGCGTGGTAGATCTCATACAAAGTTTTAACATATAATATCTGGAGTAATATGACAGCAAGAGTTCTGAAACTTTGCACATGTACATATTAAACTAATCTAATCTAATGGCTGGACCGATTTGGACGATTTTTTCTTTCTAATGATCGCCATGGTCCAACTTTTTTCGATTTACCTAAAATCAGAAAACCGCTCCATCGATTTGACTAATTCTTGTTTCAAATGTTCGTATTAATCCATTTTAAGTTTTCATCGAACGAAAAATTTGCCACGCCTACTTTTACGCACGCCCCTTTTTAGGAAAATTAAAAATCGTAATTTAGTCTTAACTACTGGACCGATCGTCATTAAATTTTCACAATAGGATATTCTTACGAAATAATAAATTCTTGACTATATAAAGTTTTAATTGGACAAAGGGGCGTACCACCACCCATATAACCCAAAAAATTAAATCGCCATAGTTTGGGCATTTTTTGTCCTACGTCGATGATATTTGGTACATATGGTATTGGCATAATTAGGAATACGTACCAGGAGAAAAGTGGGTGGGAACACGCCCCTTTTTAGGAAAATTAAATATCGTAATATAGTCTTAACTACTGGACCGATCGTCATTAAATTTTCACAATAGGATATTCTTACGAAATAATAAATACATGACTATATAAATAATACACACGGGTTTTTCGGATTTTTATTATTGTTTTGCCGCAAGATTGGCAGTCCTGCCTTTTACTAATAAATAAACAGAGACAGCAGGCGAATGTTTACAATTATTAAAAAACATTGACATCGCAACATTGTGTGTTTTTTCCACATTTAATTCAATCGATTTGCTACATTTATTCGAAAAGAAGACTTTATCGGACTTACTTAGTCTATAAGTATGGATCCTTGGCTTTAATTTCCCATTGGTCCAAATGATTGACAAACAAATGTTATAGAAAAATTCTCAAATACAATTGAGAAATCGGACTTACATAGTCTATAAGTATGGATCCTTGGCTTTAATTTCCCATTGGTCCAAATGAGTGACAGACATAAATGTGCCCACAAATAGCCAAATTCACGTAGAGCTGAACAAAATTTACACAATTTTAATCTTTAAAATTTTATAGAAAAATTCTCAAATACAATTGAGAAATCAGACTTACATAGTCTATAAGTATGGATCCTTGGCTTTAATTTCCTATCGGTCCAAATGAGTGACAAACAAGTGTTATAGAAAAATTCTCAAATACAATTGAGAAATCGGACTTACATAGTCTATAAGTATGGATCCTTGGCTTTAATTTCCCATTGGTCCAAATGAGTGACAAACAAGTGTTATAGAAAAATTCTCAAATACAATTGAGAAATCAGACTTACATAGTCTATAAGTATGGATCCTTGGCTTTAATTTCCCATTGGTCCAAATGAGTGACAAACAAGTGTTATAGAAAAATTCTCAAATACAATTGAGAAATCAGACTTACATAGTCTATAAGTATGGATCCTTGGCTTTAATTTCCCATTGGTCCAAATGAGTGACAAACAAGTGTTATAGAAAAATTCTTAGATACAATTGAGAAATCGGACTTACATAGTCTATAAGTATGGATCCTTGGCTTTAATTTCCCATTGGTCCAAACGAGTGACAAACAAGTGTTATAGAAAAATTCTCAAATACAATTGAGAAATCGGACTTACATAGTCTATAAGTATGGATCCTTGGCTTTAATTTCCCATTGGTCCAAATGAGTGACAAACAAGTGTTATAGAAAAATTCTCAAATACAATTGAGAAATCAGACTTACATAGTCTATAAGTATGGATCCTTGGTTTTAATTTCCCATTGGTCCAAATGAGTGACAAAAAAGTGTTATAGAAAAATTCTCAAATAGAAAAATTCTCAAATACAATTGAGAAATCAGACTTACATAGTCTATAAGTATGGATCCTTGGCTTTAATTTCCCATTGGTCCAAATGAGTGACAAACAAGTGTTATAGAAAAATTCTCAAATAGAAAAATTCTCAAATACAATTGAGAAATCAGACTTACATAGTCTATAAGTATGGATCCTTGGCTTTAATTTCCCATTGGTCCAAATGAGTGACAAACAAGTGTTATAGAAAAATTCTCAAATACAATTGAGAAATCGGACTTACATAGTCTATAAGTATGGATCCTTGGCTTTAATTTCCCATTGGTCCAAATGAGTGACAGACATAAATGTGCCCACAAATAGCCAAATTCACGTAGAGCTGAACAAAATTTACACAATTTTAATCTTTAAAATTTTATAGAAAAATTCTCAAATACAATTGAGAAATCAGACTTACATAGTCTATAAGTATGGATCCTTGGCTTTAATTTCCCATTGGTCCAAATGAGTGACAGACATAAATGTGCCCACAAATAGCCAAATTCACGTAGAGCTGAACAAAATTTACACAATTTTAATCTTTAAAATTTTATAGAAAAATTCTCAAATACAATTGAGAAATCGGACTTACATAGTCTATAAGTATGGATCCTTGGCTTTAATTTCCCATTGGTCCAAATGAGTGACAAACAAGTGTTATAGAAAAATTCTCAAATACAATTGAGAAATCGGACTTACATAGTCTATAAGTATGGATCCTTGGCTTTAATTTCCCATTGGTCTAAATGAGTGACAAACAAGTGTTATAGAAAAATTCTCAAATACAATTGAGAAATCAGACTTACATAGTCTATAAGTATGGATCCTTGGCTTTAATTTCCCATTGGTCCAAATGAGTGACAAACAAGTGTTATAGAAAAATTCTCAAATACAATTGAGAAATCGGACTTACATAGTCTATAAGTATGGATCCTTGGTTTTAATTTCCCATTGGTCTAAATGAGTGACAAACAAGTGTTATAGAAAAATTCTCAAATACAATTGAGAAATCAGACTTACATAGTCTATAAGTATGGATCCTTGGTTTTAATTTCCCATTGGTCTAAATGAGTGACAAACAAGTGTTATAGAAAAATTCTCAAATACAATTGAGAAATCAGACTTACATAGTCTATAAGTATGGATCCTTGGTTTTAATTTCCCATTGGTCTAAATGAGTGACAAACAAGTGTTATAGAAAAATTCTCAAATACAATTGAGAAATCAGACTTACATAGTCTATAAGTATGGATCCTTGGTTTTAATTTCCCATTGGTCTAAATGAGTGACAAACAAGTGTTATAGAAAAATTCTCAAATACAATTGAGAAATCAGACTTACATAGTCTATAAGTATGGATCCTTGGTTTTAATTTCCCATTGGTCTAAATGAGTGACAAACAAGTGTTATAGAAAAATTCTCAAATACAATTGAGAAATCAGACTTACATAGTCTATAAGTATGGATCCTTGGCTTTAATTTCCCATTGGTCCAAATGAGTGACAAACAAGTGTTATAGAAAAATTCTCAAATACAATTGAGAAATCAGACTTACATAGTCTATAAGTATGGATCCTTGGCTTTAATTTCCCATTTTCCAAATGAGCGACAAACAAGTGTTATAGAAAAATTCTCAAATACAATTGAGAAATCAGACTTACATAGTCTATAAGTATGGATCCTTGACTTTAATTTCCCATTGGTCCAAATGAGTGACAAACAAGTGTTATAGAAAAATTCTCAAATACAACAATTGAGATATCAGACTTACATAGTCTATAAGTATGGATCCTTGGCTTTAATTTCCCATTGGTCCAAATGAGTGACAAACAAGTGTTATAGAAAAATTCTCAAATACAATTGAGAAATCAGACTTACATAGTCTATAAGTATGGATCCTTGGCTTTAATTTCCCATTGGTCCAAATGAGTGAAAAACAAGTGTTATAGAAAAATTCTCAAATACAATTGAGAAATCGGACTTACATAGTCTATAAGTATGGATCCTTGGCTTTAATTTCCCATTGGTCCAAATGAGTGACAAACAAGTGTTATAGAAAAATTCTCAAATACAATTGAGAAATCGGACTTACATAGTCTATAAGTATGGATCCTTGGCTTTAATTTCCCATTGGTCCAAACGAGTGACAAACAAGTGTTATAGAAAAATTCTCAAATACAATTGAGAAATCAGAGTTACATAGTCTATAAGTATGGATCCTTGGCTTTAATTTCCTATTGGTCCAAATGAGTGACAAACAAGTGTTATAGAAAAATTCTTAAATACAATTGAGAAATCGGACTTACATAGTCTATAAGTATGGATCCTTGGCTTTAATTTCCTATTGGTCCAAATGAGTGACAAACAAGTGTTATAGAAAAATTCTCAAATACAATTGAGAAATCAGACTTACATAGTCTATAAGTATGGATCCTTGGCTTTAATTTCCCATTGGTCCAAATGAGTGACAAACAAGTGTTATAGAAAAATTCTCAAATACAATTGAGAAATCAGACTTACATAGTCTATAAGTATGGATCCTTGGCTTTAATTTCCCATTGGTCCAAATGAGTGACAAACAAGTGTTATAGAAAAATTCTCAAATACAATTGAGAAATCGGACTTACATAGTCTATAAGTATGGATCCTTGGCTTTAATTTCCCATTGGTCCAAATGAGTGACAGACATAAATGTGCCCACAAATAGCCAAATTCACGTAGAGCTGAACAAAATTTACACAATTTTAATCTTTAAAATTTTATAGAAAAATTCTCAAATACAATTGAGAAATCAGACTTACATAGTCTATAAGTATGGATCCTTGGCTTTAATTTCCCATTGGTCCTAATGAGTGACAGACATAAATGTGCCCACAAATAGCCAAATTCACGTAGAGCTGAACAAAATTTACACAATTTTAATCTTTAAAATTTTATAGAAAAATTCTCAAATACAATTGAGAAATCGGACTTACATAGTCTATAAGTATGGATCCTTGGCTTTAATTTCCCATTGGTCCAAATGAGTGACAAACAAGTGTTATAGAAAAATTCTCAAATACAATTGAGAAATCGGACTTACATAGTCTATAAGTATGGATCCTTGGCTTTAATTTCCCATTGGTCCAAATGAGTGACAGACATAAATGTGCCCACAAATAGCCAAATTCACGTAGAGCTGAACAAAATTTACACAATTTTAATCTTTAAAATTTTATAGAAAAATTCTCAAATACAATTGAGAAATCGGACTTACATAGTCTATAAGTATGGATCCTTGGCTTTAATTTCCCATTGGTCCAAATGAGTGACAAACAAGTGTTATAGAAAAATTCTCAAATACAATTGAGAAATCGGACTTACATAGTCTATAAGTATGGATCCTTGGCTTTAATTTCCCATTGGTCCAAATGAGTGACAAACAAGTGTTATAGAAAAATTCTCAAATACAATTGAGAAATCGGACTTTCATAGTCTATAAGTATGGATCCTTGGCTTTAATTTCCCATTGGTCCAAACGAGTGACAAACAAGTGTTATAGAAAAATTCTCAAATACAATTGAGAAATCAGACTTACATAGTCTATAAGTATAGATCCTTGGCTTTAATTTCCCATTGGTCCAAATGAGTGAAAAACAAGTGTTATAGAAAAATTCTCAAATACAATTGAGAAATCGGACTTACATAGTCTATAAGTATGGATCCTTGGCTTTAATTTCCCATTGGTCCAAATGAGTGACAAACAAGTGTTATAGAAAAATTCTCAAATACAATTGAGAAATCGGACTTACATAGTCTATAAGTATGGATTCTTGGCTTTAATTTCCCATTGGTCCAAATGAGTGAAAAACAAGTGTTATAGAAAAATTCTCAAATACAATTGAGAAATCGGACTTACATAGTCTATAAGTATGGATCCTTGGCTTTAATTTCCCATTGGTCGAAATGAGTGACAAACAAGTGTTATAGAAAAATTCTCAAATACAATTGAGAAATCGGACTTACATAGTCTATAAGTATGGATTCTTGGCTTTAATTTCCCATTGGTCCAAATGAGTGAAAAACAAGTGTTATAGAAAAATTCTCAAATACAATTGAGAATTCGGACTTACATAGTCTATAAGTATGGATCCTTGGCTTTAATTTCCCATTGGTCCAAATGAGTGACAAACAAGTGTTATAGAAAAATTCTCAAATACAATTGAGAAATCGGACTTACATAGTCTATAAGTATGGATCCTTGGATTTAATTTCCCATTGGTCCAAATGAGTGACAAACAAGTGTTATAGAAAAATTCTCAAATACAATTGAGAAATCAGACTTACATAGTCTATAAGTATGGATCCTTGGATTTAATTTCCCATTGGTCCAAATGAGTGACAAACAAGTGTTATAGAAAAATTCTCAAATACAATTGAGAAATCAGACTTACATAGTCTATAAGTATGGATCCTTGGATTTAATTTCCCATTGGTCCAAATGAGTGACAAACAAGTGTTATAGAAAAATTCTCAAATACAATTGAGAAATCGGACTTACATAGTCTATAAGTATGGATCCTTGGATTTAATTTCCCATTGGTCCAAATGAGTGACAAACAAGTGTTATAGAAAAATTCTCAAATACAATTGAGAAATCAGACTTACATAGTCTATAAGTATGGATCCTTGGATTTAATTTCCCATTGGTCCAAATGAGTGACAAACAAGTGTTATAGAAAAATTCTCAAATACAATTGAGAAATCAGACTTACATATTCTATAAGTATGGATCCTTGGATTTAATTTCCCATTGGTCCAAATGAGTGACAAACAAGTGTTATAGAAAAATTCTCAAATACAATTGAGAATTCGGACTTACATAGTCTATAAGTATGGATCCTTGGCTTTAATTTCCCATTGGTCCAAATGAGTGACAAACAAGTGTTATAGAAAAATTCTCAAATACAATTGAGAAATCAGACTTACATAGTCTATAAGTATGGATCCTTGGATTTAATTTCCCATTGGTCCAAATGAGTGACAAACATAAATGTGCCCACAAATAGCCAAATTCACGTAGAGCTGAACAAAATTTACACAATTTTAGGTGCGGTTTATACAAGCCGAACGAGTGATTTGAGTGTAAATTTTGTATGGAAAATAATCAAAAAACTGAGTGTTTTTCATACAAAATTTACACTCAAATCACTCGTTCGGCTTGTATAAACCGCACATTAATCTTTAAAATTTTATAGAAAAATTCTCAAATACAATTGAGAAATCAGACTTACATAGTCTATAAGTATGGATCCTTGGATTTAATTTCCCATTGGTCCAAATGAGTGACAAACAAGTGTTATAGAAAAATTCTCAAATACAATTGAGAAATCAGACTTACATAGTCTATAAGTATGGATCCTTGGATTTAATTTCCCATTGGTCCAAATGAGTGACAAACAAGTGTTATAGAAAAATTCTCAAATACAATTGAGAATTCGGACTTACATAGTCTATAAGTATGGATCCTTGGCTTTAATTTCCCATTGGTCCAAATGAGTGACAAACAAGTGTTATAGAAAAATTCTCAAATACAATTGAGAAATCAGACTTACATAGTCTATAAGTATGGATCCTTGGATTTAATTTCCCATTGGTCCAAATGAGTGACAAACATAAATGTGCCCACAAATAGCCAAATTCACGTAGAGCTGAACAAAATTTACACAATTTTAATCTTTAAAATTTTATAGAAAAATTCTCAAATACAATTGAGAAATCAGACTTACATAGTCTATAAGTATGGATCCTTGGATTTAATTTCCCATTGGTCCAAATGAGTGACAAACAAGTGTTATAGAAAAATTCTCAAATACAATTGAGAAATCGGACTTACATAGTCTATAAGTATGGATCCTTGGCTATAATTTCCCATTGGTCCAAATGAGTGACAAACAAGTGTTATAGAAAAATTCTCAAATACAATTGAGAAATCGGACTTACATAGTCTATAAGTATGGATCCTTGGCTTTAATTTCCCATTGGTCCAAATGAGTGACAAACAAGTGTTATAGAAAAATTCTCAAATACAATTGAGAAATCGGACTTACATAGTCTATAAGTATGGATCCTTGGCTTTAATTTCCCATTGGTCCAAATGAGTGACAAACAAGTGTTATAGAAAAATTCTCAAATACAATTGAGAAATCGGACTTACATAGTCTATAAGTATGGATCCTTGGCTTTAATTTCCCATTGGTCCAAATGAGTGACAGACATAAATGTGCCCACAAATAGCCAAATTCACGTAGAGCTGAACAAAATTTACACAATTTTAATCTTTAAAATTTTATAGAAAAATTCTCAAATACAATTGAGAAATCGGACTTACATAGTCTATAAGTATGGATCCTTGGCTTTAATTTCCCATTGGTCCAAATGAGTGACAGACATAAATGTGCCCACAAATAGCCAAATTCACGTAGAGCTGAACAAAATTTACACAATTTTAATCTTTAAAATTTTATAGAAAAATTCTCAAATACAAATGAGAAATCGGACTTACATAGTCTATAAGTATGGATCCTTGGATTTAATTTCCCATTGGTCCAAATGAGTGACAAACAAGTGTTATAGAAAAATTCTCAAATACAATTGAGAAATCGGACTTACATAGTCTATAAGTATGGATCCTTGGATTTAATTTCCCATTGGTCCAAATGAGTGACAAACAAGTGTTATAGAAAAATTCTCAAATACAATTGAGAAATCAGACTTACATAGTCTATAAGTATGGATCCTTGGATTTAATTTCCCATTGGTCCAAATGAGTGACAAACAAGTGTTATAGAAAAATTCTCAAATACAATTGAGAAATCAGACTTACATAGTCTATAAGTATGGATCCTTGGATTTAATTTCCCATTGGTCCAAATGAGTGACAAACAAGTGTTATAGAAAAATTCTCAAATACAATTGAGAAATCAGACTTACATAGTCTATAAGTATGGATCCTTGGATTTAATTTCCCATTGGTCCAAATGAGTGACAAACAAGTGTTATAGAAAAATTCTCAAATACAATTGAGAAATCGGACTTACATAGTCTATAAGTATGGATCCTTGGATTTAATTTCCCATTGGTCCAAATGAGTGACAAACAAGTGTTATAGAAAAATTCTCAAATACAATTGAGAAATCGGACTTACATAGTCTATAAGTATGGATCCTTGGATTTAATTTCCCATTGGTCCAAATGAGTGACAAACAAGTGTTATAGAAAAATTCTCAAATACAATTGAGAAATCAGACTTACATAGTCTATAAGTATGGATCCTTGGATTTAATTTCCCATTGGTCCAAATGAGTGACAAACAAGTGTTATAGAAAAATTCTCAAATACAATTGAGAAATCAGACTTACATAGTCTATAAGTATGGATCCTTGGATTTAATTTCCCATTGGTCCAAATGAGTGACAAACAAGTGTTATAGAAAAATTCTCAAATACAATTGAGAAATCAGACTTACATAGTCTATAAGTATGGATCCTTGGATTTAATTTCCCATTGGTCCAAATGAGTGACAAACAAGTGTTATAGAAAAATTCTCAAATACAATTGAGAAATCGGACTTACATAGTCTATAAGTATGGATCCTTGGCTTTAATTTCCCATTGGTCCAAATGAGTGACAAACAAGTGTTATAGGAAAATTCTCAAATACAATTGAGAAATCAGACTTACATAGTCTATAAGTATGGATCCTTGGATTTAATTTCCCATTGGTCCAAATGAGTGACAAACAAGTGTTATAGAAAAATTCTCAAATACAATTGAGAAATCAGACTTACATAGTCTATAAGTATGGATCCTTGGATTTAATTTCCCATTGGTCCAAATGAGTGACAAACAAGTGTTATAGAAAAATTCTCAAATACAATTGAGAAATCAGACTTACATAGTCTATAAGTATGGATCCTTGGATTTAATTTCCCATTGGTCCAAATGAGTGACAAACAAGTGTTATAGAAAAATTCTCAAATACAATTGAGAAATCAGACTTACATAGTCTATAAGTATGGATCCTTGGCTTTAATTTCCCATTGGTCCAAATGAGTGACAAACAAGTGTTATAGAAAAATTCTCAAATACAATTGAGAAATCAGACTTACATAGTCTATAAGTATGGATCCTTGGATTTAATTTCCCATTGGTCCAAATGAGTGACAAACAAGTGTTATAGAAAAATTCTCAAATACAATTGAGAAATCGGACTTACATAGTCTATAAGTATGGATCCTTGGCTTTAATTTCCCATTGGTCAAAATGAGTGACAAACAAGTGTTATAGAAAAATTCTCAAATACAATTGAGAATTCGGACTTACATAGTCTATAAGTATGGATCCTTGACTTTAATTTCCCATAGGTCCAAATGAGTGACAAACAAGTGTTATAGAAAAATTCTCAAATACAATTGAGAAATCGGACTTACATAGTCTATAAGTATGGATCCTTGGCTATAATTTCCCATTGGTCCAAATGAGTGACAAACAAGTGTTATAGAAAAATTCTCAAATACAATTGAGAATTCGGACTTACATAGTCTATAAGTATGGATCCTTGACTTTAATTTCCCATAGGTCCAAATGAGTGACAAACAAGTGTTATAGAAAAATTCTCAAATACAATTGAGAAATCGGACTTACATAGTCTATAAGTATGGATCCTTGGCTATAATTTCCCATTGGTCCAAATGAGTGACAAACAAGTGTTATAGAAAAATTCTCAAATACAATTGAGAAATCGGACTTACATAGTCTATAAGTATGGATCCTTGGCTTTAATTTCCCATTGGTCCAAATGAGTGACAAACAAGTGTTATAGAAAAATTCTCAAATACAATTGAGAAATCGGACTTACATAGTCTATAAGTATGGATCCTTGGCTTTAATTTCCCATTGGTCCAAATGAGTGACAAACAAGTGTTATAGAAAAATTCTCAAATACAATTGAGAAATCGGACTTACATAGTCTATAAGTATGGATCCTTGGCTTTAATTTCCCATAGGTCCAAATGAGTGACAAACAAGTGTTATAGAAAAATTCTCAAATACAATTGAGAATTCGGACTTACATAGTCTATAAGTATGGATCCTTGACTTTAATTTCCCATAGGTCCAAATGAGTGACAAACAAGTGTTATAGAAAAATTCTCAAATACAATTGAGAAATCGGACTTACATAGTTTTTAAGTATGGATCCTTGGCTTTAATTTCCCATTGGTCCAAATGAGTGACAAACAAGTGTTATAGAAAAATTTTCAAATACAATTGAGAAATCGGACTTACATAGGCTATAAGTATGGATCCTTGGCTTTAATTTCCCATAGGTCCAAATGAGTGACAAACAAGTGTTATAGAAAAATTCTCAAATACAATTGAGAATTCGGACTTACATAGTCTATAAGTATGGATCCTTGACTTTAATTTCCCATAGGTCCAAATGAGTGACAAACAAGTGTTATAGAAAAATTCTCAAATACAATTGAGAAATCGGACTTACATGGTCTATAAGTATGGATCCTTGGCTATAATTTCCCATTGGTCCAAATGAGTGACAAACAAGTGTTATAGAAAAATTCTCAAATACAATTGAGAAATCGGACTTACATAGTCTATAAGTATGGATCCTTGGCTTTAATTTCCCATTGGTCCAAATGAGTGACAAACAAGTGTTATAGAAAAATTCTCAAATACAATTGAGAAATCAGACTTACATAGTCTATAAGTATGGATCCTTGGCTTTAATTTCCCGTTGGTCCAAATGAGTGACAAACAAGTGTTATAGAAAAATTCTCAAATACAATTGAGAAATCGGACTTACATAGTCTATAAGTATGGATCCTTGGATTTAATTTCCCATTGGTCCAAATGAGTGACAAACAAGTGTTATAGAAAAATTCTCAAATACAATTGAGAAATCGGACTTACATAGTCTATAAGTATGGATCCTTGGCTTTAATTTCCCATTGGTCCAAATGAGTGACAAACAAGTGTTATAGAAAAATTCTCAAATACAATTGAGAAATCGGACTTACATAGTCTATAAGTATGGATCCTTGGATTTAATTTCCCATTGGTCCAAATGAGTGACAAACAAGTGTTATAGAAAAATTCTCAAATACAATTGAGAAATCGGACTTACATAGTCTATAAGTATTGATCCTTGGCTTTAATTTCCCATTGGTCCAAATGAGTGACAAACAAGTGTTATAGAAAAATTCTCAAATACAATTGAGAAATCGGACTTACATATTCTATAAGTATGGATCCTTGGCTTTAATTTCCCATTGGTCTAAATGAGTGACAAACAAGTGTTATAGAAAAATTCTTAAATACAATTGAGAAATCAGACTTACATAGTCTATAAGTATGGATCCTTGGCTTTAATTTCCCGTTGGTCCAAATGAGTGACAAACAAGTGTTATAGAAAAATTCTCAAATACAATTGAGAAATCGGACTAACATAGTCTATAAGTATGGATCCTTGGCTTTAATTTCCCATTGGTCCAAATGAGTGACAAACAAGTGTTATAGAAAAATTCTCAAATACAATTGAGAAATCGGACTTACATAGTCTATAAGTATGGATCCTTGGCTTTAATTTCCCATTGGTCCAAATGAGTGACAAACAAGTGTTATAGAAAAATTCTCAAATACAATTGAGAAATCGGACTTACATAGTCTATAAGTATGGATCCTTGGCTTTAATTTCCCATTGGTCCAAATGAGTGACAAACAAGTGTTATAGAAAAATTCTCAAATACAATTGAGAAATCGGACTTACATAGTCTATAAGTATGGATCCTTGGCTTTAATTTCCCATTGGTCTAAATGAGTGACAAACAAGTGTTATAGAAAAATTCTCAAATACAATTGAGAAATCAGACTTACATAGTCTATAAGTATGGATCCTTGGCTTTAATTTCCCATTGGTCCAAATGAGTGACAAACAAGTGTTATAGAAAAATTCTCAAATACAATTGAGAAATCAGACTTACATAGTCTATAAGTATGGATCCTTGGCTTTAATTTTCCATTGGTCCAAATGAGTGACAAACAAGTGTTATAGAAAAATTCTCAAATACAATTGAGAAATCAGACTTACATAGTCTATAAGTATGGATCCTTGGCTTTAATTTCCCATTGGTCCAAATGAGTGACAAACAAGTGTTATAGAAAAATTCTCAAATACAATTGAGAAATCAGACTTACATAGTCTATAAGTATGGATCCTTGGCTTTAATTTCCCATTGGTCCAAATGAGTGACAAACAAGTGTTATAGAAAAATTCTCAAATACAATTGAGAAATCAGACTTACATAGTCTATAAGTATGGATCCTTGGCTTTAATTTCCCATTGGTCCAAATGAGTGACAAACAAGTGTTATAGAAAAATTCTCAAATACAATTGAGAAATCAGACTTACATAGTCTATAAGTATGGATCCTTGGCTTTAATTTCCCATTGGTCCAAATGAGTGACAAACAAGTGTTATAGAAAAATTCTCAAATACAATTGAGAAATCGGACTTACATAGTCTATAAGTATGGATCCTTGGCTTTAATTTCCCATAGGTCCAAATGAGTGACTAACAAGTGTTATAGAAAAATTCTCAAATACAATTGAGAATTCGGACTTACATAGTCTATAAGTATGGATCCTTGACTTTAATTTCCCATAGGTCCAAAAGAGTGACAAACAAGTGTTATAGAAAAATTCTCAAATACAATTAAGAAATCGGACTTACATAGTCTATAAGTATGGATCCTTGGCTATAATTTCCCATTGGTCCAAATGAGTGACAAACAAGTGTTATAGAAAAATTCTCAAATACAATTGAGAAATCGGACTTACATAGTCTATAAGTATGGATCCTTGGCTTTAATTTCCCATTGGTCCAAATGAGTGACAAACAAGTGTTATAGAAAAATTCTCAAATACAATTGAGAAATCGGACTTACATAGTCTATAAGTATGGATCCTTGGCTTTAATTTCCCATTGGTCCAAATGAGTGACAAACAAGTGTTATAGAAAAATTCTCAAATACAATTGAGAAATCAGACTTACATAGTCTATAAGTATGGATCCTTGGCTTTAATTTCCCGGTGGTCCAAATGAGTGACAAACAAGTGTTATAGAAAAATTCTCAAATACAATTGAGAAATCGGACTTACATAGTCTATAAGTATGGATCCTTGGCTTTAATTTCCCATTGGTCCAAATGAGTGACAAACAAGTGTTATAGAAAAATTCTCAAATACAATTGAGAAATCGGACTTACATAGTCTATAAGTATGGATCCTTGGCTTTAATTTCCCATTGGTCCAAATGAGTGACAAACAAGTGTTATAGAAAAATTCTCAAATACAATTGAGAAATCGGACTTACATAGTCTATAAGTATGGATCCTTGGCTTTAATTTCCCATTGGTCTAAATGAGTGACAAACAAGTGTTATAGAAAAATTCTTAAATACAATTGAGAAATCAGACTTACATAGTCTATAAGTATGGATCCTTGGCTTTAATTTCCCGTTGGTCCAAATGAGTGACAAACAAGTGTTATAGAAAAATTCTCAAATACAATTGAGAAATCGGACTTACATAGTCTATAAGTATGGATCCTTGGCTTTAATTTCCCATTGGTCCAAATGAGTGACAAACAAGTGTTATAGAAAAATTCTCAAATACAATTGAGAAATCGGACTTACATAGTCTATAAGTATGGATCCTTGGCTTTAATTTCCCATTGGTCCAAATGAGTGACAAACAAGTGTTATAGAAAAATTCTCAAATACAATTGAGAAATCGGACTTACATAGTCTATAAGTATGGATCCTTGGCTTTAATTTCCCGTTGGTCTAAATGAGTGACAAACAAGTGTTATAGAAAAATTCTCAAATACAATTGAGAAATCGGACTTACATAGTCTATAAGTATGGATCCTTGGCTTTAATTTCCCATTGGTCTAAATGAGTGACAAACAAGTGTTATAGAAAAATTCTTAAATACAATTGAGAAATCAGACTTACATAGTCTATAAGTATGGATCCTTGGCTTTAATTTCCCGTTGGTCCAAATGAGTGACAAACAAGTGTTATAGAAAAATTCTCAAATACAATTGAGAAATCGGACTTACATAGTCTATAAGTATGGATCCTTGGCTTTAATTTCCCATTGGTCCAAATGAGTGACAAACAAGTGTTATAGAAAAATTCTCAAATACAATTGAGAAATCGGACTTACATAGTCTATAAGTATGGATCCTTGGCTTTAATTTCCCATTGGTCCAAATGAGTGACAAACAAGTGTTATAGAAAAATTCTCAAATACAATTGAGAAATCGGACTTACATAGTCTATAAGTATGGATCCTTGGCTTTAATTTCCCATTGGTCCAAATGAGTGACAAACAAGTGTTATAGAAAAATTCTCAAATACAATTGAGAAATCGGACTTACATAGTCTATAAGTATGGATCCTTGGCTTTAATTTCCCGTTGGTCTAAATGAGTGACAAACAAGTGTTATAGAAAAATTCTCAAATACAATTGAGAAATCGGACTTACATAGTCTATAAGTATGGATCCTTGGCTTTAATTTCCCATTGGTCTAAATGAGTGACAAACAAGTGTTATAGAAAAATTCTTAAATACAATTGAGAAATCAGACTTACATAGTCTATAAGTATGGATCCTTGGCTTTAATTTCCCGTTGGTCCAAATGAGTGACAAACAAGTGTTATAGAAAAATTCTCAAATACAATTGAGAAATCGGACTTACATAGTCTATAAGTATGGATCCTTGGCTTTAATTTCCCATTGGTCCAAATGAGTGACAAACAAGTGTTATAGAAAAATTCTCAAATACAATTGAGAAATCGGACTTACATAGTCTATAAGTATGGATCCTTGGCTTTAATTTCCCATTGGTCTAAATGAGTGACAAACAAGTGTTATAGAAAAATTCTTAAATACAATTGAGAAATCAGACTTACATAGTCTATAAGTATGGATCCTTGGCTTTAATTTCCCGTTGGTCCAAATGAGTGACAAACAAGTGTTATAGAAAAATTCTCAAATACAATTGAGAAATCGGACTTACATAGTCTATAAGTATGGATCCTTGGCTTTAATTTCCCATTGGTCCAAATGAGTGACAAACAAGTGTTATAGAAAAATTCTCAAATACAATTGAGAAATCGGACTTACATAGTCTATAAGTATGGATCCTTGGCTTTAATTTCCCATTGGTCCAAATGAGTGACAAACAAGTGTTATAGAAAAATTCTCAAATACAATTGAGAAATCGGACTTACATAGTCTATAAGTATGGATCCTTGGCTTTAATTTCCCATTGGTCCAAATGAGTGACAAACAAGTGTTATAGAAAAATTCTCAAATACAATTGAGAAATCGGACTTACATAGTCTATAAGTATGGATCCTTGGCTTTAATTTCCCGTTGGTCTAAATGAGTGACAAACAAGTGTTATAGAAAAATTCTCAAATACAATTGAGAAATCGGACTTACATAGTCTATAAGTATGGATCCTTGGCTTTAATTTCCCATTGGTCTAAATGAGTGACAAACAAGTGTTATAGAAAAATTCTTAAATACAATTGAGAAATCAGACTTACATAGTCTATAAGTATGGATCCTTGGCTTTAATTTCCCGTTGGTCCAAATGAGTGACAAACAAGTGTTATAGAAAAATTCTCAAATACAATTGAGAAATCGGACTTACATAGTCTATAAGTATGGATCCTTGGCTTTAATTTCCCATTGGTCCAAATGAGTGACAAACAAGTGTTATAGAAAAATTCTCAAATACAATTGAGAAATCGGACTTACATAGTCTATAAGTATGGATCCTTGGCTTTAATTTCCCATTGGTCCAAATGAGTGACAAACAAGTGTTATAGAAAAATTCTCAAATACAATTGAGAAATCGGACTTACATAGTCTATAAGTATGGATCCTTGGCTTTAATTTCCCATTGGTCCAAATGAGTGACAAACAAGTGTTATAGAAAAATTCTCAAATACAATTGAGAAATCGGACTTACATAGTCTATAAGTATGGATCCTTGGCTTTAATTTCCCATTGGTCCAAATGAGTGAAAAACAAGTGTTATAGAAAAATTCTCAAATACAATTGAGAAATCGGACTTACATAGTCTATAAGTATGGATCCTTGGCTTTAATTTCCCATTGGTCCAAATGAGTGAAAAACAAGTGTTATAGAAAAATTCTCAAATACAATTGAGAAATCGGACTTACATAGTCTATAAGTATGGATCCTTGGCTTTAATTTCCCATTGGTCCAAACGAGTGACAAACAAGTGTTATAGAAAAATTCTCAAATACAATTGAGAAATCGGACTTACATAGTCTATAAGTATGGATCCTTGGCTTTAATTTCCCATTGGTCCAAATGAGTGACAAACAAGTGTTATAGAAAAATTCTCAAATACAATTGAGAAATCGGACTTACATAGTCTATAAGTATGGATCCTTGGCTTTAATTTCCCATTGGTCCAAATGAGTGACAAACAAGTGTTATAGAAAAATTCTCAAATACAATTGAGAAATCGGACTTACATAGTCTATAAGTATGGATCCTTGGCTTTAATTTCCCATTGGTCCAAATGAGTGAAAAACAAGTGTTATAGAAAAATTCTCAAATACAATTGAGAAATCGGACTTACATAGTCTATAAGTATGGATCCTTGGCTTTAATTTCCCATTGGTCCAAATGAGTGAAAAACAAGTGTTATAGAAAAATTCTCAAATACAATTGAGAAATCGGACTTACATAGTCTATAAGTATGGATCCTTGGCTTTAATTTCCCATTGGTCCAAACGAGTGACAAACAAGTGTTATAGAAAAATTCTCAAATACAATTGAGAAATCGGACTTACATAGTCTATAAGTATGGATCCTTGGCTTTAATTTCACATTGGTCCAAATGAGTGAAAAACAAGTGTTATAGAAAAATTCTCAAATACAATTGAGAAATCGGACTTACATAGTCTATAAGTATGGATCCTTGGCTTTAATTTTCCATTGGACCAAATGAGTGAAAAACAAGTGTTATAAAAAATTCTCAAATACAATTGAGAAATCGGACTTACATAGTCTATAAGTATGGATCCTTGGCTTTAATTTCCCATTGGTCCAAATGAGTGAAAAACAAGTGTTATAGAAAAATTCTCAAATACAATTGAGAAATCGGACTTACATAGTCTATAAGTATGGATCCTTGGCTTTAATTTCCCATTGGTCCAAATGAGTGACAAACAAGTGTTATAGAAAAATTCTCAAATACAATTGAGAAATCAGACTTACATAGTCTATAAGTATGGATCCTTGGCTTTAATTTCCCATTGGTCCAAATGAGTGACAAACAAGTGTTATAGAAAAATTCTCAAATACAATTGAGAAATCGGACTTACATAGTCTATAAGTATGGATCCTTGGCTTTAATTTCCCATTGGTCCAAATGAGTGACAAACAAGTATTATAGAAAAATTCTCAAATACAATTGAGAAATCGGACTTACATAGTCTATAAGTATGGATCCTTGGCTTTAATTTCCCATTGGTCCAAATGAGTGACAAACAAGTGTTATAGAAAAATTCTCAAATAGAAAAATTCTCAAATACAATTGAGAAATCAGACTTACATAGTCTATAAGTATGGATCCTTGGCTTTAATTTCCCATTGGTCCAAATGAGTGACAAACAAGTGTTATAGAAAAATTCTCAAATACAATTGAGAAATCGGACTTACATAGTCTATAAGTATGGATCCTTGGCTTTAATTTCCCATTGGTCCAAATGAGTGACAAACAAGTGTTATACAAAAATTCTCAAATACAATTGAGAAATCGGACTTAGATAGTCTATAAGTATGGATCCTTGGCTTTAATTTCCCATTGGTCCAAATGAGTGACAAACAAGTGTTATAGAAAAATTCTCAAATACAATTGAGAAATCGGACTTACATAGTCTATAAGTATGGATCCTTGGCTTTAATTTCCCATTGGTCCAAATGAGTGACAAACAAGTGTTATAGAAAAATTCTCAAATACAATTGAGAAATCGGACTTAGATAGTCTATAAGTATGGATCCTTGGCTTTAATTTCCCATTGGTCCAAATGAGTGACAAACAAGTGTTATAGAAAAATTCTCAAATACAATTGAGAAATCGGACTTACATAGTCTATAAGTATGGATCCTTGGCTTTAATTTCCCATTGGTCCAAATGAGTGACAAACATAAATGTGCCCTCAAATAGCCAAATTCACGTAGAGCTGAACAAAATTTACACAATTTTAATCTTTAAAATTTTATAGAAAAATTTTCAAATACAATTGAGAAATCAGACTTACATAGTCTATAAGTATGGATCCTTGGCTTTAATTTCCCATTGGTCCAAATGAGTGACAAACAAGTATTATAGAAAAATTCTCAAATACAATTGAGAAATCGGACTTACATAGTCTATAAGTATGGATCCTTGGCTTTAATTTCCCATTGGTCCAAATGAGTGACAAACAAGTGTTATAGAAAAATTCTTAAATACAATTGAAAAATCGGACTTACATAGTCTATAAGTATGGATCCTTGGCTTTAATTTCCCATTGGTCCAAATGAGTGACAAACAAGTGCTATAGAAAAATTCTCAAATACAATTGAGAAATCGGACTTACATAGTCTATAAGTATGGATCCTTGGCTTTAATTTCCCATTGGTCCAAATGAGTGACAAACATAAATGTGCCCTCAAATAGCCAAATTCACGTAGAGCTGAACAAAATTTACACAATTTTAATCTTTAAAATTTTATAGAAAAATTCTCAAATACAATTGAGAAATCGGACTTACATAGTCTATAAGTATGGATCCTTGGCTTTAATTTCCCATTGGTCCAAATGAGTGACAAACAAGTGTTATAGAAAAATTCTCAAATACAATTGAGAAATCGGACTTAGATAGTCTATAAGTATGGATCCTTGGCTTTAATTTCCCATTGGTCCAAATGAGTGACAAACAAGTGTTATAGAAAAATTCTTAAATACAATTGAGAAATCGGACTTACATAGTCTATAAGTATGGATCCTTGGCTTTAATTTCCCATTGGTCCAAATGAGTGACAAACAAGTGTTATAGAAAAATTATTAAATACAATTGAGAAATCGGACTTACATAGTCTATAAGTATGGATCCTTGGCTTTAATTTCCCATTGGTCCAAATGAGTGACAAACAAGTGTTATAGAAAAATTCTTAAATACAATTGAGAAATCGGACTTACATAGTCTATAAGTATGGATCCTTGGCTTTAATTTCCCATTGGTCCAAATGAGTGACAAACAAGTGCTATAGAAAAATTCTCAAATACAATTGAGAAATCGGACTTACATAGTCTATAAGTATGGATCCTTGGCTTTAATTTCCCATTGGTCCAAATGAGTGACAAACATAAATGTGCCCTCAAATAGCCAAATTCACGTAGAGCTGAACAAAATTTACACAATTTTAATCTTTAAAATTTTATAGAAAAATTCTCAAATACAATTGAGAAATCGGACTTACATAGTCTATAAGTATGGATCCTTGGCTTTAATTTCCCATTGGTCCAAATGAGTGACAAACAAGTGCTATAGAAAAATTCTCAAATACAATTGAGAAATCGGACTTACATAGTCTATAAGTATGGATCCTTGGCTTTAATTTCCCATTGGTCCAAATGAGTGACAAACAAGTGTTATAGAAAAATTCTCAAATACAATTGAGAAATCGGACTTACATAGTCTATAAGTATGGATCCTTGGCTTTAATTTCCCATTGGTCCAAATGAGTGACAAACATAAATGTGCCCTCAAATAGCCAAATTCACGTAGAGCTGAACAAAATTTACACAATTTTAATCTTTAAAATTTTATAGAAAAATTTTCAAATACAATTGAGAAATCAGACTTACATAGTCTATAAGTATGGATCCTTGGCTTTAATTTCCCATTGGTCCAAATGAGTGACAAACAAGTATTATAGAAAAATTCTCAAATACAATTGAGAAATCGGACTTACATAGTCTATAAGTATGGATCCTTGGCTTTAATTTCCCATTGGTCCAAATGAGTGACAAACAAGTGTTATAGAAAAATTCTTAAATACAATTGAAAAATCGGACTTACATAGTCTATAAGTATGGATCCTTGGCTTTAATTTCCCATTGGTCCAAATGAGTGACAAACAAGTGCTATAGAAAAATTCTCAAATACAATTGAGAAATCGGACTTACATAGTCTATAAGTATGGATCCTTGGCTTTAATTTCCCATTGGTCCAAATGAGTGACAAACATAAATGTGCCCTCAAATAGCCAAATTCACGTAGAGCTGAACAAAATTTACACAATTTTAATCTTTAAAATTTTATAGAAAAATTCTCAAATACAATTGAGAAATCGGACTTACATAGTCTATAAGTATGGATCCTTGGCTTTAATTTCCCATTGGTCCAAATGAGTGACAAACAAGTGTTATAGAAAAATTCTCAAATACAATTGAGAAATCGGACTTAGATAGTCTATAAGTATGGATCCTTGGCTTTAATTTCCCATTGGTCCAAATGAGTGAAAAACAAGTGTTATAGAAAAATTCTCAAATACAATTGAGAAATCGGACTTACATAGTCTATAAGTATGGATCCTTGGCTTTAATTTCCCATTGGTCCAAATGAGTGACAAACAAGTGTTATAGAAAAATTCTCAAATAGAAAAATTCTCAAATACAATTGAGAAATCAGACTTACATAGTCTATAAGTATGGATCCTTGGCTTTAATTTTCCATTGGTTGACAAACAAGTGTTATAGAAAAATTCTCAAATACAATTGAGAAATCGGACTTACATAGTCTATAAGTATGGATCCTTGGCTTTAATTTCCCATTGGTCCAAATGAGTGACAAACAAGTGTTATAGAAAAATTCTCAAATACAATTGAGAAATCGGACTTAGATAGTCTATAAGTATGGATCCTTGGCTTTAATTTCCCATTGGTCCAAATGAGTGACAAACAAGTGTTATAGAAAAATTCTCAAATACAATTGAGAAATCGGACTTACATAGTCTATAAGTATGGATCCTTGGCTTTAATTTCCCATTGGTCCAAATGAGTGAAAAACATAAATGTGCCCACAAATAGCCAAATTCACGTAGAGCTGAACAAAATTTACACAATTTTAATCTTTAAAATTTTATAGAAAAATTCTCAAATACAATTGAGAAATCAGACTTACATAGTCTATAAGTATGGATCCTTGGCTTTAATTTCCCATTGGTCCAAATGAGTGACAAACAAGTATTATAGAAAAATTCTCAAATACAATTGAGAAATCGGACTTACATAGTCTATAAGTATGGATCCTTGGCTTTAATTTCCCATTGGTCCAAATGAGTGACAAACAAGTGTTATAGAAAAATTCTTAAATACAATTGAGAAATCGGACTTACATAGTCTATAAGTATGGATCCTTGGCTTTAATTTCCCATTGGTCCAAATGAGTGACAAACAAGTGCTATAGAAAAATTCTCAAATACAATTGAGAAATCGGACTTACATAGTCTATAAGTATGGATCCTTGGCTTTAATTTCCCATTGGTCCAAATGAGTGACAAACATAAATGTGCCCTCAAATAGCCAAATTCACGTAGAGCTGAACAAAATTTACACAATTTTAATCTTTAAAATTTTATAGAAAAATTCTCAAATACAATTGAGAAATCGGACTTACATAGTCTATAAGTATGGATCCTTGGCTTTAATGTCCCATTGGTCCAAATGAGTGACAAACAAGTGTTATAGAAAAATTCTCAAATACAATTGAGAAATCGGACTTACATAGTCTATAAGTATGGATCCTTGGCTTTAATTTCCCATTGGTCCAAATGAGTGACAAACATAAATGTGCCCACAAATAGCCAAATTCACGTAGAGCTGAACAAAATTTATTTAATTTAAAATTTTATAGAAAAATTCTCAAATACAATTGAGAAATCAGACTTACATAGTCTATAAGTATGGATCCTTGGCTTTAATTTCCCATTGGTCCAAATGAGTGACAAACATAAATGTGCCCACAAATAGCCAAATTCACGTAGAGCTGAACAAAATTTACACAATTTTAATCTTTAAAATTTTATAGAAAAATTCTTAAATACAATTGAGAAATCGGACTTACATAGTCTATAAGTATGGATCCTTGGCTTTAATTTCCCATTGGTCCAAATGAGTGACAAACATAAATGTGCCCACAAATAGCCAAATTCACGTAGAGCTGAACAAAATTTATTTAATTTAAAATTTTATAGAAAAATTCTCAAATACAATTGAGAAATCAGACTTACATAGTCTATAAGTATGGATCCTTGGCTTTAATTTCCCATTGGTCCAAATGAGTGACAAACATAAATGTGCCCACAAATAGCCAAATTCACGTAGAGCTGAACAAAATTTACACAATTTTAATCTTTAAAATTTTATAGAAAAATTCTTAAATACAATTGAGAAATCGGACTTACATAGTCTATAAGTATGGATCCTTGGCTTTAATTTCCCATTGGTCCAAATGAGTGACAAACAAGTGTTATAGAAAAATTCTCAAATACAATTGAGAAATCAGACTTACATAGTCTATAAGTATGGATCCTTGGCTTTAATTTCCCATTGGTCCAAATGAGTGACAAACAAGTGTTATAGAAAAATTCTCAAATACAATTGAGAAATCGGACTTACATAGTCTATAAGTATGGATCCTTGGCTTTAATTTCCCATTGGTCCAAATGAGTGACAAACAAGTGTTATAGAAAAATTCTCAAATACAATTGAGAAATCGGACTTACATAGTCTATAAGTATGGATCCGTGGCTTTAATTTCCCATTGGTCCAAATGAGTGACAAACATAAATGTGCCCACAAATAGCCAAATTCACGTAGAGCTGAACAAAATTTACACATTTATAATCTTTAAAATTTTATAGAAAAATTCTCAAATACAATCGAGAAATCAGACTTACATAGTCTATAAGTATGGATCCTTGGCTTTAATTTCCCATTAATCCAAATGAGTGACAAACAAGTGTTATAGAAAAATTCTCAAATACAATTGAGAAATCAGACTTACATAGTCTATAAGTATGGATCCTTGGCTTTAATTTCCCATTAATCCAAATGAGTGACAAACATAAATGTGCCCACAAATAGCCAAATTCACGTAGAGCTGAACAAAATTTATTTAATTTAAAATTTTATAGAAAAATTCTTAAATACAATTGAGAAATCAGACTTACATAGTCTATAAGTATGGATCCTTGGCTTTAATTTCCCATTGGTCCAAATGAGTGACAAACAAGTGTTATAGAAAAATTCTCAAATACAATTGAGAAATCGGACTTACATAGTCTATAAGTATAGATCCTTGGCTTTAATTTCCCATTGGTCCAAATGAGTGACAAACAAGTGTTATAGAAAAATTCTCAAATACAATTGAGAAATCCGACTTACATAGTCTATAAGTATGGATCCGTGGCTTTAATTTCCCATTGGTCCAAATGAGTGACAAACATAAATGTGCCCACAAATAGCCAAATTCACGTAGAGCTGAACAAAATTTACACAATTATAATCTTTAAAATTTTATAGAAAAATTCTCAAATACAATCGAGAAATCAGACTTACATAGTCTATAAGTATGGATCCTTGGCTTTAATTTCCCATTAATCCAAATGAGTGACAAACAAGTGTTATAGAAAAATTCTCAAATACAATTGAGAAATCAGACTTACATAGTCTATAAGTATGGATCCTTGGCTTTAATTTCCCATTGGTCCAAATGAGTGACAAACATAAATGTGCCCACAAATAGCCAAATTCACGTAGAGCTGAACAAAATTTATTTAATTTAAAATTTTATAGAAAAATTCTCAAATACAATTGAGAAATCAGACTTACATAGTCTATAAGTATGGATCCTTGGCTTTAATGTCCCATTGGTCCAAATGAGTGACAAACAAGTGTTATAGAAAAATTCTCAAATACAATTGAGAAATCGGACTTACATAGTCTATAAGTATGGATCCTTGGCTTTAATTTCCCATTGGTCCAAATGAGTGACAAACAAGTGTTATAGAAAAATTCTCAAATACAATTGAGAAATCGGACTTACATAGTCTATAAGTATGGATCCGTGGCTTTAATTTCCCATTGGTCCAAATGAGTGACAAACATAAATGTGCCCACAAATAGCCAAATTCACGTAGAGCTGAACAAAATTTACACAATTTTAATCTTTAAAATTTTATAGAAAAATTCTCAAATACAATTGAGAAATCGGACTTACATAGTCTATAAGTATGGATCCTTGGCTTTAATTTCCCATTGGTCCAAATGAGTGACAAACAAGTGTTATAGAAAAATTCTCAAATACAATTGAGAAATCAGACTTACATAGTCTATAAGTATGGATCCTTGGCTTTAATTTCCCATTGGTCCAAATGAGTGACAAACAAGTGTTATAGAAAAATTCTCAAATACAATCGAGAAATCGGACTTACATAGTCTATAAGTATGGATCCTTGGCTTTAATTTCCCATTGGTCCAAATGAGTGACAAACAAGTGTTATAGAAAAATTCTCAAATACAATCGAGAAATCGGACTTACATAGTCTATAAGTATGGATCCTTGGCTTTAATTTCCCATTGGTCCAAATGAGTGACAAACATAAATGTGCCCACAAATAGCCAAATTCACGTAGAGCTGAACAAAATTTACACAATTTTAATCTTTAAAATTTTATAGAAAAATTCTCAAATACAATTGAGAAATCGGACTTACATAGTCTATAAGTATGGATCCTTGGCTTTAATTTCCCATTGGTCCAAATGAGTGACAAACAAGTGTTATAGAAAAATTCTCAAATACAATTGAGAAATCGGACTTACATAGTCTATAAGTATGGATCCTTGGCTTTAATTTCCCATTGGTCCAAATGAGTGACAAACAAGTGTTATAGAAAAATTCTCAAATACAATCGAGAAATCGGACTTACATAGTCTATAAGTATGGATCCTTGGCTTTAATTTCCCATTGGTCCAAATGAGTGACAAACATAAATGTGCCCACAAATAGCCAAATTCACGTAGAGCTGAACAAAATTTACACAATTTTAATCTTTAAAATTTTATAGAAAAATTCTCAAATACAATTGAGAAATCGGACTTACATAGTCTATAAGTATGGATCCTTGGCTTTAATTTCCCATTGGTCCAAATGAGTGACAAACAAGTGTTATAGAAAAATTCTCAAATACAATTGAGAAATCGGACTTACATAGTCTATAAGTATGGATCCTTGGCTTTAATTTCCCATTGGTCCAAATGAGTGACAAACATAAATGTGCCCACAAATAGCCAAATTCACGTAGAGCTGAACAAAATTTATTTAATTTAAAATTTTATAGAAAAATTCTCAAATACAATTGAGAAATCAGACTTACATAGTCTATAAGTATGGATCCTTGGCTTTAATTTCCCATTGGTCCAAATGAGTGACAAACATAAATGTGCCCACAAATAGCCAAATTCACGTAGAGCTGAACAAAATTTACACAATTTTAATCTTTAAAATTTTATAGAAAAATTCTTAAATACAATTGAGAAATCGGACTTACATAGTCTATAAGTATGGATCCTTGGCTTTAATTTCCCATTGGTCCAAATGAGTGACAAACATAAATGTGCCCACAAATAGCCAAATTCACGTAGAGCTGAACAAAATTTACACAATTTTAATCTTTAAAATTTTATAGAAAAATTCTTAAATACAATTGAGAAATCGGACTTACATAGTCTATAAGTATGGATCCTTGGCTTTAATTTCCCATTGGTCCAAATGAGTGACAAACAAGTGTTATAGAAAAATTCTCAAATACAATTGAGAAATCAGACTTACATAGTCTATAAGTATGGATCCTTGGCTTTAATTTCCCATTGGTCCAAATGAGTGACAAACAAGTGTTATAGAAAAATTCTCAAATACAATTGAGAAATCGGACTTACATAGTCTATAAGTATGGATCCTTGGCTTTAATTTCCCATTGGTCCAAATGAGTGACAAACAAGTGTTATAGAAAAATTCTCAAATACAATTGAGAAATCGGACTTAAATAGTCTATAAGTATGGATCCGTGGCTTTAATTTCCCATTGGTCCAAATGAGTGACAAACATAAATGTGCCCACAAATAGCCAAATTCACGTAGAGCTGAACAAAATTTACACAATTTTAATCTTTAAAATTTTATAGAAAAATTCTTAAATACAATTGAGAAATCGGACTTACATAGTCTATAAGTATGGATCCTTGGCTTTAATTTCCCATTGGTCCAAATGAGTGACAAACAAGTGTTATAGAAAAATTCTCAAATACAATTGAGAAATCAGACTTACATAGTCTATAAGTATGGATCCTTGGCTTTAATTTCCCATTGGTCCAAATGAGTGACAAACAAGTGTTATAGAAAAATTCTCAAATACAATTGAGAAATCGGACTTACATAGTCTATAAGTATGGATCCTTGGCTTTAATTTCCCATTGGTCCAAATGAGTGACAAACATAAATGTGCCCACAAATAGCCAAATTCACGTAGAGCTGAACAAAATTTATTTAATTTAAAATTTTATAGAAAAATTCTCAAATACAATTGAGAAATCAGACTTACATAGTCTATAAGTATGGATCCTTGGCTTTAATTTCCCATTGGTCCAAATGAGTGACAAACAAGTGTTATAGAAAAATTCTCAAATACAATTGAGAAATCGGACTTACATAGTCTATAAGTATGGATCCTTGGCTTTAATTTCCCATTGGTCCAAATGAGTGACAAACAAGTGTTATAGAAAAATTCTCAAATACAATTGAGAAATCGGACTTACATAGTCTATAAGTATGGATCCTTGGCTTTAATTTCCCATTGGTCCAAATGAGTGACAAACAAGTGTTATAGAAAAATTCTCAAATACAATCGAGAAATCGGACTTACATAGTCTATAAGTATGGATCCTTGGCTTTAATTTCCCATTGGTCCAAATGAGTGACAAACATAAATGTGCCCACAAATAGCCAAATTCACGTAGAGCTGAACAAAATTTACACAATTATAATCTTTAAAATTTTATAGAAAAATTCTCAAATACAATCGAGAAATCAGACTTACATAGTCTATAAGTATGGATCCTTGGCTTTAATTTCCCATTGGTCCAAATGAGTGACAAACAAGTGTTATAGAAAAATTCTCAAATACAATCGAGAAATCGGACTTAAATAGTCTATAAGTATGGATCCTTGGCTTTAATTTCCCATTGGTCCAAATGAGTGACAAACATAAATGTGCCCACAAATAGCCAAATTCACGTAGAGCTGAACAAAATTTACACAATTATAATCTTTAAAATTTTATAGAAAAATTCTCAAATACAATCGAGAAATCAGACTTACATAGTCTATAAGTATGGATCCTTGGCTTTAATTTCCCATTAATCCAAATGAGTGACAAACAAGTGTTATAGAAAAATTCTCAAATACAATTGAGAAATCAGACTTACATAGTCTATAAGTATGGATCCTTGGCTTTAATTTCCCATTGGTCCAAATGAGTGACAAACATAAATGTGCCCACAAATAGCCAAATTCACGTAGAGCTGAACAAAATTTATTTAATTTAAAATTTTATAGAAAAATTCTCAAATACAATTGAGAAATCAGACTTACATAGTCTATAAGTATGGATCCTTGGCTTTAATTTCCCATTGGTCCAAATGAGTGACAAACAAGTGTTATAGAAAAATTCTGAAATACAATTGAGAAATCGGACTTACATAGTCTATAAGTATGGATCCTTGGCTTTAATTTCCCATTGGTCCAAATGAGTGACAAACATAAATGTGCCCACAAATAGCCAAATTCACGTAGAGCTGAACAAAATTTATTTAATTTAAAATTTTATAGAAAAATTCTCAAATACAATTGAGAAATCAGACTTACATAGTCTATAAGTATGGATCCTTGGCTTTAATTTCCCATTGGTCCAAATGAGTGACAAACAAGTGTTATAGAAAAATTCTGAAATACAATTGAGAAATCGGACTTACATAGTCTATAAGTATGGATCCTTGGCTTTAATTTCCCATTGGTCCAAATGAGTGACAAACATAAATGTGCCCACAAATAGCCAAATTCACGTAGAGCTGAACAAAATTTATTTAATTTAAAATTTTATAGAAAAATTCTCAAATACAATTGAGAAATCAGACTTACATAGTCTATAAGTATGGATCCTTGGCTTTAATTTCCCATTGGTCCAAATGAGTGACAAACAAGTGTTATAGAAAAATTCTCAAATACAATTGAGAAATCAGACTTACATAGTCTATAAGTATGGATCCTTGGCTTTAATTTCCCATTGGTCCAAATGAGTGACAAACATAAATGTGCCCACAAATAGCCAAATTCACGTAGAGCTGAACAAAATTTATTTAATTTAAAATTTTATAGAAAAATTCTCAAATACAATTGAGAAATCAGACTTACATAGTCTATAAGTATGGATCCTTGGCTTTAATTTCCCATTGGTCCAAATGAGTGACAAACAAGTGTTATAGAAAAATTCTGAAATACAATTGAGAAATCGGACTTACATAGTCTATAAGTATGGATCCTTGGCTTTAATTTCCCATTGGTCCAAATGAGTGACAAACATAAATGTGCCCACAAATAGCCAAATTCACGTAGAGCTGAACAAAATTTATTTAATTTAAAATTTTATAGAAAAATTCTCAAATACAATCGAGAAATCAGACTTACATAGTCTATAAGTATGGATCCTTGGCTTTAATTTCCCATTAATCCAAATGAGTGACAAACAAGTGTTATAGAAAAATTCTCAAATACAATTGAGAAATCAGACTTACATAGTCTATAAGTATGGATCCTTGGCTTTAATTTCCCATTGGTCCAAATGAGTGACAAACATAAATGTGCCCACAAATAGCCAAATTCACGTAGAGCTGAACAAAATTTATTTAATTTAAAATTTTATAGAAAAATTCTCAAATACAATTGAGAAATCAGACTTACATAGTCTATAAGTATGGATCCTTGGCTTTAATTTCCCATTGGTCCAAATGAGTGACAAACAAGTGTTATAGAAAAATTCTGAAATACAATTGAGAAATCGGACTTACATAGTCTATAAGTATGGATCCTTGGCTTTAATTTCCCATTGGTCCAAATGAGTGACAAACATAAATGTGCCCACAAATAGCCAAATTCACGTAGAGCTGAACAAAATTTATTTAATTTAAAATTTTATAGAAAAATTCTCAAATACAATTGAGAAATCAGACTTACATAGTCTATAAGTATGGATCCTTGGCTTTAATTTCCCATTGGTCCAAATGAGTGACAAACAAGTGTTATAGAAAAATTCTCAAATACAATTGAGAAATCAGACTTACATAGTCTATAAGTATGGATCCTTGGCTTTAATTTCCCATTGGTCCAAATGAGTGACAAACATAAATGTGCCCACAAATAGCCAAATTCACGTAGAGCTGAACAAAATTTATTTAATTTAAAATTTTATAGAAAAATTCTCAAATACAATTGAGAAATCAGACTTACATAGTCTATAAGTATGGATCCTTGGCTTTAATTTCCCATTGGTCCAAATGAGTGACAAACAAGTGTTATAGAAAAATTCTGAAATACAATTGAGAAATCGGACTTACATAGTCTATAAGTATGGATCCTTGGCTTTAATTTCCCATTGGTCCAAATGAGTGACAAACAAGTTTTATAGAAAAATTCTCAAATACAATTAAGAAATCGGACTTACATAGTCTATAAGTATGGATCCTTGGCTTTAATTTCCCATTGGTCCAAATGAGTGACAAACATAAATGTGCCCACAAATAGCCAAATTCACGTAGAGCTGAACAAAATTTACACAATTTTAATCTTTAAAATTTTATAGAAAAATTCTCAAATACAATTGAGAAATCGGACTTACATAGTCTATAAGTATGGATCCTTGGCTTTAATTTCCCATTGGTCCAAATGAGTGACAAACATAAATGTGCCCACAAATAGCCAAATTCACGTAGAGCTGAACAAAATTTATTTAATTTAAAATTTTATAGAAAAATTCTCAAATACAATTGAGAAATCAGACTTACATAGTCTATAAGTATGGATCCTTGGCTTTAATTTCCCATTGGTCCAAATGAGTGACAAACATAAATGTGCCCACAAATAGCCAAATTCACGTAGAGCTGAACAAAATTTACACAATTTTAATCTTTAAAATTTTATAGAAAAATTCTTAAATACAATTGAGAAATCGGACTTACATAGTCTATAAGTATGGATCCTTGGCTTTAATTTCCCATTGGTCCAAATGAGTGACAAACATAAATGTGCCCACAAATAGCCAAATTCACGTAGAGCTGAACAAAATTTATTTAATTTAAAATTTTATAGAAAAATTCTCAAATACAATTGAGAAATCGGACTTACATAGTCTATAAGTATGGATCCTTGGCTTTAATTTCCCATTGGTCCAAATGAGTGACAAACAAGTGTTATAGAAAAATTCTCAAATACAATTGAGAAATCGGACTTACATAGTCTATAAGTATGGATCCTTGGCTTTAATTTCCCATTGGTCCAAATGAGTGACAAACATAAATGTGCCCACAAATAGCCAAATTCACGTAGAGCTGAACAAAATTTATTTAATTTAAAATTTTATAGAAAAATTCTCAAATACAATTGAGAAATCAGACTTACATAGTCTATAAGTATGGATCCTTGGCTTTAATTTCCCATTGGTCCAAATGAGTGACAAACATAAATGTGCCCACAAATAGCCAAATTCACGTAGAGCTGAACAAAATTTACACAATTTTAATCTTTAAAATTTTATAGAAAAATTCTTAAATACAATTGAGAAATCGGACTTACATAGTCTATAAGTATGGATCCTTGGCTTTAATTTCCCATTGGTCCAAATGAGTGACAAACATAAATGTGCCCACAAATAGCCAAATTCACGTAGAGCTGAACAAAATTTATTTAATTTAAAATTTTATAGAAAAATTCTCAAATACAATTGAGAAATCAGACTTACATAGTCTATAAGTATGGATCCTTGGCTTTAATTTCCCATTGGTCCAAATGAGTGACAAACATAAATGTGCCCACAAATAGCCAAATTCACGTAGAGCTGAACAAAATTTACACAATTTTAATCTTTAAAATTTTATAGAAAAATTCTTAAATACAATTGAGAAATCGGACTTACATAGTCTATAAGTATGGATCCTTGGCTTTAATTTCCCATTGGTCCAAATGAGTGACAAACATAAATGTGCCCACAAATAGCCAAATTCACGTAGAGCTGAACAAAATTTATTTAATTTAAAATTTTATAGAAAAATTCTCAAATACAATTGAGAAATCAGACTTACATAGTCTATAAGTATGGATCCTTGGCTTTAATTTCCCATTGGTCCAAATGAGTGACAAACATAAATGTGCCCACAAATAGCCAAATTCACGTAGAGCTGAACAAAATTTACACAATTTTAATCTTTAAAATTTTATAGAAAAATTCTTAAATACAATTGAGAAATCGGACTTACATAGTCTATAAGTATGGATCCTTGGCTTTAATTTCCCATTGGTCCAAATGAGTGACAAACATAAATGTGCCCACAAATAGCCAAATTCACGTAGAGCTGAACAAAATTTACACAATTTTAATCTTTAAAATTTTATAGAAAAATTCTTAAATACAATTGAGAAATCGGACTTACATAGTCTATAAGTATGGATCCTTGGCTTTAATTTCCCATTGGTCCAAATGAGTGACAAACAAGTGTTATAGAAAAATTCTCAAATACAATTGAGAAATCAGACTTACATAGTCTATAAGTATGGATCCTTGGCTTTAATTTCCCATTGGTCCAAATGAGTGACAAACAAGTGTTATAGAAAAATTCTCAAATACAATTGAGAAATCGGACTTACATAGTCTATAAGTATGGATCCTTGGCTTTAATTTCCCATTGGTCCAAATGAGTGACAAACAAGTGTTATAGAAAAATTCTCAAATACAATTGAGAAATCGGACTTAAATAGTCTATAAGTATGGATCCGTGGCTTTAATTTCCCATTGGTCCAAATGAGTGACAAACATAAATGTGCCCACAAATAGCCAAATTCACGTAGAGCTGAACAAAATTTACACAATTTTAATCTTTAAAATTTTATAGAAAAATTCTTAAATACAATTGAGAAATCGGACTTACATAGTCTATAAGTATGGATCCTTGGCTTTAATTTCCCATTGGTCCAAATGAGTGACAAACAAGTGTTATAGAAAAATTCTCAAATACAATTGAGAAATCAGACTTACATAGTCTATAAGTATGGATCCTTGGCTTTAATTTCCCATTGGTCCAAATGAGTGACAAACAAGTGTTATAGAAAAATTCTCAAATACAATTGAGAAATCGGACTTACATAGTCTATAAGTATGGATCCTTGGCTTTAATTTCCCATTGGTCCAAATGAGTGACAAACATAAATGTGCCCACAAATAGCCAAATTCACGTAGAGCTGAACAAAATTTATTTAATTTAAAATTTTATAGAAAAATTCTCAAATACAATTGAGAAATCAGACTTACATAGTCTATAAGTATGGATCCTTGGCTTTAATTTCCCATTGGTCCAAATGAGTGACAAACAAGTGTTATAGAAAAATTCTCAAATACAATTGAGAAATCGGACTTACATAGTCTATAAGTATGGATCCTTGGCTTTAATTTCCCATTGGTCCAAATGAGTGACAAACAAGTGTTATAGAAAAATTCTCAAATACAATTGAGAAATCGGACTTACATAGTCTATAAGTATGGATCCTTGGCTTTAATTTCCCATTGGTCCAAATGAGTGACAAACAAGTGTTATAGAAAAATTCTCAAATACAATCGAGAAATCGGACTTACATAGTCTATAAGTATGGATCCTTGGCTTTAATTTCCCATTGGTCCAAATGAGTGACAAACATAAATGTGCCCACAAATAGCCAAATTCACGTAGAGCTGAACAAAATTTACACAATTATAATCTTTAAAATTTTATAGAAAAATTCTCAAATACAATCGAGAAATCAGACTTACATAGTCTATAAGTATGGATCCTTGGCTTTAATTTCCCATTGGTCCAAATGAGTGACAAACAAGTGTTATAGAAAAATTCTCAAATACAATCGAGAAATCGGACTTAAATAGTCTATAAGTATGGATCCTTGGCTTTAATTTCCCATTGGTCCAAATGAGTGACAAACATAAATGTGCCCACAAATAGCCAAATTCACGTAGAGCTGAACAAAATTTACACAATTATAATCTTTAAAATTTTATAGAAAAATTCTCAAATACAATCGAGAAATCAGACTTACATAGTCTATAAGTATGGATCCTTGGCTTTAATTTCCCATTAATCCAAATGAGTGACAAACAAGTGTTATAGAAAAATTCTCAAATACAATTGAGAAATCAGACTTACATAGTCTATAAGTATGGATCCTTGGCTTTAATTTCCCATTGGTCCAAATGAGTGACAAACAAGTGTTATAGAAAAATTCTGAAATACAATTGAGAAATCGGACTTACATAGTCTATAAGTATGGATCCTTGGCTTTAATTTCCCATTGGTCCAAATGAGTGACAAACAAGTTTTATAGAAAAATTCTCAAATACAATTAAGAAATCGGACTTACATAGTCTATAAGTATGGATCCTTGGCTTTAATTTCCCATTGGTCCAAATGAGTGACAAACATAAATGTGCCCACAAATAGCCAAATTCACGTAGAGCTGAACAAAATTTACACAATTTTAATCTTTAAAATTTTATAGAAAAATTCTCAAATACAATTGAGAAATCGGACTTACATAGTCTATAAGTATGGATCCTTGGCTTTAATTTCCCATTGGTCCAAATGAGTGACAAACAAGTGTTATAGAAAAATTCTCAAATACAATTGAGAAATCGGACTTACATAGTCTATAAGTATGGATCCTTGGCTTTAATTTCCCATTGGTCCAAATGAGTAACAAACAAGTGTTATAGAAAAATTCTCAAATACAATTGAGAAATCGGACTTACATAGTCTATAAGTATGGATCCTTGGCTTTAATTTCCCATTGGTCCAAATGAGTGACAAACAAGTGTTATAGAAAAATTCTCAAATACAATCGAGAAATCGGACTTACATAGTCTATAAGTATGGATCCTTGGCTTTAATTTCCCATTGGTCCAAATGAGTGACAAACATAAATGTGCCCACAAATAGCCAAATTCACGTAGAGCTGAACAAAATTTACACAATTTTAATCTTTAAAATTTTATAGAAAAATTCTCAAATACAATTGAGAAATCGGACTTACATAGTCTATAAGTATGGATCCTTGGCTTTAATTTCCCATTGGTCCAAATGAGTGACAAACAAGTGTTATAGAAAAATTCTCAAATACAATTGAGAAATCGGACTTACATAGTCTATAAGTATGGATCCTTGGCTTTAATTTCCCATTGGTCCAAATGAGTGACAAACAAGTGTTATAGAAAAATTCTCAAATACAATCGAGAAATCGGACTTACATAGTCTATAAGTATGGATCCTTGGCTTTAATTTCCCATTGGTCCAAATGAGTGACAAACAAGTGTTATAGAAAAATTCTCAAATACAATTAAGAAATCGGACTTACATAGTCTATAAGTATGGATCCTTGGCTTTAATTTCCCATTGGTCCAAATGAGTGACAAACAAGTGTTATAGAAAAATTCTCAAATACAATTGAGAAATCGGACTTACATAGTCTATAAGTATGGATCCTTGGCTTTAATTTCCCATTGGTCCAAATGAGTGACAAACAAGTGTTATAGAAAAATTCTCAAATACAATCGAGAAATCGGACTTACATAGTCTATAAGTATGGATCCTTGGCTTTAATTTCCCATTGGTCCAAATGAGTGACAAACAAGTGTTATAGAAAAATTCTCAAATACAATTAAGAAATCGGACTTACATAGTCTATAAGTATGGATCCTTGGCTTTAATTTCCCATTAATCCAAATGAGTGACAAACAAGTGTTATAGAAAAATTCTCAAATACAATTGAGAAATCGGACTTACATAGTCTATAAGTATGGATCCTTGGCTTTAAGTTCCCATTGGTCTAAATGAGTGACAAACAAGTGTTATAGAAAAATTCTCAAATACAATTGAGAAATCGGACTTACATAGTCTATAAGTATGGATCCTTGGCTTTAATTTCCCATTAATCCAAATGAGTGACAAACAAGTGTTATAGAAAAATTCTAAAATACAATTGAGAAATCAGACTTACATAGTCTATAAGTATGGATCCTTGGCTTTAATTTCCCATTGGTCCAAATGAGTGACAAACAAGTGTTATAGAAAAATTCTCAAATACAATTGAGAAATCGGACTTACATAGTCTATAAGTATGGATCCTTGGCTTTAATTTCCCATTGGTCCAAATGAGTGACAAACAAGTGTTATAGAAAAATTCTCAAATACAATTGAGAAATCGGACTTACATAGTCTATAAGTATGGATCCTTGGCTTTAATTTCCCATTGGTCCAAATGAGTGACAAACATAAATGTGCCCACAAATAGCCAAATTCACGTAGAGCTGAACAAAATTTACACAATTTTAATCTTTAAAATTTTATAGAAAAATTCTCAAATACAATTGAGAAATCGGACTTACATAGTCTAAATAGTATGGATCCTTGGCTTTAATTTCCCATTGGTCCAAATGAGTGACAAACAAGTGTTATAGAAAAATTCTCAAATACAATTGAGAAATCGGACTTACATAGTCTATAAGTATGGATCCTTGGCTTTAATTTCCCATTGGTCCAAATGAGTGACAAACAAGTGTTATAGAAAAATTCTCAAATACAATTGAGAAATCGGACTTACATAGTCTATAAGTATGGATCCTTGGCTTTAATTTCCCATTGGTCCAAATGAGTGACAAACAAGTGTTATAGAAAAATTCTCAAATACAATCGAGAAATCGGACTTACATAGTCTATAAGTATGGATCCTTGGCTTTAATTTCCCATTGGTCCAAATGAGTGACAAACAAGTGTTATAGAAAAATTCTCAAATACAATTAAGAAATCGGACTTACATAGTCTATAAGTATGGATCCTTGGCTTTAATTTCCCATTAATCCAAATGAGTGACAAACAAGTGTTATAGAAAAATTCTCAAATACAATTGAGAAATCGGACTTACATAGTCTATAAGTATGGATCCTTGGCTTTAAGTTCCCATTGGTCCAAATGAGTGACAAACAAGTGTTATAGAAAAATTCTCAAATACAATTGAGAAATCGGACTTACATAGTCTATAAGTATGGATCCTTGGCTTTAATTTCCCATTAATCCAAATGAGTGACAAACAAGTGTTATAGAAAAATTCTAAAATACAATTGAGAAATCAGACTTACATAGTCTATAAGTATGGATCCTTGGCTTTAATTTCCCATTGGTCCAAATGAGTGACAAACATAAATGTGCCCACAAATAGCCAAATTCACGTAGAGCTGAACAAAATTTACACAATTTTAATCTTTAAAATTTTATAGAAAAATTCTCAAATACAATTGAGAAATCGGACTTACATAGTCTAAATAGTATGGATCCTTGGCTTTAATTTCCCATTGGTCCAAATGAGTGACAAACAAGTGTTATAGAAAAATTCTCAAATACAATTGAGAAATCGGACTTACATAGTCTATAAGTATGGATCCTTGGCTTTAATTTCCCATTGGTCCAAATGAGTGACAAACAAGTGTTATAGAAAAATTCTCAAATACAATTGAGAAATCGGACTTACATAGACTATAAGTATGGATCCTTGGCTTTAATTTCCCATTGGTCCAAATGAGTGACAAACAAGTGTTATAGAAAAATTCTCAAATACAATTGAGAAATCGGACTTACATAGTCTATAAGTATGGATCCTTGGCTTTAATTTCCCATTGGTCCAAATGAGTGACAAACAAGTGTTATAGAAAAATTCTCAAATACAATTGAGAAATCGGACTTACATAGTCTATAAGTATGGATCCTTGGCTTTAATTTCCCATTGGTCCAAATGAGTGACAAACAAGTGTTATAGAAAAATTCTCAAATACAATTGAGAAATCGGACTTACATAGACTATAAGTATGGATCCTTGGCTTTAATTTCCCATTGGTCCAAATGAGTGACAAACAAGTGTTATAGAAAAATTCTCAAATACAATTGAGAAATCGGACTTACATAGTCTATAAGTATGGATCCTTGGCTTTAATTTCCCATTGGTCCAAATGAGTGACAAACATAAATGTGCCCACAAATAGCCAAATTCACGTAGAGCTGAACAAAATTTACACAATTTTAATCTTTAAAATTTTATAGAAAAATTCTCAAATACAATTGAGAAATCGGACTTACATAGTCTATAAGTATGGATCCTTGGCTTTAATTTCCCATTGGTCCAAATGAGTGACAAACAAGTGTTATAGAAAAATTCTCAAATACAATTGAGAAATCGGACTTACATAGTCTATAAGTATGGATCCTTGGCTTTAATTTCCCATTGGTCCAAATGAGTGACAAACATAAATGTGCCCACAAATAGCCAAATTCACGTAGAGCTGAACAAAATTTACACAATTTTAATCTTTAAAATTTTATAGAAAAATTCTCAAATACAATTGAGAAATCGGACTTACATAGTCTATAAGTATGGATCCTTGGCTTTAATTTCCCATTGGTCCAAATGAGTGACAAACAAGTGTTATAGAAAAATTCTCAAATACAATTGAGAAATCGGACTTACATAGTCTATAATTATGGATCCTTGGCTTTAATTTCCCATTGGTCCAAATGAGTGACAAACATAAATGTGCCCACAAATAGCCAAATTCACGTAGAGCTGAACAAAATTTACACAATTTTAATCTTTAAAATTTTATAGAAAAATTCTCAAATACAATTGAGAAATCGGACTTACATAGTCTATAAGTATGGATCCTTGGCTTTAATTTCCCATTGGTCCAAATGAGTGACAAACAAGTGTTATAGAAAAATTCTCAAATACAATTGAGAAATCGGACTTACATAGTCTATAAGTATGGATCCTTGGCTTTAATTTCCCATTGGTCCAAATGAGTGACAAACAAGTGTTATAGAAAAATTCTCAAATACAATTGAGAAATCGGACTTACATAGTCTATAAGTATGGATCCTTGGCTTTAATTTCCCATTGGTCCAAATGAGTGACAAACAAGTGTTATAGAAAAATTCTCAAATACAATTGAGAAATCGGACTTACATAGACTATAAGTATGGATCCTTGGCTTTAATTTCCCATTGGTCCAAATGAGTGACAAACAAGTGTTATAGAAAAATTCTCAAATACAATTGAGAAATCGGACTTACATAGTCTATAAGTATGGATCCTTGGCTTTAATTTCCCATTGGTCCAAATGAGTGACAAACAAGTGTTATAGAAAAATTCTCAAATACAATTGAGAAATCGGACTTACATAGACTATAAGTATGGATCCTTGGCTTTAATTTCCCATTGGTCCAAATGAGTGACAAACAAGTGTTATAGAAAAATTCTCAAATACAATTGAGAAATCGGACTTACATAGTCTATAAGTATGGATCCTTGGCTTTAATTTCCCATTGGTCCAAATGAGTGACAAACATAAATGTGCCCACAAATAGCCAAATTCACGTAGAGCTGAACAAAATTTACACAATTTTAATCTTTAAAATTTTATAGAAAAATTCTCAAATACAATTGAGAAATCAGACTTACATAGTCTATAAGTATGGATCCTTGGATTTAATTTCCCATTGGTCCAAATGAGTGACAAACAAGTGTTATAGAAAAATTCTCAAATACAATTGAGAAATCGGACTTATATAGTCTATAAGTATGGATCCTTGGCTTTAATTTCCCATTGGTCCAAATGAGTGACAAACAAGTGTTATAGAAAAATTCTCAAATACAATTGAGAAATCGGACTTACATAGTCTATAAGTATGGATCCTTGGCTTTAATTTCCCATTGGTCCAAATGAGTGACAAACAAGTGTTATAGAAAAATTCTCAAATACAATTGAGAAATCGGACTTACATAGTCTATAAGTATGGATCCTTGGCTTTAATTTCCCATTGGTCCAAATGAGTGACAAACAAGTGTTATAGAAAAATTCTCAAATACAATTGAGAAATCGGACTTACATAGTCTATAAGTATGGATCCTTGGCTTTAATTTCCCATTGGTCCAAATGAGTGACAAACAAGTGTTATAGAAAAATTCTCAAATACAATTGAGAAATCGGACTTACATAGTCTATAAGTATGGATCCTTGGCTTTAATTTCCCATTGGTCCAAATGAGTGACAAACAAGTGTTATAGAAAAATTCTCAAATACAATTGAGAAATCAGACTTACATAGTCTATAAGTATGGATCCTTGGCTTTAATTTCCCATTGGTCCAAATGAGTGACAAAAATAAATGTGCCCACAAATTGCCAAATTCCGGTAGAGCTGAACAAAATTTACACAATTTTAATATAAATACTTTTAATTTTATTTTATAAAGAGTGGAGGGGAGGGGGGGGGGGGGGGGGGTAGCGAAGCGCACCGGGATAAGCTAGTATTAATATAGATTTAAAAATAATGGACAATAACTAACCACACACACACCACGCATACACTCTCTTTAGTTAACTTAAAGTACATTTTGAGGATTTTCAAAAGGGACTACAGAATGAACTTGTGCTAATTTTATATTTAAAATTTCACTTTATGGTTTATGTTAACATTTATAATTAGATGCATGAGCATGAAATGCCGATGTAATTAGACTTTTAAAATTTTAAACGTACAATTAAAAAATCATTGTTTAAAATAAAAAATATTATGCCACAAAGGATAGACATGATTGTGGCATGGTTGCACCATTAATGTCAAGTTTTACGCTATAAATTTTTGGTTGTGGTAAAAAAGTTATTATTAACTAGATAACAATACAACAAATTTGTCTGTTGACAAGCACATAAACAAATATCGTCTTTTTTTAAACCATAAGACAAACGACTGAGCTTGTGAATTGAACATTAGTTTTTTTGTTTTCACATACATTCATAGATCAGAGGGTGGTGTTGGCTGAAGTGGTTAGCGCGTTGACTACTAAGCAAACAATGACTTGGGGCCTGGGTTCAAACCCTGGCCAGAACAAATCAATCAACATCATTAATTTCTCTAATGTACATTAGTGAGACATTGTATTAATTGTTGTCAGACTATTTAAGTGATGAAGGCATAGCTCTGGTCACTAAAACCTGTTCCGACAGCGATTGATGCTGCTCCAAGCTATTGTACACAAAATCGCCCTCCTTCGTCGGTCAGCAGAAACATCGGCGAAGTAAAACAATTAATAAAATACCTGCTAATACAGCTTAACAAAGTTAATACGTCTACTTAACACCGGATGCGCTTCAACACTGCTATAAAAATTAACATAACGCGCAAAGCAGATTTGTAAAATTGTTAAGCCTTCTAAAATTTCAACATCTATCTTTTCAACCCTATCCCTCTCCTGAGTTCCGGCACTATACACTACATACGTAAGAGTCATCCCCTAAGTGCTGGCCCTCATTAAAAAAAAAAAGTGTTTAAAATTTAAAGTTTATTTTTTTTTGTTTTGCTTTTTATTTAGAACAATAATTTGATAAAATAGCTTAATTTGTATTAAAATAATATTACAATAATATTATTACAACTTTTCGGTAAAAGCAACAAGCTTGATTTCCTTTCGGTTGCGCATATCACGCTCGTACTGCAATAACAAAAATTTTGGAGCATTAAATGAAAATTTCTTTAAGTGTACTATAAACAAATGAAGCTTATTTAACATAAAACTTCATTTCTGTAAGGCAAAGGCAAGTAATATAATTATGAGCCACATAGCGTTCGAAGTTGAAGTCGAAAAACATCACCCACAATAAGGGTGAATGTATTTTTTATGACTGCAAAGTACCCACATTCAATTAATTTTAATTATTTAGACATAATTATTATTGTTATTAGTGTACGCTTGTGTTTTTCCCCCTAAAGAGATGTTTTTGTTTTTCTTTTTTTTTTCCTTTGTATCCTTAATGTACTTTCAATTATACAAAGCATTTTACTTTTATCTTACAGATGCTCCTAATTTCGTTAAAACAGTTGTGGATTTTTCAGTGCTAAACAAAAATAAAAGGTAAATAACAAAAATAAGAAGCAAAAGAGAATGTCCCAAATGGACACCCGCATATAAAAAAGAAACATTAATTACTTGAATTACAAGAAGAATTATTAAGTAATTAACTTAATTAAGTTGTCGTAGGAATGTTAGTTAAAGTGATTTCTCTAGAAAAGCTTAAAGCTTTAAAAAAAAACTTGAAAACTTGAAATTGAAAAAATATCTGTTGAACAAACGGATTTTAATGGCTAAATTTATAATACCACGGACGTATTAAATTTTTTAGCTTTTTTCTAACTTTGAAAAGGTTTAGCTTCTTTTTTGATTGTCTTTAAGCTTAACTTAATCTTTATTCTTATATTAGCTGATATTATTAAATTTTCCTTTGGATCCGTGAAGAACGGAGGTTACAACGTTCACTACAATTTACAATAAAATATTTGTATATTACTTCGTCGCTCTCTGAAACCATTCAATGTAATATTTGCTCTTATGCTACAAAATATTCAAGGATTTATTTAAATCTCTAAAAATATTCTAAACATTTTTATTTTTCACGATTTGAACAATCACTTCTACTAGGATTTGACGCAATATTTTATCGTTGAATAATAAATAATTTCAAAAGAGCCATAAACTCTATAGAAACCAAACATTTGCATTAATTTAAAAAAAAAGCTTAAACATTAAAAAGCACAAACAATGAATACAAGATTTTATTTATAAATACATTTTTTTTTTAAATCAAATGATTTCGTTTTTTATTTTTCATAGCTGCTTTGCTAACAAAAGCCGTCTAGAAAAAAGTAATAATAATAAAAAGAAATCATATAAAAAAATGGCTTTTTAAAGATTTATTCCGTGTTACTATTTTAAATAATTCCATCGTATAAAAACGACCTAATAAAAATGTAATAAAATTTTACGACAATCTATAAGAAAGTGAATGTATTATTGTTTTTTAAATTTTTATATTTTTTAGTCTTCAAGAAAAAAACTACCAGAAAAATTTACATATTCTTGAGAGCGACATGTAAATAAATTTAACTATTTGCTCGTTTTCATTTTTTGTTCTCTTGTGTAAAATTAGAATTGAAAATAGAAAACAGCAAACAGCAAAGTAAAAGAACATCTTGTACGCCTTCGACGCGAAGAGATTTTGTAGGAGCTCTTGCAAAAAATCTCTTTAGCAAACGTAACAAACGGATTTAGACATTTACAAGTACAATTTAACAATTTCATTGCTTAAAAATTTACAAGTAAATTATCTTCTTTAGCAAAACGTTTTGAAAAAAAAAAAAATTTGCACAGGAAAAAATCCCCATCATTTTAAAGCTTCGCAAAATAAAGCAACAGAGAAGTGAACGCCAAAACGATAAATTCTTTATAAAATCTAACCTCTTTGTATTTTTATACTTTAATCTAAAACTTACTAAAAAACAACGGTTGCTACTGTTTTACATGGAAGCAAACTCATAGATTCGTATATTTTTTTCCAACCTCCTCCTTTCGCATTTACATTTGTGTTGTTTATGAAAGTCCTTTGATATTAGTGAAGAAATAAAAAGATCTTAAATGTCGTTCTTAACTTTAGAGTTTGCATATAATCGCTGATTTTCGTTATTATGATTACGGTTAAACAAATAAAAACATAATTTATAACGCTTTGAGAAAAGTCCAGGATAATGAGTACGCAAAATCTTGAGTTTTTTATTTCTTGTAAGCAAGTGGGTTTTGTGTTAAACCGATTTTTGACTTGAATTTTATTTATAGGTAAAACAGATAGATTAAAGTTCAACAAATTTTAAAGTTAAACTTGGATTATATGTATACTAGGAGCAATATTAAACGTGGTTTAAAGTTAGACAAACTTTCAACTTCCAATGAGTCTGCAATCAGGTAAGACTCGGTTTAGTGATAAATCAGTTAAACAAATTTTAAAGTTAAACTTAGTTCAAAACTAAACCCAATAATATACATATTTTATAATTTTAAGCAACAGCTTAAAAATGACTTGAGTAGAAATTTTGTACGGGAATCACTCAAAAAACTGAGTGGTTTTCATACAAATTTTTATTTAAACCATCTGTTTGTATTATAATACAACTTATAGAAACCTCACATAAGTCACGTCAGTTATTTAAAACAATCAATATTAAACCCTGCGGGCAAATCACTGCATCCAACATCAATCGAAAGTTCAATATAATTTAAATGGAAATTTTGATCGATATCGAATGTCGTGAATGGCAGGGGGAACCTGGGGTTTACTGTTCATTGATTTTAATAATTGACATGAATAAGATATCGAGTGCAGTGATTCGGTGCTGCACTTAAGCTTGGTTAGACAAAACTGTGCTATCACTTAATTGTAAAATTAATAAAACTTAAATCGTATTTTTTTCGACTCGAAGCTTAATAATTTCATAAGAATGAATATTTTCGATACCGGTAAAAAGGTAGTAAATCCTCAATAAAAGGTTACTAGGCATAGTTTAGATTTAAATCTAGCTTAAGACCAAACCGATTTAAAAGTAAATAATTTGCATAATACTGTAAGCCTTTTCTATTTCATTTTGCTTCCAGCTAAGACTAGCTTAAAATTAATGATAGTAAAGGGGTGCTTTCAAAACAAAACTGTTCAAAAAAATAAAGCTGCTTATAAGTTAAAAATACTTTAAAGTTTCATTTCGCGAAAACTTATTACTAGTTTTAAGTTAAGCTCGGTTTCAATTTCATATTCATATTCATTTAAAGCTTATCGTTCTTTAAAATTTAAGCCCCAAAAACAAACAGAGTTACAAATTAAACTTAGTTAAAATTAGACCAGAGTTATAACCCTATAAACTATAAGTTATAACTATAAACTGGTTTTATTGTAAACCTGGTTTAAAGTTTAAACTAGTTTAAGATTACAATCTTAATTAAGATTTAATATATTTTAAAGAAAAACCTAAATAGTTAATACTTGAAGTTAGTTTAGCCAAAAACTAGTTCAAAGTTTAACTTTGGTTTAAGTTTAATTTAGTCTAATGCTACAGATAAACCTTAGAACATGGTATGGCAAATTGAAAAATAACGATTTAATACCGATTAAGTACAATTTTTGTCGATATGCAAACCCTAGTCATCGCCACCATTATTGTCAAAACATTTACTACATGCAACATTCTGTTTTAGTTACGTTTGTGGCTGGTTTTGTTTTTGTTTTTTTTTTTTTTTTTTTTTTTTTTTTTTGTACACAAACCAGCTTATGGTGAAAAGATCCGTTCACTTTTTCTTGTTTGTGTACAAAGGAACTTTTAAACCGCCGAAGTGAAGTTGTTTGTTGTTTTAGTCGTCTTGTCTTATTTAAACTTTTTACATTTTCCATTGTTGTTGGCGTTTCATTTCTCTTGTCTGGTATACAAATTGCTTTGGTATTATTTTAATACTGTTGCTGTTGCTGCTGCTGTCGTATTTCTTCTGTAATGTAGCAGAGTGCACCCCAATTCAAAACATACTTGACTGAAATATATTCTTACTTGCAAAGTTGCGCTAAAAGAGTAACTCTTATGAAAAAGTACAAACGGTTTTTTTTATCTATTCAATTTGAGTCAAGTTTCTATATTTTTTTTCGTATTCTATAGTTTGCTTCTTATTAAACATTTTAAAATCAGGCATTTGTATTCTTCATTTTGATTTCAAATAGAAGAAAATATCTATTTATATATTCATGCAAACTCCAACAAACGAAGTGAATACAATATAAATAAGGAATCTAATATTTCTGGTACTTACACTATTGTACAAGTAGTATTAAAATGTTACTGCACAGTGGCCTTAAGTATGACCAAATATGGGATAATATTGAAATTCTAAGTTGGTATTCTTAACCGTATCGTCGTTCTCTAGAGTTAAGGTCGCTGCACAAAGCTATGAAAAGTTTAAAGGACAACATCTTTAAAACCATTAGCAGTAAAATCGACTGTACTAAAAATAACAAGACCACATCAATGAAAACGTAAAGAACTGATAAATTTTTGTAATGCTAGTTTATGTTTGTAGCAAGGAATAGGGTATTATAACAATAAGCTAACTCATTTTTACATTTAATTAACACATTAGCGGTATTCAGTGTTTGGTGCAACTGTTTTTCTTTATATCAAATCTAAAGGCAACTCTGCGTGTTTTGTTGTTGGATTTTACCAAAAAGCTACGATATTATCAATTTGCACTATCACAAGACCATTTGCCACAAACACTGAATACCGCCATTATTAAAATTTATTTAATTTGCAAAATTATTGCATTTACCAATTTTACATTGGAAAAAAACAATATAAAAATGCAATCATAACATTTTAAAAAACTTTCTTTGCGATCAATCTGCACTAAACAATTTTTATTTTAAAATCAACACACGGACCAGATAAAATTTTTTTATTTTTTTTATTTTACTAATAAATATTGTTTTTAAATGCTGCAAATTTTTATTTTATCAAAGATTTGGTTAAAAACACAGAGACACACATGATTAAATTCAACGATTTTATCTTTATGTACAGATGTGTTAGAAGTTAACGTCAGCACCCACCTTACGGTTCATCTAACGGTGTACTTAAACACTGGTGTAGATTAAGCGTCCACCATCGCCCCCGAGCCGCCCTCTCGGGAAAACCTGGAGGCATCCCCGAGGGGACAACAACAGGTAGTAACTTATCAGACATGACCAAGGCCTGTCATGTCCAAACACCTTGCTAAAGTGTGCGAGCTACCTAAACTCTGGAATCTGTTGATTCACAACAGCACATAGAGGCTTCGCGTTGGTAGGCACGAAGTCCGCTAAGCGAGCATCAGTCTTTAAACCAACACCTCTCCCAGCTTGTGGTAGTAACCAAAACCACTACGTGAACTCTCGAAAGAGACCTCAACCAAAGACCGGCCACGGGATCATGTCTCCGGAAGAAGTAGATCACTCTACTTCCCGGCCTTAAAACAATCTCCCATTGGGCTACCGGTCCCCGTAGTACCAGTTCAAATTACTGGTGGAGTTTCGAAGTAAATCCCGAGAGATTAGCCTTCTATTGGTTTTGGTCATGCGCTAGACCTTAGGTACCCTTACACCTTCTATATAGAGTTACGTGGCAAGCCACTTCCTTCATTATAAAATATATACACTTTCCGTTGCTCTGTTAATTTAGAGATTGTTCCGTGCATATAAGTTTTTATGGGTAACTGACAAAAGGTTATGTCTATAAAAGTCAGATTACTTTTTCCCCGGGAGGTGTAACATCTTGTTGTTGAGAATCAACAAGATGAGACTATCTACCCCCGGAGGAATCTTTATGTACAAACATATTATGAATACACATATCATATTATGCATGTTTATGTAGCCATGTACGTACGAGTATACGAGTATGTGTGTATGCCAAATTTATCAAAAATAGGAAAAGTGACAAAAAGTCAAAAGAACCAAAACAACCAAAACTACTAAATTTTTCCCTTTTACTAATTCGCTCCTTTTTTACCCCTTGAAAAGTACCCTTTTAATTTAAGTCCGTAGTAGTACATAAATTATATAATAATGCATACAATATTTAGAACATATTTATTATCCCAACCATATTATTAAATTTTACTATGTTGATTTTTTAATGTGTTTGCCACAACAACGTTTTTTATTTGAGGGTGAATTTGTAATTTAAACATAATGAATTCTCTAATAAATCGTATGTAGTGATTTTAAAAATAGTAGTCGAATTCGATTATTCGACTATTAGTTTATTTCAAGATATAAGTATTCGTCACAGTCAAGCGAATATTTCTCGAATAATTTGCTCATACTTTTCAAATTAACAATACATAAAGTTTAGAAAAGTACATAAAATGTACAAAAATATATAAATTTTTAATACTTTTCATTTAACGAAATCCCTTCATCTTTGACAGATACAAAAAACCGACACAAATATAAAAGGTTTTCTAAAAAGAGTGATATGATTTCTTAAAAAAAACATACTTATTGTTAAGGAAATTCAAAAGTTTTTTATTTAATGTGAAGTAAAATCGATACAATTAAGTTTTAAATAAAACGTCGTTCAAATGGCCTCCACGACTTCTTCTGCAGGAATGAATTCGATGAACCCAATTTTCGAGCACTTTTTCCACAAAATGAAGTCGTATGTTACGAATGGCACGTTCAATATTGACTTGTAAAGCTCGAAAGACTAATGACTTCAAATAACCCCAAAAGAAATTATATAACGGTGTTTAATCACACCTTCTTGGAGGCCATTCAATATCACAATTTCTTGAAATAATCGAATCTCCAAACATTTCTCGCAATAATTCAATTGTTGGTCAATCGGTGGTCTAATGGCTTCAGTTCTTTAGTGAGAACAATTTTCTACGGATGCAAAACCAAATCCTTTCACAAAATCCGCCAGGTTGTGGTTTGAGACAGTCTCAATTGTTGGGAACCTCTTGGAATCGACAAATTGCGGTCTTCAGAAACACTTGCCAGAACGGCAGCAATATTTGCATTACTTCGAGTGGTTCTTTGTCTTATTGGCTCTTGAACATTGATGTAAAGAAAATGTAAGCTCAAAATTTTCAACAATTCGACGAATAGCGAGCACACTTGGACGATTATTACGACCATAAAATGGCAAAAGCGCACGAAAAGTTGCAATTGGAGAACGATTATTTTGATAATAAAACTGAATATTTTGTAAACGTTGTTCTTGTGTGTATCTCTCCATGATGAAATTGAATACAATGAAAAACAAATGACAGATCATGACATATTACAAATGACCGAAACTACACTTCAAAATCATATCATCCCTATTGGAAAAGCTTATATATTTTGCAAACCGCATTTTTATATTAAAGTCTTATATGTTCAGTTAGTAATCAAACCTCAGTAGAAGAATGTTGAGCTTCAAAAAAACATTGTTACTGACGCAAAGGGAGGGATTTTTTCAGTTAAATTTGAAATATTATGTGGCTCTAAACCTTAAAAGTAATATTTGTTTTCGTATTTGCGAAAACTAAAAATTGATATTCGTAACATCACTATTATGCATATCAAAAGCATAAGATTGTTGATATGAGTAGAGTTTTTTATCTTTTATTATTTTCCACAAACTTCGAGTCTTGTATTAATAACTTTAAACGCGCTGCACATCCGATCATCTCAAATGACCGAACAAGATTAAAATTCATAGTTGGAATAGTATGAAACATCTCAAATTAAAATTTGTCTCATCTAAATCACTGTGCATTTAAATGCACAGCTTAGTTTTATACGGCATGTTTATAAATATGCAAATTTTCCCATACAATTCCTTTTTTCGCAAAACTTATTTGTAGATATTTTATAGGAGAAATCATTTTTGTACAAAACAGCAAAAAAATGCTGTAACAATTTTATTTGTTACATTATTAAAAATAAAAAAAAAAAAAAAAAAAAAATCAGAGCCTGATATTAAACTTCAATGGCTGCCAGCTGCAAACGGCAACAGCAACAGCAACCAGCATCATTTCTGTATTACAACAAAAATAGAATAGAATGAAAAACCAAAAACAGTTTTATAATTTTCCTCTAAACTGCCTCGATGGAAGGAGGATTTAATAAAAACAATATCCATGCAAAATTTTAATAAACTAAAGAGAGGGAGCGAGAGCAAATAGAATTGTTATATTGTTCATATAATATAAATGTACAAGTATGTTTGTATCTGTGTCAGATTGCGTGTGTTTCAGATTATTTTATAAACTGTAACGGAAATTTAAAGATATTTTTCATTATGTTAAAAATAATACGTACAAATATATAAAAAAAGCAAAAAAAATAATTCTTACAAAATATGCAATTTACCCTAAATACCTCGTAAATATTTTATGATTTAGTAAAAAGAAAAAAATCCAAGTACAAAATTTACAAGGATAATAATGTAATAGTGTGGCAGAGGGGACATAAGCGAAACGGAAAATGGTAGTATTACTTACGACTACTTGTCATAAACAATTAGGTTTGTTTTATTTTAAAATGAACAGCTTATAAATTCAATTTCTTGAAATAAAGATGTATTTAATGCAAATTTCTTAAATGTTTCTGAAAAACTCACAACGTCGGAGGAGGGGGTTAGATTAGTTCGTATGATACGACAACTGTCTTGTGGTGAATTCCCCCCATTCAACAGGCAGTTAAATATAAAAACTTTGCAAAATTTATAATTTTTCGTATTCAAGTTCTTTCTTAAATTTGTTACGAAAAATTATATTTTACACTTTCAACTGGGTCATCTGTGGCGACGACAATTAAATCAGCTGCTGTTATCTTCTAAACAATTGAGAGGAACAAAAATTTATGATAAAGTTGCTATTGGATGAAGACACTAAACTGTATTGATCAATTCTAGTATACATTACAGTCCATCCCACGTTTCGAGAAGTTAATACATACACTTAACACCAGAGGCATTGTCCTACAACATTGTCCCAAAGAAAAACAAAAAAATTGCTCAGTATGAGAATTGTCATATAAATGAATTTATTTAATATTCTGTGTCCTGTCCTTTTTTTTTTGTCTTCTGGACTATCAATTTATTACGAAAAATAACTTATTAATTGGTAGGCATTAATTTCTAACACTTACTTCTCTTAAAAAAGTAATCCAAAAATTACTTCATTACGTGAATTTTATTCCCAATTAATATTTTACCATTAATTAAAATTAAACAGAATAAAATTTTACGTGAGAAGTGTTCCCCTTCCATAAAATTTTTATGGCCAAATTTTGCAATATTGTTGTGTCAGTGTACATTTTACTAATTTGGTTCACCAATTTTTTTATTTCATGGAACATAGTCGTGAAAGAAAGAAAGAAAGAATATTTAAATATTCATCTGTAGTGCGATTCAGTAACTTGTAACAATTCGATAATTGTTAATTTTACCGACAATTATAGCGATTTGCAGTAACGATTTTGTTATTCACTCATTCCTTCTTAACAACATCGTTATAATTACCTTTTACGTGGCATCTCTATCAAATATAAGAAAAGCACAAAGAGAAATAAACAAAAAACAAATAAATTAATTTATTTATTGAAATTTTTCCCAAAAACTTTTTAGAATTTAAAAAAATGAATGTTAAATTTTATGAAATTTAGAGATATGAATGCTAAATTGCATGTTTAAAAAATAGTAATATTATTATTTGGGTCGATATCGCGAAATGACTACATTCTGTGGCCCGACGCATTTAGTATTAAAAATATTGAAAAATTGAAATTCTGAGAACAGGAATAAAAAAAAAAAACAAAATGTCCTTTAATGAGGCGCGGAAATCAAAATAAAATATTCTACATATTTTTATGAAAAAATTTGGTCGCACGGTGCAAATTGTCATTACCATGGCGTGTGTCCGATCGTTTTGTGTTCAAAAAACACAGATTTTCATTAATATTTCAAAATATATATGTATGTATGTATGTATGTATGTATTATAAATGAAGTACGTCAAGTTATTCAAGAAGAATAAACGAACTAAATTTTAATTTCATATACATATATAATTTTATTTTAAAATTTATGATTTTGAGACATTTTAGTTCGTGGCCAATTTTTGTCGTCATTCCCCGTGGGCCAATTTGTTTATTAAGAAAAAATGCTTTAAACTGGTTTTTCGGTTAGGTGTAAACTGTCAATGTAACGACAATTCCCGTTAGTTTTAAAGTTAATTGACAGAAGTGAAAAATGTAGTCTGTTTTTTGAGAGCTGTTGAAGTGTTTAGTGTTTTTTGCGCATATTCCTGAAATTTTGTCATTCTCGTGGTAAGTATATTTTTTCGTCATTTATATTATAATTTCCAAGTTTGTGTTATTGGTTTGTTAATTTTTGAAGTCTTCATTAGATTATAATATATTTTATAAATTTTTTTGAAGATTTCCACATTTAAATCCAAGAATACTCACGTTTCCATCATTACCGTGCAGTCATTACCATGGGTATAATCTTAACCACGGTAACGACAAAAGGAACACGGGAATGACCTTTTCAATATAAATTTGAGATTATTCAATCTATGGTTATTATTAAAGAAATTTATCATAGGATTTTTAAACATACCATCAAATACAACATGGCACCATCAAAAAAAAAGGTAGAAATGCTGAGGAACTATTGTCATTCCCGTGGGCTGAAAAAATCCTTAAATATACATGGCCCATTGCTTATTAATACATAAAATGGTCTTATAAAACAGTATCAACCGAAAAATAATTATTTAAACCCATTTTCACACTTGGCCGTTTTCAACCCTCGATTGTAGTCAATTCGCGACAAGGACCCATTTATGTACAAAAGATTCTGTGTTTTTGCATATTGTTTTAAAAGATCAATTTTGTTCTTGGCATAACGAACATGCTACGATTGAACAACTGACTTTTGTTTATTTCATAACAATCGAAAAATTATTGTCGTTAACATACTGATAGCGAATATCGTTAAAAGTGGTACTGAATACCAAATTCGGTAAATTTTCGTTTTAATAATTTTAAAAATACGATTATCGTAATAAAAATTACTGAGAGTCTCTTTCACCAAACAAATTTAAACACAGTTTAATTTAATTAAAGGTCGCTATTTAAATTCTGTTTAAAAAAATTCCATTTTCACCAACTTCTATAATAAAACACCAGAAAGTATGGTAGCCCTTTGTTATTTAATATGAAATTTTTTTTATGTATGTATGTGTCGCTAGAGACAGCTGCTGTGAGAGGGATTGCTACCTATTTAAACAGCTTTTAAATGTGTAAAGAGAATATGTTGGTGAAAATGAATAACTACGTTTAAATATGAATTGATATTTAAATAGCATTGGTGAAAGAGAGTGTTAATCGCACCACTGGTCTGGTTTCAAGGTCGCTACACAACCTACCTCATTAGCGTTGTTGATTACAATTAAAAATGTATTGAATTAAAAAAAAAATATAATAAATTATTATTCGATTAACTTTATTCGATTAATCGATTAAGTTGATTCGACTAATCGAATAACTGGCGTAAAATTAGTTCTGTACATTTAATTTTTTTTTTTTGGTTCATCAATTTTTTTTAATTTTTTTAATAACACACACACAGAGTTGGCATTTTTTCACTCATGAGGATGAGCCAAAAATATGCTCACATAAAAACCAAAACTCACTCATGAGAATGAATGATTTTGTTTATAATTTTCTCATTCGTCACTCAAAGGCATAAGGATTATTTCTTAAATTTTTGCCTCATACTCATGAGGTGAGTATCAGAAAATTTTGCATTCACAGAACTTTGTAAGTTATGACCATGACAATGACACTGTACAGCAAAATCAGCATTTCTGATTCTAATAGAATGCCTTTTTTTATTGTTATAGTGAATCATCGGCATTATTCATTGCATTTGAATACCTAAAACTTTATAATTTTAGGTTTAAAAGTCCAGCAGAAATATTTATCAGAAGTGTTTTTTGGCGTAAATGAAACTGTATGAAAATTTGCAAAATACATTAACAACTTTTTATGTCCGGGTGTAATTTTAGAATTTGTTTTGGTGTGAAAAGGACTTAAAAAGAGGCCTAATATTGTTACAACAGCAAAACCTGCTTTTTGCTTCTTGCAAAAATTTGGCAAGAGGCGTTGATATAGTTTTTTTCTAATCCAGTTTTGTATTTTGTTTGACTACAAAAACCGCCTAATTTTTTACAGTCTATTTGATTATCGGTTTGTTGTGTTTATCGATCCATATAAAAATTTAATCTAGTTCTTGAAAAAAAGTCCCAAACAATATCGAATCGTTAAAAAAGTAGTTTACAAAATCGCATTTTTCTTTCCTTTTGGAGCACATAATTTTTAACAAACATAAAATTGGTGCATAAGCTACTTTTTTGCACTCTACGATAATCTGCCATAAATTATCGTAAATAGTTTAACAGCAGCTCTAGAGTATAAAATAAAACTGAATCTCCATAAAATTTATGGCACTTTCTTAACATGAATGTTAAATATAAAAAAAATTTATATCTGCAACATAAGAACTGAGAAAACAGGGAAGCAGTAGAAATAAATATGAGAAAAAAGGTTTCATTATTTTACTACAAGATTAAAGGAAAATCTACTTGAACTTTTTTATGTTTCTAAAACGTTTTAAATTTAGAAAAACAAAAAAAAAAAAAAAAATAATGCGTGTGAATGCATATGTGTGTATATACTCGTATGTGTGTTTGTTTGTACACGTACGTTTGCATGTGAGTTTTTATTATCTAGTTCTAAACCTTTTATTACCTACTTTTAAGAATATATTGAATAAGTGTTATAAAATTTTTAACGAAATTTTCACTCAGTGTAATTATTCCATTTCTTTTTTTTTTTTTTTTTTTTTTGAATTTTTCTTAAAAGTTTTATTCAGCTTTAAAAAAAAAAGAAGATAAAGAAAAACTCATCTTGTGCATACATTAAACCAATTTATTTCAGTTTTTTTTTTTTTCTTTTTAACAGCACATATTTTTTCTCCTTGTTGTTTGTTGCTGCGTAAGTAGTAGTTGTTCTCATTTGGCTTAAGAAGCTTAAAACAAAACAAAAGAAAAGAAATTATGTGTGTTGTAAAATAAAAGCTAAGTTATTTCTACCGAACTACGAGTATGCATAAACATAAAGACATTTAAATTGCCATTTAAATACCAAAACATATGCGTCTTACAGCAATTTTCTTTTTTTTTTTGTGTATGCAGCAGATGGATGCTGTTACAACATTTACCGCGCTACACATAAAGAGGCACACACACGCATACTTACTCACTTACCATACATTTTAAAGTGCGAACTCAACCATACATATAAGACATACGTATTAGAAACATAAGGCGTGTTTCATAGAAAAAAAGCATATTTTTTCTGATCATTTTGTAGTTTTTTGTAAATTTATAAAATATTTATCGATTCTTTTGCATTACAATTAATATGCGTATACGTTATATGTTTCTAATAGCGAGAAGTTCTATATAAAGTATACGTATTGTTGCACATTTTATAATCTATCATTATAAAGAGTGTGTCCCCCAAAATTAACGCAAGATTTCAATTTGTCGCCATTTGAAAAGTGTTGGCAACCCAAAAAAAAAATCCAACAGCTAACAATTTAGGGTTTGTAAAAATGAACCGTTACACGATAGATAGTCATAAAGCATCAGTTGTTCTGTTAATTGAATTTTGTAAGAAGATCTTTAGTGAGTATACGCTGTAGAGAGTTTTAGATATTTGAAATTCTTGTCCACGACGCCGAATTGAGCTTCCTGGATTGTCACCGACACTCTCACCAATGCTGTTTACAATAGGTATGATATGATTTTGAAGTGTAGTTTCGGTCATTTGTAATATGTCATGATCTGTCATTTGTTTTTCATTGTATTCAATTTAATCATGAAGAGATACACGCAAGAACAACGTTTACAAATTATTCAGTTTTATTATCAAAATAATTGTTCTCCAATTGCAACTTTTCGTTCGCTTTTGCCATTTTATGGTCGTAATAATAGTCCAAGTGTGCTCGCTATTCGTCAAATTGCTGAAAATTTTGAGCTTACATTTTCTTTACATCAATGTTCAAGCGCCAATAAGGCAAAGACCGCTCGAAGTACTGCAAATATTGCTGCCGTTCAGGCAAGTGTTTCTGAAGACCGCAATTTGTCGATTCCAAGACGTTCTCAACAATTGGGACTGTCTGAAACCACAACCTGACGGATTTTGTGAAAGGATTTGGGTTTGCATCCATAGAAAATTGTTCTCACTCAAGAACTGAAGCCATTGGATCACCGTAAGTGCTACACAGCAAATGCAACAATTGAATTATTGCGAGAAAAGTTTGGAGATTCGATTATTTTAAGAAATTGTGATATTGAGTGGCCTCAAAGAAGGTGTGATTAAACACCATTAGGCAACTTCCTTTGGGGTTATTTGAATTGATTGGTCTTTTCGAAACCAGACTCTCTTCAAGCTTTACAAGTCAATATTAAACGTGCCATTCATGACATACGACTTGATTTAGTGAAAAAGTGCGCGAAAATTGGGTTCATCGAATTCGTTCCTGCAGAAGAAGTCGTGGAGGCCCATTGAATGACGTTTTATTTAGAACTTAATTGTATCGATTGTACTTCACATTAAATAAAAAAAACTTTTGAATATTTTTTTAAGAAATCATATCACTCTTATTGAAAAACCTTGTATAAACAAATATTAATAACTTTAGTAATCGTTTATGATCAAGGTGGTTGTGATAATTTTCATTAGTGATGATTTAAAAAGTAATTTCGTTTATTATATGAAACGGCACATATATGTGTATACGCGAAACTTATTCATATTAATGCAATCTGTCTTATAAATATCAAATTGGGAGCCATATTGTTTGTCATTTATTTAAACTTAAGACACTTGACTAGAAGGATTGTGGAAAGGGGCGAAATTAAAATACAAGAAATCTTATGTGTGTGTGATAAGAGAACGCAATAGAGATGAAGGATATTATTTCAACATTACTTTATGAGATTGTTGGTTGATGAATACAAATGTTTAATTAAATGCCGCTATAATATCATCTTAATCACACTCTTTTTTGTATTTTAAGCACACTCAAACACACACAAATTCATACACACATACTTATAAACATACTGTTGAGAAGGTTAAATTCGTTAGCAACTCAATATGTAGAGTTTTCATTCTAAATATATTTTAGAAAGTTTGTAATATATCAGCACAAAAATACACTCCATTTAAAGTAGAATAGTGTCTAATCAAAGAATTGTTTTTGATTTATCAGGCTTACGTTCGTTTTCTCTAAATTTAGTTACTAATAAAAATAATAATTTAATTAATTAAAAATTAAATTTAGAGAAAACGAACTTAAGCCTGAAAAATTAAAAAAAAAATGTCTTTCACTAAATAAACATCACTCAGTTCGACAAAAATTCACAAGTTAAATGTAGAATAGTGGCAATAATATAGATATAAAATTTGCTTTAGGCTCGGTATGTATGACTGCATATAGAATGTATAACATACAGTAAATGGTTGTGGTAAACATATAATAGTTGTACACCAATCAAATTGCCGTTTTATAAGAGTCTATTTACTTACTTTCTTCACTTTATTAAAAATGCTTTTAATAATATTTTAATCTTACTTTAAATTTACTTTCAAATAATCATTCGTTGTGGTAGAGAGCAGAATATAGTTGAGGGAACAATGTCATGGTTACATAAACCATGTTATTTTTATATTTTCAATCTGAGTCCAATATTTAACATCATTAATGTAAAAATATTTAAAGTGTTAGTTTTATAATCGAACATAGAAATTTACAGCAGGAACTTTCTATTTCTTGTCAATGTATGCAAAATGTGTGTCTTGAATAGAAAATTACGAGAATGTGTCTCTCTCTACCATCATGACATGACGCAATACTTGCAGCAGTTACTTCAATTTAATGTATTATTTTATTCAATTCAATTTCATTACATTTGATTTCTTTTATTTTATATGTATGTGTCTATAAGCTTTTATCTGCAATTGATGACAACATACGGTTCCATTAGTATTTTCAATTATTTATTTCTTGCTGAAAACGTAGCAAAAAAATCTATATAATACAATTTCATTTAACATTTATGACCTCCTGCACACATCAGCCCGGATTCTTGTTACATGAACAGAAAGAAAAAAATTGAAAAAAAGGTGGTGTTAAATAGTTAAAAGAGGCTGTATTTTTAATGTACTCGTACTGCTGAGTTTGAAAAAAAAAAATGGTTTCAATGTTTAAATATTCTTTTAGGCTGGATTTTCTTTTTTTGTTGTTCTATTTTCCATCATTTCCTGAATTACATTTTGGGGTGCAAAATTCATGTTCCACCACCAAGTTGTTGCTATTTTGTACATTTTAAATTCAAATTGATGACATTTGCAATGGTTCAATTATTTAAATGTTAAAATCCTCAAATTACACAGAGATTAGTACTCGTCGAAGGAGTTTTATATATTAATTTATTATTTTTTTTTAAAAAACAATAAAAAGAACGTTTAAAAATTCGTACACAAAATTTTTTGGGGGTGGGGGTGAAACAAATTAAAATTAAATCTCATTTAATGTCTACTTGTGTGCAATTTTATGGGTTTTCTTTAGTAAATAAATTATGATGCTTGACGAATTTCTTAATCGTTAAATAAAATATGTATTCCTTTTTTTAGCCGTGAATTTTATTAGAACAAAAACATTAAATAAATTGATTTTATATGACTTTTAAAACGACCAATAAATTGTCGTTTTATTAAATGGCAATGTCTTCCTTATATCCTAAAGGGATTATTTTTATGTTGTCTCACACATGTACAAATGAGATGGAAATCGATTTCGAAATGGAAGCAATTTAAAATGCTCTTTTTGAATATGTTATGTTGTACAGGTCATTAGCTTAATAATATGGAGGGGGATCACTTATGTACTAATGGAGGCGGAGAGTGTGCTGATATGTGAAAATTTCATGTACACTTCACCATTCGGTTCAGTGTTAAACACCAACCCGACGACCGGATAAACAATTGTATTCGCCTAATCCCTCCAAGGACATGTTGATGATTTCCACACCCTTCTGCTGTGCTTTCTGGGAAGAAGGCTTATTGTATTCTCTAGACATTAACTTTGGCCAATTACCCATACAAATTATATGTTACTGCCCAATCATAAGACATGAAAGAAAGTAGGGTAATATGTGTTAGTCTGGGAAAAGGTTAAACGGTTCTTAAGGTCTCTGCCCTAGACCAAATTCGATAGAAAGTTAATCTCTAGGGGTTCTCTTTTTACGATTCACCAGTAACCATACACTGATACCACGTGTGCCGATAAGCACCACAGAAGATTGTACCGGGGAGTATATTAGTTATGTTCCTCACTATGCGATATGATGATGCGAAATGCATACTCTGTCCTATTGGAGATGGGTGTGCTATTGGGTACACTCCGTCTACTTGGGGACGGATATGCTGGCAGCCAACGCACTGTCCTCGTTGGTGGCACATTTCCGAGACGGGTTATTGGCGAGGTCTTATTCGGGAGTTAACTGTTGGACTTCCTTCAACCAATGATGAGCCTCTATGTCCTGTTGCAAGGTGTTTATGTATTGCCACCTGATGTAACCCTTGAAATCACAAATGTGTTCCCACAGGCTGACTCGGGCGTGGTGCGTGAAAACAGAAGATCACACTGTTAGTTAAGCCGTAAGGCAGGTACCAACACAAAAGTGTATCACATCTGCATCCGCTAATTATCGCATTACGATACTAATACTTGATCTTCCGCCCTTTCCACAAGGAGAGAGTGTGAGAGTAAGCAAGACAAATACATAAGTGGGGTTCTACAAACTTTTTTTAATACACTTTTCATAAAAATGTTTAAATTTTTGCCAATTAATATACGTTCCTGAAAGAAATATTTTCAAAATATTTGTGATGAAAAATTAAAAAAAAAAAACTAAATTTCTTTGTTTTCGAAATATATATCCATCAAACAATTTGCAATTATACATTTGAAAAAAGGTTCGATGATGAAGGGGTAGATCGCCAGAGCGTTCTACTATATCGGCTTCCTAAAGAGGAGACCCTCTATATGTATATATTTTTGAGGTTTTTTTTTTAGAAACAGAAAAAGATTTATTATTAGAAATAAAATGTTTTAAACATCATTAAAATTTCTGCACACGCAAATCCTTTATTTACATTTATGTGTCGTTGATTTATTAAAAAAAAATATATGATTTTTAAGAACCGAATTTAATTAAATATGGTTGAATTTATTTTTAACACGCCGAACATTATATCAGCGCAATTAAAACAAGATTTTAAAAGTTTCAAGATTTTTTAGATTTTTAATTTTTTTTTTAATTTTTTTCAAAGTCTATCTGGTGGTATATCAGTTGTATATACATATGTAAAATGTATCACATTCCATAACCTCTAGAGTATTGGTAGCCGAAGGCTGCCACCTAGGAATCAAATAAGAAACACTAGAATAAAGCTCAACTTGAACCAGATAGACTTTGAAAAAGTATAGTAAAGTTCCAACCCATTAAAAAATGATAAAAGGTGTAGTGTAAAAACATGTAATTCAGCAGATTCGATTAATGATAGAGGATCTTTAACTAATGTGATTGCAGCTGCCGTGGTGGCAGTGAGGTCTAAGCGGTAGACAACTCTGATGATGAGACTGTGGTTAGTCTCGAAACATCGATGTCAGTTCAACCCTCCGCGCAGTCTAATTTTTCTTTGTCTGTTCAAATATTAAGAGCCACTAGATTTATCTTTCTAATTTAAATAATAATTTAATTTATAACAAAATTATATTTAGAGAAAACGAACTTAAGCCTGAAAAATTAAAAATATCTTTGATTATATATCACTCAGTTCGAATAAAAAATTCACAACTTATTTTCAAAAACTATTAATCAGATTAGACGGGTTTTGGAAGTCAATTAGTCAACGGAATGGGTGTTCTTAGTCTAGAAATTGTGGGGTGGTGTTATTCGAATATAATTCATAAAAAGGAATCATAATGGATCAGATTGGGTCCACGTGTAGGAACGTGTTTCACATTACTCTTCCCAATCTAGATAACGAAATGGCTCGAAAAGTTTTCACATATTTCGTGAAAGTTTCTTCATGTATAATTAGAAGTTTAACTGTTTCCTAAAGATTTATATTTTTGGTTTAGAAAGATTTCATTAGAATATTTTGACATCTAATGGCATGCGGAATCCTAATTAAATTTACCGACCTTTGTCCTTGTCACTACAATATTTAGTAAAAAGCTTTTAAAAGATTTCATATAAATAATGCTTTTAACACATTCTATACGTTCTACCAGTCAGGGTTAAATATTTTCATAAAACAAAACTAAAGATACAAACTTTATAAAAATGAAAAGAAAAAACATGGTTTATATAAAAATCGATTTTATTAGACAAAATTAAACTGCATTTACAAGAGCTGACATCTATTTCTAACCGACATACATACACATATACAAGCATATTATCATGTATAAAAGGTTAAATTGGGATGAACATAAAAAAAATTCATTTTGATATCAAGGCTGCTGCATGGTTGGTACACGAGACAACCACACCAACATTTATGGCATTTATAGAAACAAAAGCAAAACCACGCACAGCCGCCATTGTCATCATCAGCAGAAACATGATCAAATATTAGAAACATTAAAAGAAACTAAATATAATATGACACAAAGAAAGAACAGAAAAAAAAAACAAAAGGATGCTAACACGGTGCTTTTGTTGCTCATCTACACATACGAGTACACACATATACATATTTTGAAAATATTAAATTATTTAACTTGCTTGTATGTACCCAGCGGGAAAAAGAAGGACTACGAAGGCCTCTGCGCCCCTTCTTTTGGATGCGCAAGGCCTTCTCGCTTCGTTTTCGCTCTATTCCATACTCATATATTTTTTACACACGATGTCATTGCGAAGAAGCCCTTCCGCATTCGTTTATTTCGAGAGTGATTCTGAAAGGCCTTATAATTAATGGCTTTCCTTTATTTTGGAATGTGTATAACAGGAAAAAATTTAAGTCTCTCTTTTTCTCTTCTCAGAGAAGCTAATTTGAAATGTGTTAAGAAGGCGTTTAATAAGGCCTGAAGCACAGGTAACCAGATATGAAGAAAACAAAAAAAATTGGACTTGGATCATATTTTATTTGTCATAACGAGACACCGTGAAAAAGAGACAACATTAGTGTGTTTGTTATGAAGATAAACAAAACGAAAAGCAAAATATACATACGTACATATATGCTGGAAATTTGCCAAATGGTGGTGGTTTTTAATTTACATACACACATGCATACATACATACTTGATAAATTCTGATATTTTGCAGATATTATAGTGATAAAATACAAACGATCAGTGAAAACCAACTTAAATTAATTAATTAATAATATTTTTAATGTGAATTAGAGAAATATATGGATATTTAATTAGTTTTGCGATTTATAATTTTAATTTGGATAGAAATAAAGCACAAAGAAAAAACGAAAGCTTGAGACTGTATGAGTGTATACAAACTAGTATGCAAAATCTTCCGTCTCGAGTCACTTCTATGTATTCTATGGCCTGAAGTTAGAAGGGCTTTTGAGTTTTCCCGCTGGGTATGTATGGTTGTATGTGCATGTTTTTGTTTGTGAAAAGTGTATGGGAGTGTGTTGGTGTATACTCGTATGTGTCTTGTTATATAAAACAAAGCATTAAGGTCAGGATATTTGTGGGATTTAGAAGTTTTATTTCATTTTTTTCACCTTCTGTGCAGCTTTACTGGTTTACACAGCTACAACTACAACTTAAACTTGGTTAAAACCTTAAGCTGTCATTGGTCTTTACCACTTACAGTGTGTCACAAATTAAAACATCCGTTACAAAATGAAAAGCTATTTTTTGGATAAACACTTTATATATGAAATTTTGCCATTACACAAGTATCAGTTATTTCTTTCACTGTATTTTTAGCCCACATACACTCACACGCCCACCCAACATCAGTCGTATTACGAAGATGTTTCTTTGTGGAAAGTGTGTGGCTCACGTATGTGTTTATTTGTACAACTTTAAGTATTATTTATTGCCAATGTCACGTATGGATTTCAGTTTTAGTTTTAGTTGTTTTTTTTTTTTTGTATTTTTTTAACTTTTACTAAATGGGAAAATAGTCTTGTTCTAGTTTTGTTTTTATAGAAATTTTTTTTCTTATCTTCTTTTGTCTTTTAGTAATATTATGATTTTTATATATCTATATTCTTATACATGTGTGTGTGCGTGTCTTTATATTCAGCAATAAATATGGCATTAGCATACAAGACATTAATAATTCAATAGGTGGGAAGGGGGGGAAATAGAAAACATATAAAAGTACAAAATCAAAGAGGAAGAAAATAGATGTAGAATATTTATAAGTTGTGAAATGTTAAGGTCAATGGTTCAAGTTTTTTTTTGTTTCTGTTTGGTTAAATCGAAAGAAAACTAAAAATCGTATTTTAATGTCTACGCAAATAGAAAAAAATTAGAGAAAAGGACAAAATGTTATTAGGTTTTTTTTCTTCTCGAAAAACAAGATTTGGGTTCAATCTCTAATCATAAATTTCTTTACTGTACATTAGTGTAGCATTGTTTTAATTCTTGTTAATGTGTTTAAGTGATGATGGCACAGCACTGGTCACTAAAATCTGTTTCGGCAGTAATTGCCACAGTTCCCAGCTAATGTACACCAAAGTAACCCGCCTCATCGGTTAGCAGAACCGTTGCCGAAGTAAAAAAAATATTAAAATGCCTGCTCATACAGCTTAAGAAATTGAATGCATCTAGTTAACATTAGAGGCACTACATAAGTAGGGGTGATTTCCTGAATGATTGCCCAACCCAGTTCATTGAATCAACGACGTAATTGTCCTTAAAAAATATCTTCGTTTTGAAAAGGCATGGAATTGAATCATTTTAAAAACAGTCTTTATGGAGGACAAAAAAAATATATAAAAATTTTTATAGAAAGCTTTATCTGGAGGCCAGAAAAATCCAATTGGAGTTCAGAACATTCCACATGCAGGCCAGAAAACTGCACTTGGAAGTATGGAAATTTCAACACAACATAAGTTTACATGAAAGTAAATGAAATACCGCAGGCAGGTGAAAAATCTATACATGAGTTTTAAATAACTCTATTTAGAAGTAAAAAAGTTTACATCTGACCATATGAAGGTAAAAACACCCTACGTGGGGGGCGAAAGAACTCCACTTGGAGGTAAGAAAACTCCCCATGTAATTGAAAGACTAAACACGAAGGTCAAAAAATTCACTGAAGGTCGGAAAATTCCACATGAAAGCAAAACCATTGAACAAAGATAAAAAAAATCTACATGATCAGAAAACTCTATATGGAGTTAAAAAGTCACACGTGGGTTGCGAAAAATTCATATGGTTAAAATAAACTCAAAAAACTGCACATGAAGATTAGACAGTTTTACATAGAGGTAAAAAAAAAACTCCAAATGAGCATCAGAAAATTCCACATTGAGATTACAAAACTTCCTATCGAGGTCAAAAAAATCAACATGATGGTAAAAAAAAACTCCACGTGAAGAAATTTGAAGGAGGAGGTAAAAAGCTCTTGCAGGGAATAAAAAATACTCAAATCATCACTTGCAGGTCAAAGAAGTTCACATGAATTTCAAATTGCTGTATGTGAAAGTCAGCAGAAAAAATTCGGTATATTCCTAAAAACACAAAATTTATTACTTGGCATTTTTTTTAATTATAGATTATTTGTGAAAAAATAAAAACAACTCAACAAACAGAAGAAATAAGTAAAATTTTTTAGAAATTTCAGTATCAAATCTTAACTTTTGACATATAATGAGATTTAAATTTCTATTAGAGATTCTCATGCATGTGCATGATCAGTGCTATCAAACATAACCTCATAATATGTGTTTAATCGTCTACTGCAACAAAACGATTTGCTTGGAAATATAAAAGCCTAAAAAAAAGCGTGAACGGTACACAAATCACAAACATTTTGCTGTGGTTCGTTTCAAGGTTAAAGAATATTTTACAAACATTTACTTATGCACTTCTTTGAATGCAATGAAAATGTTGAGCTTTTAAAATAATTACTTATTTCTTTATGTCTTAAGTCGCAGTTGCTTAATAAAACACAAATTAGATTCACTTTATTTTACGATTTGCCAACATTGGCTGGATTATTCGAAATCAAGGTACATAATTATTTTACATTTTATTTCAAGCAAAATTGCAAAAGTGTTTTTTAAAAGTTTGCGGCACATTTGACCTCAAAGTTTTTAATAGCATTTGTAATGACACGAATAGAAAGTCCAAAAAGAATATACATTCAATCTCCTTGCATTTCCCATCTTTTGCCCATTTAAATTTTCGTCTCTCTAACTATTTAGTTTAATTCGTGTTCAATTTAATTTTTTATTTCCCCAATTTAAGTTGTTAATTTTTAAATTAACTCTGCTACCGTACATTAATTTAAAGTATTTTAAGTTATAAAAATATATTTTTTTCTTTTGGCATTTTGCATGCACTTGCATTTAAGTTCCATATAGAATATTATATTACCACTATCACAATTTTAAGTGAAAGCTACTCATACTTGAACAACTCAGCTGCTACAATAACAACAACTTATAGACGCTTCAACTTTCTCAATTTTTTTTTCTGTGCATTGTGTATGCGAGTTTGTGAGTGTGTTTGTTATTGTTATAATATGTGCACCTCGATATCAAGAATGCAAAAAAAAAAAAAAAACAAAAATATATAAAATACTGAAGCAGAGTACTTTTAATATTTCTTTGCATAACTTAAAAATTAAAATGATTCGGTTAGAGAGAATAACTTTTGTTGAACATGTTTGTTACACACAAAACTAAAGTGGCAGTGGCACTATATTATCTGTTAGAACATAAGTGGGAGGGAGTGTAACAACTACAAACAAGTCTTCACTTTAATATGTGCAGGAATAAAGTGTAAGAGAATACTAATTTATTTCAAGGATATTTCAACTGCTTTCTTTTTTTGTTTTTTTGCTTTTTGGTTTCGTCAAATATCTGTGCCAACTTTTCATCTTACAAGTGGAAGAGTACAAATGTAGAAACAAAAATACATATATGACAATATTTGTTGACAGTATAATGCAATGCACAGTGGAGCAAATATTATAAGTAGGGTTTTATCAAGAACTTTTTCTATTTTTCCATATATTTCCGCGTCGAGTTATGTAAATGCAAGCACGAATGGCCGCCCAGTGTTAGTTGGTGGCATGAACAATATAGGACGATTTTTTCCACACATTCTGTGTTCTCTTTTCATTTAAAATTGTACACTATTGTGAGGGTGTGAAAGTGAGTATAAAAGCGTATGTTTGTGTGTGTGTGTGAATGCGTTCCATTAAAGTAAACTATATTTTATTTGTTATGTATGTGTATGTATGTCTTTAGATATGTAAGAATGCCAGTATGGATTTTACAATATGTCTACAATATGTAGATATTTTTTTATTATTTTATTTTATATATTGAAGGAAAGAAAAAATAAACTTATTTTTTAATGATATTTTTGACATATGCTACAGCTTAAATTTAAAACCAACAACATAATTTACTTTTGTCAAGTACACATGTTCGCGTATGTATGTATACATATACATATGTGTACGTGCAAATAAATAAATGTGAGCTGTTGTCCTTGAGTTTTACCCAGTTGATCCGATATTCGGAAAAACATGAATGAAGTTTAATACCGGCTAAGCACGATGAAACATGAGCTGGAACATGTACATGTTCCTCTTAGCGTCCCACTGTGTGTAGCCACGTTTCTTGTTTAAATTCGTGTTTCCGTTTAGGTTTCACAAATACCGAAAATTTTTTATATTTTGTGTTTCTAAACTCTATGTTGCATCGTTTGTTTCAATGCGAATTTTTCTTAATTCTTAATTTCATTTTGTTAAAAGCAGTCGTGTTCTTTTGGTTTTTTTTTTTCTACATGTAAACTTAATTTTGATGTTTCATTTTGGTCTCTGTTTTGTATTGAAAAACGAAACATATGCACAAACAGATGTTTCAGATCATGTTCCGTGGTGTGTGGCCGGTATAAGAATTATAGAAAGCATCATATTGAAAATATGTTCAAAATAATTAAAGCCAGCCGGCAACGCACATTGTTTCGTTGTTAGGAAAGGGCTTAATAGTAACAGAAACTGGCAGCACTTAATTATCAATTGCCATCCGTAATGCAACTTTCAGCAACTGGAAACGCAACTAAAGTTCGGTTGCCATCCATAATTAACACATTAATGTCATAGCAAACGCGTAATACCTGTTCATAATGTGATCCGTGCTATTTTTTGCAAAATATCAAAAAGTGTTACAGCAAATAATTGTATTAAAGTTGTTTTCTACTTATCGGCGTTGATTGCAGTGTTCTCATTTACTATATCTCTGCAATTTATGATTTTATTCCCCCAAAGTCACAATTCAATTTTTAAGGATTACTATCGCTTTCGTCAAACTCAGCGACATAAATTGCATCAAACATAAACTTAACTAATGAAAAGGTCTTAAGTTTTAAAATACCGGCAGGGATTAAGTAGTCTTGTCTACAAGGTAGTCGTCTTAATGTCACTGTAGAATAACAGGATCACCTTGATTTCAAGTGTAAATCTTTCCTGAATATATTTAAATCAAGTTTTCTGTACCACTAGATCGGTGATGCAAAAATAAACATCTGCTTGAGTTATTTTTTTTTTACAATATGAGAACTTTCAATAAAAGTAACAGCAAAATTTCCAAATCTCCAATTGGAAATTTTAGTTCCTAATCTCCAAGATAAACCTCCCCGATTCAAAGAAATATTTTCACGAAAAATTAATCAAATACTTTGGTCAAGTGGGTAAACACGTTCCATTAAGTTGATTGTCAAATACACTTCGTTTCGCTTTGATTTTGTTGTTGCAATTTCTACTAAAATAACTTTATTGTAATAAAATAACTTTTAATATATTTTTTTTTTGGTGAAAATATAAATTTTTTTGTAGGTTTTGCTTGTTAGTCAGTTACATTTACATTTTTATGATATACGACGAGTATGATTACGACGACATGACAAACAAGTTTCTAAATAAAAAAAAAAAACAACAACAAACAGTACACTTAACGACAACTGTTCTTCCTGACACATATTTGCTGCGATTTTTATTAAAAAATATAAAACATATACTTATACTACATACATATCGTTACCTTAATATAGAAGTGCCGTATAAATAATTTTTCTCCAATCGCGTATTTATGGAATTTTGATAGTTAACACTCTTCAGTAATTAATATAAGCAAAACACGTGGTTTGAAAAATTAATTATTTTAAGGCCTTTTTATAGTATGTTAGCGATATGTATGTAGATTTGTATTTTATGTTAATATTTTTTGTTCGATATGATGACTTTATTTGTCTACGAATAGGAAATGACTTTAAGCAGCTTATTAGAATGCAAATTCACGTTCGGCACTCGGAAATAATCGATAAAAATCCGTAATTATGGAAACTAAACACCAAACGTTTTCTTTAACATAAACTAAAAAAAAAGACATTTAATAAATTTTAGTAAAAAAATTTCCTTAAAAATAGTTATTATATTTAAGTATAATTCGATTAATATATAGAAATTTTTTTTAAATCAAATAAAATTTTCTTATAATAAGAAAAAATCAAATGTTCTTCAAAAAAAAAAAAAAAATCTACTTCATAAAATTTTTTATTTTATTTAAGTGCGCATTTTCTAAAAGTAAGAATGTTTTTTATTAAATTTAAGTACATTGAAATTATTTGTGAAAAAATGATTTAGGAAATGAATTACTCCTGAATAGTTCATAAGAACTTGAAAACTTGAAAAAACGTCTAACCTAAATTTAAATTCATATATTTTTTAAAATTATTTTTAGTTCATGACTTATTAATTTCAAAAAATTTATTTTTTGTTAATGTAAAGGCTGGGGCACATAGAATCTGTCATACGCTATACGTACTATAACTGACATTAACACAATGACGGATAATGTTGGCACAATGAGTACATTGTTAACAGAGAGAAAATCATTGAAAATTGATTTAATTATAAACTTTTTCTTTATTTTTTTTAACACATCATTAAAACTTTCTCAAAGCGAATAAATTTTAATTTTAATTATTTTATTTTTGAGCGAACAAAAAAACCAAAACAACGAAAAAATCAAAAAATAGTTGTCAAAGTACTCAACGTACGTTAAAAGTAAAAAGTTGCGCAACTTTGTACTTTGCGTTGACGGAGAAATAGTGTATGTGATAAGCTTCATAAGAAAACATGTAGTTTACCTTAGCTGTCAGTTGAAAAAGGCGACGTATAACATATGACGGATTTTATCATAATCTGAGAGAAATCACAGCATGTATTGACTTATCCTGCTACGAAATAAAGCAAACTGCTACGTAATAAACATACTGCTACGTAGTAATCATACTGTTACGTAAAAATAATATAATTTCATCAAACTCCAATATTGAAATGACTAAAAATTTTATATGTTTTAAGCTAACCATATTAACATTTTATATAAAATTACATTGGTGCTAAGTAACCATATAAATTTATGGAAATTGTTATCGTGACCATATTTTACTTAAAAGAAAATTACAGCAGTAATAAGATATCATCTCTTAAATAAAAAATACATCATAAAATATTTCATTATATTTTATTTCCCATCGCAAAATTGCTGAGGCGTTCTTTCATCTGAGAGAATGAACAAAAATTGTTTTTAAAAGCAGACAACTGTGTTTTTTTTTAACCATAGTTTGATTGTAAACAAATTGCCTAATAGCAATATAGTGCTTTTTACATTTTTATATGTATTATTATTTTTATATATATATATTATTATTATTATTTTTTTAACAAACATGGTGCCTGTTTATCTATTCAAAACAAAAGTCAGACTATGCCACAACACATTGAAGTAAGAGACGCAAAACTAATCATAAACTAGGGTGGTGTTGGCTGAAGTTGTTAGCGCGTTGACTACTAAGCAAACAATGACTTTGGGGCCTGGGTTCAAACCCTGGCCAGAGCAAGTCAATCAACATCATTAATATCTCTAATGTACATTAGTTAGACATTGTATTAATTGTTGTCGGACTATTCAAGTGATGAAGGCAAAGCTCTGGTCACTAAAAACTGTTCCGACAGAGATTGAAGCTGTTCCAAGCTAATGTACTACACAACATCGCCTTGCTTCGTCGGTTCGAATAAACATCGGCGAAGTAAAACAATTAATAAAATGCCCGCTAATATGGCTTAACGAAGTTAATGCGTTTACTTAACACCGGAGGCGCCTCAACACTGCTATATAAAAATAAACATAACGCGCAAAGCAGAGTTGTAAAAGAGTTAAGACTTCTAAATTTTCAACATCTATCTTCTCTACCCTATCCCTCTCCCTTAGTTCCGGCACAATGCACTGCATACGTAGGGGTCATCCCTGAGTGCTGGTCCTAGTAAAAAAAAAAAAAATATATTAAAAACAGCTTAAATGCATTGGCTTATTGGAAGGAACTCTACACTAAGCCTAGACTATAAACACATATTCAACAATGCGATTCTAAAACTAATCCAATATGGTCGGTCGTATGGAATACTTTATGAGTGCACTGCCTCGGCATCAAATGTGAAAAAATTTTAAAGGCGACTAAACAAAACTCTTCATATAATCACAGCGTCCCCCTTGTACGAGTATGTCAAAAAGATGAAGGGAAAACGGTTCTCGAATGATTTTCAAGCTTTTTTCTATTACAGGCAAGATACCTAATAGAGGTTTAAAATAACTGTTTTCCCAAATGGGGTTGATGATATCGTAATAGGCTTATTCTACTGTAGTTCTCGAATGATTTTCAAGCCCCATTTTATTGAATTGTCATTTGTGCGTAGTTTGATGATTTCACTATCAACCTGAGAGTGAGTTGTTGCACTACTCACATTGAAGCAATTTAGTCTCTTTCTTGTGAAACTTAATTATCTGCTGCAAGTTACTACTAGACTTTTCTAGCTTATAATGATTGCAACTATGCATATTACACGCTAATAATGTAGCAGGAGCAGTTTCTATACTTTATTAAAATGTTTAAATGCAAGGAATCTACATTGGTTGTCTGTTAACATGAACTTTATAAATTCTTTCCTTTCTTTATTTAAATAAATTGTAAAGCTTTCGATCACAGAAACTTATCAAATAAAATACTTATGAAAATGTAACTTTTTTAATGAAATCTGTATCGTTTTTAAAAGGGGGAAATTTTTAAATATTTTAACATTTTTTTTTTTATATAATTTTTGTTTTTGCATTTCATTCACTTTAATTTCTTTCCCTTTAAATGCTCTTTCCGAAAGTTATTTTCTATTATATTTAAAATGATTTTTTATGTAGAAACACACACACATACTTCGTACATTTCTAACAGAATAAAATAATAATAAGCTTCATTTGCATTTAAACATAACGAGTTCCCTAGAAACACATTTTTATTGTAGTTTTGTTTACTAAAAAGACCGAGAAATGAAAATGAAATGAAAAAAAAAAAACAAAACAAAAGTTAATATAAAACGCTGACAGCGTTGCCATTTTGGTGCTTTTAGGGCATTTTTTGGTGCTTTTTAACTTAATCAATACCCGAAATTTTGTTAAATACCCGTTTTTGAAAAGCGGGTATTTATAGTGCTTTTAAGAATTTCTCACAGTGCTTTTAGGTGCGTTTTAAATAATCAACATTTTTGACACTGAACCATTTTCCGACTATTCTTTAAACACACCTAATACTTTTTTAACCAACTGCGTATAATTTGCATCTATATTTTTATTAGTGCTCGCAAACTGTGTTAAGAGTTTGAATTCTAGAATTGCTCAAGCTTCTTTCTTTTTTAAATTCGTTAAGAAATTTTTATGATTTATTTGTTTAGCAGTGATCTTACTTTCAATATTAGTACATATGCTTTGATTTGTTTTTTACGCAAATTTAAGCAAGAAAGTGCCTTGGTTATTATCAAGCTGCACAGTTATTAAAAGTAGGTTCTTCATTGATGTTAAAGTTGATATGTGATAAAGTTCATCATCTAACCATGGCTTTCCCTTGGATCGAAAAACAAATACTTTTATAGAAAAGCTTGGGAAAATGATCCAGCTTTTAAAACGTGGCTTAGAACAGCAAAAGATGAACTAAACGCATATTTTATTTTTGTAATTGTGAAATAAAAGTTCGATAAAGCGATTTACTGCGACAAAGTCACACAAAAAGCCATAAAAAAGCAATAAATCTGTCTTTTGATCCACCAGATCCAAAACAAAATTAGGTTAGTGCTTTTGTACCCGATTTTTTTTTTATTTTTACCCTTTTTTACCCTATTTCCATGGGCTCACAGTGCTTTTGATGTTGCAAGAGTTGGCATCACTGAACGCTGATATAAAAAAACACAAAACTATCGTATTTCTTTTCACAATATTATTATTATTTTCTTACGCTCTTTCGAACTTGATTTCAACCAACAAACACACACTTTCTTATGCATGTTTATTTAGGACACATTTTAATGAGGCTCGCTCCTTTACTAGCAAACAATAAGGAAGAAACAATTCATAATGTCCTTTCCTATATTTCTTGATTTAAATTTTCCGATACATCCATAAACGATTTTAGTCAAATAAAATAAAGTTTTACAAGTTCGAATGATGTGAACAGAGAAAATAAACAAGAAAATGAAAGGAATATTATTGGTCTTGGCCTTGTTAAAATCAATTGTTGTTGCAATATGATTTCTTCCGTTTAGTTTTATTTTTTTTATGTTGTGGCATAATAAAAAAATTTTCAACAATTCCTTTTTAAGCTACAAGATCTTTTGCTTTGTTGTTTTGTTTTCATTATTATTTTTAATAACAATTTAATTTGTAACAACAATATTCGTTTACCGGATTCTTCACATAAAAGTTTTGCAGATATTTTCACTAACATCTAAACATATGTAATTGTTTTTAATATGAAAACATACACCTACAGACATATTATTTTTCCTTTTCGAATTTATTTATTTACTTTTTATTTATAGATTTCTGTTTTTTTTTTTCTTTAAGTTATCTAAGGCAATGATTGAATTTTAGCCTGAACCTTTTTGCCTCATTATTTTGGGTTTGTATTTTACTGATGAGAAAAGATTTGGTTATTCAAGGAGAGTAGAGACTTCATTTCGTATTTTTTTTTATTTTAGTTTGGTAATGATGATTAGACTGGCCATAGCGTTGTATAGAAAAATTAAGAAATGTTAAATCCAAAAGTTTTCGCACTGAAAAATATGTGGGGATAAAAATAATTATGCATATTTAATTTTTTTTTTTTTTTTTTTAGTTCCGAGTACCTCCGGGTTGAGCCCAAGGTTTTATTATATTACCCATTGATCACCCTTTCTAAAAAATTTTGTGACAACAAGACAAAGTGATCTAACGGTGTATTGATGTTTTTTGAAATGAAATTTTGTTAATAAAAAAACATTAAACTGTTGAAAATTACTTGATACTTCTGTTGCTTTACTGCGTAAAGACGGTGTCAATACGATCTTCAGATTAAATGCGTTTTTGTTAATTATTAAAAAATGTTAATATTTGATGTATAATAAATTAGTGAAAATTTTGCAGTTTCAAAGTAAAAGTGATAAGAGAAACAAGTGGGTAGTGAATAATAAGTAAAGACAAATTATATAAAATAAAACAAGAAACAGTTATAATGGCAAGCTCATCTAAGAAACTACGATCCGATTATGATATATTTTTGTTGGGAAAATGCGAAAGTGAACTGAAAGGCGCAAAGTTGCCTAATATGAAGCAAGTTCTTCAATTATTCTTTTATAAAACCCGAGTGCAAAAACTGCATGTGAAGGCAAGCATAAAAAATACAATACATTCTACTCTTGAATTTTGGAAAAAAGCAAATATTCCAACAATGACCGATATCAACTGCGTGAAAAAATTTAACTTACTTTATGCCGAATGGAAAAATTTGTCCACGAACAGATTTGGCAAATATGAAAAATATAGAAACGATGAGGAAGAATTCTGTGAAAAGAAGTCACAAGAAGTTCAAGATAATGTCAATATAATGTCTTTTTTATTGTTATTTTTAATTATTGCTTGTTGTTTAAAGATGATTTTGCGTCTGATACAGATACCTCAGAAAGTATTGTATACGAAGGCGTAGAAATAGACAATTCAGCTCCGGAATCCAGGGATCTAGCGGAAAAATCCATTTCGTTGATGATCGAATGTTAGCAAGCATGGATAAAAGACGCATCAGTGATAGCGATGCAATGCATTTAACATCTGCTACAATTACAGCCGTCTTGCGGAAGTTGCAGGAAATGAAACCTGACTTGAAGGACATAAAGGTGGAAGATTTCGTCTTTAACCGAACATCGTTTCAAACAATGCGAAAGGAATATCGCCGCAGACAAGAGAAACAGATCGTAGATGAATTCAAGGTACATAATTAATAATTAAATATAAATAAATATCTTGAAGGTAATTAACATAATATTTAATTTCAACATAGATTCCTGAAGTATGTGTCTTGCATTGGGCCGGTAGAATGCTTCCAGATATGAAAGGCAAGGACAAAGTTGATCCATTGGATCTCGTTATAATCGTTATTCAAGAAACTGGAAAAATATGAATATCAATACTTTCAAGAGTGGAGAATTTGATAAAGCAGAACAGAAAAACATAACAGCAGCCGAAATAGAGACGCACAAGAACTATTGCCTTGACGCGTTGAAATCTCATTATGTGCGAGCGAAGATTATAAGGAGTTGTTGCAACTTTCACTCATTTTTCTTGGTAAGGAAGTACCAAATTTTACGCAGTTGCGTTTGCCTGGCGCAAAAATTCATGCAAGGTTTATGTCCAAAGCTATGTGTATACTGCTATAAGATTTTTTTGCTTCGCGAACAATTCAAGATGACATCCTCCGAACTGAAAGGCATTCGAAACATTTGCATTTTCTTGACGCGTACTTATGTTTCGTATTGGTTCGGATGCGTTCACGCTGTATCAGCACCGCGCCAAAATTTACAATTCATTAAAGACGCTATTTCATATTTCGATCTAAATGTTTCAAATGCCTTATTGTCAAAAATCAAAAACCATTTGTGGTATTTATCCGAAGAGGCGGTTGCTCTTGGATTTTTCGATGAAATGAATGAAGGAGTAACCGAGTTAGAGGGGAAGCGAATTTTCCCACCGAAAAAAACTAAACACGAACTGATATTTTCATCCATTTCTGAAGTCTGTTTAAAAGTACAAACGATTAAAAATGAAAATCTTTAATACAAATATTTTCATTTCAAAATCATCTGATTGAATCGGAATACAAAGAAGGACCCATTTGCTTTTTCTTTAGAATTGCATTTAAATACTACAACAATTTTACAAATATTTATTTAATTTTCTTACAATGCAGCGAGGGAATGGCTGCCCAGCTCAACGACTTGCAGTTAGTAGTTTCATTTATAAACTCATTTTTCCATCCCCTGGATTTTCAGCATTTGCATTTAAAACGATATCGTGTGTGTGTGGGTGCGTGTGTATTGGTGTAACAACACAAACTTATTATTACATACATATTCCCACAAAGCCAAACAAACATATGCTTGTTTGCATATGTGTACATATGCTTATATGCAAATACGAGTACGTATGTATGTATGTTAATTTGGGTATGATGGTTTTATTATGTATTTTTTTTTATTTTTTCATTTTATATCTGTATTTTCATTATTGCTCGAATTATTATTATTAAAAAAAATATGTTTTCAAACGTGTGTATGAGATTTTGAATGTATTGTGTTTCTTTCAGACATGATTGGTAATGTATGTATGTGCGTATGTATGACACTGTACAACAGGGTGTATGGTGTGGAATGTATAAAAGTTTATGTAGATATTGTCCGTCAGATGTTTACTTTACTTTTCATTATACATACGATTGTTTGAATAAAACTCCACATCTGTCTTTTCATTCGATCGTACAGCAACAAATAGTGCGCATATTTGAAGACACAAAGGAAATTTTAATTTTATGAACTTTATGACATATTAATAATGGTATAATCGAGTGTGTACACTTTACTCTTGTGTGTAGTGAAATTATGCATAAGTATTAGTATGTATGTGTATAAAAAGGTATGTTCTTGATTCCATATCGGCTTTTATTAAGATCTTTAATGTAAAAAAATACTGCTAAAAAATCTTATTGAATTGTCATTTATTTGACAAGCAGATGGAATCCGGGTGAATTAATAAAGATTATTTTTTTTTTATTAAACTCTCATATATAATTAGGCATTCTGCTGTAACAATTAAAGATCAATTGCACTATGGGCGCGACGGCACTAAAATTTATGTTTTTTTTTTAAATTTTAAGAATATTTGTTTCAAACCGAAACATTAGAATATTTCTTAAGGTACGGTCACATATAACAAATCGTCTTGTATTTACATCTAATTAGTCATGATAATCAATGATAGCAGAGCATTTTAAATAAGACCACAACTTTCAGGTTTTTTCTGTACTCCATGCGGAATGAAAATATGCGGAATTTTCGTACCACATGGAATAGAGAACATTCCATAAAAAAATTAGAGAAGAATTATTTTCATTATAGTATTAGTGGACTGCAATCAATCAAGTTAATTCTTTGCGTGTACAGCTTTTCATTGTTTTTTATAATAATATTCAGTTCAATGCCTGTAAAACCAATTTCTATTCCGGTTTGACCTGAAATTTAATCAGTGAACGTCTCATATATATACTTAACAGATGAGCAGCATTAATGAGAATTGCAATGGCAATCATTGGTGAGTTATTTAGTAGTTCCAAAGTCGATTTGATTTACATTTACTTATTTAAGTACTCGCTGCACAGAGAAAACATATTAGTTGTGGCAACCGAATTTGTTGTCAACCGAATTGTGGCGGTTGCACCAACTATCATTCGTGTAGTACGACTGAATTTTCGGTTGCGACAACCGATAAAATTGGTAAACACAATGAAACCTTAAATGGAAGCTAATCGGGATTATTTACACGCATTTATATCCTGGAACACAATTGAATTGATTTTTTCAATACTTAACTAAATAATATTGTTTTACCGACTCATTTGAATTTAAAATATATTTTCGTCCATTATTGATATTGAACATAGAACTCACATGCTTGAAATATATCGCCCTAGAACAACTCAGCCACATGAGTATTTTAAAATCTACAATTATTTAGTAAATACTTATTTTACTATAATTGGTTATGCCAAACAATTAATCGGTTAGAATTATTAACCAAACCATATTCATTACCAATTATTAGGTTGTGCTCGCAATTTTACCATTTAGTAGCAGCAAAAGAAAGCATTCGGTTGACCCAAACAATTTAAGAATTGTCACAACCGATATTCATTTAACACAACAGATTTTCTGATATTCGATTTACACAATCTTTATTCTGGGTGCAACTAATCTAAATTTTTAAGATATTTTATAAAAATTAGTTTTGGTTCCGGAAATATTAAATCGACTTAATTGGCTTAACGAAATTAATTGCAATCGAGCTTAATTTAGTATTAATTAATTAGTATAAGTGTACAAAATTTTTTTTTACCTGATTTACTACTGACGAATGAGAGTTTTTTTCGAGTTTTTAAACTCTTTTTTTTAAGTTTAATTAAAAAAAAAAGGAAAAAACACACACACAATGTATTTAACCCACTGTGCATAATTCAATGACAATCAAAAAATATCTTCACAATTATTTTTATCTATAATATATGCAATAATACATTTTACTTTCATTAAGGGAATTAATTAATTTAATGAAGAACTTATTTTATATTTTCAACAAGAGGATATCAATTTATCAGCATCTTCTCTATTTACATGGTTTACTTGTTAATACTTAAATGACTTTTGCATTTTAAATGATTTACTCATTTATTTATTTGCAGCAAATATTCACTTTTTAAATGTAATTGATTATCTGACAACTTGTTTAAATTTTAATATTTCTTAAAAGGAAACAAAACACTTTTTTCTTCTAAAAACTTTTGAACTTTTTTTCTCAAGTATATTAAATCAAAAGACAATTTATTAAAATTTCAACACTTCAACAGATGGCTTGTGCAAATCCAGTATAGAGCAAACCAGCGATATATGAGCTATCTGCTGGTATTATTAGGAACAAGATCAGTCTGATTCTTAAGGTCTTAACCATGAGTCGTTATAACGCGATAAATCTATATGTTAAAAATAGTCGATTATTTTTTTACACTTAATCACGTAATTGTCAGGGAAATTCTCGATATTCACAACAACTATAAACAAGCGATGAGCCAAATACATATTAGAAGTTTTCTGACCACACACCACGACTAGATCTCTTAATCTTAAGCATTTTAAGAATTACCAAAATATATGCGTAAATGTCCAGCCAAAAGCGAGATGTCTCGCACCATATTTGCCAAACATTTGATCTTATAGGCCAATGGTGAAAAGTAGCGCTAGTTTTAGTCTGAAAGTACTCAAATCTTCTGATAGTTTTGGTTTAATGAATCACACAACTAATTGAACAAATGTATACTTATGATATTCTTCTATTACCAATAGTCTTATACAAAGAGTAGTGTGCCCTGTCTGCTATAGGGTATCACAAAGGGACCGAATCAACGGACCAAGGTGCGTCACGTCACAGATGTTGCGGCCCTCGAAATCTAACCTAATCTAACCTAAGAGTAGTTTCACACTTAAAGTAGTTGTATACTTAGATTAGTTTTATAATAACAGTAGTCTTATACGAGTACTAAGAGTAGTAGTCTTCTACTATCAATAGTATTATACTAGGAGTAGTTTTATATTTAGAGTACCCTGTAGTAAACTCGGGGCCACTTTTGTCTACTTGTTTGGTGACTTCTTACTGGGCTTATTGCTGACAGTTCACCAATTTGACGACTAGTGCTGACTTCTTGATGACATTGTCAATGATACGTCTACACTTTTTAGTTTGTTTTAACAGCTAGACTAAAATGGTTTGAATGTCTCCACTTGGTCCCATTAGAGCTACGTAATCACTATCTAGTCAACACTCTTAATGTTACTAGTATATTTTCAGTGACAATCACATGATAAATGTCTATAGCACAAAGTATTGTATGGGAGTAATATAGAGAGTAGTAATGGTGACAAAGTCAAAAGCGATTCAGTATAATTTCACTAACGACATTTCCTGCAGGGTAGCTATATAATAACAGTAGTCTTATATTTAGGGTAGTATTACGGGCTGTGCACATATTACGTAACGCATCGGGGGGGGGGGGGGGGGGGGTGGGGGTGTTAAAGATTTGTTCCGGATTGGAAATTTTGCACTGAAAATATATTAAAAAGCGTTACGGGGGGGTATAAAATTTCTGCAATCAGCTCCTTATGCTAAAAGTAGTTTTGTACTAACAGTAGCCTTATACTATAAAAGAAATTTTTGTTCAAAAATATACTCTGACATATATATTTTAAAGAAAACTTAAACAAAGGAAAGCTAAATATTCAGTGTTGTAGCGATAGTTTAGTTGCAGCGTTTGTTTATTGCATTCTTTCTTTTACGTGGTAAAATAATTCGGCTCCTTTTTGGAAAGCCAACAAAACGAAATAATTCCAACAAATTAAAGCTTCACAAATCAGCAGGCAATCGAAATGTTGTTTTGCATTTTGTTGACCAATACATCAGCTAATGCCTTATTATCAGATATTTTTCTTAAAATAAACTTTGTAAGCTTTAATATTCAAATTATAAGAAGAACTACGTACATGTTTTGCTCTGTTCCCCATCAAAAATAAAGTGAATAAATTGAAGGGAAAAGTTAAAAAACTTGTGGGAAAAAAATTATTCACGATGAGGGGAATTTTTTGAAGTGAACATTTTTTCACGTTATTATTCTGGACTGATTAAAATTTTTTTATGGAAGTTGTTCACGATTGCAATTACGGGAAAAGGGAAACAATTACGAAGGAAATTTTGTTCACGATAGGGGTGATTGTATACTAATATTTATACGAATATTATCATCTTAAGGTGGTACTACGGTATCATACTAAGTCTACCGACTAGTACTAATACTAATGTTATATAGTAACCCACTAATTCATTATTACAGTTATTGTGACGTTAATGTACGAATTTTTTATGGAAAAACTGGTTTTAATGTGCACTTTACCTTTATGAATTTGTTTATGAATTGCAAGGTAAGCCGTTGGTCTTATACTAAGCCTGTCGCCTTGTACCAAGCCTACCGCTAATAATAATGTGTGAAGCTGTCACTGGAACTTATTTAAATACAGACAGTTGTAATTTTCTGTTGCTACTGAGATGTTTTCATTTCAATGCAAGCATATAACTGGATACATTAGGGTAGTTCACATCCATTATAAAAAACTCCAGTTTAAAACGGAACATATCAACCGTAACATATTTTAAAAGATGCGTACACAACAAATATCAGGCAATTGTAGTCTTAAGTAATTCCCACTGTTTTAATTTTAATTTCGATACAAGATGTAAGTTTTATTAAAATTACTTATAGTAGGCGTTAAAGAATATAATATTTTGTAAAATTTTAATTTTTTACGAAATTCCGAAAGTTCTTCTTTTTAGTTTATTTTCAAGTTTATTTCAAGTTAATTTATAAGGCAAATTCATAACAGGTAGACTCTGCTCAATTCGCTTTGAAAAACCTTCAGTTAGTTTGTCAAAAAATATACCGAAAAATGTGTAAACAAATACAAGGGGCGAATCACGGCGAAAGTAATCACCTGGGCAGTTGAGAGTTTGTCTTGGTAAATTTATAAAAAAAAAAAATAAAAGAACCTGCTGTTGAATTGACTGGCCCTAATATATGAACTAAAGGGCTGCATGAAAGTGGTCATCAATGAACATATTCATATGTTCATTGACTTAAACTATATTTCGAATAAAAATCAGAACACCAAACAAACTATTGCTTTGTTCATAGTATGAGTCAGAACATTTTGTTTCACTTCGTTAACACAAAGAGTTTGTTCATTGAAACGATTTTTATTCGAAGTTCTCGCTCTCATCTCACAGTTTCTAATTAATACGCTATAGCAATGTTGCCAATTTGGTGAAATCATGTAATCTTTTGCATTCGCCACCCATGTGTAATTACATGCATATGTAATTTCAAGTTTTAGCTTTTACACGCATGTACGTATGTATGTATGTATATACTATTTAAATTACGAGCACTTGTAGTAAATCAAATTCAATATGTATTTTAGTTTGTTATTTGCATTTCTAAATAACATAAACCTTCAATAATCGTTAATAAATAAAATAAATCATTAATGAGTAAACTGTAAATTTTTTAGAGTTTTTTGCCTTCTTTTTTTGCGATTTAGTCATTGTGTATGTTTAACGTATTTCTTAAATGATTTTCCTTTTTCATACAACTGGCAACACTGATCTTTGAGAGCATATTGCTTTTGCATGAACATTATTGATATTTATTCAAGCCATGTTCGGTTTCACAATTGTAAATGTTCGTTCGCTTTTGTGTAAGTGAACACACAAACTTCATTACACTCGTCTCTTAAAACTATCGTGTGTTGATTGTTCTTTGTTCATAGTTATTCATCTGCATTGAATAGAAACGAATGAATAAAAGATAATGATGAAAGATTCATGATCATCATTATTAAGTTTCATGCAGCCCTTTAATATGTACATATCCTTGTCATGTTCTTGTCCATAACATTAATTTATGTACATATATATTTAATATACATATGTTTGTACGAACATATATAAAATATCAAATATTAACTATACAAAATCAATATGAAATAACTAGCGTAGACTATACCTGCGTACACAGGAATATACTCAAAGGACTATTTTGCTAAATATATATTTGACAATTTACATGATGTCATACGGGTATATTACATTTTGAATGTATTTTCAAAAGATTTCCTCAAGGATTTCAAACTATCAAGAGATGAGGGATTAATAGAGAGTTTAATTTAGGTCTTTATAAGTTTTAAAGCATATTTAATATTTGTTAATAAAACTAAATACATGCATAAGTATGTAGCTATGAATGTATGTTTGTATGTTAGTATTAGCATATGTGAGGCGTTTATTTTGAAAGTGGCATAAGTCATTTTTAGAAAAAATCGAGTTAATGGCAACACTAAATAAAATTGAACGGTATCTTTTCATTTATAAAAAAAATTGCAATCAACAAAAAAAGTGACTTATGCCACTTTCAAAATAAACGGCTCATGTTAAACACTACTATTGATAATAATGATATTGACAATAGCATAAATGTATTTTGTGGTTATTTGCTAAAGAGAACAAAAATGTATGTGTAAAACAAAAATAACTGAATTTAATCATAAAATATGGTTTTATTTAAAATTCCATACAATCGAAAGGAATAGAGGCAAAAATTTAGTTTTGGAAACAAACACAACAAATACGAACATACATACATACATACATGTCGCTCAATACATGAATATTCGTTAGTTAGTCAGGCATGCAGGTAGCTATTGTTCAGTCTTTTGGAAAGTCGGTAACAAGATAAATGGTTTAATAATAACAAATCTATTGTAACCTGTATGGTTTTACACATACTCACACACCCGCACACCCGCACACCAACAGACACAGATACATGCATACATACATTCAACCATATTAAAAAGGATAAAAACATTTTGTGTACAGTGAGTGGTTTAAGGTTTTTCTATGCAAATTTGTTCATAGAAAAAGCAAATGAAAAAAATTTTTTATTTATAACCACTAAAATAATTTACCAAATTCAATATTTAATAATATTTTTTTGAATTTTGTCTTTTTATATGGATTTAAAATACTTTTCTACAGGATTTAGCAAAAATTTTAATTATATTTGCATAAAGTATTAGTTTTAGATTATTTGTGAATACTGTATATCTGTAATAAGTATTTCACAATTAATTAATTAAATTTAATGGAAATAAAATTTGATAATACAAATAAATCTTCAACAAAATTTACAACATTTTTTACAAACTCAAAAGTCAATGACATTCACACTCTGAAACGTTTGCCAACAAAACAAAAAACTTTTCTTTTTTTTCTAATTCAACACTCAAAATAATAAAATATGACATGCCATAAAGTTGCAAATATTTGTGAAGAGTAAACAATTCTACAATTTAAAAGAATTTCCTAATAATTTTTTACTGACATCAAAAATTATAAAAAAATGTGAAATAAGAAATAAAAAGAAATCAAAATAAACTTCCTAACAATTCTACCATTTTTAATGACCAAATAGAATTTTGTTGCAAAAAATTTTCAATTTCAATAAAATTTCTCAACACTTAATAGATAATCTAAAAATTTGCTGCTTTCAATTTTAATTTTATTGCGATTTCGATTTTCTTTTGTCTTTTTTTTATTAGAAAAAAGTGTTTATAAAGAAATTTTCGTTTTTATTTTTGCAAAACTTTTCAAATTTAAGTTTCTTTTCAACGACTTTTCAATCTTGTATTGTTGCTATTATTTCTTCATTTTTTCATCTTTTATTTTGTTTTAATGTTATTTTACAGTCATGTTGAAAAAGCAAAAAAAAAAAAAAAAAAACAAATGAAAACAATACAAGCAAAAATCATAGAAAAGAATTCAAACCTAAAGAAAATCCAATCAAAAAGTCACAAAGTTTGCACATTTAACGCCTCATAAAAATGGAATAGATAAAAGTATATGAAGCCCAAGACAAGATGGAATAACACACATACACACACGCACGCATATATACAAAACATAATTTTGGGTAATCAATAAAGTGTGACGGCGGTGTATACAACCAATAAAACAATTCAAACAAACACAAGGTCAAATGTTTGATTTGAATCACAAAAATCTAAAAGATTTTTTAATACACCCACTCTGGTTGGATATAAAAAAGGAAAGGGGAGAGTTTTGAAACAATCTTAGAAAAAGCTTTTCGCTAATAATGGTTAATTTTTTTACGAAATACGATTAAAGTTAGTATTTCATTCGAAAAATTGTAGTGGGCCTAATTTTTTATAAATTTTGTTCACCATATTTGTCCCGTGACTGGTAGTGGATTTTTTTCGAATCAGGAATTTATAAATCCCCGAAATCGCAGAATGCTGGTTCGGAATTTTACATCTTTATAAAGACACAAAAAAGAAACACGTTCTAAATTTAACAGCCTGTTTTTCGAAAATGAATTTTTGTATACGTTCTCATAAAAAACGAACGAAACCACTTTTACGTTTTTATAAAACATTCATTTTCATGTGAGTGACGAAAAAGCTTTATTTATTTTTTCATTGTATTTTTGGTTCTTAAAAAATGAAAATATCTGTAATAACGATAGCAAATGTCAAAAACAAAACGATAAGTAAAATGCTATCGTTTGAAAAATTCACACAATAATAATAATACGTACATAAGTATTTATGTATGAATGTATTTAAAAAAAGTTTGAAACATATGTATATTATAATTGTTTTATATATTTAAATATACGGAAAGTTTTATTTTTAGGCTCCATGAAAAATGGCCCTGAGATATATATTAAAAATCGATTGACTTTATAGCCACAAGTCTTTTGGGGTATGTTATTAAAGTAGTCGAGGAATACATACTTTTTGAAAAGATTTATGATAAGAAGAAGAACTTCAAAAATCACCCCAAAGTTTCGGATTGAGAAAAAAAAAAACAACTCGAATTTTGTGACCCAATTTTTCTTATATCTGAGTGAATTTTTTTAATTTTTATATATTGAAAAAATTTTTCCTAATTTTTTGTTAAATTTTTATTAAAGTGACAAATAATACCGAAATTAAAAATGGCCCCAAATAAAATAACAAAAATTGTAAATTGCACTAAAAGTTTTTATTTTTGTTTTTAACAAAACCTTCTGGGTGCCTTTTTCATTGGTTATAAACCAAATGATATATTTTGCTCTGATAACTAAAGACTCCCCGAATAGTTGGTATTCCGCCGTATTGCAGATTTTCTCCACTATTTAATTTTCTGAAACGAAGATGCTTTGCAAAGTCAGCATTCCTGTCATTCGGCCACAAAATAGTACATAATAGAACAGTGTGAGAATATGTTTCATTTTTTTGCGGTCTCAGTGCACTTGAGGGAGTTAATTTTTTTGTGTTATAGCTCGTTCAACAATTTTTCCATTTAAAAAAACAAAATAAATTATTGGACCATTTTTAATTTTTTGTTCGGTGCTATTCATAATTTTTCAGCTTGTGAAAATTTTTCAATTCGGGCCATTTTTCATGGAGCCTTTTTTGAACTCAAGATTATTTTTTGTAAATAAAAAACATTTGATTTATAGAGTTAACACCAAACACAGTACGTTTATATGAGAAAAAAAATTTAAATTTATGAAAACGAACGCATTGGCAATAATGTTTCTTTACGAAAGCAAAAAGCTTTATACATGTCAAAAGTGAATAAACGAAAGCTTTCTAACATTTTATAAGATCCAAATTTAAAACGATATCGTTACACAACGAAATTTCGTGTGAGAAGCCTTTTGTTTTACAAAAACGGGCTGTAAGTATTTCATTATTAGTTTAATGGCCCGCCCTAAGATGTCGATCGATCGATTGTGCTGAAATTTTAAACGAAAAAGAACTGATTTTCGACCATCTAACCATCTATTCTGTTTTCATTTAATTTAATTCAGTAAAAAAAAAAATTTGGTAAATAAAATCGGTTATTTGTAAAACGCAAGTTAGTTTTTTCTCTCGTCTAGAAATCCAGCGATCGATATCTTTCGATATCGGGGGCCAGGCTGTAACTACGTGTTGTGATTAAAAATTTTAATCCGAAATTTACTTGAATCAGTTCCAAAAGCAAATAAACACTTTTTAAGCTGCCTCTCTATTTAAAACCAAAATTTAACAAATTTGTTGGCTTTTATTTGTCGATATTAATATTCGAATGTGACTGAGTGTTCAAAGGCGATGTGTTACAAACATGCGACACTACACAGAGCCAAAACTGCATAATAGAATCAAGAAGATTTTCTCTATGAAACTCTTTTAGGCTAAGGGGTTCCCAGCAGAAAGAAGCGAAGATTTTTTCGAAGAGATTCCTTATTGTTTTTATGTGGTAAATCTTATTAATTTTTTCAATAAGGAAAACACATAAAATCAAGAAGAAAACTTGTTATTTACAATTTTTTTACCCAGTTTCAGTTATTTTTGGCACCAAAAAAACAATCCATAGAGAAAAACTTCTTGATTATATTAGGTTTTCATATGAATTGTAAATAAAAGGGATTTCTTATTGATTTCATTAGGTCGTCTTATTGTTTTTTTCAATACGGTTTTCTTCTTGATTTTATTAGGTTCCTGTATGATCATGTATAAATCATCTTCTTAATTTTTTTAATAAAAATATCTTCTTGATTTCATTAGCTTGCTTGTTATTTCATACATATAAATCAACATAGGAACAATTTTTTCATAATTTTTTTGTGCTACAATAAATCATCTTCTTAAACTGGCTGCTAACATGTATACTATAGTAAGGTGTAGTAGTGCGGTGGTTAGAGTGACAATCTACTAAACCGAAGTTGCTTGCTTCAACTCCCTTAATACGTAAGTTTTATAAAAATGTTTTCATCACCTCTGCATCCAGATAATACAAATACATGTGGTAAATAAGCATTCGGGACGTACCATGACGTTCTGATGACATCAAATTTGTATTTCCTAACATCACAGCAGAGAAAACAGTGCCTAATAAATACCTAATCAAATAGAACAAAATTAATAAGATACGAGTATCTCTACGGATTTTTTTTCAAGAAGGAAATCTTATTATTTTAATAAGGAAAACCCTTTTTGAAAAAATCAATAAGAATGCCTAATAAAATCAAGAAGAAAACCTTATTGAAAAAAACAATAAGAATACCTAATAGAAACCATAAGTTTCCTTCTTGATTTTTTCAATAAGGTTTTCCTTATTAAAATAATAAGACTTCCTTCTTGAAAAAAAAAACCATAGAGATATCCTATTAATTTTGTTCTATTTTATTAGGTATTTATTAGGCACTGTTTTCTCTGTGTAAGTTCAATACCAATAAAGTATAAAAATTGAAATGAAAAATTCCCGATTGGGAATTGATTCAAGTATACAACATGATTGATTTTAGGTAAAACAAATGTGTGCGGCTTTTAATTGGTTGCCTGAAAATGTTGGATATGGATTCATGTATCCCAACTAAAGCAGCTAATTTTCGCAATAAATTTAGGCGAACTCTTTTTTGAAGTAATATTTTTTTTATGCAATAATCCGTACTTGAATCCATCAAAATAGGGCCTTTTCGGAAATGCATCACTGTGCCGTATCTGATGCGCATTTGTGATTAGTTTGCTTAGCTGATACAAAACAGCACATGCAGACCCTGATTTTCAGAACGTACAACGCATCAGATGCGGAATACTGCTGTATTCCAAGTCTCATACGTAACGATTTAATAAAAGTATTTGTTGTGTAGGCTCACTTTTATTGTGTGAAAATTTTATAATTTAATTTTAAAATTTCTGAAAACTAGTTTGAGTAAAATTTTTTCAAAAAGCATTTTCACTTTATGTGGGCGTAACACCGCCCACTTTTGTAATCACTGTCACGAATTGTCAAGAAAACTTAAGGCGTATTTAAAATAACAAAATATACTCAATTGAGAAGGGTTATTTTCTTTAGGACCAGCAATGCATTGTGCCAGAATTTAGGGAAAGGGATATGAACCAATGGATAGATGATAAAAACGTAAGAGAAGGCTTAATTCCTTTAAAACTCCGCTATAGCGCGATTTGTTAGTTTTTAGAGCATTGTAAGGCGCCTCTGGTGTTAAGTAGACGCATTAACTTTCTTAAGTTTCGTCAGCTGGCATTTTATAAAGCCAACATTGCCGCATACACATAGGGTCCGCAAACACACAAAGTGTCAAATTGCATTGACAAACTACAACCAAATTATTTTGTGTGTCGGTCACTTGACACTCATGAGTTTGATCAAAGGGCCGTTGCATAAAGCAATTGAATAAATCACATTTTAGTGCCCCATGCATTTGTTTATAAATATAAACATTACAAAATATCTGTTACGCGCATGTATGCGCTGGTTTATTTTTATAAATTACTGTTGGGACTCACGCCGCATGTCCACCATGGGAAACTAGAGGAAATGCTTTATTTTATTTAATCATACATCTTTTATTTTCCCTCTTATGTTAAGGTACCCCTAAGAATTATTATTATGGTTAGTATATAAGACAATGTATTTTAATTTAAGAATTCAAGTAATAATAAATCACGCTTAGGAGATACAAGTTAGCTCTAAGTAAAAGTGCTCCTTATAGAGCACCTACTAAAACAAAACTAAAATAAATTGTTTAATTATTTAAACCATTACAATTGTTTTACTTCGCCGACGGTGTTGCAAAGTTATATCAATAAATCTAAACTGAGAGGAGTACGGTCCAGTCATACTAAATTTAAGATCGGAGACATTTTGTTTGCTGGGAGCATACGAAAAAATGAAAAATTATTACAAAGTGAAAGAAATAGAAAAATGTTAAGAAAAAAATTAAGACTTAATACTCATATCAATTTATTGGTGGTTGCTGTGAAAATTAATATGAAATTTTCTTTAGTAGAATTTATTACAGTGTGGGGGAAAACATATAAGTGATTAGAAAGTGGTTCAAAATTAAATTATTTTGTACAGCCAAATTCTTAAAAAATGTGAATTGAATTTTCAACAATTAAATTTGCTGATAATTTTTTATCACTATTTTTTAGGAATTCGGCATCAATTATATTGCTGCATATTTTTGCATATATTGCTTTTAATAGCATATTTTTGCATATTATATTTTTGCTTATGAAAAGAATTATTTATGTTTTCTTGCCGTTTCTGGGTTTTTGCGTTTTGATTTCTTTTCCTACGGGATGGCATATCAGATTGTTAAATTCACCAATCAAAAACACGGCGGAAGAGACTGTCATAAAATCATATTAATTTTTTCGTGTGTGAATTTAATTCAAGGAACGGCGCCACATATACCGATAAAACAGTATTTCCTTTTATATTTTTCTAATGTTGTACTAAAAACATTGCTTATAATTTGTTGTGAACTTTAAAAAGTCATGTCATCACATAAAACATTCATGTGAATATAAAAACAAAAAAAAAAAAAAAACATGAAAAGAACACAAAAATATTAATCATAAAAAATATTTCTACGTATCTACAGGATTTAAATTGTAATCTGATGGTGTTGGTTGGGTGAGTGACAAACAAACGTAAAAATAACTATAAAAAGCATATAAATTTCGAAGAAGTGACAAAAGTCACATGAGAAAATAAATATTTACAACACTAAAGACATCGCTGTTTGTTTAGGTTGAGAGTAAGGAAAAAATTATATTTTTGTTAAAGAACTTGTGAAAAAATAACACAAAACAAAACGGATATGTACAAACAAATAACAATCTCAAACTTTAATATAGCACACACACACACACACACACACACACACTCAAATGGCCTTAAGTAGTAATAAGAAGAACACTTGTTTGAATCTCAAGAGAAAACAAGAGAAATAAATTTGATGTGATATTTTTTCAGTTGGTTGTAATCAGCTTTACAAAGTGATTTTTGTTTCGTGTTTGTTGATTTTAAGTTCTATAGCTCAGCAGTATGAAGCTCTTATTTGATAGATATTGAGAAATACGAAAGTTTTTCTACACATTCTTAAAGTTATTTATTTAAAACATTCTGCCGTCTATTTGCAGAAAACGATTGATGACGATTGTATTTGTTTGCAACATAAATAGACGACTGAAAATTTTTAATCGCGAGCAAGTAGTTAAAGCTTGTGGAAAACTACATTTTATGGAAAAAATGGATGATCAGAAACTGAAGATATAATTTAATTATAATTAACAACAGTAAACTGTTTACATTCATATAATATTTTCATTATCATTCGAAAGAAATTTCTTTCATTTAATCCGAATTGATGAATAACCCTACAGAATTATCTTCAATTATTGCTTCTCTACATAAGATCAATGGAAGCCAAGATAAAAACCTCTAAGCTCTATTTAAATTTCAAACTCCATCATGTTTTGCAATTATAAGAAAATATTTAAATTTGTTTTTGTTTTTAATATAAATAAGAGAACGACATCGACTTGTCGACAGTGTGAAACAGGCCGTAAATTTAAGCTATCGACGTCCTTATTCATCGCTGCTAGTATTGCCCGTTCAGCAATCCAATCGAGATTTTTGTAACTTTGTGCAATGCCATGGAACACTTTGCTGATTGCACACAAAATTTCATACAAAAAATCAATTTTCGATTTTTCCAATTTTCCGACTTTTGCGGAGAGATTTTCCAATTTTCCGCATTTCGCATTTTCCTCAATTTTCCATGATTTACACTAAGAACTTTCTCTTTTTTGATTTGGAAAGCCATTAAGAAATAATTTCACACAACATTTCATACAAAAACTTGATTTTCAATTTTCCAACTTTTCCGGAGGGATTTTCAAAAATTTTCTTCCGTAAAAACCTTTTCCTCGAAAATACGAACAACTGACAAAAAATTTTACAGAAATCGGCCCAGCCGTTCTCATTTGCTATACATTTTTACACCATTTTTATATACGAGTACATATACATAATAGATATCTATATATTTATATATTGTTAAATTGAAAATCTTCTCGAAAGTTAGCATCCATATTTTTGAACGTGTTAAAACGCTAAACCCTTAAATATATCGACTTAAAAATAAAGTGACTTATGCCACTTTCAAAATAAACGGCTCAATTGTGTTCGACCCAAACAAATTTTTATGCCACAAGTGATGTTCGAACAGATTTCGTTCAAACCGAAATCAGATTAAATTATCAAATTCATAAAATGAAGAGTTCAGAGTAGATAAAACATAATTCTAATGCCGATTATTTTCAACAAATCCGGAGCCGATTAACTTGTCGGAGCCACTACCAATCACTGATAATTATAATTAGTACTCTTACTGCCGATTTCACGATGTCGAAAGAATTTTGAATTTTATTTTCATTCGTACAAATACATTTGATACAAAAACAAAATTTTAGAATTTGTTTTTGCTTCAAATGTAATGATACGAATGAAAACATATGGAAATTTTCTTTCGACATAGTGAAATAGGCAGTTAATATTTGCTAAGGTGAGTGCTGGCAAGCAACGACTAACTGTTTCAAAAGTTTATAATAAATAAAAGTTCTTATACATTTTAATTTATGGATTATGATCTCAGAAATCAAACCGAAAGAGATTGATTTAAGTACAATAAAAAATATGCCAAAAAATTGTCAATGTAAGAATAGATTAAATTTTTAGTTAAGTAGTTCTCGTATTATATTTTCAAAAAAAAAAATTCTATATAAATTTGTGGCAAGAAGGAAAAAGTGCTTAAGTCGAGATAAGCTAATAAACGTATTCTTTATATTAAAAAGTATCGCTGGGTTATGTTTTTATTTATCTGCTACAAAAATTTGCAGCTTTTTTTCTTTTACTAACTAATTATCTCATATGGTTTGACGGCTTAATTTTCCTTGAAAAATTTTACATTTCAAATTGCATAACTTTGTTATGGGTGGGCTGAACTGAAATCATTAGATTTAAAAAAGGAATAATCATCTTTTAGTAAAATGAAAATAAACGTTAATTAGCCCACTCACACATTTAAATGTGCTTTTCGACAAAACTCTAAAATATGACTTAAGCAATTGTTCCGTATTGTCACAGATATAAGAATTGCAATTAGTTTCAATGAAGGCACCCAAAGATGTATGTAGTGCTAAGAATGATACACATAAACAATTACGGTGGTTGTGTAGTGCTTTCCGTAAAGGTCATTTTTCTGTTCTGCCGTGTACGTTGAAATTGTAATTGATGTTGATTTTTCTCTTGTTCTTTATAATATTAAAAGTAGTTTAATTCTGATCCAAAAGGAATCACCGTGAGTTTAAGGTCGAGTTTTTTTTTCCAAAACATACCCAATTAATTTTTAAAATTTTGTTATATAATTTGACGAAAAATATTTATTAAATTTATATTTTTAAAAAAATTATTTACTTGTTATGGGTTTGCTAATCTATTTGCTGCATTTCATTAGCGACAAAATACTAACTCATCAGTAGATATTTACCACCATGCTTGAAAAGTTTTCAAAATCATTTGCTTATACACAAACTCTTCAAGTAAGAAATGAGAATTACCAATGCACAAGCAAAACAAATTAAAAAACTTCTACAAACAGCACAACAATAAATTTTTATTCGATATAAATCTGTTTATTTTTCTTACATCTTTCCTACAAAATTAGTCTATGTTTGGTTTATAATGAAAGAATTTATAAATATTTATTTAATTTAGATAAAAGTAACTTAATGAATTTTTATGAAATGAAAACGTTTAAAAAGTTTTAAGTTAATGTAATCTTTCCTTCTTTTTATTAATAATGGACAAACATATTCTTGCTCTTAAACAGTGGCACAAAAACATCAAATGTATTTTGTGATCCCTTTGAATAGATTATTACACCTAAAACTTCTAACAGAGGAATAAGACACACACGCGCAAATACATACAACAAAGTAAGGGGTGATCCATTTCGAGGTTCCCTACTTTTTTAAAGAAAAAACACAGAAAATTCAAATTTAATGGAGAATGTTTATTATTATTTGAAAGAACATTCTTTGCCATTTATTTTTTGAAGATTATGTCTATAAAATGTTGGCCGTTGCTACGCCGTAGATGGTCCATCCGTTGATTCCAATTTTCGATGACTCGTTCGAGCATTTCGACTGGTAACTGGCGAATGGCACGCGTGATGTTTTCCTCCAAGGCCTGAATCGAAGCGGATTTGTCCGCATAAACTTTAGACTTTACATATCCCCACAGGAAAAAGTCTAACGGTGTGATATCACACGATCTTGGTGGACAATCGACCGGCCCAAAACGTAAAATTATGTGCTCACCGAAATGTTCTCTCAATAAATCCATTGATTGATGCGATGTGTGGGAAGTGGCGCCGTCTTTCTGAAACCAAATGTCGCCGAGATCACGACCTTCAGGCATCAAATAGTCGGTTATCATGGCACGATAACGGTTGCCATTGAAGGTTACGTTCGCACCGGCATCATTTTTAAAGATATATGGACCGATGATTCCACCGGCCCACAAACCACACCAAACCGTTGTTTTTTCTGGATGAAGTGACAGTTCTTGAATCTCTTCAGGTTGCTCTTCGTCCTAAATGCGGCAATTTTGTTTGTTTACATACCCATTGAGCCTCATCGCTAAACAAAATTTGCCTCGAAACACTTTCCTCACAGAACGTGAATTTTCGTAATAAAGTTGAAGGATTTGTAAACGTTGTTGCGGCGTAAGTCTTTCCATTATCAAATGCCAAACAATACTACACAAAAATAACATGACAGCATGACACGACTCACACGTGATCTGTCAAAAATGGCTATTGAAAAAAGTATCTCTACTTGGATCACCCTTTATATGTATATAGTGTTTGTGTGCGTGTCTGCAACAAATATGTCACTTTAGTTTCAACAAAAAGGGTTAAAAACAATTTTGTTGATAATATGAAATATTCATATCATTAATTATTTTTCTGCTTAAATTTGTTTTAGCTTTTACCAGTCAGTTTAAGGGTGTATGTGTGTGCGTGTGTGTGTGTTAAATTCTACAAAATACATCAGAAAATATTAACAAGAGGATAAGATGGGTAGTAGAGAGTGTAATTTGTAAATATAGATAAGATATGTTTTGTGCTGTTTGTTATCCATTTGATACACAAAAACATACAACATAAAAATTGTGTACTCAACATATGACATTTATATTAAAACTGCAAAAAAATATATTCGTTTGTATCATATCCCTAGAGAATGTATTAAAGTTTTAACAAACAAACAAACAGGCAAGCAAGCCAGCAAGTACTACTGAAAAAAGAGCTGAGCGAAAAAAAGCTTTTTAGCAAATTGAAAAAGTTTTTTATGTTTGTTTTTTAGTTTTTGCAATATTACATGAAATTTTTTTTGCTGATTTTTGTACACCCTACATTACAAAAAAAAAAATCGGTCATCGAATAAGTTAATAAATGCATTTATAATTTATTCCAAAAGAGATTTCGGAAAAATTAAAAAAAAGGTTCCTCAAAAGAAGGGAGAATTACTAAAATTCAATAACGATACGCGAATGGAAAGGTCCTTGCGATTTCAATTTTTATGAAAACTGTAGTCGAAGTTATACCCAATTTTTGAAAATCCTTTCGGTTGAGTGAAACGTATCTTCAATTCGATACAACAGAATGTAACACCATTTACTTGCTTTCATCTCAATTTTTATTACGAATATTAAAATTTTGTTCCATTTACATTTGCTACAGGTTGTAGTACTTATTTTTTCTTTCTCTGCACTAAAGTAATGGAAAATGAAAAAAATAAAACTAAGTTTCATCTGTTTATTTTTTCTTCTTTTTTTGTAAATCAACATACTCATTATGATGAGCAACGAAAAGACTTCATTTATTTTGCATATGGGAAACTGCAAACTACCCACGATATAATAAAAATAAAAAAAAAATTTTCATAAAGAGCAACAAATATAAGGATTAACATTTTCTAAACATTTGCTTTGTGTCTTGTTTTTTTTGTGTACTTTTTCGTTTTTGAATTTCAGTCCTTTTGGGCTGCTTTGCTCCTTTCAAAAACAATATGTTTGTTAAATGTTTGTAGCATCTACTAAAGAAATAGTTTTTTTTATTACTATTTTCTCATTCCCAATTTTATTATTATAAAAAATAAATCCATTTGTATTTCTATTTTTGGGTCAACAAGGATATTAATGTCTCAAGGGCTTATGAATGTGTATGTTTTCACTTTTTTTTTTTGTGAAAAATAGCAGCAAAATAGAAATATATATTTACAAGAAAAAAAAATCAGGAAAAATAAACCTACAAAATCTAGAAGTATCAAAGGAAAAACTTCTAAAGGAAATAATATGCAAAAAAAAATGAAAAAAAACATATAAAAACCTGTAAAACGTAATCAGTTCTATAAATTACAACTTAAAAGGAACGCATGGATACATACCCCTTTATTCAAACCCATGTCATTTAAGTTCTCTCTTCCACTCTAACACTTCCGCTCTCACTCACTCTCTCTCTTTTTTTGTTTAGCCTGAAAGGCTTGTTATAAACTGAAATTGAACACTTTTCATCAGCTCAAAGGTAAACGATAAATATTGAAAGCTTCTAGATGTGTTAATATTTCAAAGGCTTTAAAACTATTGCGAGAATTTATGTTTCAAGTGGAGACAGAAAAATTAGGAGGCATTTTAAGCTTAAAAAACCATTTAAATAATATTTTATTATTTCAATTTAAGTTAAAAAATGTTGCAGTTAAAATTTCAATTTCTAGGGTTGAACTTTTTTTCAAAAGTAACAGCGTAATAATTTCTATAATCAATCAGAGAAAAAAAAAATCATGGTCAAGGATCTTAAAGCTAAGGGAAGCCCTTGTAAAGGATTTATTTGAGATTTGTGGCGCACATATTTTCAATTACTTTCGATATAATCATGTGTTGGCCACAAAATTATTGTTGAAATTTAAACATGTAAATAAAATATTTTGTCATTTATATTTTCCATACAAGAAGAGTATGTTCTTAATTGCCTGTTTCTTATATATGAAAATAATTAGATTGAGAGCTCTTCTGTTAAGCACCAGCTTTCAGAGACCATTTGAGAATTACAAAGAATAAGCGAAGTAGGATTTATGTTGTTAATACTTTCAATTCAATCAGTTAGTTTTGACGAGACTTGTCTAATTTTTGTTATTTTTTTTCTTCCCTTCCCTTGCATCCTTAAGAATACTGAACATTTTTGTTAATCGGGTGCCTACTAAGGAATTAAAATGTTGATTTCCCTAACTTTTTTTCTTATACAATTATGACATTTTATCTTCCAATTTATTTTTTTTAACTTCCAAACCAAAATTGCTACCAAATTACTTGATGCTAAAAATATTTATTGGAAAAAAAAAATTATCGAAAAATTGTTCACTCAGGCATGTAGAATTTTGTCGAGCAAATATTAAACAAGTTTAAAAATAATGTTTAACAAACAATAATCGATTTGTTTGGTTATTGTGAGAACAAAAAAGAAATGGGTACAACACACATGAACATTAAATGGTACAGTGGGATGACTGATACAAAAATCTTATAACAAACAACGAAAATATGTGTGATTTTTGTGTAAAAGTGTATGTAATCCAGTCACTTGTGTAACTGATTTAGATGCTGGGTTTACTTTCCAAGCAGTTTATGTTTGCTGAACTGGAACAAGAAATGGTTGTTGGCTGGCAAGTATGACCCACTGATTTGACCTTTTGATTTCCATATATGAGAGCTTCCCTTATTATATTGTAAACTAACCGACATTTTTCTATCGAAAAATTTAATAAATAGCTAACCTCTTTATTACATTTAATTTTCAATCATATGACAGTGTTTGGTCAAAGCAACTTCAACATGACATCAGTTAAATACTATTGTAGTTTTTGTTAAATTTAGCCCTTCGAATATGAAGTTATAATAAAGTTAATAACTTCAATATCCATTCATGAATTTAATTTAAAAATTTATTAAAAGAAATAAGAAATTATTTCCACTGTATATTAAAAATACATTAAATAAAATTTTATTGTCTGTATGGTTTTTATCTAAGAAACATGCATGAACATAATTGTTACGCAGCGGTAGGAAGGCATAAGATAGCCCTCTTAAAGGCCTTATTTAGCTGATACATATAATACTATAATGTTTTAATGCTTTCTATAATTAAATAGCAGTTCCTTGAAATTCACATTGAATTGTAAAAGTTATTTAAAAAAAAGACTTTTAAAGACCACTTCAGCATTTACACAGCACTTGAATTCGACGGCTACTGCGATTTTAATTACGAACAATATTCGCTACTTGAATCTCAATATGAAAAATTAAAGCTGCGTATACATTTATCACATGTTTGTCGAAAAAACGCAACCAAGAAAGACACTAATAATTTAAGCTGGAGTTACATACCACGCGTCCTACGCGTCACGCGTTCTACGCTTTTTACGCGTTGTACGCGTTGTACACTTTTTTGAAATTCAAGTTACATGCAACGCGTTCTATGCGCCAAACAGTTCGTATTGATCAGCTGTTGTTCAAGTAAAGTGAACTTGTTTACTTATACATACATACCAGTTAAATAAAGTAAATTGTTTTGGCAAAAATGGATAGTGAAATCGATGTTTTAAAAGAATTAATAGAATTTATTAATTGCTCTTCCATTTCGCACACAATATTTTACACTTGTTTTTAATAAACATGCAATGGAGATGATACAAACAACTTAAAAGTTATCGATAATTAAATGCAAATTTTGTTGATTACATAATTGTAGTAAAATGTGCATTAAAATGCATTTTATTATTGTGTTCAATATTTACAAGCTTAATTACAAAATATTTTTGTATATTCAGCACTTTTTATGAAAAAAAAATTAAACAATTTATCCACGACACAAAAATATTTATCGATAACATTGGAAATTGAATATTATTTATCATCCATGACTAACAAATACAGCTGTGTTTATTTATATGACGCGTCTGACGCATACAAAAGTAGAAAGTAGATCTACTTTTCGCGTCGCATGCGTCGCGTGCGTTCTACGCGTCGTGCTGTGTAACTTATCACATGCAAATGCACTGATTCTACTTTTCTGACAGACGCATGAAACGCGTCGACGCGTATAACGCGTGGTATGTAACTCCAGCTTTAGTTCCTTTAATTCCAATATTCTTTTAATTTTGGGTTCGCACTTTTTAAAAGCTGCATAAAAAAATTATTTTTTAGAATAATGAATTTTATTTTGCAATATAAAAACCAAATTAAATGACACTACTCGTATCCCTAAGCAAAACTAGTGGTTACGTTTTTTTTTTTTTGGACAAATCTATATATATAAAACAAGATGTGTGTATCTATGTAACGTACTCCAGAACGGCTGGGCCGATTTTGATGAAATTTTGAGGGAATTTTCAGAATATTCAGGCGGGTGACACTGTGAAGTCTGAATTTTTATTCTCGGTCTGCGGGCGGAGGGGCGTGGCACTATATATATATATAAAAATGAATGTCTGTCTGTCTGTCTGTTTGTTTGTTTGTGCTTTATAGGACGCCAAACCCTTGGACCGATCTCTGGAAGGAATAATAGGCTATATGAAGTTTTGATTGGACAAAAGGGCGTGGCACCACCCATATAACCCAAAAATTTAAATCGCCATATTTTGGGCATTTTTTGATCTACGTCGATGATATTTGGTACATATGGTATTGGCATAATGAGGAATACGTACCAGGAGAAAAGTGGGTGGGAACGCGCCCCTTTTTAGGAAAAATAAAAATCGTCTTAACTACTGGACCGATCGTCATTAAATTTTCACAATAGGATATATAAATACTTTTAATTTTATTTATAACGAGGGGGTAGCAAGCACACCGGGTTCAGCTAGTATTAAATACATGTAAACGTAGCTTAAGTAATCCAACGAACAACTAGAAAAGCAAATCCCCAATGGGAGAAAAAACCACGACGAAACTAAAAAATGAAGCATCACTTTTGGAATAAAAAAAATCGCATAATAAAAAAAGAAAATTGCGAAACGAAAAATAATGCTAAGAGATATATGTAAATTGGCTTGCAAAAATACATTTGAAAATTAAAAAAAAAATCGTCAAACATAAATCGTCAAAATCGTCTAAGCAAAAAAAAAAACAATTACAAAATTAAAAGGAAGATATAGATAATTTTCGTATGTACTATAAAACGTTTTACAGCCTTAAGTTTCAAAATAATTTTTATTTCATTAAGAGTTTATTATAACGTGAATTTCCATACAAAAACCTTTCCACAAACCTTTAATAATCTGATAATATTTTTTAAAACTAAGTCAGTTAGTTTTACGCGATCAGTCCCACAATACCTTAGTTCGTTATGTGTAGCACTGCAAAAGGGCCCTATATATTATGTTTTACCTTCACATACTTGTACTGCCATTTACAGTCACACACTCGCATGTAACATTTCAGATATTAATGTGCTGGTGTCATATGTTACCAACCATTTATTACCATTTTATATGATCTGTTTTTTTATCTTGTTCTACAACTACTACCCATTGTTTTCTCCATTTGTGGCACATACCTGCAATGAAAACAAAAGGAGAAAATAAAGTGGAGCATGAAAACAATTTGTCAGTAACAAAATACTCATACATACACATACATACATATGTATACATGCTTACATATGGATGTGTGTATATACTTATGTTTATAGATATAAATTCTTATTTGCCAAAAGCTTTATATCTAAAATACAAACGATAATAAGTTGAAGAAATAAAAACTCATATGCATACAAAGACAATAAATGAAGAAATAAATATAAAATCAACAGAATGTGTCCTTTTGTTTTGGTTGTGTTTTATTTTCAGTCAATAAAAACAACTAGAAAGGGGTAACTTAAGGGTAACATTAAAACAAGAGATCAATGTTTTCGAAAGTCATCATTTGGTCGATTAGATGTCACAGAGCCAGAGGTGGCAGCATATGAAGCAAATAAAATTTGGATTGGTTTTTATGATAAAAATACAGAAACACAATTACAAATTATATATATTGGAGTGTAATTTTAACGAGAATTGTAATAAATATATTATATCCTTGAAATAAAACTGCACAAAGTGCTAAATGGAAATCATTTACAATAAATACCACTGTTTAGAGTATCCGGCCATACATCGTTTAATCGTACTATTAAACAATGGGAATTCTTCCAAAATTTTCTAGAATAGTGTTGATAATTAGTTCTCACACTTTGATTACGAATGCTCATGTATATGTATATTAATGTAGATGTACTAATAAAACTTTGTTTGTAGTTCAACCATGCTGCGTGCTGCGTATAGAAATAATTTTTTGTCATGTGTAAACAGAAACGTGTATATCGTGCTTAAATAATTATATACTATAAACATTTTCTTGAGCACAACCATAGTTTGCTTATAACAAACTTAGCTTGTTTATACCAACCATACTTAGTTTACAAAAGCAACGGTGTATTTCAAAACACAACCATAGTGTGTTTATAACAACCATAGCATTTTGTCTATAACAACAATATAAAAACAATAACTTGTTTACAAAAGCAAAAGTATATTTCAAAACACTATAATCACCCTTATTCTATAAGGAGTTAGCAACAACGTCGGCAATTTTAAGGCAACATGAATTGAACACAACGTCAATTCTAGTTTAGTATTCACTAACAGTATTGTGACGATGTTGACTATTTATCGAATTATACAACACAATATCTAATAATTGAGTCAGCTGACATTTATTTGACTATTTTCGGTAAAAGATTTTTTGAATAAATAAAACTTTTTTGCATACATTAAAATAAAAATGATTTTTCTTCTCGATTCTGACTCCAGTGACAAAAAAAAAATAAATAAATTAACAGTGGAAAGAAGACTGCTTAGACAGAAGTCTTGTATTTTTAGCTTGCCAGATGAGAAGTTAGTAACAAATTTTAAGCAATAATTTCCCAAGTAATGGATTTTTGTATCCTTTTTAAGATTTAAAAGTAATTTTCGGCTCAATAGAAACCATATTTTAAAGATACTTAGTAGGAGCGATTTCGCTGCGAAATCCTCTGGTAGTGATTAATTCTTTTCAAGTTCTTGCACAAGCTTCTCCAATTGGCATTTATTTGTTATTTAATTTTTTCCATTAGTTTATTTAAACCAAAAACACAACAAAAATATATAAAAATACCAAAAACGAAGAATAAAAGACAACTTTAACATTTTAAAACACAACACAATGCAACGCAAGACAACACCAAAAAATCTCGACGACAAAATCGAAGGCTATTACAGACAACATCCACATCAATTTTGCTTACAAAATACCAAACATATTTAAAAGTTATCGATAAATGGCAATATTGCCACATAGAATACCATTGGCAACAAAAGATAGAAAACGGCTATGTCTTTTATAGCCGTTGCCATGTGCAATAAGGGTGAATGTATGTACAACAGCCACATATCGATTAAAACAACCATAATATAGTTATCCATAGTTTATGAATTATATGTTTTGCGCTATATTTTTTAAAACATCTTTAACAACATACTTGTTATAGTTTAAACGAGATCAAGGCTAAACAACAGTAAGTAGTTCAAAAAAACTTAAAAGAAAATCAGTTGGTTTTTCCAACTCTGACTTGAATAAATTTTATTTCCTTTTAGATTTCAAAAAATAAGATAATTCGCATGCAAACACATATAAACTCATTTAATGACGTTTACATTTTCTACATAACATTAAATTTAACACTATTATCAATTCGAATAAGCAATAAAACAAATTACAAACATACACAAGTAGTTCTACACATACACATCCATACACACAAACAACCAAAAACATTAGCTAAAATATATTTATAGAGAGTTGAAAAGCATGATTCAGTGTGTTATTTCGCATAAATTTTAATGTTTTTATTTTTGGGTTTTAGAAAATAAGCAGCACACATATAAGCATACGTATGTATGCATGTGTATGTGTTTTCTTTCTTTAATTTATTTTTATTATTTAAAGAAACTTCCTCCAAATAAAATCGTAAAAGTTAATAAAAACGAATTGACCTTATTTGAAGATTCTAATTCGTATTCTGATTCTGATTAATATCTGTTAAGCATAGAAAACTTTTAACGAGAATTGTTTTATACGAAAACATGCTTAAATTTAATCTAACAATATTAGGAATTAAAACGAAAATATAACTTTTCCTAACTTTGAAAGTTGATTAAATAAGATAAGCTTGACAAAAACTATATAAGGGAGCTTTCATTAAGCGCTTTTAATCTTTAAAGATAAATAAAACAAAGTGTATGAAAAATATCATCGTTTGAAAGCTGTTGCCTTTAAGTGTGGAATATAACATCGCTCAATTATCCGCTGCGATTTCTCTGGGTGGAGCTCATCTGAAATATCTAATTTTCCATGAATCTGACACATAACTCAGCCTGAATTTAGCCGATAGCCTAACCCAGGCTTTGAGGACCGCTGTGTTTACTGGCTTTCTCGTATACACCTGCGATTTAAAACAATCCCACAGGAAAAACAACGAAATAAAATCGAATGATCTAGGTGGCTAGTTCGCATCACCTACACGTGGGAGGACCATGCCGTAAAACGACAGGTAAAGCGAGAAAGCGAATTATAGCTTATTGCATTAGCAAAGAATGACAGGGTAAAGTAAAGCGATAAAGACAGAAGGACCATTTTCGAGAAAATGACCAATGTTCTTTTTCAAATATAGTTTTTTTCAAAATTGCTCAATAATTTCTAAAATTATAATAAGTTTTGTTTTTGCTTCTTGAGATTCACTTAAATAAAAAACATGTGTAGTTTTTTCCAATCTATATATTTCGAACCATTTGGTTCATCTTCAGGATCTATAAAAATTACACAATATGTTTTTTATTACATAAAAATTAATTAAAATTAAATTAAATTTAAAATTACCTATGTATGTAGCTTGACTGTTTATGTTAAACAATAAAAATTTTTTTTCAAACTATCAAAATAATTTATGAATAAAATTAAAATGAATACTATAATTAATTAATATTAGATATTAAATTACAATAAGTATTAATATAATTTTTCTTATCACTTTTCTCATTGCATGTACATTTTTCATACTTGACAATAAGGTTAACTTCATGTACTTGCAATTTAAATTTGTTCTGTTCAGTTTTTAGTATTTTAGCATTTTCAAAATCAAATTGATGTGTATTTGATTTTGCATGTTTGGCCAATGCTGATAAATTAACCTTTGTATTAGAAGTTTTGCAATCTAAAATGTTCTCTTGATAAAAGATTTTTTTTTTTTTGTAATTCTTATCATGTTTACGAAGTAAAAGAAAATCGTTAATACATCCGAAAGTCACAGTACAATTTGTTTTTTTTTTTTTTTTTTTTTGTTCCATCGTGTAAATCATCACAAAGAGGACGTATGATTGATTTAATTTTGTAATAAATTAAAATACAAAAATCACTCATACGTCAAGGAGACCATAAATAATTTATGACATTTTAAATATGAATGCGGATTATGCGATTTTACATGAAGAACGTTCATACATAGTTTTTTGTTTATTTCAAGAAGTGAAATATTTCCAGATTATTTAAGGATCAATAATTTTCGGGATTCTCTTGAACTGCATTAATTACATAACCGGGGAGAGCTTTTTCATTCGCATGGAAATTTCCTTAATGTACTAAAAATAACTGCATTGCATACGAAATTAAAAGAAATCTTTTATCAAAGATTTAAAAAAAAATATGTTTAAATAATAGATAAAATACAACTGCAACTAAAAACGTATTTATAAATTTAATTGCTAAACTTGCAATTACAATTCCATGTTATTAATTGCTAAATGGCAGTTGAATATTACATATTTTATAATAATTGCAAAAATTCGAAAGCACCATTTAACTAACCCACATATAAAGTGTTAATTTCAAATTATTATGCGCACTTTAGTTATTACTTGTGTAACACAAACAACCATAAATTTTTAACAATAATTGTTATTTGCCATTTGTTAATGCTAAATTTATATAAATTCAAAGCATTTCCCTTTATATTTACATTTGCTTAATTACTTTCGCACACACACACACACACATACATAATAGATTTGTAAAGTCATAATATAAACGATTCAAACATTAACATTCATTTGAACACCACTTTACCTAAGAGACTCCACGTTAATGCGAGGGTTAGTTATTATGGTACGTTAAATGCTGAAAAAATTAAATGCGAAAAAAAACAATATTTTAAATATGAATACTAAATAATAATAATAATAATATCTTTTGTTCTAAAGAAATACATGTTGAGCTATCGGTACTATAGTTTTCAAGGAACGTAATTTTAGGACTTTTTTCAAAAAGTTCAAAATTTAATCATTATTGCAAAAATATTGCATCAACACTATCAATTCAACACTAAAAATTATTAAAATTATTTCCGAACAGCAAAACAATTATGGATGTTGAAAATTGCTGATTCCAAGAATTTTTACTGTTTTCTAAGTCGGTAGCAGTGAGCTGCAACAAGTATGATCGAGCATATTTAAAAAACACCAACTCTGTATATTTGTTGGTAGACAATTTTATTTCGGAAGTCAAAAGTACAAATATGTATCTGTGCATGTTTCAAACTGTGACAAAAATATAAATAAAAATTATTTATTCAAATACGAGTACAAAATTACTTCAAAGGGCACTATACATTGTCAAAACGCTTGACATCAAGCGTGTGTACGTGTGCTTGACATCAAGCATACCTAATATCTAAATTTTTTGATTTTTCGTCAGTGTCACACATACAGATTGTGAATGAGTATACGTCAGCACCTACCATTACGGTTTATCTGACGGTGTACTTAAACACTTAGTGTAGATTAAGCGTTCACTATCGCCCCTGAGCCACCCCACTCAGGAAACCCGAAGGCATCCCCGAGGGGATGACAACAGGTAGCAACTTCTCAGACATGACCAAGGCCCGTCATGTCCAAACACCTTGCTAAAGAGAGCGAGCTACCCAAACTCTGGAATCCTGTTGGTTCACAACAGCACATAGAGGCTTCGCATCGGTAGACACGAAGTCCGCTAAGCGAGCATCAGTCTTTAACCGACACCTCTCCCAGCTTTTGGTAACAACCACAACCACTACGTGAACTCTCGAAAGAGACCTCAACCAACAACCGGCCCATGGGATCCTGTAACCGGTATAGTAGAGGAGGACTCTACTTCCCGGTTTAAACATTCCCCCATGTGGGCTGCCGGCCCCGTAGTACCAGTTCAAACTACTGGTAAAGTTTCGAAAGGAAATCCCAAAAGGGATTAACTTTCTATTGGTTTTGGTCATGGGCTAGACCTTAGGTACCCTTACACCTTCTATGTAGACTTATGTGGCAAGCCACTACGTTCATTATAAAATATATGCACATTCCGTTGCTCTCTTAATTCAGAGATTGGTCCGAGCATATAAGTTTTATGGGTAACTGACAAAACGTTATGTCTACAAAAATCAGTTACCCTATACCCCGGGGAGTATTGCATCTTGTTGTTGAGAATCAACAAGATGAACTATCTACCCCCCGGGGGGAGTGTCACACATACAAATAAATACTGATACAACTTTAAATGCTTGATGTGATTTTGACAAATGTATTGTGCCCTTAACAACTGAATAAAACACTTGTTCCGCCATCAACACGTTGGCTTGGATTCCAAATGAGTTTCATACTCTTAACGACACAGTCAGAACATTCATGTTAGCAAAAAACAACAAGTGAATAAAACTGAATGTTTGAAACGAACGGTTGCGTAAACAAGTGTTATTTGCTTTCGAACAAAAACGATTAGATCATAAAAATCAATATGCATAATAAAATATGCCCGAAAATTTACCACTTGTTGCATATGTCTGGTCGGTAGCATAATAAATAAAAATAAAAAAAACTTATTTTAAACCCTGTATTCTTTTGCACCACAAAACTTTTCCTTTTCCAATTGACAAAATGAATATAAATTTAAAATTTCTGAAAAATCGGACAATACTTAGAGGACGCTAGAAATTTACGACTTACGCTGCAGCTTCAGATTTGTCACACTATAGATTGTAGACACACCTCCAACTAAAAAATAAATTACATCGGAAATTTAACGCAATAATCAGTTTTGAACTTCAGATGGCCATAACTCGGAAAATAAGGATCTTCGCCAATTTGTTTATTTCATGTATTCTTCTTATTTTTAAATTTTCTATTGCTCGATATACTAGATTTTAACCGTAAATTGATAAACGGACTTAAAAGTCAAAATTTTTAGCCACCTCCGATCGGTCCAATATTTTGTAAGCAAAATTTTCTAAATGAAAAGAGTCGGCCTTGTGAATACAAAAAATAATATAATTTTAAAATTCTTATACACTCTTGAGCCAGTCTAATAATACACTAAAAAGAATTCTATATCCTTTGATATTTCGTACTTTTTTATAAATGGAAGTCAGATATAATGAATAAAGACGACGCGAACAGTTTTACTACGTGCTTAACTTTTTACTTTTTATAGTGTGAGAATTAAAATTTTCTTAAAACAGAATCAGAAATAAATAAATAAAAATCATTTGTTACGACGTTTGTCTTATTAAATGTTAATTATACATTTCTGTTCTATTCAATTACAGAAATACCAACAACAACAACAATAACAACAACAATAGCAGAATCATTTGTGAAAAATTAAAATCAAAAGCTAACAACGTTGCTGGCAATCTGTAAATAAAACAAAGAACTGGCGCTACAGCGTGCCAGGACAGCTTTAACAATAAAATGTTAAATACAATAACCGAACATACTTTGTTTTTAATGAAAATCGTGCAATTATTTCAACAAAATAAAATGGAAAATATTATATAAAAAAAAATATCCATTAAAGCCAAAGAGAGGAATAAATTTCAAGCTGCTTAAGACTAAGACGAAGTAAAAGTTAAGCAGAATTAATGATTATTTGAAATTAAAGCAAAATTTTAATGACAATAAAGTCAAAAGACATCAAGAAGTGAGATCAAACCGTTTCGTTTGTCAGCAATTTGTTGTAGTTGACTGTTTTTTTTGTTCTTTCTTTTTTCAATTTTTTACTGTATTTTGCAAATGAAAAATTTTCTAATGCTTAATTGAAAGAGAAAACTAAGGACATCTATATTTCTTTTAATTTTGTATGCCGTTTTGTGCCAAGATTTACGTGAAAAAATTTAAAAGAAAAGAAGCGAAAAAAAAACCAACCAGAAAAACCAACTCTAAACCCAGCAACAAACATTCAACGAAAGTGATATTTTGCTGAAAGGAAAAAGAAAATATTGGAGTTAAAAAAACACACCCACACACATTTACAAGATTTTTTTTTATGAGCAGCCAAAAGAGTAGAAGAAACGTGACTTAAATTTTGAAATAAAAAGCAAAGAAAATTTGTCAAAGTAACCAACGAACCAACCAACCCGCTTTAATGAAATTCCTGCTCTCTATTTCAACTAATGAACATCACGTTGAATTAATACGATAAGAAAATAAAATTTTTATTTAAAATTCTGCCGACATTTTTCTTTTCACTTTGATGTGACATTACAATTACCTGCTAACCTACAAAAGAGGGCAAGTGGCGAGACATTAACAAAATGTTAAATTCAAATTAAGAATTAACAAAAAAAGCCAGAAAAAAAACAAAATAAAACAAAAAAACCAAACTGTCAAATTACAACAATCAGAAGAAGCTACAACAAAAAGCCAGAGCATTGCGACAATAATCCTGTCACTGTTAGCAAATTAATCCTGCTTTTGCCACCGACAAGAAAGAAAATAAACAAAAGAAAAACTGTGCTCTGAGCATTAACGAAACGAAACAAAACATAAACATGCCATTCAAATGCCAAATTTTTCAAACAAGATTGACGTTTAACAATAATGTCGTCTTTGCAAAAAACTGTGATTTTAGATTAATAATAATTTTATGTGTTTTAAGCGCCATATTGCCGCCAGTCATAAAATGTGCCAAATTAGAAAATCCTCAAATCAGACTTCTAATCAATGATGACGATTTGCTGCAAGAAAAAACCAATATCCATGAGGCAAGCTCGGCGGCAGATGCTGCGGCATTACAACACGACAACAGTGGCGAGCATTTCAATTTGTATCGCAGTGAATTAAAGCGACTGTCATACGAGACGATACATCGCATTTTGAGAGATGAAAATGAGCCCAGCTATCGCAGAGAGGAAACCGAGTTGAGATATTATCAAAAACGATCACCCAGCTACGAGGAGAATCATCAGTTAATTAAACGTTCTGCAAAAGAGAAACCCCTTGAGCTTGATTTGAGTCGACAAAATTTAAGTCAATTTTTTAGCACTCCACAAATTCAGCAACGTTTGAATTTAGTTTCTCTTCTAGATTTATCATATAATTTTCTCAATAATTTAAATATTTCTTTGCTGAATAATATAACTTCTCTCGGGACCTTAAATTTGCAAAACAACAGTTTTACCAGCATACCGCTTAGCCAGCACACCACACTAAGAACTCTTAATCTCAATAATAATTTGATAAAAAGTTCAAAGATCAGTTCCAACATTTATTTGCGAAATCTCTATCTCTCTGGCAATCTTATAGAGAACTTATCTTCCATACAACTGTCGTTGTTAAAAAACTTGGAATCTTTAGATATTTCACGAAATCGATTGAAAAATTTGGAATCATCATTCTTTATGCAGCGTATGCATAATTTGAAACATTTAAATTTGGCATTTAATCAATTGGGCTCCATATACCGTGAAACGTTCTACAATCTTTTAAGTTTGAATACTCTCTTGCTTTCGCACAACAACATCAGCGATATAGATTATGAGACATTTTTGGCTCTGCCAAATTTGCAATTTTTGGATTTATCTTTTAATAGTTTACAAGGCAAATCGATACGTGCCCTACAGGGTATAACGGGTTTGGTGGCTTTAAATATTGCCTTTAATCCAGATATTGGAGCATATATGCAGGAGTTTGTTGCCTCTTGGAGTCTTAAGGAGCTGGATGCTAGCGGTACCGGTTTATGTCAGATACCAGCTGCATTGGCTCAATCGGTGAGATCCTTAAAGCTGACACATAATTGGTTGAAGGTAAGTGTAAAAACGTATAGTTTTGTTTTTAATTTTTATTACTCTGTCATGTTATTTCTCTATACCATGCAAAGCTGATTTGAAAAAATTGCCATTTGAATTATAGTTCTGCCATTTTTTATTATTCAGAATGGCAGTTTGGCGCCATTTAAGCTTAAAAACGGCAAAAAAACAATTAGAAATTAGTTAAATTTATATTCAGATTAACGGCCTGGCCCACGATATCGAACGATGTCGATCGCTGGATTTCTAGACGTAAAAACACTAACTTACGTTCCGCTAATAATGGATTTTATTTCACTTATTATTTGTTACGAGTCACATAAGCTAAACAAATAAATAAAATGTGTGTTCAGAAGGTCGTAAGTCAGTTGCTTTTTGTCTACAATTTTAGCATTATCGATTATTATAGCGATCACGATCGCTGTAAGTGATTGTAGTTTTTTTTTAAAAATTCAGTGTAAGAGTTTTTCAGAAAACTAGAATAACCAACCAGACTAGCAGTATACCGATTTAAAGGCCGTTACATCTCTCATCAGTGTTCGTTTGTACCAATTGTGGTGGTGCACACTAATTAGGGAAGAGTATAAACTAAATATTTATATTATTTTCCAACAGAAAAAGAGTTCAAAAATTTTTGCTATTCATTTTATTCAATTTTGTTAAACAATTCCGTTATTTATTTTTTCATAAAAACTTTAATTTGTTGCTTTTCTTTTCTAAGCTACAGACATTTACAAAAAAAAAACTAGCTTTTACCGGCGGCGACTTTGTTCACGCTACATCTTATTGAAGCCATACACTGCCTATATAGCAAATTAATCGAAAAAACAAGAAATACTAAAGAAAAAGTGCCAGTTTCTATTCAATTTCTCCCCATGAATGAAAATTGCATGTAAAAAAAAATATATAAATAGTAATATAATAAAAGGTACTAAAAGTACTAACTGGTCCCGTTTTTATACCTTAAAAAGTACTATTTATTTTAATCTGGAGCATATACTGCCTGGCGGTTTTAGATTTATGGTAGACCAGACGTCGAAACATGCAATTTTTCACATTTATATTATTAGTAGGAATTATTTTTGTTTTATGGACTATTTTTCTCCTTAGCTTCAATACTCCGTCATAACGGTTTTTACAAAGTTTTCACTCCGTAAGAAAAAATATTATAAAACTGAAATTTTTCTTACACATGATACAAAATGTTGTCATTATTTGAAAGCACTTACAAGACATTTGCGAACATATCGCACTGCTTCTTCTAAAGAGGGTCAACTCAATATTTTTCCATTTTCACTTATTGCTTGCAAGAAATCGATATCTACCCACTGTAAAAATTTTACACCATTTTCTAGTCTTTCTCCAAAAAAAAAAAAAAAAAAAATATACAGTTGTATCTCTCGTTGTGATACAAGAGTAGTATTAAAAAAAAGTTTATTGCCTCCACTTAAAATTTGTAAATTTTGAGTTGACGCTCTTTAGAGGAAGCAGTACGATATGGAAGTCGTTTACAATAGTATTTTTTGCTAAATTGATACCTTAGCTAACTGTATAACAAGTATGGCTGACTTCCAAAACGTTCGTATACAATGTGTGTATACAGTATTGCTACTGTATTTAAATCACATACATATGCAAACTTTGGTAACAATGCAACAACTATAAAACCGATGCCTTGTTTGCTCTCTTACTGCGTTAAAAATACTTTGCGGCGGCGTTTTGAAATGGTATACATTGTACAATTATTGTACTGCGGCGTTATGAAATGTGATGCTTTGTTCAAACACAAAGCAATTGACGTTTTGGAAGTCAGCCTATTATTGTAAAAATAATTGTCATATCAAGTACTTAAATAAAAAATATTTAAACACTGTTGCTCAACAATCAGCTGAACGCTTTGATTACTGAGCGATCAGCGAACATCTTGAGTGAGCGCTCACTAGTTTTAGTAGCTTAGAAAAATTGCGATACATTTCATCATATTACCACTTATCAGTTAAGTTTGACTTTTGATTCAAATTTCATAATATAAAAGGTTTTCCAATAAGAGTGATATGATTTATTTAAAAAAAAACACACTTATTGTTAAGGAAATTCAAAAGTTTTTCATTTAATGTGAAGTACAATCGATACAATTAAGTTCTAAATAAAACGTCATTTAAATGGCCTCCACGACTTCTTCTGCAGGAACAAATTCGATGAAGCCAATTTTCGAGAACTTTTTCCACTAAATCAATTCGTATGTCATGAATGGCACGTTCAACATTGACTTGTAAAGCTTGAAGAGAGTCTGGTTGATTTCAAAAGAGCAATGACTTCAAATAACCCCACAATAAATAGTCTAATGGTGTTAAATCACAAGTTCTTGGAGGCCATTCAATATCACAATTTCTTGAAATAATCGAATCTCCAAACCATTTTATAAGGATGCAAACGCAAATCCTTTCTCAAAATCCGCCAGGATGTGGTTTGAGACAGTCAAAATTGTTGGGAACCTCTTGGAATCGACAAATTGCGGTCTTCAGCAACACTTGCCGGAACGGTAGCAATATTTGCATTAGTTCGTCTTATTTGCACTTGAACATTATGTAAAGAAAATGTATGCTCAAAATTTTCAACAATTCGACGAATAGTGAGCACACTTGGACGATTATAACGGCCATGAAATGGCAAAAGCGCACAAAAAGTTGAAATTGGAGAACGATTATTTTGATAATAAAACTGAATAATTTGTAAACGTTGTTCTTGCGTTGTCCTTGGTGTTGGCTAAAGTGGTTAGCGCGTTGACTACTAAGCAAACAATGACTTGGGGCCTGGGTTCAAACCCTGGCCAGAGCAAGTCAATCAACATCATTAATTTCTCTAATGTACATTAGTGAGAGATTCTATTAATTTTTGTCGGACTATTTCAGTGATAAGGGCATAGCACTGGTCACTAAAAAACTGTTCCGACAGCGATTGATGCTATCCAAGCTAATGTACACAACACCGCCCTCCTTCGTCGGTTAGCAGAAACATCGGCGAAGTAAAACAAATAATAAAATGCCTGCTAAACAGCTTAACAAAGTTAATGCGTCTACTTAACACCGGAGGCGCCTCAACACTGCCTTAAAAATTAACATAACGGGCAAAGCAGAGTTGTGAAAGAGTTAAGTCTTCTTAATTTTCAACATCTATCTTCTCTACCCTATCCCTCTCCCTGAGTTCCGGCACAGTGCACTACACACGTAGGGGTCATCCCCTGAGTGCTGGTCCTAATTAAAAAAAAAAAAAAAAAAAAAAAAATTCCGTAATTATATCAATTAATTATGTGAACAAAACAAATTTTTCTAACAATTCATAGCTGACTTATAATGATTAAATATACAATTTTCGCTGAAGGTTAAATTACTTCAAATTAATTAATTCAAAAATCCATTAAAAAATATTAGAAAACTGAGTAATAGTGATTTTTATGAGAGGATGCAGAAACAATTCTAAACACAACTCAGTGTTTTTCATTTAATGCTTTTCCTACTGCCTGGATTTGTAAAATGCCGTCGTATCCAAAGATTATTGCAAAAATATTTAGTAACGAAATATTTTTAAAGCCTCTAATCTAAAGTAAAAGGACAATAAGAACAAATAAAAACATCCACTTCATCTTGTGAATCAGACCAGATATAAAAAACTATGCAAAAGTTAAACAAAATCTGAATGTTTCTTTTTTATAAAATTAAAGAATTTAAACTGACGTTAACTGACAAAAAAAAAAAAAAAAAAAAACTACACAAAACAAATTAAAATAAACGGAAAACAAAAAAAACATAAAGTACTTTTAAAAAAGTACTTTAAAAACAACAAAGGCGCAGTAAATAATAGAGATTTAATAATAACAAGTACCAGCACTTGCAACCACTCTTCAACGTAAAGTAATAAGGACCCTTTAATAAATGGGTACAAATATGAAAAGCTAAAAATAAATAAAGATTTTGTTTAATTTATTTCAATTAAAAACAGCAAAAAATTACATGTACTTTTTTATAACATTTTTTTTCCATGCTGTTTTTGAAATAAAACACAAAAAGTTATACAGTCATTTCAATTATTTTTGTAGAACAATAATGTTGAAACCTGTTATTTTTTTAATCCTGGCACATTAAGATCAGAGCGAAATCTGGTGGATTTTAATTAAAATCTTTAAATTTGTTTTTAAATTTTTGTTTTTCATTGCCAAAATCTATATAAAAAAATTTTTGAAAATCAAATTAGCTAAGGCACGCACCTTACAGCAAATACACACACCTCTTTCAGCGGTTCACATTTGACTGTAGTATGGAAAAACCACGTCTGTAACATTTGCACCCATATTAAAAGATTTTTTTCCCAAAAATCAATTACGGAACTGGATTTGTTTTTTGTCTAGAAAATCTAATAGAAATAAACTAGATTCAGGTACAAATGCGATATCAAAATTTAAATAATTTATACGTTTTTTTTTTTTTTTTAACGAGCGTAAAGCTACGTTCACATTTATTAAATATTTGTCGAAAAAAACGTAACCAAGAAAAAAAAAATAATAATTTATTTCCTTTAATTCCAATATTTTTTAATTTTGGGTTCGAATTTTTTAAAAACTGTATAAAAATACTCTTTTGGAGAAGAATTAATTTTATTTTATAAATCGTGTTAAATGACACTATCCCTAAGCAAAACTATTGGTAACGTTTTTTTGGGCAAATATTTGATAAATGTGAACGTAGCTTAAGGAGTTGTTTCCACATTAGAGATAAATTATTTGAGTAAAAATTATGTATGGGAATCACTAAAAAATAAACTGACAGCTCTTCAAACACATTTTTTACTCAATCCCACGGCGTTAAATCACAAGAATTAGGCGGCCAATTGACATTGCCAAATCCAGAAAGTACGCGACCGGGAAGATTCTCATGCAACAACTGAATTGTTTGGGCGGTGGTGCGGCTTGTGATCCCGTCTTGCTGAAACCAAAGGCCACTGATGTCAACACAAGCCAATTGAGGCCACAAAAAACGGTTATTATGGTTTGGTAGCGCACAGAATTCACAGTGACGGCGTTTCCATGCTCATTTTCGAAAAAATATGGGCCGATGATGCCATCTGACCACAAACCGCACCATACGGTCACTTTCTTTGGATGTAATGGTTTGTGGATTTTGCGAGCCCCATGTGGGACAATTATTCGAATAAACTACGCACAGCAGTCTCAGTAGGAGCCAGATTACGGGGAAAAGTTGTTTGTAAATTTTTACCATTTTAATAGTAATTTTTCACAATTAAAATTTTTTTTCAACACTGTAGCGTTCCATGGTTAAAATTTCCCCACTTTTGACTAAATAAATATTAAAGGATGACAGCTCAGTTATTGACATTTCATTATTTGACAGCCAATTTACTTCCTTCCCAACCTTAAATTTGCCCACCCTACATCTTTACTAAACAAACCGCAATATTACACCAAATAATATTTCATATGAAAAATTACCATCTCTATTAGCTTAATTTCTATACTCTTTTTTCTTTATTGTAGGGTGCAATATGTACAATATTTTCCCCACCATTGATGATGGCATTTAACTGTTTGTTTATCCCTTAAATATTATTAAACTAAAGTTTTTCCTTTCGACCGGAAATGAGTCAATCTCTGTAGCCAGAGTGTTTCACCTAAAATCCTGGTAAAAGAACAAATAAATGTTTGATGGTGTTAGAGTTTATCTGCACACACAAAAAAGTGCTGTGTGTGTGTGTGTTCGTGTATAAAACATTACAAGGCCTTCTTTATCTTTATTATCCTTAGACCAATTATCCTAAATTATAAAATGCCTCATTGTGTTGTTTTTCTTCTGCAGCAGAAGCTTTTGTTCCGATTTATCTCAAACTATACCATGTAAAACAAGTAGAAATGTATACAAGGAGTGTGTTAAAGTTAAAGTTGTTGAGCTGTCTTTACAAACAGACAAAATTTATGAAACTTTGTGTTTTTTTTTTTTTTTTTTTTTACCCAGATACCCAGCAAAAAATTTATCATTGGTTGAAATTTTACGACAACAAAATACTCTTTCAGCACAAACTATATACCAACCGCATTACTTTATTGTACTTACATGAACTATTGACTTTTAAACAAATAGTTTATGTACTGTCTTACAAGCACTGTGGTACTGTCTATGCTTATCATAACGATGTTCAGAGGTTCAACTCCCGGTGAAGCAAACTGAATTTTCTTTTTTATTTATATGCAAACAAAATTTAAGCAAACAAAAGTGAATACAATACTCGCCAGAAACACTCGCGGCTCGTGTTCAATGCTCAGCAATGTTTTGTTAAAAAAATATAAATTAATTAATTATATATCGACTGTTTTTTTTATAGTGTCACAACTCTGAGCACCCATTTAACAGCTAATAGTTGCTTTTTGTTTAGATTGCTATGAAATTTCATTATGAATTGACTTACTCCAGAGCAACATGTGCAAATTGTTGAAATTTTTAATTAAAATAATTGTTCTATTCGTCAAACTCATCGTGCAGAGGGCGCTACAATTGATTTACTCAAAGAAACTTTTGATAAAACAAATTAATTCATGTAATGGCCCAATTAATTGGCCGCCGCGTGACTTAACCCCATTGGGGTTATGTTAAGTCACTTGTCTACGTCGATAAACCACAAACAATTGAACAACTGGAAATCAACATTCAAAGAGTTATAGGCGAAATACGGCCGCATATGCTGCGAAAAGTTCTTGAAAATTGCTGTTCCAGATTGCGCCTTCTACGCGTCAGCCGTGGCGGCCACATGGCAAAAATCATATTTAAACATTAATTTCATAAAATTTTCTTTGTGATAAAGCCAGTTTCATTGATATTAAAAATATATTTCCTTGTTTTATGATGATTTAAACCTGTATCACTCTATAAAAAAACACCCGTTATAATGGTAAAGCAGAAGTAGCGAACGATATGTTTATTAGCACTTTTTCTCATTACTTTTCCATCGAAATCTTTGCTGGGAATTGTGTATGAGAGTTTGTGTTCGGTGAACACTTTTACTAATTCCAAATGTCTGCCTCTTTCTCGTCTTTTTTTTAGTTATCTTCCTCTACTTTTATTTGCTATTTAGGTAAACATTTCTTCTTAACAAGTTATTAAGCAGACTTTTGCCTCCATTTAACTATTCAAGTAAACAAGTAAATTCTGAGGATGATTTTACGACAATCTGGCCAGGATTATCTCGGAGCAAAAGCAATAAAAACAGCAACAAAAAGTTGCATAAAACACATGAGGTTCTGGAGTAAATTTTTTGTTGTTTTGTATCTTTTTGCGGTTTTTCTGTTTAACATATTCATTCTCTCATTCATTTGTATTGAAAACAAGAGGCAGCTAGCAGCTTTGTGTGCAATTAAAAAAGATTCACTAATTAGAAATTGTTGTTGTTGTTGGTTTCTTGTTAAGTTTTTAAAAGGAAATCACAAACTGAATTGTTAGTTTTAAGCAGAAATAAACACAAGTTAATTAATTTAACTTTTAATTAATTTTATTTTTTTTTTGCTATTTGTAATTAAAATGTAGCATTTCTGAAATTTGGAATGTTGTGAGTATTGGATAATGTAACATTTTATTCGAGCAAATACTCAAGAATTTATATTTTCAAAAGTTATTATTGGTTATGGGTTAGCTAATCTACATATGGGCAAATCCCAGAAACAATCTACCAACCAACATTTTTTGGAATTTATTCAAGTTATTTTTTATGTTTTTTGTATGGAATATTAGACTAGACATATAATTTTATAAATAAATAAATAAATATATATAAATTAAATTATAAATTATAAATATAATTTGTGAAAATAAATACAAATGTGTTTATTTATATGATATTAGAAAAAAGGAGCGTGCGTCACGTAGCGTGCGTCACAAAGGGTTCACGTCTTTTGATAAAAAAAACGTAAAAATTTTTTTGCTGCAAATAAGTTATTTTAGAATTCTCTTATATTCATCTTTCTTTTAGAAACTAGACTTTGTGTGCTTTATTATGCAAAATTCGCTAAAAATTACTGAAACACACTTCAAGTTTCAAAGTTACTTCCGTTTTTTGTAGCGTGCGTGACATGACTTGGTGTTTAATTATTTTGCAACACATACCTGCTAAAATATTATGCTTGATGACATTCGAAAATACACTTAACACCATGTATAAGTTCAAGGTACCTCTTTTGAAAGACCAAAAAATTTGTATATTAATGTGAAACTGCGTACGAATGTAGCGTTCATCATGCAGGATTTGCTCAACTCATCAGTAGATCTTTACCATTAATGTTTAAAAAGTTCCATAACTCATCTAATCATACATGAACTCGCAAACATAAAATTATTTTTTAATATATTGGATAATATAAAAAGTAAGGGATCGAAAAGTAAAATTTAATAAAAGTCTTCATCGCCAATATTTTTCTAACTCGTTCCATAAAAGAATTAAATTTGAATTTCTCTTAAAATTACAATTTTACCACAATTAATTAATACCATACCTGGAACTTCCCTACTGCCCGATTCATATAAAAATTCCGGCTTCTATTAAGTTCAAAAGAAGCTGCAGAATCTTGAATTTCAATTTTACAAAAACTTTTACAGTAATTAAAAAAAAATTATTTCGAAATTTTGCAAGTCAAAAAACGTATCAATCTTGAAAATCGATTTAACAAGCACTTTTTGAGTTACGGTTTGTGCAAAAATCGCCTTTTTTCGAAATCTTTCGAAAACGATATATATGGAGAAGATCAATCAATCGATTTTGATCAAAATTTTTAAATTAATAATTAAATAGTAATGTAGAATTGTAAAATTTTTTTAAAATGAAGATTTTTTATTCGAACAGTTTTCGAAAATTTTTAAAATCTCACAAACCGCACGTCTTATTATTATACGGCCTAAAACTGAAAATTTCACAAAATTTCATTGCGATCGGTTAAGCTATTTTTTTAGTTGTGATAGGTTGCACACACACAAACATATAAACAATACTCTTCCTATTTTTATGGTCTCAAAACGTCAAGAGATCTAATGAAAACTTTATTTACGAAGATCTTCAACCCAAATTGTAAATTTTTTAATTTTTCATATCGGGATAATAAGAAACGGTTTTAAAATATAATGTGAGTTTATTAAAATATATATCAGAGAATAAAAAGTTTTGTTTGTTCTACAACTAATTTCTACCCGATTTTTCTCTAATTATCTGTATATTTTTTACATAAATTCTTTCAAAGCAGTACAATTGTATCGCCAATCCTTTTTTTATTTTTTTTTTTATTTTTTTTGTTTATGCATAAGAAGCATAGAATACTTGCATTAACAGTTGTTGAGTTTAAAACTTTATAAAGTCCAAATAAAATTCAAGAGAAAAAACGAAATCGCCCCCTATTTAATATTTTTAGTAGAAAGGATTCTATATAAGAATAATGCCATAAATGAATGTTTAGTTTCAATTGGCATTTATAATTTTGTATGCTTTATTTAATATTCAACTATTAATTTTCTCTTTATATTCGTTAAAACTTACTTTCTCATTCTTCAAAGTTCTGATAATAATCTACTGTTGTATTGCAATACCCTTCACTCCAGAAAATATTACATATAAGTTTGTCATTCCATTTAAAAATTTACGCTAAATTTATTTCTGATTTATAAGACAATAAAAGAGAATTTTTATCGTTCTTTAAAAATTTATTTGTATGTAATTATGCAGCAGAATATTCTGTAATTTTTATGCAGCACTTGAAGAGAAGACATTCAAATGCTACGACGACTTTAATTTTCTGATTATCAGACTATACGTACTAAAGATCGTTACTTTATTTTCAATAGATTATTTATATTTTTGATGCCAAGAATTTCTTTTCTAAATTACTGATTTTTAAATTACTTTTGTCATTTAACAACGACATATAGACGAGTACATTTGACGTTAAGGTAATAATCACTGCTGTAATAGCAGCACTTTTCTTAAATGATATCATTACAGTGTTTTCATCCTGATAAAAATTAAAAAAATTCTGAATTTACAATACAAAAATGTTTTGTTAAATCGAAATTAAATCCTTTTCTGGCTGTGCAAAATTCAGTGCTGCCAATTTAAAATGGAATTGGCAGCATCAGATGACGTTTATACTAATTGATAAGAATATATACTACGTACATACATACATACAAACAAAAACATCTGTTGCACAGTTTGTCAAATATTAAGAGATAAAGGGTCCGCCATTTAACGTTTTTTTTTTTTGAAAATGCTATAAAAAAAACTACTGAATATTTTCTCAAATTTCTTTTTTTATTTGAAAGTACAATCCTTCCGGTTAATAATGAAAAATAATTTCATTCAAATGGCTGCCTCGACTGGCCATGCAGTAGCCTACACGATCGGTCCAATTAGGTCAATTGTCTCCGCCTTGTCGGCGTAACACTTACCTTTGACGGCACCCCACAAATAATAGTCCAACGGTGTCAAATCGCAGCTCCGAGGTGGCAGGGCGCAAAACATCGAGTGTAGCTTCGGCTGTGTGGCACGTAGCGCCGTCCTGTTGAAAGCAAATGTTGCCAATATCCTCCTCTTCAATTTTTTTGAACAAAAATTCTTTCAACATGGCCCGATAACGATCGCCATTAACTGCAACGGCCACTCCTTGCTCATTTTCGAAGAAAAATGGCCCAATTATGCCTCTGGACCAAAATCCGCATCAAACAGTGACTCGTTTTGAGTGCGTCGGCTTTTCAATGTATGCGTGCGGCTTTTCTTTGCCCCAAATGAGACAATTTTGCTTCTTTACATATCCGCCAAGATCAAAATGAGCTTCATCTGAAAAGATGATTTTTTTGGCAAAATCGGCATCTTCTGTAAGTCGATCGCCCGCCCACTTAGCGAAACGTTGTTTAAGCGTATACACAACCATATTCGTTCAGCGGAAGGATAAAACTAATTATCAGTCAAATCAGACATGAGCTAAGTGTTACCTTACACGAAATAAGCACTAGTTGAAAAAAAAACGGTAAATGGCGGACCCTTTAAAAACGGTATACAAAAGTCGAACAATAAATGCACTTATTTGAACGGGAAATTTATTTTATTTTGTACCAATTTATTATACCAGTTGTATATTAAATCCTGAATTTAGTAAATTTGTAGTGTGAATGCAAAATCCGCTGTTAATGGTTTTAATCTTAAATTCAGTGTTAAACATTCAGTGAGAAAGCACTATTAGACTATTCAAAGGTTGTAAATTTTAGTTATTAAACATTTAATTCTTTGGATTTTTCATAAGCTCGAGGTAACCCAATTCTGGGTTTATTATAGCTCTCGCTCCCACTAAATATTAGAGCTGTGCAAAATCGTTCCTAATACGGAATCATTCCGAAAGATTACGCTCATCGTTCCTGTTGCTTGCTTTGAACAGTGAATGATCGAGGAACGAGAGAAAATATCTGACACTTCTAAAAAAGTCAAGAAACATTTTTTATAGTTTGTTTTCTGATGGTAGAACCAAAACAGAAGTCTTTAAGTAAAATATTTTTAAAACATAACTTCTGCAAAAGACATTTTAAAAATAACTATTTACCGTTGATGATGGTGATAAAAAGGAGTGCTCGGCTTAGAAACTCTTTTGACAATTTCGTTTGCCAATTTTACCAAAGAAGAAAAATAATAGATTCACATGTTCAAAATTTATTAAAAAAATGGTCTATCGATTTGGCGTTTATCAAAATAAATTATTGATTCCTTAATTCGTTATTGGAATTGCAGAACGAGGAACGATAAAAAATTGACTTAGAAATGTCCACACTGTTCCAATTAGGGAATCGTTTCAAGGATCTCGGCCGTTCTGGAACGACACTACTCTATCTATCTATATATATAAAACCGAATGTGTGTTTGTTTATTTGTTTGTTTGTTTGTTTGTTTGTTTGTTTGTTTGTTTGTTTGTTTGTTTGTTTGTTTGTTTGTTCCTTATAGGAGGCCAAACCCTTGGACCGATCTTCCTGAAATTTTCGGATGAACTATAGGCTATATGAAAATTTGATTGGACAAAGAGGCGTGGCACCGCCCATATAACACAAAAATTTAAATCGCCATATTTTGGGCATTTTTTGACCTACGTCGATGATATGGTATTGGCATAATTTGGAATACGTACCAGGAGAAAAGTGGGTGTCCCACCCACGCTCCATTTTAGGAAAATAAAAAATCGTAATATAGTCTTAACTACTGGACCGATCGTCACAATAGGATATATAAATATTTTTAAATTTATTTTATAACGAGGGGGGTAGCGAAGTACACCGGGATCAGCTAGTTTAAAGTATGAAAATTAATTTTTTTTTTTAATTCTACACAATTACGAAAGAAATAATTAAAATAATTTAGAATTCAAAATAAAAAATAAAAAAATATTAAAAAAAAAACACACCTTAAGCTGGATTTGTAATTTCATTAGTTAATTAATAAGACGGGAATAATTTGAAATTGCAGACAATATGCACAGTTTGAAAATCGTTACAAGAAAGCCTTCTGCATAATTTAAAAACAGCACTAAGATTTTAATTACGAAACAAATATGTTCTAACTCTTAATTATAATAAAATTAGGCACATCAAACAACAGTCACAATCACTTATGTGTAGGGTACACATCAAATTCTGCATAACCGATTGTGGCCCCTCTTGTATTTTTGTTTCTAATAAATTTTTGCTAACAAATTCCAAAAGGCACGCACAGACACGCATACACCAACATCAGCAAATATTCTCTATTTACAAATTTTTGTTAGTTTTTTTTTTCTTCCTCCTTTTTTTTTTTTTTGATTTTGTGGTAATAAACAAATTTACAACAATAAGAACAAACAACACCCACACAAAGTTTTATTTTATTCACCAGATACGAATGTAAACAAATAAATACGAGTACACACGCGAAATGGGGGGAGGGCGAAGTAAATGCCTAGACCGCGCCCCATTCCCAACTGGTTTGTAGACATGCATACGTTTAATTTAATAAGTATTTTGTAAATACGTCCTCGTATCCTTGCTCCTTAATTTGCATATTATTAAAATTTGTGTGTAGATAATGTTAATTTTTATTATGAAAAAAAAATTCTATTTAAATGTGGCTTCAATTAAATACATTTATATTTTTTTTTTTTCAAAATTACAAAATTAAAATATATAAAAAACTGATACGATGAAAAGCACAGGATTACGAATCCTTTTAATATGCTGCATATGTGGTAGTTGTTGCTGTTCTTGTATTTTTTTGCTGTATGGTGGTATTTTAGTGGTTTCGTTTATATGTGGCACATATGCATAAAAATGTTAAGTACATACATATGTTTAAGTATATGTATTTACGTTTGTAAATTTGCTTGTTAATGGGTATTACAATTAGTTTAAAAGTTTTTAAGGAAGTAGTTGCTGTTATGCATGTTCTTTTTAAGGAGGCAGCGGAGAGAGGTTGCAAAATAAAATATGCTTTTCCTTTTAATTTTAGTAAAACATATTTTAAATAAGTGAAATGTGGAATAATTATAATAATACAACCTGTTAACATAAATGAGTAAAATGGTTTGCCAAACATTTTCGTGTATGCAATCTTTTATTATTTTGTATACCGCATTAACTTGAGAGTGTGTTAGCTTCATACGTATATATTTATTTATTAATTATGAGTTGAAGCAATTTTACAAGCATTATATTTATTTGAAATACAGAATTAAAATATCTTAGCAACAGTACATTTAGAATCCAAAAATTAAAGAGTAGTATGACCCGTTGATCTGTTATCTGTTATCGTTGATATGTATATCGGATTTGCACTTTAAATTTTCAGCATTTCAAAAGTCTACAGCATGAATTAATTACGAAAATTAATCGGTATAGGGTATTTGTGTTAAGGTGTACTTAACAGTTTTATTTAAAAATATATAAGGATCACATTGGGGAAACACCTGCTGAAATATGTTAAATATTTGTTTGCTGTAGTGTGACCATAAAATATTTTTGAATGGCAAACTGACAAACAAAGAATTTCTTTTCTTTTGAAATTTTAAAAGATTAATCTTATTTTTGATTTACAAGACCAATGCTTTTATTAAACCAGCTGTTTTTGAGAAAACAAGATAATTTGATGACAAACAAAAATGTTCCCAATGTCAACATAATGTGACCACTAAATAGTAAATATTCTGATTTCATGTTGGAAAATAATTATTAGTTATTGTAAGACCCAACAGAGTCAAACGAAAATATGAAAATATCTATCTTTAGGGAAAGTGACTCAGATATTTACGGCTGTTATTTTTTCGGTAGCTTTGTTGGCCATTCTTTAATTATGTAAATAAAGGCCTGAATAAGACGAGCCAATTAACAAAAAATTAGATCTTAAAAATATCTGAAAAATTTCTCAGAAAAGGTAAGACATTGGAAATTTAAAATCCACAATAAAGAAGCAAGCAGCAGCAGTTTGCTAATTATCGTGATTATTGCGATTGAGATCTTGTCGATTTTTTTCTGGCATTTGCGAAATAAGTGCGATTTTTATTTTATTCGTGATCCCTTCAAACTACTACTGATTCTGGCTAGAAAAAAACTTAAAAAAAATTGTGTTGCTGCCTGCCGCGAGAAAAGCGAAAATTCAAAAACTTTCAAAATACCAAATTTTTAACAAAAAATTGAAAAAAATCTAACCTAAAGAATGCAAAAAACTTTCTACCTAAATCGTGAATACATATGGCGAAAATTTGCCAAATACAGCTAACGAGAAAATTACAAACCCAGAAAATTGCACACAAATTGATCAGAAATAACAAAACAGTTATTTTTTTTTTTATTTTAAAAGAAGGAACGCCAAAATTGTATATCGGCAAAAAATTGCCTCATCACTTGTGTTGAATCGATCTCGATGTTGGCGACGAAATGTGGAATAAAAATGAAAGTAATAGTTTTTGTGCAAATTGCAAATATATATTGCTAAAATCACTTTAGGGTTGCCCAACAGCAGAAGCTTACCACGGGGAACGAAATGTTTGTTAAGAAACAAATTTATGTTATTTGATTTGTTTTATTTAATAGTTTCTTTTTAAGGAAAATATTTGTTCAAGAGTGACCACAGGAAAAATATGTTTTTTGATATTTATGTATAAATTATTTTACTACTGTTTGCTGAAACAAATGTAAGCAAATAAAAGTGTTTAGTGTGCCCGTACAACAATTTCGTTATTGATATGAAAAAATGTTATTCAAATGTTGAGAAAAATATTTAAAGCAAATGTTTCCCCCAATGTGACCGTATCTTTACTCACCGCACTATGGGTCTATTAGTCACTTTAATCCCACAAAAAGTAACCAAAAATTCCACAACACTCAAACCCAATAGCAAGGTAGTGTTCAGAAATGCACTACAAAACTAGTTGGTCGCAAATTCTATTTGGAAAACTGACAAACTCAATTTAAACTCCACAAAACATTCAAAACTTAAAACAAGTTCAAAGGATAATTTCGTAGTTATGATAATTAGCAGTAAAATATCCCAACAAAGCTGAATTTTATTAGTCTAGTTTTATATTAAAATATATGTATGTCTTACATAAAATTTAAGTCGTGGTTAACTTTGTAAAGAACATGTGTTCTTACTCATTAAATTATTTAAATATTTTCTAACAAATAAATTAAATTTTAATGTTTTATTTCCTTATAAATTTGGCTGCCAAAAAGAACTTTTTTTTTTGTTTGGATTCTTAGAAAAGGACCAGACAATTTAATGTTTCTTTCATTGCGCATTTTTATTGTTGTTAAATAAACATCACAGTTGTAACAACAGTACAACATACGCATACCTACATAAAGCAAAACAAAAAGAAGCAAAAAGCCGAAACAACATCGAAATAGAAAACAAAACTCCTTGGTGAGGTATGAATTCATACATGCAAACATGCATTCGTACATGTTTATAGGAACATTAGGATACACACAGTTACACTAATAATAATATAAAAATATAAGAACATTGTTTTAGTTAGTTATGGAAAAAAGAATAAAGATCCTTGATACATGCATACATACATGCATATCAAGCCTTTACTGCAACAGTGTCATAACTCAAAACAAATAGTAGTTCTGCAGAAAACGAGTTTAATGTTTTAAATTCGCGCTAACAACTTAATGGTAAAAAAATTTCTTTCTTCCAAAAGATATTTGGATAACATTTTTACACCCCATAATTAACGATATGACGACACTTAATGCTACTTTTGTTATTAACTAAAAAAATCACATATTTCGAGTTATGACTATATGGCAGCAAAGGTTCGATATCAACATAGATACCTTCCTACATGTTTGCTATTCACAATGTTAATACAACCTAGACAACAAATAACATTATATTCACCCTGTTGCTTCCTATATACAACATAACATACCCATACACATGCATTAGCAGCACTTTGAGCCTTAAGAAATAAAATTAAAAAGAAATCTCAAGAATACAACAAACACAACGAAAAAGGACCCTAAAGCAATGCATCCAATTTGTTAAGAAACTGTTTTATTTTTCATCTTTCCAGCCATTGTTTGTGGTTGTTTGCATTCAAGTAATAGGATTGAAGTCACGAATACATACAAAGAGACAGACAGACTGACAGACGGACAGGCAAACAACAACTGTGCAAATATCTTCATTCAGCAAACAGTAAATTGGTTGAGGTTTAATTAAATTAATGATAAATACTTTCTCTCTTGTCTGAAGTTGAAGTTTTCATTTTTTTACTTTAATTTATTTAATAATAAAGGAGTTGTGTAAAGGGTAAAGCGAGTCAAAGTAAACATTAAGTCATAAGAGAATTTTGATCAGAATCACATTTTTTTTTTAAAAGTTCTATGGCAGCTAAAATAATAAGTATGTTTTATGTGGAAAGCGCAACTAAAAAAAATTTTTGGCGAAGCGTCTTTTTCAAACCGCGTTTGAATGATAAACTTATGAATTAATGTGCTGTTTCCACATGACAATCGAATAATTTGAGTGAAAATTTCTATGAAAAGCACTCAGTTTTTCGACTAATTCCTATACAAACTTTACACTCAAATAATTCGGTCGTCATGTGGAAACAGGACCTAAATTTTCAGATAGTTTTAACATGGAAAATAATTTTGAAAAAATTATTAAAAACTTTACACGTAAAAGGCAATTTTTAACAGAATATATACAGCTTTAAGTCGTAGAGATCCAACAAACCCTTCGAAAGTTATGACCAATCAGCGAAAGACAAAATGTTTTTGTCTTTCAAGTCAAAGACACTGGTTTGATGCTAACCCATACCAAAAAAGAATTAAAATAATTTTTTTTTGTCTTAAAAGACAAACGATAATCAAACAGCAATGGGCATCATAAGAAAGCACGCAATTTAGAGCAACGAAGTTTGTTTCATGTCTGTTTTGTTTCACTTTGTATTGTATCAAACCACATGTATTTTCTGCAACTAATATTATGGTGCAGTAAGTCAAACATACAGCTTTAAGTTTATTTGTTCGATGTGGGTTGTCTCATAAAAACTAATGTTATATTGTTGTCGTGTTAGTAAAAAAAAAAAAAAACTGTTTTGTCTTACGTCTGTTTGGGTGCGCTTAAGTTCAGTTTGTTTAATTGAATTGATGAAAATTCATATCAGAATAGCAGAACATTGTAGTATGCCGATTTCAAGACCGCTACAGCTCTCATCAGCGTTTGTTTGCTTTTTTGTTTTACCACTTATGAAGGTGGCTTCTAATTGGGAAAGGATATCAACTATTTAACCAATTTTTCAACAGAATATTTTTTAAATTTATTTTGTAAAATTTTTACATATTGCAAACATTTTTGATTAGTCTGAAATTTCCCCACATCTGTTTAGTTATTGGTAATATTCTAACAAACACTCATAGACTTTTTTTCAAAGCAGTCTACTTCGCAATTTAACGTACTGTGGCTTCACTTTATAGTAGGGTGGTTCACACACTTTATCGTTGACTGTAACATTGGCTGGTGACGAAGCTAATTTAATAATTAATCAATAATTAAAAATAACTGAAATGAACTGAACTGAATCCTAAATTATTCAGTTGTTTTTAATCTTTTTCTGAGCTCAGTAGTTTCAGTCTTAGAAAAATTATTCTTACACCTTTTTTCCTTCTTTTTTTTTTTTTTTTTTTTGTTTAAAATGTATTTAAACAAACAAATCAATAAACTGTCTATAAAGGCCGTATAGCTCATAATTAACGAAATGCCTGTTTTTTTTCTTTTTGCTTTTCGTTTCAGGTCATTAACTGTGGCGACTTGGACAGCTATCCTTTGCTGCAGTATTTGGATTTATCCTTTAGCCACATTGAGCACATCGACGATGACGCCTTGGGGCGTTTGGAAATTTTAGAAATTCTCATGTTAGATCACAATAATTTGCACAAAGTTCCATTTAGTCTGCCAGTTTCTCTAGAACATTTGTTTTTACAAAACAATGAGATACAGGATATACCACAACTGGCTTTTCAAGGATTAATTAACTTAAGAACTTTGGATTTGTCACACAATAAATTGCTGTATTTGCCTGATATCATGTTGCCTAAATTACAAACGCTCAATTTGCAATCGTCGGATATACGGGGCATTAGTCAGGGCATTATTCATACCTTACCCAAGCTAAACGATCTAATGTTGGAGGATAATCCAATTAAATGTGCAGATCTGTTGGGTATAGCAGAGTGGGCGAGTACTTGTCGTCTGAGAACGGAAAAGGAAGGAGAGAGCGAACAGTTAGCTGCAGAAGAAGAAGAAGGAGACGGAGAAGAAGAAAACTTTGTGTTGAGAGTTCAAGAGTTAAAAAATAAATTTGAACAAATGCACAATTTCTATGAACAATTCGGTTCTAATGTTACTCTTGTAAATGACACATTATTGAGTTATTTCGGAGCTCCCGCTTGTGTAAAAGATAATTTAAATAATTTACAACAAATAGACATGAGTACAAGCCAAGATAAGGAAGCAGACAGAAATTTGAAATCAAATTATGATCTAACGGGAACAATAAAGGAAATAAATTTTAATTCAAACTCTATGACTTCAGCAGCAACAGCAAATGCAGCGAATGATTTAGTAGAAGCAGATGCAGATGTAAATACAGAAGACGCTGTTAGAGAGGTGCAGCAAGAAAATCACAAAGAAATGCAAGATGAAAATGCAGTAAAAACATTTAACAAAGAAAATCCCACACAAAGTTTAGCAGCAATGCAGCCAATCCGTTTTAGTGAAAAGCAAAAAAACTCTTCAACAACTTTAGAAAGTTTTGACTCGAACGCAAGCACTAATGGCAATAATGCCACAACAATAGCCACCAACAACAATGCCAGCAACAGAAATTCAAGTGATGTAGACAAAGTTGTTCAATTTAAAATTTCAAACGACAGAAAAATATTTGATGAGTTATCTGCAAATGCAAATGCAGATGCTGTTGCTGTAGCAACAAGCTACCACCAACAAGAAGAAACTGCATCAATAGGAAACACTGCAACTAACAAATCTTCAAATATGACAGAATTTGAAGAACGAATTATACAAGAAACAGCAAGATTATCAAAAGCTCTTCAGTTCCCCCGAAGAGAAGGCAGAATGTTAACCAATTTCCCATTCTCGGTTATAACCAAAGATATGGTAGAAGGTATTTTGAACAAGCACAACAAAAGTAAAGATATAGATGTAAAACAATTTATAAAATCGACAACAATTGCGACGCCAATAAATTCTGAAAAACAAGTAACCACAACAGCAACTACACCACTCTCTAAATTTAGATCAACAGCTGCGGCACTTGCAACCACATTAATGACAGAGGCATTTACACAAACCCTGCAGAGGAGAAAACATGACAATGTTAAGGACGAGGAAGGAGAAGAGTTTAAAGAACAAGCTGGAGATGTTGTCGGTTTTGAAAGGACAACAAGCAATTTGCAGATAAATCTTGAAAAAGAAAACCAACAGCACAACCATGAAATTAAAACAAAAATTGCCACTACAAAAGAGATTAAATCTTTAGCAACTAAAAACCTCAAAAGTATGCAAACAAATAGATATGAAATAGTAGCAGCAGCAGCAGGAGAAAGAAAAACGGCAGCCACAACAAAAACAGCAACAACAACAAACATAACAATGACCAAAAGAACATTAAAAATACCCTCAAAACTAACAGCCAATTTGGACAAACCCAATAAAGAATTAAATGGATTTATTCATCAACCCACCACCAGCTCTCCAACTGTAGATTTATTAACAACAAACTTGTTTCGCATTAAACCCACAACTACAACATCAACCCACAAACCAGCGATAAAAGAAAAACATGAACTAGTACAAACAACAGCAAAAACAACAACAAGTGTTGCTGCAGCAAAATTTAAAACATTTAAGACAATTGAACAGCAAAATATATCAACTACGCCAACATCAACAACAAAGGCTGCTCTGCTTGAAGATAAAGATTTAGCATCAAATTACAATGACAATGAGAACAAAAGACAAATAACTAAAACTATAAATAAAACCAGCAACATTTCAGCCACGACAACAACACCGACCACTACCACCAGCAGCAGCAGTAACAACAGCAGTATAAGTACAAGTGAATATAACAAAAACAATCGAATTGCAAAGACATTAGATATTACAGCAGCAACAACAACAACAACTGCTGCCATCAACAACCAGCAGCAGCAGTCATCTACTCTGTTTCAGGATCTGGTATCAAATTATCGTCAGTTCTTACAAAAGGATGTCATTGTCAAATGTACACAATCAACTTCCCATGGTAAGTATTATTTAAAATCAAATATATAAAAGATAATAAATGCTAAAGCGTTTCCCAATAAGGACGGGTCGATGTTGAAAGTGCATCTTTTATGAGAAAAGCCGCATTATTATTATTATTTTTATTTTTTAATAAATGCGGCTAAACTGAAGCGTTGGCTTATTTTAGTCTTCAGATCGGACTTCATCAAATATAAATATTAATCTACCAATTAAAAATCAAGTTATGGAAGCACTTGCAGGGGAAAGTACACAAACGTCTCTGGTCCGTTCTTCGAAGACCGTTGTGGCAAACTTTATTAAACGACTGAAAATTTCAAAATTGAAAGCAAAAAAAAAAAAAAATTCATTTCGTACAACTCAGGAAGTCGTGAAAGAATCTAAGCTGCACAGGTGCTCAGAAGCTTCCACATGAAAATTATGTAAAGAAGAGGATCAGAGGCCTTTTCTTGCGCTTTTTTTTTTTAATGACATTTTCAAAAGTAGTACGAGTTATGCCCATACGTGTTAATGCGGTTGGTGTCCGGTAAAGTAGTTAGCGCGTTGGCTACAAAGCAAACAATAACTTGGGGCCTGGGTTCAAACCCTAGTCAGAGCAAGTCAATCAACATTATTAATTTCTCGAATGTGTGGTGTTGTATTTATTAATTGTTGTCGGACTATTTAAGTGATGAATGCATAGCACTGGTCACTAAAAACTGTTGCGATAGCATCCGCCTTCGTCGGTAGGCAGCACCATCGGCGAAGTAAAATAATTAACAAAATGCCTGCTCATACAGCTTAATACAGTTAATGCGTCTAATGAATACATTTCCATTTTCTTCTATATTTGCAATATTTTCCTTCTTTACATTATCCCTCTCTCTCTCGTGTTCTGGCACAATGGACTGCATAAGTAGGGGTCATAAATACCCTGAGAGCTGGTCCTAAGAAACAACAACAAAAATGGTAGATTTAGCTTCAATTGCTGTTTTCATGAAAAACACATCTGCAAGTCCAGCTGAAAAATCATATGGTCCGTCAATTTTTAGCATGACCGCTTTGGATATTACACAACTTTAGGAAACTTATAATCCTTGTGATGATGGTTCAAAGGTACTCATTGTCTTCAACCATTACTTTCACATTCCTTAAACAAAAGCTGCAGCATATTCAAGGTGGAGATTTGTGTCATAAGAAAGGCGAAAAGTATTAAAAGTTAGATCTGATATATCACAACTATTGACATTTTGTGGGTATCAGGGTCAAACTCAGGATTTATTGAACAGGAGTGGTGACTTCGAATTATTATAAGCTGGGATGCATACAGTCTTACAAGCAGGTGCGATCATCAAGTAAACACATTTACATAATTATCTGCATATTACCTCGTTTTGAGTTGTCGAAAGGAGTGGGTGGTGAAGTATCCGTCGCTATGGTCACACTCTACAGCCAATGGTGAGACATGCAGAATATTAAAAAAATATGTACGAGAAAATCAAATGGATTTTAAGAACATTGTGGGATCCTATGTAAGTCAGCATAATGCAAAAATTTATTTAAGGCAGGAGATAACGAGTCAATAAAGCATACTTAGGAATTAAGGAAATCTTAATTATGAATAACTTGCCATTGGAATGTTTAAATCATTCACGATCAAATCTATAACTTTGAATGTATTGCGACGCATTTGTATTAGCGACTAACTTATTACAGAGAATTTAGCACAGTATTACCCACTAAACAAAAAAATCAAACGTTGGATATATGGTGCAAGATTATAATTCTTTAGGAAAAACGAGTAATCTATCCCACTTTTAAATGTGTCAACATGGCATTTGACAATTGAACCGGATCGGGCGAAACAACAACTGAAACAACTGAACTGACGAAACTGCCTGTTATGTCTCCCCCTAGTTATCCATCCAGGAACTTTCTGGGATAATTTATCTAAAAATTACGAATTTCTTACCAAGTACGGATCAATTGGAAACTTTTTGGGAAAATTAAACACCGATCTTTTTAACAATTCGTAAATGGAGCAAATTTTTTCATAGCTTTAAAACTTTCCACGTTCTTGGAGAATTCATATCATAATGATCTTATAGAGATTTATTTTCAAGTCCATTTTTATGTTAAATGTCAATTTGCATTAATTGCGAATAAGGTTGGATCGCATTAAGGGCGTATGCATTTCTAGTCGTTCCGTTTCTCATTAAAATTTGCAACTCTAAATATTATCACCCCTATCGTGAATAATTTTCCACGTGAAATTTTTTCACTTTTCACGTATTTGCAATCGTGAACAACTCGCATGAACAAATTTTATTCAGTCCAGAATAACAACGTGAAAAATTTCACTGAAAAAAATTCCCCTTATCGTGAATAAATATTTCCCTCGGAATTTTTGCACTTCTCACATTGATATTTTCACTTTATTTTTGATGGGGAACAGAACAGAAATTATATGTATTTCTTCTTATAATTCGAATATTAATGCTTAAAAAGTTTATTTTAATGAAAAGTTCTGATAATAAGGCACAAACTGATGTATTCCTCAACAAAATGCATAAAAAACAGGTCGATTGCCTGCAGATTTGTGAAACTTTAATTTGTTGGCATTTTTTCGTTTTCTTGGCTTTCCAAAAAGTAGCCGAATTATTTTACCACATAAAAGTTAGAATGCAATAAACAAACGGAGCAACCAAACTAAAGCTCCAAAACTGAATATTTAACTTTGATTTTTGAAGTTTTCTTTAAAATAAATATGTCCGTGTATATTTTTGAACAAAAAGTTGTATGATTTTTTATTTTTTTAATCTTCTTCCCTTTTTTACATTCACTAACAACTGATAGCGGGAATAATTTTTCACGGGAGATTCACGATACCATTTTTCCCTTCGAGTGGAATTAAAATTTCACGTGAAGAAAAATTTCACTTCTTATTCACGATAGGGGTGTATATTTCGAGTGAAAGCATTTTTCTAAAAATTCGTGAACTTGCTCTAACTTTATTAAGCCTTCAGCAGTAACTGGATTTAAAAAATAAAACAGATGTATAAAAAATGGCGGTAACATACAAATAACATCGACCCCATCTATTTGCAAAACACTATGCAACAAAATCACAACACTTGAATTTTTATATTAGAAAAATAAATCATAAAATAAACTTGAAAACTTTTGACACAGTTTCTAAAATACTCCGGCAATCATAACGCAAATGCAGGCGATCAGAACGATTTGTTTTGTTTTTTTTTTTTTTTTGTATATTACAAAACCATTAAATAAATTTAAAAAAAGCATTTCAGTACTAAAGTGATATATTTGTCTTTTGGCAGATTATAGAGCGAAATTTAAATATTTTTTATATAAATAATATTGAATGGAATATTGCGCTGCAGCAAAACGGCAAATGAAGTGAACGCAATGCAGAGCATTGAATTAATTTACTGATGGTAAATTATTATTTGACGATTTGAGTTTTTAATTCTCGTATTTAGTTTTCGTTCATACAAAGTTACAATTTTAAAACACACTTTCGCTTAGAACCCGATTCTTTATTTATTTTTGCTTTAAAGACCGTCTTGCGTTGAACTATTTACTGCGTCTTTTTTTTATTTCTCCAAAAACATATACTTGTATATAAATTATTACAAAAAAATACATTCAGTTCCATACTTACATACATCAAAATCTTTGCAGAATTGCTTACCTAAAAACAGAACAAAAGAAAATTTATTCTATAAACAATTTTTTTTTAATAATTCACAATATGATCATTAACAGAAAAAAAATTTTTTTCAAAGAAATTAAAACCCATATTTTGCAAAACACAGCTGAAAGAATTGAAAAAAAAACAACGTAATATAATACAATAATTCTTGCTCAAATAGTAGAAATTAAAAATAGAACACCAACAAGTGTCATATAAAATATGTTCATAAAGGGAGTTTTTTTTATAGAGGTATAGACCTTTAAGTTGGCAACACTTTTTTTTAGCTGGCAGCCATTTTGTCAGCTGTCAAGTGATTTATGTTATGTTTGGTTTGGCATTTAAAAATGAATAGACGGGCGCCTGAACAACACTTTCAAATTTTACAAATTTATTTATTATTTAAGATTGCGGTTGATCCCGATTTTGATAAACGAATTTTGGTTAGCGATGAAGCTTACTTTTGTTTGAATGGACATGTCAATAAACAAAACTGTCGTATTTGGAGTCATGATAATCCTCAAGTGTATCGTGAGACACCGTTACTGCCAGAAAAATTTACTATTTTGAGTCCTTAATGGGTTATTGGAATCATTGCTCCGCGCCTCTTCAAAAACGTTACTGGTGAGAAGCTACAGTCAATGGTTACCGCTATAGAGCCATAATTACTGAACAACCATGATGTGCAGGAGCTGTAGTTTCAGAAAGACGGCACAACATGTCACTCAGCCTCAGGCAACAATTGATTTATTGAAGGAAACGTTTGGTAACTGCATAGATTCACGTTTCGAACACGTGAATTGGCCTCCAAGATCATGCGATTCAATAACGCTAGACTATTTTCTGTGGGAATATGTGAAGTCGGTAGTCTATGCGAAACGATTGACCTCTTGGAGGACGACAATTGCGTTATTACCGATATACGGCCATAAATGTTGAAAAAAGTCATCAAAAATTGGACCTCCAGATTAGACTACGTCCGAGCCAGCCGTGGCGGTCATATGTCAGTATAGTATTTTTCCAATAAAGTAAATTTCATAACAATTTAAAAAAATCATCTTTGATTTATTCTATTTCAAAGTTCTATACTTCTATAAAAAAAACACCCTTTATAAACTAATTATTTGCATATCGTTCTATTAATCCCGCAGTTCTGTAATAAATTCTGGAAAAAGCACTTTTAATTTGCACACAAAGTCTTCGGTATAGACAGTAAATATTTCTGGCCCTATTATGATTCACAACTCATCTGAAATAAATTTTCAATGTATTATGGTTCACAACCAATTTTATTTTAAATCATAATAGGAGTTACAAATGATCGAAGACAACTTTTTGAACTACGAACTGAAAATTGAAAAGAGCTGTAATTTATAGTAAGAATTTGACAACTTCAACTACTGTTACTAATTAGTTGTGAGTCATAATAGGGGCATTATTAATATGTATTTTACTTCTTTTCAGTGTTTAGCATATTTTTTTTATTTGTTGTGCAGATTTTTTTCTTTTTTCTTTTGGAAATTTTAAAAATTGGAAACTGAAAAGCAGCCGCTACATTTCCATCGTCAGCGATGGTTGGTGTCTCTGCTTATCACCACTCTGCTTCAAACCACTTGCTTTACAACATTTTTATCTTGTACAACACAATGCGACAAAATGGCCTTTTAACCCAGATACTCTTTTTTTGTTTCAATTAAGTTGCAAATCTAACGAATTTTTCAAGGAACATGCTTTTTTGTGTTTGTTCAAGACATAAAATATAATTTTAAAAGGGTGATTGCAATTATATCAACCCCCTCACTATCTATGCTTATTCTATTTACCAGGTCAAAAAACACATTAAATGAATATTTATATAGAATTTATTAGAATGTTTGTTTAAGCAATAGGTCTTTTGATTTAATATATATATATATTGTTGTTTTATTTATATTTAGTTTCGATATTTCGCTAACAATTTGTTAGCATCTTCAGGAAAAAAAAAAAAAAAAAAAAAAAAAAAAAAAAAAATTTTCCTGAAGATGCTAACAAATTGTTAGCGAAATATCGAAACTAAATATAAATAAAACAACAATATATATATATATTAAATCAAAAGACCTATTGCTTAAACAAACATTCTAATAAATATAAAGAAGAGGTCAAATAAAATAGAATATAAATATTTATATAGAATCTTAAAATGCAAATAGTTCCACACGTTATATAAAAACAGTGTCGACCATAAAGCCAAACTAGCTCATAATAATCATAAAAATCCCTTTACAGCCATTTCGAAAGCACAATTTACAGCAAACATAAAAAAAGAGTTTTTAATTAAAGTCAAAACACACTTACCGCCTGCCTCAAAGATAGAGACTGACATTTTCATAAATTTTTAACTTAAAACTGAAATAAATGTAAATTTAAATCTTTTTGTTTTTTTGGTTTTGTAAATAAAATTCTATTTTCTGGTATTTTTATAGAATGCCAGTCGGCGGCAGCTTCAACAGCAACACAATGGCCAGACAAGTTTGGTAGAACGCCAAATATAGAGGCCACATTGGAGCAAACAACTGTTAGCAAAACCTCAACAGAAATTCCTGAAGCAGCAATGGCAGCATCAACAACGCCCGTAATACACAAACATGAACCATTGCAGCTGCTTGTTAAGGACAGACATTTAATCGGCACACCACTACTAATGCATAAAGGAGAAAATCTTATGGTAACAGCCGATGAACTTATCTTGCCAACAAACAACCGTAATGCTGAACAGGAAGAGAATAATAATAATAACAACAGCAACAAAGAACTTCATGGCTTGGAGACCAATACGATGGCAAATGATAATAAATATCAAACCCATTTGGAAGTGAGCCAAACTACCAAGTTATCAGAAACAACAACAACAGCAATAACAACAACGACGGAGCCAACAGCAAACAACCTGACAAAAGATGAGCATAAAATAAACAAATTAACTACAAAGAACTTGCAACAGGACATAAAGCTAGAAAATCCTGATGTAAGACAAAACGACTTAGAGAAAATAAAAAAAAACAAGGATGAAACGAAAACCAAAAAACCCTCTTTGATTATGAAGAAAATGACCATCATTACGAAACAACATGAAGAAACACAACACGTTCAGGCTACTGAACCTTTAGAAAATGAAGTGCATGGTAAGCAATTTGACAACTCTCACTATCAAGAGCTTAAGCCTTTGACAGCGAATCTGGAAAAAGAAATTTCTAAAACTCATACGCTTAAGCACAGTACGGTAAATACACCCATTCAAGGTAATCTGCCGGAGGACGAAGGCAACATGCAGCCAGGAAAGTTGTTGAGACAGCCACACACATTCCAACACGAACACCAGCTATTAATACAACAAATCCTGCAGGATCAACAGGTCGACACACATGCTAAGCTGACGAAAAGTGAACAGTGGTCTGATTTGCGCAAGGCAGAGAGCAAAGAAAATCATCCGGGTTTAATACTTTTAGTGTCGTCAGGCCTTTTCTTAGTTTTACTTGTAGGCCTCATGCATGTCTATCGCTGTGATATGCCCTGGCGTCGTCATTCTCCCAGCCATCATATGCGTCCCCATCAAAGACAAAATCACTCTTTGGAAGACGATTCGCACAGCTTTCTTAGCTACAGCGAAGGCATACAAAAGTGGCATCATAGCACTCGCTTAGAAGCTCCCTACAATTCACCTCTACACAATTTACATGTACGTGAACTGCAAAAAACTTCAGCCACTGAAAAACCGGCAACAGTTAAATCGACGGTGATAAATTTTAAAGCGCCAGCCTTAAGTCGACCTATTGCCCTGGAAAGTTGTAGATCAATGTCACAGTCCTCCACTACCACAACATCAACAGCTTCTGCCTCTTCCTCAGCCATTTTAGATGACGAATCGTTTTATATTGAAATGACACCAGATTCTGGTCAATTTGCTGGCGCCTTACAATCGGAACTACTGCCAATGGAACTTTTAAACAAGGCACAAACACAATCATTGGACTATCAGGACACAGTGGGCGATAGTCAGATTTCCATGGAAGATGACTGTGTAGTTCATTACCAGCAACACCAGCGACATTTGCCTCATTTGAATGATTTAACAACATCATCATCATCAAATTCAGCATCATCGTCTACGGCCACGGCAGCGTTAACGTGTGCAGTCTCATCAACGCTGTCGACACCGAATCGCAGTGTTAAACCTCGCGCTCAATCGCGCAAGTTTGGTTTGTGGTGACAAACCCTGCTACAAAGGCAAAAACAATATGCTCCATTTCAATAGACATTTTTACATGGAAGAGTTACAAATACAATTGGATTTGATTTTAAATACATACATAAGTTCTATTCGCATAAAATGGGTGAGTTTTAAAGAAAATTAATTAGTTTCCTAAATTTATGAGTATTAAAACTGGAATAGCAGAGTTGTCGAATCGGATATATTTAAATTCGCAATTAAAGCAAGAAATATCACGTTTTTTTTGCTCCTAAAATTAGGCAAGAAATTTTTAATTTTATTCAGTATTTGAAAAGAGAAAAGAGACCTGTTTTCAAAGGAGCTGAATAAATATTGAAAAGAAATTTGAAGAGTTTAGAAAACAAATTTCCTACAGAAATAATTTTATTAGGCGGGTCTTCTGTCTTAAGTTCTGTGACCTTCTGGGAATTAGCTAAACTTTTTTATGACATTTTATTTTTAAACAGTTAAAAAGTGTCTGAAAAAACTAGTTCACATAATCTCAATGAAAACATGTCATTGCCTTAGATTCATACGTTGGTTAAGTGAGTCACAAAAAAAAAATAAGGATAACGAAGGATACCTGCCAATCGGTCGGTCGTCAAATTTAGTATCTTTCTAAACAGCAAACCTAGGTGGAGCGATAAAAAGTATCTAATAAATTAAATTACGGTGAGGTTTATACAAGCCGAACGAGTGATTTGAGTGTAAATTTTGTATGAAAAGCACTCAGTTTTTTTAGTGGTTTCCATACAAAATTTACACTCAAATCACTCGTTCGGCTTGTATAAACCGCACCTAGGTATGCTTTCGGCCGCAATGACACAACCTTGAGGCGGATTAAGTAAAGAAGAACATGATTTCATCTTTCCACGTGCATGCTGCAAATTGTAATGTTCGCAGTGCAGCTCAATCACATGCAATTAATTATGATATTATAATTCACAACCGAATTGATAGCTGAGTTGTAGTTATAAAACTCTTATTATGAATTACAACTCAAATTTAATTTCACTCATCTGTTCATTTAGTTGTTTGCGATAAGTTGTTACTCTCGCATTGTGATTTAATACAAATTTGGTCGTACAACCACACAACGTATCACAACACAAAAATAAATTTTGAGTACTAGCACTGGCACCTCAAAGGGTTGTGAATCATAATAGGAATACAAGTCTAAATCAGCGGATCGTCATCTGAGTGCTTGTCTGATTAAACTGCATTATCTTAAGATATCTGAGTTATAAAATATTCTTTATGATTTTGTTGTGCCAACAATAAATATAAAATTTATTTACGTAAAACATTAAAAAAATGTTTACTTGTTCACTGTACAGCTTCACGGCATACTGGTCAAAGTTTTTCAATGCGATTTTCTTAATGATCTTTTTACATGTAAAAAAAGAAATGGTCCAAAATTTGCCTTTTATGATTTCTTATTGAAAAGTTTTGTTATTATTTACCGTAAATGCATTTATTCCTTTTTTTTTTTGTTCTCAATTTTAATGTTAGTTTTGCAACAACAAATGAAAATTATTTTCTCTTTAAAGAGAAAATATATACATAAATAAAGACGATATAAAAGAAAACTTTAAAAAGTTCTTTTCTGTAATGACCAAAGTATAAATCAAGAAATTCAGTCATTTGCCAATGCTATTTTTTTTTTTTTTTTTTTTGTGAAAGAAGAACAAGAACAAGTAGAAGAAAAAGAAATGAATTGCAAAAACTTGAGGAGAAGATATGGCCAGAGGAAAATATTTTCATTTATGAAAAGTAAAATTTATGCACTATAAACATAACTTTCTACAAAACTTGGTAGTTTTCTTTTTCTCTACTTCTTTTTATAGTTTTTGGTATGAAGAAAAGTTTTTCCAAAAGGTTATAACGACAAAAACACAGTTTTATATACACATTATTTTTTTTTTTACTTCATTTTCTGTGCTTCACCTTCAAAAGTTTAAGAAATGACGCAAAGAATTAGCAAGAAGGAACGAGTATGAAGTCACTGTTGAAGAATGATGATGGAAATTTATTATTAAGAATTATAATTATAATTAATAAATAATGAACAAGTTCTTTTTTATTCTCTTTTTTTATAATTTCCCAGCATTAGGTGGTAATTTCTTTAAAATTTTTATAGAAAAAAGAAAAAAAAGTTTAGAAACTGTAAGTACCAGCATTATAGAAGAGACAGAGAGATAAAAATTGATGTAGTTATCACTTAAGGTAATTAAAGGTTGAAGCAATAAACTGGCCTTACTACTTTATTAACCCATTGGGAACTTAAGTTTCTTCATCACAGTTGTCTCACTTGTTTGTTCTCTGAAAATGATTGAGAATATGTTTCATTTCCGTAGTTGTCTTCATGTACATTTTCCGTTTTGCAATTTGTCACTCAACTACGCACTGCATTTTACTTTTAATGGATTAAAATACACCCATAGTTTAGGTTCTTGCTCAGTTTGAATTAAAACATTCGATCATTTGTATTTATTTTTCTGTGGGCTGAATTAAAATTTATGCAAGAAAGTTTGATTTGTATAAAATTTTTCTCGAAATTCTGGTCGTTAATGGGTTAAAAAAGCGTTAAGTTTATATTTTAATGGATCATGTTTATTTACAAAAGAAGAAAAAAACCAAAATAAAAGACTATTTTGTACAACTTCGGCTACACAGTGTGTATATTTACACGAAACCATTCGAGCTGTTTTTACCCCCCTCATAACTTTGCTCCGCATGATCATAATATAATGAAACATAAGGTCTCCCCACAGAGGTGGACCTCACAGGTTAAATTTGAAAGTTCTACCATAAAAGCTTCCCGAGATATTAAGGTGTGAAAAGTCCATATTTTAGTACATATTCACTGACTCACTAACTCATCACTTCAAAAACTTTCGGCCGTAAAAAGTACTGAGATCAAAATAAGGACCAAGTTCTAGGCAACCTATAAGCTTGGCAAAATTTTTCCAATAATTCTTTCCCATATTAGAAAGGCAAACAAATTTTGCCAAGCTTACAGGCTGCCTAGAAATGAGATGGAATTGTACCTATCAAGAACTTGGTCCTTATTTTGATCTCAGTACTTTTTACGGCCGAAAGTTTTTGAAGTGATGAGTTAGTGAGTCAGTGAATATGTACTAAAATATGGACTTTTCACACCTTAATATCTTGGCCTTATTTTCACATTTATGTTTTTGTGTGGATACAATTTACCGAAAAAAATAATTTTACAACGACATTCACTGATCTAGAGTTAATTAACTTCATGAAAAAATACACTGATTAAATATACACTTACGTCGTTTGAATTAATCTATTCGTTGAATAACAAAATATGAAGGTGCATTGAAAATATTTGTTGTTTTTAATTTAGAAAAAAAAATAAAAATGAAACATTTCAATGCTTGAATAGTACGTCAGAATTTAGCCAAAATTAATGAACAACTTGTAGAAAATTTTATTTTATTTTTTTGTGAGTTTTTAGTTTAGTATAGACGGACGAATCACACAACTGCTACCAAAAAGCTGAAGTTCTATATGTTTACACGACACTGACCTGTTACTTTTACATCAATTATCACAATTAAGATGATCAGTTACTGTTTCTAGAATCTAAATCCAAACTTAGGTACATGTTTAGAAAAAAAAAAACAAAAAAGATTTCTGGGTTTCTGAAAGAAGTAAAAAAGGCATTTAAAGAGACGCTTCCCAGGATGATTAAACAGAAAGTAAAAATTTTTCAATTTATTTTGAAAAACTAAAGAATTAAATCTACTTTATGGCGAAATAGGTGGGAACAAGTATTTACTTTGCGTTTCATTCATTCCCAGCGATTTGTAGGTAAACATAAAGTTTTATGCGCGTACGTTTGTAGTTTTCAAATCATTTAAAAAAAAATTAAAGTAAAAATCAGGCCGAAAGAGAATAACAAAAATTGTTTGTAAAGTTCATTAATTAAGGTTTTGTTTACAGAAAAGTTGCGTTGACAAAGTGACCAATGTTAAGAATTTGGGTGTTGCGATTATCGAGTTGTTGCGTATATCGAGGGCTGCGTTAACCGAGGTTACACTGTATTTGAATGAAGAAAGATTTTTCAACTCCGAAAGATAAGTGTTTTTTTGTAATCAAAATACTTTTAAATATCAAAGTGGAATTGACAATGAATTTTTCTACTAATTTTATTTTTAGTAAACAAAAAAATCTACATATTTTTAGGAGCTCTATATAGCTATATTAATAAACTTAGCATGTCCCAAAAAAAAGTTTAATGTGAACTTCGATAGCAAAAACCATTTAAATAAACGCCTATTGGACAAAATACAATATAAACGGAATTTGAAGACTAAAGTTTCCACCTAAAGTGGCAAGGATATAAACATACAAAAGATATAAAGAAAACTAAGCATTAAGGTGGTTATTTCTCTATCTATTATTAAACATTAATCACATAAAATAACAAACAAGTTTAAATGCTTTAATGCATAAACTTATTTTGTACTTCTCTTGCTATTTTGTTGCTTTATTAAAGAAAATCCCACACTTTAACAAATAGCCACTATTTCCAATTAAACAATACTTAATTGTAAATGACCCATAAATACAATTTCCCGCATTAAGTTTCTTTTTCCACAATTGCAGTAGTCTTAAGAGACAAACACACACATACATACACACAAAAAAGGGAAAAAGAGTTTGACAAACGTAGAGAAAAGGCACATAAAACACTCATAGAACAATTAACAAGTAATTTCAAGTGATACATAATAAAAAGAATAAAATAAAATAAATGATAAACAAAGGAAAAGAAAACATATGTATGTACAAAAATTGTACAAAAACAAAAAAAAAAATAAAACAAAAGTTGGCAAACGAAGCGAAATAAAAAATAAATGAAAGAAAATTAAGGAACTTTCCCCTTTTCTGTAGCAGCACACATTCATGACCTTAATAATCCCATCTCTGTTTAAGTAACCATACACTAGATACGAATACATTTATATGTATGTATGTTTGTGTACATATATAGGGTATTTTTTAATAGTGTGACACAAGTTTAAATCATAATAAAACAAGGAAATATATTTTTAATATCAATGAAATGGGCTTTATTGGAAAGAAAATTTTATGAAATTAATGTTTAAATATGATTTCTGCCATGTGGACGCCTGGAACTACAATCTTCAACAACTTTTCCAGCATTTGCGGACGTATTTCGCCGATAACAATTCGAATGTTGATTTCCAGGTGTTCAATTATTTGTGGTTTATCGACGTAGACAAGTGACTTAACATAACCACAAAGAAAATAATCTAAAGGAGTTAAATCACACAATCTTGGTTGCCAATTAATTGGGCCATTACGTGAAATTATTTTTTCATAAAGTTTCTTTAAGTCAATCAATTGTAGTGCCCGCTGCACGATAAGTTTGACGAATAGAACAATTATTTCGATTAAAAATTTCAACAATTTGCACGCGTCGCTCTGATATACATAAGTCGATTCATAATGAAATTTCAAAGCAAATTAAACAAAAAGCAACTATCAGCTGTTAAATGGGTGCTCAAATAATGCCAACACAAAGTTGTGACACTCTATAAAAAACACCTTTTACATATTTTATAGCCAACAAAAATTTTTTGTCTACTTCATTGAGATAATTTAAACTAGTTGGCGAGTTCGTATTAGAACCTGCCGAAAATCTTAAGAAGTTGTGACAGAGAGGGGGAGAGAGAGTTCGGTACGAATTCTGAATCAAACTTCTAGAAATATTATAATTATTTAGGTGGACGAAATTTGCAAATGTCGTTTTTTATATCTACAAGGCTGCTTTAATGTGACATTCACAACGTGAAGCGATCACATCATGTTTAGCGACTTTTATATGAAATTAATAATTAATGTGCAACAATCGCCCAAAAAGTTTGAATTAACAATCGCCCATGAAAAAATCGCCCAAACCACATAAATGAAGAAACGCCCAAAAGAATTTAAAAAAACAATTTGGGCGATTGTTCTTTGGGCGATTATTCGTGCAACCGGACTTTTGTAGACTACGGCTCCATCTATCGTTAAATATTAATAACTTTTATTTAGAAAACACAGCAGGTGAATCGATTTGCTTTTTATGTTAAAAACGTCCCAGGAACAACGGCTTTTTCAAACTCGTAGGTGGGTTTAACTAAAGTTTTTCTTCCCTGCCACAAACTTAAACCACACAATAACCCTCGTGACTACCACTTTACAATGCCCAACATGTCGCATTCGTATAAGTTACAATTAAATTCGTTTTATGTTTTTACTTCTGTCACATTCATTTACTTCAATTTCACTTGACCAAAAGACCTATTCATGGTTATAAAATCTTAATCACAATATTTTTCAAAGTGGCATTTTTCTTTCGAATAAAATGCTTGTTAGTTAAGTTTGAAGTGTTTGTTTTACGATAAAAATTGTTCTTTAACCCCCTTTTTATAAAGATTTTTTTTTTTTTTTTGTGTAGTCCTTCAAATGTGAGCAAAGCAAAATAAAGAAGAAGAAAACAGGATTTAAAGATGATGGTCATGCAACTTATTTTTTTCTCATCGTTCTCGTAATATTGAATTAGTTGGAGTGTCAACGCATACAACAACAAATGAATGTAATAAAAGGCGTTCAAGCATTTTGTTGCTGTTATCTTAATTTCATTGACATTTATCCTGTTTAATTTATTTTAAGAAAGAAAATATCTTTCTAACAACCCTACTTCCTCCTCGCCCTGCTCCTGCTTCTTCTCCTCATCCAATACTCTCTTCAGCCTTGTTGGATATTTTTGGCATTTAATTGTTTAAGTGTGTTGGTGTTAAGTCGGCTTTAAGTCTTTATAAAAATGGTTGTGTTTTGTTTTGTTTTATTTATTTTTTAATACTTTATTGTGGGTAAAGAAATAAAAATTAAGAATTTTGTTAATTTCTGCAACATACAAAAAAAAAAAAAAAAAACTCCAGCCCCTAAAAACAACAATAAGAAATTATTTAACGCCAAATGACATGAAGTATATATTTTATTTTTTTTGGGTATTTAGTTCACTTCAATGTTGAATGTTTCTTTTTTTTTTTCTTCTTGGAATTTACTTATTGTTATTCAAGATATTTCAAGAATCTTGTCAGAAACAACAAAGCAAATAATAAACAAGAAAATGTGTCAAATTCAAATCCTTAATTAAGCAGTATCATGTTCTCTGTAACTAAAGTAAAACAGCACAACAGAAGAAAAAGAAAACAAGAGAAGCACATACTAAGACTTTAAGCCATGGACAGGATGTCAGTGAGTAGCGGGTGAATGAAACAAAGAAATAATAGAAAAAATACATTTGGAAAAAAACAAAACACTTGAACAAAAAATTTAATTCATTTCAATTCAATTCAATTTAATTCGAAGATGATCATAAATTTAAAATTGTTTAAGAGAAACATGACTGTTTTAGCTGTTCATTAGGAAATCGCGAAATAACACTTAAGTTGTTGTGATTTATTTGATGGTTAAATCCAATATGATTGTGTTCAATTATGCCCCATATTACGCTCAATGAGATCTTGTAGATCATTTTTTTTTTTTCACCGTACAAAACTAAAATCACTGAATATGTGTGTAATCTTAATTATATATGTAGAGTTTTCCGATGAACTGACAGTCCTTATTTATAATTTTATTTGATGAAAGTACGTCATAATTGCTTCTCAATTTTTAATATCACAGAAGAGTGAAATTTCCAGTGAAAGTTATTACCTTTCACTTAATTTTGTTTTGTATTGTTGTGTTGCTGTGCTATTTTACCACTCTCTTTTATTATTTTATTTTCTTCATGGGAAATATGGATAAGAACGTGAATAAAAATTAATGTAAAATAAATATAAATTTGCAAAACAAAAATTGTGTTTATTGTCATTTATGTTTTCCACTTCAGGCAAAATATTCAAAGAACATTTGAGAAGTTAAATTCATTTCTCATTTCTTATCAACGTTTGTTTGTCACTTGAAAAACAGTTTTATTTCAATCATTCTCAATTTGAAATCAAACCGAATCTATTAATTTTGATCGAATTTGCAAAGGCGAAGCTGTTTTTGTCTGTTTGAAATTTTATTTTCGAAAAATAAACTTTAAAAAACAGTTACCTCCTACTCTAGAAAGCCTGTTTGAAGAAGGCACCGTTTTGTGAACCAAAAGAACTGCTTGTGAGCGTGTAAGCTTTTCGGAACACGTATTTGGTTTTACTGACATCAAGGAATATTTTTATTTTATTAATTTTTTTTTTAATGTAATTCTATGCACTTAATAGTATTTTTTGAAAAACTTAAACTATAGCAAAATTATAGCAAATTTAACAAGAACTTTAATATCTCCCACACAGTCACACAGTGTAATAAATTAAAGTGAGATGGTACAGTGGGTAAATTTCCGTTCGTAACAGGACAACAACCGTTGAATTGCCACATATATAAGGTTTTCCAATAAGAAGAATATGATTTCTTTAAAAAAAATACTCTTATTGTTAAGGAAATTCAAAAGTTTTTCATTTAATGTGAAGTACAATCGATACAATTAAGTTCTAAATAAAACGTCATTCAAATGGCCTCCACGACTTCTTCTGCAGGAACGAATTCGATGAACCCAATTTTCGAAAGACCAATGACTTCAAGTAACCCCACACACATTGAGGCCATTCAATATCACAATTTCTTGAAATAATCGAATCTCCAAACTTTTCTCGCAATAATTCAATTGTTGCATTTGCTGTGTAACACGTAGCTCCATCTTGTTGGAACCAAGTGTTGTCAAGATCAACTTCTGCCAATTTCGGCCATAAAAAGTTGGTTATCATCGATATATACCGCTTTCTATTGACAGTAACGTTGTTACCAACTTCATTTCGAAAGAAGTACGGACCGGTGATTCCACCAGACCGAAAATTACACCAAACTGTCAATTTAGGTGAATGTAATGGTTTTTCATGAATGATTTGTGGATTTTCTTCGCACCAGAATCGACAGTTTTGTTTATTTATCGCACCACTCAGATGAAAGTGAGCCTCATCGGAGAAGTTGATTTTCTTTAAAAAATCGTTAAAGTTTTCAAGTTTTCCAAGGCAAAATCAGCAACGTTGTTCTTGCGTATATCTCTCCATGATGAAATTGAATACAATTAAAAACATATTACAAATGGCCGAAACGTCAATTCAAATTCAAATCATCCATATTGGAATTGCGGGACATAAATCAGATTATAAATACAGAAACACTACATTAACACAAAAGACAGCTTTGTCATTACATTGCGCTAACTCAAATCATTGTCCTGATTTTAAAAATACATTAATTTTAAACAAAGAAAATAATTATAAGCGTAGATTAATGCTAGAAATGTTACAGATCAGATCACAATACACAACGGATTAATTACAAAATAGATACAGCAAATATAGCTCAGAATTATAGATATTTAGTTAATAGAAGTAGAAATTTAAGCTAACTTTTTGTAAAATATGTTGTTTTGTTTTTATATATTAATGTTGTCTATAATCCTTAAGATATGCTTTAAAATAATTTTGTTAATTCGTTCATACAAAAATTAATTTTTTGATTTGGCGCCAGAAAATGTGTTTTGAAATAATTTTTTCAATTTCCTATCAAAAATTTGTAAACAAACAAAACATTTTTTCATATAAATATTAACGTAATATAACCCTGAAGAAGCTACCCATTGTATGGTAGCGAAATATTGGTTTTTAAAAATAAAGATTGTTATTGTTATTTTTATAAAAAAACAAAAAAGTGGATCTTTAACTCGGGAAAATCAGACTAAAAACATATTGGAAAACCTTATAGAACAAAATTAAGGTTCCATCCACTCCTGGCACATGATATGAATGAATGAATCATACCCAAGAAAATCCTCTGTTACTTACGAGTAATTAAATTAACTATGTGGGCGGTTAATATAAGAGTTTCGATCCCAAAGGCAATTCGCTATGATCACATTAAAAATTCAACTCCAATTAAAAAATCTCAATTATGTATTTAAAGAAAAAAAATCAATAATTGAATTTATAATTTTTTCAAACGAGTAAATTATACTCTGCCGACACAATCGATCTTATTCTAGATGAAAAAAAAAAAAAAACTCATGAAAAATCTTTTTTAAACAATCATCATACAACATCCACAACTACAACGATTTAAAAGTACATTTCCATGAATTCGCATGTATTAAGAGGAGTAAAACCAAAAAACCTTCCAATGAGCCGCATCTATTTACTGAACTCTTTTTTCTTTTAAAAATTACAGAAATTTTCCAAAATTCAAACATGGAAAAAATTCTCATTTTTGTTACTTTATTTTTAAAACCAGTTGTAAAAAAACACATGATGTTTAGTTAGTTTCCCCTTTTTTTTTTGTCTTACATGTAAAAGTAACATTTCTTAGCAATTTAAGAACATTTATAACTCCCAAAATACAGAATCTACAATAACGCAGAACATCTTATTCGCTTCTATGAATAAATATCTTTAATTTGCTACACTTGTTTTCAAAATCGCTTAACTAATGTGGTCGTTAAGTACATCACAAAAAATCGTCTAGCGTCTACTAATTATAATACAGAAAATTATAAAATCGTGAATGAAACAAAAAGCAAATTCAAAATTCAATATGTAAAAAGTTCTGGAGAATAAAAACTTTCTAAAAATCAATAGGTGAACAGTTCTGAAAGTCACTGTACATGTAATACAACCTTCAATCGGAAATAATAAAAATAAAGCACAAGTAATATCTAGAGCAATGGCGCAAGAAGAGTAAGAAGAGAAAAGATAAAAACAAGTTTATTAAACTGAAAATTCTCTTAAGATTTCTTACAACGATTGAGGGTTGTTCGACAGAATTGTTGCTGCATTTGTTTTGTAATTGTGTGAATGTAGACTCGCATCCTAATGAATATGAGTAACAATAAATAAAAGGAGGTCTCCGATAAAATACTGGGTTAATGTGCTGATGAAGACATTACTGCTGTACTCTTGTACACTTAATAAAAAAAAAAAAAAAAAAAAAAAAATTGGGTTATTTTAAAGATGGTAGATGAATTTCCGATAAACTTTATTGAACAAAAAACATTTAAGGATGGGATGGTGGATTTTTAGAATGAACTAAATGAAAAATTTAATTATTTTTAGCAATAATTTTCAGTTGAGAATTTTTCTTATGAGTTGCACTACTCCCATGTGGATATCTGCATCATACTAAGGTTTTGTGAATGCTACGACGCTGTAAGCATCGATATCTGATAATATTTTGCAAAACTCACAAAACGAACTGATGTCTTTCATTAATTCGGCGCTAATGATAGTCAGGATATTAAATGACACCATCCATCCTGCATACCATGCGTATAAAATGGTTACCGCATAAATCTAAAACCAAATTCGAACGAAAATAACACAAACTCTTAAGCACTTCCAATAGTTTTGATTTCTTTGGCAAAAGATCGCCAGCGATCTCGAGTTTCAGGTCTCTCTGTTGGGGCTACAATTATTGTGGTGAAAGTGGTACAAGTCCATTTAAAAACAATTGATTAACGTTAAATTTGATTATTATTAATATAATTAATTTTTTTTATTGCACATATCGCCACCTAAAATCTAAAAAACCGTAAGCAAAATATTCAGAATAGACTTTTTGATTGATTTATAGGCACTATTTCACTTAAATATTCTTAGAAAGAAGTTTTTTCTTGTTAAACACAATTTAAATGTCTTCTAAGAATAAAGTTGTATTTAATTTATATAAAGTTCTTGTCTTCTTCTGTAACAAATACATAAATAAATAACTGCCCTTTGCATTTTACGGGTCGATATATTAAATATAAATGGAATATGTAATCACGTTCAACAGAGCTACCTAACAAGTAGTGAATACTGACGAGGTTTAGTGGCTTCTATCGAAAACAACGTTTGTTCTATACGGCCTGTGTAGTTGAAATCTAAAGGGATGTTTAGATATTAAATTTTTCCTTTGTTTCTCGAAATATGTTAACAATGTCTATTTAATATTTCTCTGATTATTAACATTTACGAGCTTTAGCCTGTATAAGTATTAACAAAAACTAAACTTTACTTTTTAGCGAATTATCAGAGAGTTGCAAATCTTAAAACTTGTGGTGGTTTTCTTTCGATATTTTTCAAACAATTTCAAAAATTTTTACTTGAGCAGAACCAAGACTACAAAAGAAATGGGCCTCGTAAAAATAAGTCAATGGTAAAACATGAATTTAATGTGATAAAGAACCAGATGAACTTCAATTTAGTGGTAAAATAATTCTCGTATTTAAATTCGTTTTAACAGTCCAACAACAATTAATACAAGGCCACACTAGTGTACATGACATGTAAAATTTTATGATGTTGACGATTTGCTCCGACCAAGGACTGATCCAAGTCCTAAGTCATACTTTTCTCTGTAGTCTTCTTGTTCTTCTACCACTTCAACAAACATCACCCTGAATGTATGTATAAGAATTGCCATATGGTTGAACAGAGCTACCAAACAAGCAAACAGTAATAATCAGTATAGACATGAACACCGGACCATGTTGTTCTGTTCTGCCGAGTACATTGAAATCTGTTCATAGAATATCACTAAAAAGGTCCAATTATTTTTGAAAATAATTTGTGTATAGACAATAAGATTTCCATTTCAATTAACCAATTTTCAATTAACCCTCGTTAAATACAAATAGATTTAAAACAAATTAAGCCCAACATTTCCTAAGTATCTGTTGAATTTTGTATGTTTTATTCTTTTGCTCGTTTCCTTTTATTCTCAATAACACTTTTAGACCATTAAAAAAGGGTCAGTCAGTACAAACATTTTTGATATTCATCCGATTACTAGTTTTAAGGATATTGTTTAATTATTTTGTTGTGGTTTTTTTTTTTCTTAAAAATTGTTTTGACAAAATCTTTATTGGTCTTTAGCAATTTGGGTTTAATTAAATGGACAAGAGAAAAAAAATCTCCTTTTTAAATATAACAATAAATAAGTTTAAACTTTTATAGTATTTTATTACAAAAAGACACAAAAAGACATTCCTAAGAAATACTTAAAAATGTAGTAGACTTATCTTTGAAAATAGAAACATTTTAATTGAGTTTGGAAGCAGGGTCAGTATCAAACATTTTATATTTAAATTTTTGTGGCTTCAATTAACTTCAATTGCAGTCTCTGTCCTTAAGGTTTAAGGGAACAAAGTAACAAAATAAATTTCAATATATTTTAAGAAAAAGGTTACTAAAGAAATCTTCATTTAAGATAAAAAAAAAATTTTTGAGGAATTATAACTTTTACAACCCCTTTTTAATTTTATGGTTTTCATATTTAAGACACTTCTTGATAATTAGATTGACTCCAGCGAATTTAGTTTTCTTAAAAAAAGCTTAGAGTTGGTGGTTTAATAGCAAAACAAATATTCTATATATTTTATAACTTTAAAACATTAAGAAATTTAAAAATTTTAAAACATTTTGCGAAGCGAAGCATCGATACGCCATTTTACCGATATGACACTGATGCTCTAGTAAATATATCAGATATGGGGAAACCCCTTAACTTTAATTTAAAGCGGATTTCATATGTTTTTATTTTAAGTTTGCAGCCTAAGAAATTCGAAGATTAAATTAAAACTTAAGCCTGCAGTACACGGCATGTCAAAATCCACATTCGCATGTGGCTCTGACGTAATTTTGACGTCACCATGAAGCTAAATTGGCAACATGTCGTGTACTTCCACTTTTTGTGACACTCACATGCAGCACACATTGATATGTGTGCCACATGTTCCTTTGCAGAGACATGCAAACATGCGTATTTTTGCCATGTCGTGTACTAGCTTGGTACATTTGAATTTTGACATTTGTAATATTTTTACATGCGCATGTAGCAGTCCCAAACATGTGGCAGCAAACATTTTTGACACAACATTTTTCAATAGTATGTAGCCAATGGCACTCTTGCCAATGTTGATTTTCTCCAACAAAATGTGGTAGGAATTTAATGACGAAAAAATTTTTTTATTATTATTAATCACACGATGACTGAGATTCATGATAATTTTTTGGGTTTGCGTGCGGGGTAGAGATAAAAGAAGGGTAGAAAAATTATCATATTTTCTCTTTTCCATGCAATTATTTGTAATTATCTTTGATTTGGGGTTTTTCTTTTATTAACTAATATCTTAATTAACAGCTTAATTAGTTTGAGTTTTTGTTATTATTTCTCGTTCTTGTTCTAAACCATGCAAAAGATACTTTCAAAGCTAAGATGTAAAAATTCATGTATAAATAGTAAATTTATTCAATAATTAATAAAACAACTGTGATCGCCAATTGTTGCGTTTTTTTTTGTGTCAGTGCAGTATTATTTAATTTTTTTCACCATTTTAGTGTTCATGGGAATTATTTCACGATAAAAGTGAATTTATTTTACTTTTTATCAGATGTTGTTTTATTTCTTCTTTCTCTTCGACATTTTATAAATTTGACTTCACACAAAATTTTAAAAATTAAACAAGTGCCATAAACATATGACTGTTGTACATGTTAATATGAAAAATGTGTACATATGTTACATGCTGTGTACTGACAATACATATGTAGCCAATCAAAAGTTCACACATATGCTGCCATTGCAAATGTGTACGCTTCGGCTACATTTGTCACATATAAATTTTGGGACAAAACAACATTTCATGTACTACCAAAATTTTGAAGCATGTAGACACTTCTGCATGTTTAGTAAATGTAAACAAAATGCTGCAAATTCTCGTGACGTCAGAGCCACATGCGAATGTGGCTTTTTACATGCCGTGTACTGTAGGCTTTAACTTTTTTTCAAAGAGCGGCGACATTTGGTTTGCTCACCAATACAACCGCAGCTTTATTTATGTTTACAGAAAATGTAGAGCCAGAGAAACAACGTTATTAATGCTTCAAAAAGCCAAAAAAAAATATTGTTGCTTTAAGCATTAAACACACTCGCTACAGCAGACTACCGACTACCACCTGTCAAAATTAGAATACATGTGTGCATATGAGAATGATTATATTGAAGACAGCAAGGCAACACGGCAACAGGTTTTTGTCCATGCTACCTACTTTTGTCGTGTAGTCGAATTAAACTAATTTCTATTTCTGATGGCCACAAAACCAAAACAGTGTTGAGAATATAACAAAATTTGTAAAGCAAATTTGTGATTAGAAATATTTTTTATTGTAAAATAAAAAAGAATATAACAAAACTTAAATGTTATAATATCAAGAATTTTTATTAGCTTTATTGTTATATGGAATATTGACTTGAGTCAAAAATACCAACATTGTTAAAGTTTAAAAAAAACTCACAGGGTAATAGGCCTTTTTTACCTAAAAATATAAATATAAACGACATATGTATCACTTCAAAATGCTCTAAATAACTCATTTAATTAAATTAAAATCATCATTAAAGAAGCATAACTTCGTATTTCATCGGTGACAGCTTTCAAGTATACACCAAATAAAAGCATGGTAAGTTCTCTGTAAAAGTGAAAAGTCAGATAAAAAAATTTTTAAATTGAATTTCACTCGCAATGTTTTTATAAAGGTATTTTAGAGAAGTTTAGAGTGATATCCATATCGCTCATATATTCTAGGACTTATGACCAATAAAAATTAAGTTTTGAACCCCGTAACTCCGCAGACAAAAGAGATTCATGAGATAAATTTTTTCGGTTTATGGCAAAGCGAATCCATACAAAGTGATGTGAGTGGCGAATTCAATTCGCCGTATTCAATTCAACCCAGCGAACTTTAAAAAAGTTAAAGCGCTGAATATGCACCACTGTAATATACATAAATGAATCGTTGCAACAATTCAGGATCAGCTGTTTACTGTGTATCTGTCGTTTCCAAAATAATTAAGTAGCTGGCTAAACGGCTACAACGGTAGCTAGCAGCATTTGTGTTCGTGTGTTCGTGTAGTCTGCTGTGTCGAATGTGTTTATACCTTTAAGAGACACATTTCCGTCGCTTCACTTGATATTTTAGAGAAATAAAGAAATGCGTAGTTCTTTTACCTTTGAAACTTTTCGTATATACACAGGCACATTAAATTAATATTTTAGTCAAATAAAGTATTTGTCATTTTATCGCTTCAAGTATAAAAACATACGTCTTTATTCAGAATGTCACATTCATACGGTCTTAAGAGCACTGTGGGCTTAAGTCGAAAGGCAGGTTAACATATTAATTTGTAACACATCTATACGAGTTGTTATACATAGATGAGGTCTCATCAAACCAGTTCAAGGTTAATTCAGGCGTAAAGCAAGGCTTCCTATTTTTTTATTATTCATAATGACATTCTAAGTTCAGGTTCTAAACCCCTTTTGCATATGGTAGCAGCAAAGTCCATTGATTTAGTAACAGGCCAAATCTGTCGAAGGTTCATAAATAATATGAGACAATACATGAATGATACGCTTAATCCCGACTTCTTAATAATTTCCATATGCGGTGTAGCGAATAGGGTCGATTTTAACACCCGTATGACCCAAATGTGTTTTGCTTGCGCACATGCTATTTCATCTGTAATTAAAGATTGTATAAATATTGGGAAATCAGAAACTCTTGATCTTCTTGGCATGAAAATCCAGTATATTGTTCGTTAGACTGATCACATTTTTCATGTCGAAAAGAAGCCTTCAAGACGATTTCAAGACTTTAAGACGGTGTAAAACATACTTCACTCCATCTGATTGCCTTCATATTCATACCACCTTAATTCGATAAAAAATGGAATAAAACTCGCATGGAAAGTCCGTTGCTTCAAAATCTATTTTGAAGTTACTCGACCGCGTGCAAGAGAGGGTGAAGAAGCTTATGGGTGGCAGTATAGTAGACATTTCTATTGTAGGGTGTGTTTCTTTGTTCTATCGTTACTACAACGAAAAGTGTTCTAATGAAATCAGGAAAATTGTTTCCTAAACTCATAATTTTTTACTTACAACACAGTCTTTATTAAGATCGCATCCGTTTGTGGTCCATATGCCAGTGACTAGCACTACGCATTACAGAGAAAATTCGTATTTTAGCCAAACCGATTGCATTTGGAATAAATTTCCCGAAGACTTCTTTTCAGTCCCCTTTAGTATTGTAAAGTTGAAATCAAATTTCCATAAACACTACATCTTCTATCGTCATTTCCACAATCAATTTTCCTAGTTCCGTCACAACACACTGCTAAAGTAGGGGTCATCCCCTAAATGCAGGTCCTAAAAAAAGTCATAGATTGAATACATTTTTTTTTCTTTTCTTTATTTATTCATAACATCTTTTATTATAATTTTTTTTTCTACATATTATTACGTTTACGTTTATTCGTAATAATAATATAAAATATAATTTTTTTTTAAACAGTTGTGATACTTTCAACTTAAATGCCAATATTTTTTTTTGTCACACACGTTTGAATTTTCCTTATGACATCTTCGGCTGTATCTTTATTGTTGTAATACTTTTGCATACAGATGTCAGTTAAATAGTTCGCTTCTTTCCAACACTCCTCCTGGGTTTGATTAGGCCTTTCCAGAACGAATGTAAAAAATGAGGTATTTTTAATCAAACACTGAAATAAATTGAAAACAACTGCATCACTGGGAAGTTCAGCCACATTTATTTGATGCTTATCTTCAGGAGTGATTTGATATTGGCTTATGCATGTCTCGTAAATCTTGTTCATTTCCTTGTCAATAGAAAGAGGTTGTTGGGCCAAAACCTACCAATTAAATATCAAATTGTATTATTTTCGTATGCAGGAAATTTTTATTTTTCAATACATATTTATGTACTTACACAGGACACCACAGCCAAAAATGCAAGAACTACTTTCATTTTTTTAACGTAGAATTTAATTATTTTTAGTTAAGGAGCAAAGAAGACGACAACGTTTTCAATGAAATATCGAAACTTGAATGTTAAATTAAGTTGAAAAATTGTCTTTTTATATCGAATATTGAGAATTAAACGAAAGAGATAAGACGAAGAAATTAATTATTTTATCAAAAGATTAGATAATTATTTACGTACATTTCCAAAAATGTTTAATCAAAAATTTTTTGATAAAACAAAAAAATCAAAAACGTCACAAAAGATATCGAATACAATTTCACAGTTTTTAAAAACTATTCAGCGAATTGCAAAATAAAACTTAAAAAACAAAAAAAAATAACAAATTAATTCGATCTCAAGAAGTCATAAAAGTCGTGATATTAACTCATTTGCATAAACTCAAATATTTTTTATATTTCCATTAAAAAAACTATGAAAAGTTGATCCTGTGGGCCATCCCTGGAACTTTCCACGAGGCGCAACCCTTATGGATGAGTTATGAATTTAAGTTGCTTTTGTTTCTAAATTTTTCGACAACGAAAAGTCGAATTTAATCAAACTATTTGTAAAAGACTAGATTTTTTATGTTAGCGGTCAATTAGTTGAACATTTTTAAAAAAAAAATCGTTAATTGGGGAAACACTATTTTTGAAAATTCTTAAAAGTCTAGCGAACCTAATCGGTTTAACAGTTACTTAAGAATGTTTTCAATTTAGTTCCGATCGTTTAAGTCAGTCTTAAGTTATAAGGAGTTACAAACTTACATATACACATACAAAGCCACGCATACATACACACATCCACACGGACATTATCGTAAAAATAGTCAAAATAGTTTCAAATGACCCCAAAACGTCAAGATCTAATGAATATTAAATTTTGAAAAATTAAGCTAAAATCAATAACTTCCCATTTTTAATAGCGACAAGATAGAAAATCGATAACTTTAATTAAAAAAGTATAAATGAGAATTAAAGTTAAAAATTCAAATGATATATTTAAAAATAAAATCACTTAATTTTCTAAAAATAAATTCACATAATTATAAAAAAGAACTGTTGAATTAGCAAATATTTTGATAACATTATTGTCGATCAATTAAAATAATTGCTGACTCAGATAATATATTAATTAACACAATAAAAAAGATCAATTCTAATTTTAATAAAGCATATGAAAGCAACGTTTTTATGTTCTTCCGCTTGAATTGGAATTAATTTTGACTGAAAATCATTAAATACACTTTGAAATAAATTTGAAAAAACAAATAAACAACATCACATCATTTGCTGCTCTTATTTTTACCAACACTGTGCATTTGTTAGGTACAATTAAAATTTACGAATGCTTAAAAAAGAATTAAAAAGACTTGTCGACTATTTATTGTTTAGCTAAAGAAACGGAAAATTTCAGACAAATACAATAAATCTTTAATTTAATACAGACACTGAGGCAAGTTGTCATCACGTTATTCTCAAAAGTACTATTTACACAAATATTATCTTATTTAAAATTGTTGCAGATTTATTTTGAAAAATTTTATGATTGTTAGAAAAAATGTTATCATGCCAAGATCTTTTTCACTTTTAAATTAAAATTATACAATGAAAAGAAGGGAAGTTTACTTAGAGCGTAGAGAGGGCGCTACTAGACCAGCAATTGGTTTAAATTTTTGTTCTTAATATGAGATGGTCAGAGTAGTAGAAATTACGTACGTTTTTCAATTTATTAAATTTAAAATACAAATTCAATTCTATTTTTAAATTGAAATATAAAAAAATTACTTTTATTAAAATTATTTAATATAGAAAATTATATTTAAATAAAATATTATTAGATTTTACATGATTTAGGGGAGTTTGAATACAAATTTCAACCTGCATGTCATTTTGACATGGATGTATTATAAATTTGCTTGTTTTTTTATTTGAGAAAATTCAAAAAATTCATCATGTTTATGTAGAAATTTAAAACAATCAGCAGTGACTTAATTCAAGCTACATGTTAATGAAAGAACAGAAAGTACTTAAAGCTAAACACATCAAAAGTACCAGCATTTCCTCATATTATCCCCAAGAAAGTAATCTTTGCCTCATTTCTGTATGACGATTCGTAGAATATTACTTGGATTTTTATTTTAATATTAATTTTTTTTCTCAATTATTCTATTCTTCACAAAGTGATACTAAAATTATCGATGCGAGAAACTAGAGTTACAGAAAGAAAAAAATGTACTAACAATACAAGATTGAAATTATTTTACCCCTTAAAAATATGGATAACATGCTATTTTTCTAAATCTATTACGAGAATTTTTCAAGAGACAAAGTACCAATAGTAAAAAAGTATCATAAGAAAAAAAATGTCATAAGTACTAGTTTTTTCCAATTTCTGCCCTCAGAAAGTATAATAATTTATAAAAAAATAATTATAAAAAAAAGGCTTTCCAATAAGAGTGATGTGTTTTCTTAAAAAAACAGACTTATTGTTGAGGAAATTCAAAAGTGAAGTAAAATCGATACAATTGAGTTCTAAATAAAACGTCATTCAAATGGCGTCTACGACTTCTTTTGCAGGAACGAATTCGATGAACCCAATTTTCGAGCACTTTTTCCACTAAATTAAGTCGTATGAAATGAATGCCACGTTCAATATTGACTTGTAAAGCTTAAAAAGAGTCTGGTTTTTTCGAAAGAACAATGAATTCAAATAACCCCACAAGAAATAGTCTAATGGTGTTAAATTACAACTTCTTGGAGGCCATTCAATATCACAATTTCTTAAATTAATAATATCTCCAAACTTTTCTCGCAATAATTCAATTGTTGCATTTGCTGTGTGGCACGTAGCCCCGTCTTGTTGGAACCAAATGTTGTCAAGATCAACTTCTTCATATTTCGGCCATAAAAAGTTGGTTATCATCGATCTATACCGCCAGATTGTGGTTTGAGACACTACCAATTGTTGAGAATGTCTTGGAATCGACAAATTGCGGTCTTCAGCAACACTTGCCTGAACGGCAGCAATATTTTCATTACTTCGAGCGGTTCTTTGGCACTTGAAAATTTATGTAAAGAAAATGTAAGCTCACAATTTTCAACAATTCGACGAATAGCGAGCACACTTGGACGATTATTACGACCATAAAATGGCAAAAGCGCACGAAAAGTTGCAATTGGAGATCGATTAGTTTGATAATAAAACTGAATATTTTGTAAACGTTGTTCTTGTGTGTATCTTTCCATGATGAAATTGTAAACACTACTGAATACAATGAAAAAAAAATGAAAGATCATGACATATTACAAATGGCCGAAACGTAACTTCAAAATCATATCATCCCTATTGGAAAACCTTTTAAAATAGTAATACTAAAAAAAGGACCAGCTTGTCCTGATTTTATCCCCCAGAAAGTATACGTTTTTTACCCCTAAAAAATTACTCTAAATTTTACTATGGATCACATGCTATTTGCCTAAATCTATTAAGAGAATTTCTCAAGAGAAAAAGTACAAAAAAAAAATAGCAGCAAAATTAAAAAAGGACCATACGAAAAAAAATACCATGAGTTTTCCTTCAATTTCAGCCCTCGAAAGTATAATAATTTATAAAAAATTATAAATATAAGTATTACAAAAACAAAAAGTACCAAAACCTCCAAATGGTCCCTGTTTTATACCTTAAAAAGTATCCCTTATTTTAATCTGCCCCACATTGTATTGGTTTATTTATTACCAGCCAAATTACTTTTATTACACAAATAATTTTCAATTGGAGAATTTTTTTTTTTTTGTTGATGCTGTGGGATTTATTTTGATAAAATTTTTGTTCGAGTTTTAAGTGATCTGTTCTCTTTTTTTTCAAATGTCGCGACTCGGGCAAATATTTTTAAATTTTTGCAAAAGTTTTAAAATTTTTTTCCGATGTTGAAATTTTTACTGTGAATACATTAAATCAAAATTTTTTTTTAATGACTCAACTTAAAATATTTAACTTGCAAAAAACCATTTATAATAATTCAGTTTTCCTAAATCTCAAGGCCCATAATTAAGTCAATTTTGATCCAAACCACCCAGTTTTCATACTGCCTCGAAAGATGAAAAATATATCAACAAAATTGATTTAAATCTTAATCACAATATTTATTTCATCTATTTCAGATTCTGCAGTTGTGAAAATATTTGATTAAATACAAGAAATTAAGATACAGAGTTTCCAGCATATTTCAACAATTAAAAGTTAAATCCTTGTTATTTTAAGTAAATCTAAATTAAAAAATAAACAAAACAAAAAGAAGATAACCCAAAATGTTTAATAAAAAGTTAAATGGAAAACAAAAGAGAGATAAAAAATTGATTAAACAACACAATCACAAAATTCTTTAAAAATTAAAATTAAAATAAATGTAATAAATAAATTTTAGCTTGTAAATATTTAAAGATTTTATCAGAAAGAAACAATAATTAAATATGTATTTACAAATTAAAAAAAAAAACACACTCACACAATACAATTAAGTTAAGTTAAGCATTGCAAACAATATGTCTTTAAGTTGTATTTTAAAAATTCACTAAAATAAAAAAAAATACACAAATAAGGAAAATTTTTATATATTTTAATTAAATCCGCAAATCACCACATTAAAACTAAATTATAGAAATATTTTCTTAAGGAATTCTAATAAACCAACATTGTCACACACACACACACACACACACACACAGAGGCACACAATCTGCTATTATGTCTGTATATAAAAATAGAAGAAATTTTTGAAATTTAAGAAAAGAATCAATTAAAGATAAACTGAATACAACAATACACACGCACACAAACACACACAGAGTCATACAGATTATTGTAGTGATTTAAAAATTTAAGAAAAATTACAAAATTTAAATACCAGAAAATAATATAAAAAAAAAATTTAAATATATATAAAATCATAAAACAATCCCAAAAACAGAGATTAAAATAAAGTAGTTTTTAAATGTGTATAGTTTATAAACAACAACAACAATAAAACCAGCAAGTTATTTTAAAAAAATTACAAAAGAATCATGTGAGAGGCACACATACATACAATAGTTTTAGTACCACCATCTCCATACATTTACAAAAACAATGTATAGTGATTAATATTATTATTATTATTATTATTATTATTAACAATAAGGATACAAATTTAACTTAAAATAATTTAAAGAAATTAAAGAGACAAACCAAAACGTAATAAAAGAAAAATTTATTTAAAATAAAAAAAAACTTTCGTCTGGTTTCTTTGCAAAGTTAATGTGCTGTTTCCACAATACAGCCATATGGTTTGAGTTGAAAATTTTTTGTGAGAATTTAAAAAAAAACTGAGTGCTTTTCACATATATTTTCTACTCAAATCATTTATGTTTGTTATGAAAACAGCACCTAAGAGGTAACCAACAGGTAAGAATGGAAAAAATAATTCGCAAATTTCTTCTAATCTAGAAACCCAGTGAAATTTGGTGTCGACAAGTAGTTGAGAGAATCATCCTTATTACAGTTGCAGTCGTCAACGTCAACGTGACAATCAATTCAATAACAATTTTGCATTCTATAACAAAATTGTCATCTTAAGAAATACACATCTCTAAATATCTAGGCGGCAGTGCGCCAGGCCAAGTTCGGCCACAAAGTGTGTATATTTACAGGAAACCATTCGAGCTGTTTTTAGCCCCTCATAAGTTTGCTCCTTTTGATCATAATATAATGAAACTTTAAACATAAGGTCTCCCCACAGAGGTGACCTCCTCACAGGGTAAATTTGAAAGTTCCGAGATATTAAGGTGTGAAAAGTCCACATTTTTTGGAACACTCACTGACTCACACACTCACTGACTCAACAATATTATTGGGCACTTCCAGTATAGCTAGAGAGCTGAAACTAGGTACACAGGTATGTCTTGGTGAGAAATTAACCAGAAAAATCTGAAAACGGTCACTTTTCATCTGGGGGGCTATCATACCCCTTGTTTGTATGAGGCAGTTCCAGCATAGATAGAAAGCTTAAATTTCGTACACAGGTACGACCTGATGAGAAATTAACGAAAATTATTTTTTAACAGGCATTTTTCATCTGGGGCGACTATGGTGCCCCTTCTTTGTATAGGGCACTTCCAGTATAGCTAGAAATAAATATTTATACAAAAACAACTTAGAAAAAAGAAGTGAGATCCACACAAAAACACAAATGTGGAAATAAGGCCAAGTTTCTATCCAAAATATTATGGGCGTAAAAAGTACTGAGATCCAAATATGGACCAAGTTCTTGATAGGTACAACTCCATCTCATTTCTAGCCAACCTGTAAGCTTGACAAAATTTGTTTGCTTTTCTAATATGGGAAAGAATTCTTGGAAAAATATTGGCAAGGTTATAGGTTGCCTAGAAATGAGATGGAATTGTACCTATCATGAACTTGGTCCATATTTTGATCTCAGTACTTTTTACGGCCGAAATATTTTGGATAGGAACTTGGCCTTATTTTCACATTTTGTGAGGATTTTATTCAACTGATGTGGTTTTTTTTTGGAATTTTTTAAAATTAATAGAATTTAAAAAGTGTTCTCTTTTTGTGAGATAAATTCTCATTCGAATGATGATGATTCACCAGCATCTTTAAGCTCTTTTAATATTGTTATCATTCTGCGGACCCGAGAATTGGCCTCCAAAATCGTACGATTTAACTCCGCTAGACTACTTTTTATGGGGGGATATGTAACGCACTAGTCTACGCCGATAAGCCCACAACGATTGACCACTTGCAGGACAACAATCGCCGCGTTATTTTGTTAAAACAAATACCACACATTTGTTTTATACATTTGAGTTTGCAAAGAGAGAAAAAATAATAAAAAATCTTTCCATGTTTCGATGTGGGAGAAGGAATGTTAAATGAACAAAAGAGAAGAGAGAGAGAGAGAGATCTGTTAAAATAGATTTAGTTCAGTGGAAGGTAGGCATTAAATAAATGTAGTCATGATTGGTGTATGACTGTTTCTTGTGAATTTTTTTTTCTAACGTTTTGATAATGTCTCTATTAATATTAACAAAAAAAAAAATTGAGCAAAAGTGGTGTGAAATCCAAAAGTTGAGTATTTAGAAATTGAAAATCGAAAATTTATTTATAAAACTGTACAACAAAATCACATATTTTACAAAATTACAAGGTCTGACCAATAAATTTTGATAGAGGAAACCAAAAAAGACGCATTTATCGGCGTTTTGAATGTTTACATCTGAATTTCATTTGAGGGGGGCTTGAAGTTTCCCAGCTCTGGCCCATTGCTATTGTTAAAATCGGCACAAGAAACAATGTGAGCTTTACATTTTAGGTATAAAATGTGTTTTGCAATTTTATGTAAACTTTACGGAGAACATTTTTGTAGAATATGTTAACCCTCTAACTCCTAAAGGTATGGGTCTTTTTTGTGCTTCTTTTAAAAAAGAGCAAAAAACACCATTAAAACAGGGTTTTAAGTGGTTAAAACGTTCCGCAAATAAAGACACAACAAAAGAGAGCTTAGGGTTAATTTCGCATTTATGAAAAATTTTATTTTAAAAATTTTGTATTTTCATACTGTTCAAATTTAACTAAAAATCACCAATATCTGCAATGAATTCTTCTGATAATTTCATTATAATTATAGTACTTAATAGATTGGTTTTTTGACAGCATTCCGCGTGGAATACTGAACAGAATACTGCGCTTTAGATGGAATTTGCTGACGCATAAATTTTGATAATAGCAATTGTATACATGATTTTGAACATGTTTTTAAATTGTACAACAGTTTTGGTTTTATGATGTTCATCCCAATTAAATCAGTGGATCAAAAATGAATTACAATTCCTTTCCCTTAAATCATCGATAATGCATTCAAATTTTAATTCAATTCTTTTTTGTGACTTTTTTTATGTTGAATTCATTCACACTTTAAATCAAGTAATTTTTTAAGTGATGTCAATGCATTATAAAATTTTTAATTCATAAGGAACGCTTTCGTGTTTTAATTTAATTCACATTTAGGGAAAAATTAATTAATTTAATTTTCTCTAATTTATTGTGAATTAAAAATCATAGTTGAGTCATTCTTTTACAGCTCTGTACAAATTTCTGTTTTTGTTAATAAATTAAATTGAATGTTGATTAATCTTCAAATAAAGATGGTATGAGAAATTTAATTTCAATCGTTATTTAAACTATCAAATGATACAAAGTTTGTGCAAAGAAAAAAATTTTACTAAAGGATACTTTTGTTTACAAAAGTTAGTTTTTGATTGCAATCTATCGCAATCAAATGTAGATTTTCAAACTTTTGTTTTTTTTTTTCTATTCGCATTTTGCTAACACATATCATCATACTTTAATATAAAAAGGCCCCAACTCGATTAATTTTAAAATTGTTTTTTTTTATTTATATCGATAAGTAAGAAGGTTTTTTATCGAAATATAATAAATATGTGATTTAAAAAAAATATGAGTTAAGTACTTTCTATATTAATGTTACGATAAACAGCAGCTATATAAAAATTCAATGGTTGACTTATTAGTAGCGAAAAATAGACATGAAGTATTTTCTTCATTAAAATTGTAATTAAAATTATGTATTATATTACGATTGTATTTAGAAGTAGATTAGCACAGGCTCTTAGTGGCGCCCTGGAGACACTGTGACTGAGTAACCAGTAGAATCATGAAATCAAGTTCGGATCAAATTTTAAATGAATCACATACATGAGTATGACCTTCCTGGTAAATTTTCTTATACTTTCTACATATTTTACATATACACTCGCACAAATAACTCCCACCACATATATTTGTATTGAATTTACATACATTCCCTTTCGCTAAGTGTTCACTTACCCAATTACACAATCAATGTTAATTAAGAGAAGCAATGCGCATACACAGATAAAAGCTGATTTTTTTTAACAGGACTACGTATATATACATATATATATATATATATATATATATATATATATATATATATATATATATATATATATATATATACATACACACAAACACGTGTAAACCCATGTATGTATTTACATAAGGGTTGTGCATTTTATTTTCTTTACGATTTTTAATGTTGTATTGGTCTAGAAATTGTAATTTTGTTCTCTCTTTAGCCCTCTAGATCCGTATCAGGATTTTGTCATTTAGAATTAAGTAATTTGTGAAAAATCTTATCCAAGTGTACAATTCCATCTCATTTCTAGGCAACCTGTTATCTTATAGCTGGCATAGAAATGGGATGGAGTTGTACCTATCAAGAACTTGGTCCTTATTTTGATCTCTGTACTTTTTACGGCCGAAATATTTTGGATCTTGGCCTTATCTTCACATTTGTGTTTTTGTGCGGATCTCACTTCTTTTTTTTTTAAGTTGTATTTGTATGTTTTTTTTTTTTTGTCGTTTTTGTAACTCCTTTCTAAGAGAGCCAGAAATAAGTAATGCAGGCTGGAATAAGCTGTTAGACTCATCGCGAGTCATGTTGAAAAATATTGGATTTTGTTGTACAATATCTTGTGTAATTTCTAGATGTGAGGAAAAGCAAATGATTCAATCATCGACTCGTATACGCCTCAATGCAAACATGTGCATATGTAAATGTTTGTATGTAAGTGTGTATGTATGGATGTATGTATGTATTTGCTTGTATTTGTATTTTCACTTATTTATTTTCTTTCATTACTTTTTCAGTTTATATATATTTTGTATTTTTTTTAAATGATTTTAAAAATGAAAACATTGAAAAAATAGCGCTATTCGATATTTAGACATACATACATACATACATTCCCAGTATTGTATGCTAATGTTCTATTTCATTGTATTTGCAAATTGGTATGGAGTATAATTACTCCCCGTATGCAACACTTAATTGCAAGCGGACTGTTGACACAGAAATTAAAAAAATAACAGAAATAATAAAATATAAATAAAAGATAACGAAATAAATATAGAGGAAAAGGGTAAAAAAGGACTAATGCGGGAAAATTAGAAAAATATTGAAATGATTTTTAAACCCAAACTGAGAGTGAAACAACATCTTGTGGCTAATGCAGCAGTGTGGCGTGTTGTATTTTAATTTTATTAAAAAAAAATTATTTCGTCGTGAAAAGCACTATTGTATTAATTATAGCAAATTCCTATTAAGTCAATTACTGAGCGCCTCTATATTATTATAATGGTGGTAGTCACCGTTTGACGGTGTGAAAGAGCATATGCAAAATGTCGTTGCTCTTTTATAAAGTGCAACAAACATATGACGCCATAACATTTGCACCAAACATCGCCAATAAAATTATAAAATTTGAAACAGTGTATTGCATAATTGACAAATTAGGACAACAAAGCAATTAACACACACACACACACACACACAAAATGAAAAGTTCACTTAAATGATCACATATCAACGGAAAAAAGTTAATATTTTAGTTTTTTTTAACAATAACACTGAGCAACATACAGGATATTTCGTTTATAACATCTTTTACAGCAAGAGTTGGTTGTCACTTTGTTCAAGATATATTTTTGAATGCACGAGTACGTGAAACATGTGAACTAGTTAAAGCCATGGCTAATTATATCTTTCGGTCTTTTTTGGAATTCGGAAAATATTTTCAAGTCAGAGTCTTCTTTTGGTATGTCCTGAAACGTTAATATTCGAAGAGTTTCACAAAAAAATTAAGAAAGTCACTGAATATATTTGATAGGAATGAAAGAAGCCAGAAACAAGCACACACACTACCACCACATGTACGAAAGCGTGAGATTGAAAACAAAAAGAAAAAAAGGTGCAACAAAACTCTATAAAATATTATGACTTATCAGCCGTGTCATAGAACTCAATTCCGATCAAACATGGTTCCAATTCCGCAAAATGAGTCTTTAGAAAACGAAAAACAAACAAAAAATTCTTGTAATCATTAACAAAATTCAAAATAGAATTTACAATGCACTTTTCTACTAATGGCGTTTTCTTTTCTACAAAAAACTAGTACATCTCCATGCAGAAAGTGTACTTTGTTGTTCGTTTCTTAAAAATGTTTTGCTCTCTAATAGGGTGTTGTGTTTGATTCTAAATAAAAGAATCGCCCTCACTTATGTTGGAAGGCATTGCACTTTATGCCCCGTAAAAGTCGAAAGTGTTGCTAGTGCCCTGTAAACCTTAGCTGTAAGCTGTTAAAAATAGAGCATTCCACTTTTTCGTAAGTTGTGTTTTTTTTATAGTGAAATAACAGGTTTGGCAAGACATTTTAAACATTTACCTTTCAACAGGATACCATTTTGTGTGTAGAAAAGAAAACACCATAAGTCTCCGTCCAGACTTGCAATTTTATTGTCTGCAATTTTTCTGTTTTTTTTAGGTGAAAGAGGTAAGAAGCTTGGGGAGAGGTACAGAATTTGATGAGATCTGCAATTCACTTTTGATATGAAATTCGCATTTGTATTTGACGTTTTATTTTAATTCTTCAATTATATGAAAAACAAAATAAAAAACGAATATTATATTGATAAATTGGAATTTGTATTTAAAAAATATTGAATATAAATTACTCTTTGGTGGAGTAAATACAAAAATTGCAAAAGTAGGAGAATTTTAAAAAATTACAGCAAATAGAAAAAAACGTGCATACTTTTAGGAGCATCAGTAAAATAAGCTTTGCATGTAAAAAATAAAAACCATTTAAAAAAACGCCTATGGGTATAAAAAACTTTATCAATTTAAAATCGAAATAAAAAATAAATGGAATGTGAAGACTGTAAAAAAATGCAATCAAAATATTTAACATACTTTTAGGAAAGAGAAATAAATATCATCTGCAATAAGATCTTTTTTAGTTTTTTAACTAAAAATGTATGAAAGTGATGCCTTTTATTTATGTTTTCCCTTAGATTTTTTTAAATACAGTGAACTCGCGGTAATGTGAACTAATAAAAGCCAAGATTGTTCACTTTATTGAATTTGTTCACATTTTCGATTGCAATAATTTGTACCACAATTACTAGCTTATTTAGTATAATACAAAAGGCCACAAAGAAAAGAAATGCCAGGTTGGTGAAATAACGTTAAATTTATTTTAAACTTACAAAATTTCATATATTTGCTTTTAGTTTAATTCGAAATATCTAAACCATAATGGGAGATCATAAAAAAACTGGAAAAGGATTAACGTGAAGAGTTTATAAAACCTTTGAGAGTAACACATAGCAACAAAAATTTTCGGTTTTAAACGCCTGTCATGTTTTACAAGAGCTTATTTAACTGTTGCGAGTTGGTTTTCTGCCAAAAATAGAAGTTCACTATTTAGAGCCATCACACTTTGCTCACAATTTAGAGAGTCCATATAAGAAAATGAGTGTTCACAAAAGTGGATAGTTCACTACGAGTATTGTGGAAGTTCACATTACCACGAGTTCACTGTATATGAATTTAAAAAATTGTGTAACAGAGCTGGATGTTGAAAACAAAAATATTGTTACCGAAAAATAAGCGTTTCTATATGTTTTCCGATTCTTCTTAAAATATTTTTTTGCGGTTACTAGCAGGTATCAATCACTACGCTCTGCCCAACTAAAATGTCTGATGATGTTTCAAGTCATTCTCTACACAGGCAACATTTTAAAATCAATTCAAATATCTTGGCTAATCACCTGAATTGTCGTTTAAGCACTCAACTGTGGCACGATTAAAATAAACTGTGACAGTTCTTAAACTGTTTTTAAGAAAAACCCAAAAACCTATATCGCTCACTCATGTAATGCAAGTGTGACATTATTTTTGGTTAAAAACAAGACAACTAAGAGAAAATAAACAACAAAAATCACCATTAAGCAACAGGCTAAAATTTTATGTTTTTTAAAGTGCCAAACCACAATCACTAGAACTACTTTTGCATTGAAATGTTCGTTTTTAATGTACAAAAGAATTTGTTCGTATGCCTGCGTGCATACGTTTTCATTTCGTACGTTAAGATTGTTTTTAACTCGCAGCTTTTTATGTGAAATCAACGTTTTAGTTATGGAAAGAAATCCAAATAAGCAGGCAGCGAGTTGCTTATTAATAATGCTGTGCTCCTAATCTAATGCTTTGCTTTCAACATGTCAGGTATCTGGAGTGTCGTTACTGTACATTTTTATTTTTCTTTCTTCTTATTTTCTTTTATTCATTCGTTTGTTCGTTAGATTGTTTGTGCATTCATTCGTTTATTCATTCGTTCGTTCATTCATTCAATCTAGTTACTGCTTTTATCGTTAAAATATCTCTACTTAACTTCATTTTCAAAGAGTCTTCCATAAAAGGGATTTCGTCTGTTGCTATTAAATGAAGTAGCGGGAAAGTTATACTTCGGGGAATTTGAAAAGGGTAAAGAAAAGAGTATTCGGAAAATTGATTAAGAACAGATTTCTGATTTTTTTTTTAGAAAAGCCACGAAAATCCGTAAACATATTTTTTTTTATATTGATATTCCGACAACTGAAGAGTGTTAAGGATATAAGAGTGTTTTACAATTTTGGAGACAACTATCTGTTAATCGTCCTTAGTATCCATATTTATAATAGATTCAAAATAGTAACTTTTGTAGGCCCCCCACCCAACAAAACATTGAGTCTGAACTGGAACTGCTGCTAGTGTTTTGCATGAGAACAATTTCTAGTTTACAAATTCTGTGCACTTATCGTACAACCAACCATACAAACACAAATATGTATATTATTTTCTTTAACACTTAAGTACTGAAGTACAAAATATTAAGCACACACATACGAAAACACTTACATGCATATGCATGCTTTCAAATGAATACTTAAGCAATATTTGGGTTTATGAGGAAGTACCCATAAGTGTCCTCACATTTTTTTAAAACTATTTAACAGACAGAAAATACATATCAGCGAAAGTATAAAGTTGTGGACATAGAAAATTAATAAAATTTATTTAAAAAAAAGCCGGATACATGTAAATTTTAAATTGATAATTAGTTTGCAAATTTTTCGCTATTGAAAAGTTATTACTGTTTTGAGAGATTTTTTCACCACCCCCCTCCCCCCACGTAACGTTTTTACTAATTTTAAACTGCAAAATCTCCAATCCGTAACAAATCTTTACGTAATATGGTGCGTTACGTAATATGTGCACAGCCCCTAAGCACCACGAACAGACGACGCCATCTCCCATATTCGCACATGAAAAAAAAAACTTTGAGAAGTTTCATATAGAAAAACGATATTCCATAAAAGTATTTGAAACTACAAACTGCAACCAAAAGATAACCAGGACTTTGTCATAAACTAGTCTCAGGTAAGGATGGTGTTAGCTGAAGTGGTTAGCGCGTTGACTACAAAGCAAACCATTACTTGGGACCTGGGTTCGATGTCTGGTCAGGGCAAGTCAGTCAGCATCATAAAATTTCTCTGATGTGCATTAGTGTGACATTGTGTTCATTGTTGTTGGACTTTTTAGCACTGGCCACTAAAAACTGTTCAGACTGCGATTTATACAATTCCAAGCTAATGTACACTACAGCGTCCTCCTCAGTCGGCCAGCCAAACCGTCGGCGAAGTTAAACAATTAATAAAAGACCTGGTCACACATCCTAAGAAAGATAATGCGTCTACTTACCACCAGAGGCGATACAACCCTGCTCAAAAAATGAACAAAACGTGTAATAGCAGAGTTGCAAAGACGTTTTGCGGCGTCATTAGCTAAAACTGCAACACAGTTGCTAAAACAAACGCCTGTCTTATTACAGGAAACATGCAGCACCGATTACAAATGCCGTAAGATTTTTTAATTTCATCTTTATATCAAAATAAAATGGCCGTAGATGGTTTAAGAAGCATCTGGGAGAATCTGTGTTGCACTCTTCGTTCCACTGGAAACTCAAACTGTTTGTATTTATGGCTTTGATGCACATGCCAAACGGTCGGAATATAGAAAAAAGCAAAAAAGATTCACATGAAGTTTTGCACAAATAAATCCGAAAGATTTTTGGTTTTAAGTTTCTCCCCTGTTTTCAGCATGACTTTTTAAGCAAAATTGTAATATTCCCTTTTTTTGTGGAGTATTAAAAATTTTGTGTTGTGCCGCATATGCAATTTTACATATATTTTCTTTATTGAAAAGTACAGTACAGCCTCCCTAGTTCGGACACTCGCTAATTGGGACTATCCAGTAATCCGGACATTAAAATTTTTCTGACAGTTAAGAATTTTTTTCTGTATAGTCCAAAGCGAGAGCTGATATTTTATTTTTAAAAGAAGTTAAAAATAGAGGTGACAAAGTACATAATGAAGTGGGTATTTAAACAAAAAATATATTCTCATATTTCAAAATGTATATTTTTGATCACTTTTAGTATTTTCCTTTATGTTTTTCTTAAATGAATTCTTATGTGTACTTAAATTTCTGTTCGGTAATAAAAACATATGTACATAAGTACATACATATATGTATTGCGATTAAAAATTTATTTTAACCGTAGTTCGGGCGATTCAATAATCCGGACAATAACTGAAACTATATCTATCCGGATTAGGGAGATTGTACTGTACATTGAATAACGACTTATGCTTAGATATCGTCGTATACGTATATTCCTTTTTTTTTTTGCATCATTTCACTTTTTTTATTAATTTATTACTTATTAACCTTTTTGTATGAAAAATTTGATGCAATCTACAAACCAAAGTGGATGTATTCATCAAAATTAACATGTTGATATGGAGCAAAATTTATGCTGATTTTATGATCAAGGAGATTTAATTTGAAACGTATTTTGTGCATTTTAATATTGAGTTATAAAATGTGTGTATTATTTTTATATACAACACCACGGCGAACATCTTCCTGAAACATATAAAGTCTGTTTGTCGTTTTGTGGGTCTTGTTGGGATTTTCGTAAAAGGCAGCGCAAATTTCTTATTTTACTTAGATGAATTGTTTTTAAAAAATATTAGCCATACGATTCTACTTTAAGTTTTCAGACACCAAAAGCTTCAAACTAAACGTGAACGTCGCGTAGGAAGGAAATCATATAAAACTTGAAATGGGTTTCAAGGGTTAATTTTTTACTTATTCACAATTGATACTAAAATATCCCTTAAATGGGGATTATTTTTTACTAACATTGAAGTTGAAATTTGTTATTACGGACTGAGCTTATTAAAATTTATTTTGAAGAGAGCAATATTAGAATATAAACTCAGACTAGTAAAATGTATCAGTAGTGATTTCGAGGTTGCTACATCATTTACATCAACAGCCAACCAATTTTATTTAGGGAAATAGAATACGAGAAATATTTATTTTCACTTTTCATTATCGAAGTAAAATTTTAATAAATTTTTTAGAAATTTCCGATCTATGATTGTTTATTCAAGTATTCATTATCGAAGATTTCTAGTTGATCTGTATCACATGCGAGAGAAGAGAAAAAGCATCGTATAAATACTGTTGACTGGAAAGGGGCAATTAAGCCAACAACAGTAGAGGACTTGCACCCCATATATAAATAAGGCTCAACAAATATATGAATAAAAATGATAAGATTTTATTCTAACTTATCAGCCTGCCCCTCGTAAAGATGCATTAATGTGAATGAGTGTGTGAATGTATGTGTATCATTCATTGGCATTTGCACGATGCATAATCAAACTCATTCTCATTACCACACTGAACTTAATGTTGATGCATAAATATGTAACTGTATGCGTCTAAGCGAATATATGCAATGCTAGGATATGCAAAATAGGTGTGTGTATTTGTTTGAGTGTGTGACTGTATTACCAGTTATTTCAACTATAAATATGTATAGAAACGCTTTTGTTTGTTTGTATGTTTACAAACTCTCTGACAAAACATCTATTGGAATAATGACCTTTTAGTTTGTTCTACAACAAAACAATAACTGCTACAACTAACGACAACATGATTTTAAAACAACCAAACACACACACACACGCACACTCATACACATACACATACACATGCAAAATGTACAAAATGGAATTAAAAAAAAAGATAGCTGACTTAACGATGCTTTTGTGTGTCACAACTCAGATTTGAATGTGAACAGAGTCAGTCTTTTGTGCACTTTTGTCATTCACTCGTTGCTCGTTACAGTTTTTTTGTATCCTTTTTTTAGCTGCAATTTTTAGTTTTTCAATATTTGTTTTTTTTTTTTTCTTTTCTTCTTTGTTAACTTGGTTTATACAACTAGTTTTATATTTATTTATTCCTTTTTTTATTTTCTCCTAAATTGTTTATATATTTTTTTTTTTTTTTTTTTGATTTTCAGAGTAGTTTGTTATGCCCGACTGTTTGTCGAGATTGTAGTTTTCGAGTTTATTTCATTGGAATTTTTATGACCATTGTTGTGTTTGGCTGTTCCTTTTTTTCCAATTTTTTTTCTATTTCATCCCAATTTTTTTTTTTTTTTTTTTGTTTTTTGGCTTGAGCTTTTATCCTTTTAGAACATGACATGTAAATATGTTTTGGATCAATGCCATAACATTTTGATAACAAACGTTTAGCAAACCAGAAAAGTAAGTGCCTTGTTTGAAGCGATGGGAGTAGACATGTGTTATAACTGAAAATTGGAAAATAACTTTAATAGCAAGATCAAAATTCGTAGAAAAGATTGGATGTTTGAACTTGAACGGTTTGGTTTAATATTAGGGAAGTAACGATATTAGGTTTTTTTTTTTTTTTGCAGATAAGGAAATTTTAGTTTATGTTAAAGACCAAAAGTTATTAAATGAAATTGAAATGTTAACTGTTTACAGTATTAAATAAATTGTATTAAACTTTTTATTTCAAATACATAAATAGAAAGGACATTTATTTTGTAATAAAACTACAACTGAAGTGTCTTTTGTTATAGAAATTAACAATTAATAAAATTAAAAAAAAAATAATTAGTTTGTTATGGTTTAGCTATATTACCATGCATGAGAATTATGTGCTTTTTCAACATGACGGACGAATGGTTTGAGTGTAAAATTTGTATGAAAAGCACACACTTTTTTGAGTGATTTACATCCTCACCTTAATTTACAAAAATTTCATTTATTCTATGAAAATTAAAATCCGCAGCGTAGCAATTTAATAGGGCATAAAAATTATCCTGAGAAAACTCATCCAAGGCAATATATACAAGGCATAAATCCAACAATTATAAGTGTGTTACTGTGTTTGATCTCAATAGTATTATAAGTCAACACGAGCTTTAACCGCGAAAATAGCTGAAGCGACACGGTTTTCAATTTAAATTTTTATTTTTATATTATTACGAATAAACGTAATTATTATTTAAACTTATATTAATGTACACCTAATCCTGTTTTTAAACGGTATTTTTTACACGAATTTAAAATAACACGGTTGAAGGATATAAACTCATCCTGTTTTTGGACTGTCTTTTTTGAAATAACACGGTTTATGTACACTCTCAAAACTGTTTAGTTAGGGAATTTCCAGATTATGTGTAAGAAAGTGCTGCCGAATTGTTTAAAAAAATTTAAAAAAAGAGACTTGGCATATGGTAGCGTAAAAAAGTGCACACATTCATTTTTTATGCACACATCACAATATGTCTTTTTTACACGATTTTTTTTTTACACGTTACGCCTTGAAATGACTGTGTAAAAACAGGATTGGGTGTACATATGAAAATTTTATTGAATTAATGAAAATTCAATTTACTAAGAGTTTTAATGTTGAAAATATTAATTACGTTTAGTCGTAATACATAATATAAAAATATTAATGCAGCTTGGGCACAAGCTATATCCCTAATAACAAGGGTCACAGTAATGTGAATCACCCAAATATAGAGTAAAAACAACAAAGAGTTAAATTACAAAGTGGAATACTTCGAAGATAACGGACTATGAGTTTGTGTTGATTGTTAGTAATTTCCATCCAGTGATGGGGAATTTCGTACTAACCAAAGTTGTTTAAATATGTTAAAATAGAATAAAAATTAATTAATTGAATTCTCGTATTTCATTTCTGTTGAAAACTTGGTTAAATAGTTGATATTCATTCCTAATTGGTATCCACTTTACAAAAATTGTAAAAATGGACAAACGAACGCTAATGAGAGGTGTAGCGGGCTTGAAATCGGTATACTTATACGTTCAGCTAGATACGTGTTTATTACGTAAAATAGTTTCCTACATAATTTATAGACAATGTAATAGAATCTTATCTTATTAAATGCTGTTTAACTTAAGAAATAAATGCATGAATCAAAAAGTTTTTCATTTGTATTTAAAAGTTACGCTTTTTTGGGCAAAGGTTTGCCAGATGTGACCGTACCTTTAGTAATTTTAAAACTGAACTTGAGCCTGATAATATTACTTTTCATATGTAAATCAATATAAGTTCAAATAATAATTACGTTTATTCGTAATAATATAAAAATTTTAATTTTTTTTAATCATATATTGTAATTGTTACGAATTTTTTTACACAATAAATTTTATTTTAAGAGTGCATTGATGGTTTGTTTATAGTTTTTCGTGACAGTGGCTTGTCGCTTAACCAAAAATTGTTTTTGTCGCTTAAGCTATATTTTACATATAACGTAAGCACGCTTACAACTAGGGAAGAACCGATACGCCATTTCGCCGATCCGCTACCGATACTCAAAAATAAATATCGCCGATACCGATTCCGACACGATACTCATATTGAAATTGAGCTAAAGTAAAAATTAGCAAAACTTAAGTAGAGTAATTCTTCTATTATACAAAATAACAGTGTTTATTAATGAGCCATTCAAATCATCAACATTTTCAATACATTTCAGTTTCTAAAATTCAAATTTTCAAACTACAAAACGTCTGCCATATTTACGATTTTACAAAATAAACGATGGCATTCAGTTTAGATTGGCTAAAGATTTAAAATTGATATTAATAAGACTTAAAAAATAAAGAATTGAATTTGAGATCATGTTAAAATTAAATTAAAATTATAAAACAACATTGCAAAAGATTAATATTTAAAATTGATATTAATAAGATTTTTGTTTAAAAAACAAAGTGTTCTCAAATTTTGCGGAGATAGACGATTTCTCAAATCCGTTTGAAGCAGACCTGCAGTAGAAAATAGTCTCTCAGATGCGACAGCACTCATTTGTAAACTAAAGTATTTCTGCGTCATTTTCTTTAAGTTTGGGTAGGATATGTCATTGGGCCAGTAAACAAGAGGGTCTGCGTCTCTAGGAATATTAGGAGATCTAAGGTATCTCTCGACTTCTTCGTTAGCAGAACCACAGCTTAGGATGGATCATCCTCCTCGGATTCTCTTATAATTTTTTCACATACGCTCCAAAGGCGAGTACTTCTCGTAGACTTATCAGAACTTTTGCGAGGTGTAGGAAGGACTGTGTTTTGAACAGTTTTGGAATGTAGAGTCATGTTAAGGGGCTCAATAAGACGTTTTTTCCATAGGATTGAATTCGCTTGTCTTTGAAATATTCGAGCTTTGTATCGAGGGTCAAGAATTGTAGATAAATAATGGGTTTCATTATTCTCTAAACCCTCAAATCTTTCATTCAGAGCAGATGCTAAGTTAGTCGCAAATTTTTGTGACTCCGAACTATTCTCCATCTCCGTTGATTCATGTATTATGTTTTCTAATAATGTTCGAAGACTGTTAACTAGCGGAATTGCGTCCGACAATGTAGCAGTGGCTTTGCTTATGGATTTTGTAGCCTCTAAATTTGTACATGTTGACATAGGGGCTGAGATGTCAGTTGTTATTTTACGTTGTAATTGTTATACAACACATACAAGATTTAGCATTGAGAGAACATTTCATTACTATGGTACAAAGCAAAATAGAAGAAACAAATTCATTATGTATTCCGTTTTGATTTTATGTTCTGCTTTTAATATGTTATTTCTCATAGTTGTCATGCAAAAAAAAGAGTTGAAAATTGAATATTTTGTTTTCAAAAAACTTTAAAGAAAAATATAAGAAGTATCGGCGTATCTTATTTAAGATTTCGCCAAAGTTGTTCATGTTTTTAACTGGCAGGAGTAAAAATTTCTTAAACAAAAGAGAAATATGAAATTATGTTGCTTATTTAAGTACTTCGTCCTAAATAAATTCTTACTTCATCGCTGTAAACATTTTTTTAATTTCAATTTAAAATTTTTAACACTAATTCCATTGAAAATGTTTGGGGAAAAACAAGAAAATAATTTTCTACTCCCTGATATTTTTTTCGGTGAAAATATTCCCATTTTTATAGTTTGATAAAAATAAAGGAAAAGTGAAAAGAGATTAACTTCCCGGGGAGAGATTTTATTTAGAATGTTTCATAATGTGACAAGTAAATTGCGTTCTGATTTTGATTGCATTATAAAAGTTTTCTTCCCAACCAGTTTTCATTAAGGATCCAGTTTTGTCAGTTTAAATTAATATTCAGTTTTGTAATAATTAAAAGAAAACTAAATCTTGCTTTTAACCAATCAATTGGAAAACTTATTTATGATCCGTCCACAATTTAACCTCAATAAAAAAGGTCTTGTTCTTTTAAAATGGATTCCAAAATGGAAGCAATCACGTACAATTGTCTGGGCAATAAACAAAACAAAATTAACAAAAAAAAAAAACATATATAAACAACCTGCTACAAATAAACATTTTTTAAGTTTTAATATTGAAATAGAACAGAAGAGAAAACACTAGATTTAAACCGAGCACACATTTAAATTTAATAAAAATCGACAAAATAAAGTCATAAACTAAACTGACAACAATGGATTCGGTCCTTTTACTGAGTCTCTCTGCATGGATGAGTGTGTCTGTGTGTCCTGCAGAAGAAAAAAAAACTAAAACACCAGTCACAATAATTGTACATTTATGCGGCAGAAAGGAGAGTTAAAAAACTTTGGATACCAGCAACATGAACATTATTAAAAAAAAAAACAAAAACAAAAAAAGAAACATGAATAAAAATTTTTATTTATAAATTTTTTTACCTTTTTGTTTGAAAAGAAAATGAGAGCAACTTGTAGTTTTTTTTTTTTTTTTGTTTACAACCTGAAACATGATATTGGGAACAGTTTTGAGATTAAACAAAATAGCTTTGAGGACAGGTAAATCATTTTTAGTGTCAAGCTCGCTCGTTTCTTTAATTTCTATTAAATAAAATTATTTTATGAAAATTTTTATTTAAAAATAAAGTAAAAAGAATTTTTTCCTTAAAGCAAACCATCTTTTGGAGTTTATTACGTATTTACCTTAATTATAGAGCTACAGGTAATTCTCATTCATATTTCATATTTCGTAAAAAATGTTGTAATTTTAAGTCGGTTCGAGTTTTCCACAAAATTAATGATACAGACAGGGTATATGGTGAGGTGAAATGGGGCAAGATGTCAGCGTTGTAACGTGTCAAGTCACGTTCTGTATTTTCGGAATGCCGAATAATATAGATTGCCAGGCGAATTATTTTTGTAAGGGAGTGTTTTAAGAAAAGCAGCTCGATTATAATACGAGTTAAAGTACAGTGAAAGGAAAAGGGTTCGCAATGGAAATGAATCATTATCATTTCATACAATCATACAATAATACAACGAAACTTTTCATTATTTGCATGAAACGTAGTAACGAAATGCGTTGCAAACCCTTTATATGGTATCAACAATAATACGAAACTTTTTACAATGAAAAATAAAAAATTAAAAAAAATAAAAATATTTAATGGCTCGAGTTCAAATCTAGACATCGGAAACATTTTTTTTTTTATAATTTACTTTTTTCACTCTTTTTCTTATTCTGGATTATAATGTAACTGATAATTTAGTCAGCCTTTCACACAGTTGTATTGTTTGTGAATCATAATACGTAAAAAGTAAGTAGGTTGAGTTGTAATAATGACAACTCTCAGCTTATTTGGGTTGTGAACTATAATAGTGGCATAATAACGCTCTCTTAATGAATAAAGGCAAATGGTTAATTTTAGTTGTGAAATTTTTGTAATTAATGACGCATAAACGCCCGCGAATGAACTGTTTGCTTATACCAAACTTACATTATGTCGTCTGCCTGATCATTACGGCATTCCTAGCCAATCTTTCAGAATTAAATAGCTGGATATTTTTGTACAACACTACGAGAAAAAATTTTCGTTTTCGGTTTGGGTTTGGGTCCGATAAGGCTTCGTACTGAAGAACTTTTCAAAAGTAACCTCCGGACATTTACAAAATTATTTGCCTGTTGTAGGTAAAAATAGTGGCGAATTCTTAAATCCAGACTCAGTTAATTACAAAAAAAAAAAAAATGGTGAACTGTAGCACTAAGTGATTTAAAACTTTGAAAGACAAGTTTCCCAGTAAACATTCAGTATTTTTTTTTCTCATTACGACGCAAAGCGTTGTCTGGCTCTCAAAATTTCTCATGCCCATACAAAATGTGTGAAACCAATCGAAATAACGCGGCGTCAACGGCAGCGCGTCAAGAAGTGAAGTTGGCTGCAAAAGTACTGTTGTTTTTTGTTAAGAAATGTAACTTTAGCTACTTTCAGCTCAATTTAGCGTCTTCATCTCTATTTTTTATTTTTATTTAGAGTTTTTCATTAATTAAAGTGAGTAAACATTACTCTTTCTGGCGCAACGTTAACGCTCTAATTCAGGTTACTCATTTCAGCGTAAAAGCTAAGCGCTTAATTACGTTGCGCTTTGCGTCGTTATTTAGGTTGGACTGTTATTTGTAGCCGCAACATGTTGCAGGTAATACAATTTTTGTTTTGTGTGAAACATTTTTATTTAGTCTTTATATAAAATTCATAAACACAATTATAACAATAAATAAAAATAGATGTACATGTGTTGCGTTTATAACAGGAAAACAGGATTTCTGATGCAGCAACAGTCAGTAACAACAACAACAACAAAAACAACAACAACATAGATAAAAGTTATGTAAAGGTGAGTGGCACTCACAACATACTTTGTACAAATACCCGCGTTTTCATGCAACAACAGCAAATGCGAATATGAAATATGAATGTCGAACAATAGTGACTTTACAAAACTATAAATAATGTTAAACTAGAGAAACAACAACAACAACAACAGCACTTAACCTATATTATAATATATCTGCAAATCTAACAACAATTTATTTTTTCATTCAATAACAAAAAATATGGGTGTCTAACTTTCCTTTTATAAAATTTAAATTATATTTACAGCTGACAGAATAATTTTATTACACGATTTTACATTTAAAGCGACGTTGCTTAAATCCAAAAAATGAAGATCGTGTTAAAATATTAACTAAGTTGTAAGAAGAAAAAACTAGTATAGTTAACGGACGACACTATCGTCCATATTCCAGATGTAAATAATTTTCTTTAAATGTTCATAAAGTAAAAATGTCCACGTTAAGTAAGAAACTAAATCTAAAAACAAAATACCTTTTAATGAACTCAATCAATTTATTGAGCTCTCTTCTCTTTTTATCCCATACAATTTTTACAATTCTCCAATAACAAATTTTGCAAAATCAATTGGAGAAAACCACATAAATGTATTAGTTGTTTTTTTTTTTTTTTTAACTTATATAAATGGGAAGCAAATTTAGACTCTTATAGCTCCTAAGATACTTATGGTGTTTTCTTTTCTACAAAAAAATTTTACATCTCCATGCAGAAAATGTACTTTGGTGATTGTTTCTTAAAAATGTTTTGCTTTCTAAAATTATAAAAGACTCGTTCTCACTAATGGTGGAAGGCATTGGACTTTATGCCCCGTAAAAATCGACAGTGGTGATATTGCCCTGTAAATCTTAGCTGTCAGCTGTTAAAAACAGGGCGTTCCACTTTTTCATAAGTTGTGTTTTGTTCTAGTGAAATAACAAACTGCATTATCACAGGGTTGGCAAGACATTTCCCAGCAAAAAATTATTATGTTTCTGGAAGCAGTAACAAAATTTCATGCTTTCGAGATGCGCTGTTTTGAAGCGCTTCCGAGGCTGCACAAAAAGAAGGCAGAGAGATCGCTCATTTTATTTTTAAGCACGTTGAAGTTGGTCGGCTTTTGACATTTATTTGACACGAATAATTAAGTAAACAGCGAATGGAAGATAAAATTTCATTTATATGCTCTCTGCCTCTCTCTCCCTCTCTTATTTATTAATAATTGTGAATTTGCCTACAGATGAATTATGTATGTTAGTAGATGACGCAGTAAAACGAAGGCATAATTCAGATAATTCAAACATGATTTTAGCGCATTTTGGATGATTAGAAAAAAGCGCTCTTTTATGTAAAAAACTATACCTCCAAAGTGGGACATCGCGAACAAAAATCATGCATGTTCGAAGCACTTTTCGCAGCAGGAGGCACAACAACAACAAGCATCTCTCCCTTACAAACCTGCTTCGGCCGAAGCAGTAGTTGTTGCTGGTATTATACATTTACGTTTCAACAAGATGCCATTTTATGTGTAGAAAAGAAAACACCATTAATCGATGTTAACCTAAAATACTTTGTTCACTTCTTTGAATAAATATTTTTAATTCGGTATAAGTTTTGTCAAAATCGGTTGACAAATCATATTAATATTATAAATGTGAATGTAAGTTTGTTTGTAGCGCTTTCACGCAAAAACTACTAAACCGATCATCATGAAACTTTGTACACATATTCTTGGAGCAATTAGAAGTAACATAGGATACTTTTTATTAAAAAAAAAAAATTATTTCTTATGAAAGATAAAAAAAATTGTTTTTCAATGAGCATATTTACACTAGAACAACTTTTAAGCCGCACAATTTTTGTTCTTTCCAAATTACACTAGACTAATTCATGAAATGAATTGAGAATGTTTCATACTGTTTTAATAAAAAAATAAATGCATAAAGTTTGTTGGCGCGACCAACCCCTTTCTTCTTTGAAATTCATATTCACTTGACGATAGCTAACCAACGACCAAATACGGTCTGTAAAAAATAACACACAGAACCTGGGTATTCGTAAGTGTGTAGGTATTAGTTTTGTGCTGCTAATGCTGGTTTGAGGCTGGTTGAAAAATTGTGCCAACGAAAAACCGCTCTCTTCACCCCTTTCGCCAAAAACTGTCATGTTATGCCAGCATAATTAATCCAGTGTAAAATAGCTCAATGTAATGAAGCTCCAACCCTGAGTGCTGTGATACCGTCGCACTGTATTATCGTCAGTCACATCACTATCCAATCCAATTTACTATAGTATGGCTTCAATGCGAGCGAAGCCGCGGGAAAAAGCTAGTTGTCCATAAAGTCCATCACAAAATATGGTTTTGACATTTAACTATACATATAGATAGATGTGAATTATATTACAATTAGTTTTTATTAAATTTTGTGCCAAGGATATTTAAGGCATTGAAACTTATCAAAAAGAGCAACAAACGGATTTGCTGATGATTTGGTATAAACACCAATGAAATAAAGGTATGTCGAAGAATAAAATAAGAGTTACGACTTTTTCGATCTTATTCCTTTGCATACAAAACAGATATGCTTTGATAGAATTAAAATCTCATAGTTTAGTGGTAACAAATTCGGTCATTACAACGAACGACAGTGAATTTTATTATGGCACAAAAAATATAATACATATGTAGTACATATTTAATTTTAAACATAAACAAAATGTAGGTTTAAACTCTTTTATTTTCTATATTTTTTTTTTGTAAATAATATTTTTAGGTCAACATATAATCTCGTTCACATAAATTATTTATTTGGAAAAACAATAGATCTAAAAAAATAATACGTAATAATTGCCTCATATTTTTCATATTTGTAACTTTAAGGATTCTAAAGGACTTGTTGCGATACTTATCAGATATCTTTTTATTTTGTTGTTGATTTAATTCTTTTGAAATCATAAACAAAAACTTATTCATCTATTTTGTAGCCTGCTAGCAATCTTTTTTATATGTTTGTTCACGTATGTATTTATTTGTGAACTATGTATGTGTGTAAGTAAATACAGTGTAATCTCGATTAATGCAACTTATAGAAATTTCAGGTGGTTGCTACTGGAAAACCAAAAAATATTCTTATTCAGAAACAACAAATAACCGTCTAAAATAAATTACTTCATTAATTTTATTTAAATTATATACACAATATATTTCTAATGTCAAGTTTTTTTTTTTTTTTTTTTTTTTTTGTAGGACCAATAAATTGTGGGAGATGATAAAGTTTTTTGGGGGGGGATATGGTAGATAGTGTAGGTAGATAAGAAGATAGATGCTGAAAAATGTAGAAGGTGTAATTCTTTTATAACTCTTCAATTTCGCGTTTTTGGTAATTTTTATAGCAGTGTTGCAGCGCCTCTGGTGTTAAGTAGACGCATTAACATTCTTAAGCTTCAGAAGATGGCATTTCAATAATTGTTTTACTTCGCCGATGGTTCTGCTAACTGACGAACAAGTGCGTTGTTTTGCACATTAGCTCGGAACTATATCAATCGCTGCCGAAACAGTTTTTAGTTACCAGTGCTATGCCTTCATCACTGGAAACAGTTCGACAAAAATTAATACAATGACAGCTAGGATTTTAGCCAGGTTCCAAGTCATAGTCTGATTTGCAGTCAAAGCGCTTAGCAGTTCAGGTAGCAGCACCCTCCTTGTCAATTAGTTGTGTGTTGTGATTATCGATTAACGCATTAATGGAGTTTTCACTGTATACGAAGAAACATTAACATGGTTGTAACTCAAAAGATACTGATCCGATTTTAATAAAACCTTGATTGTGCACATCTACGCATAAATACAACTGAATTAAAATAATTTCTATCAAAATCACGATCATAGTTACAGCACAAAAGGGGTCACAATAAACCATTTCGCGTATCGTTGCTTTCTGGTTGTCACTTTTAAATAGACACTCGCTGATATTAAGCGTTCTGGTATACTAGCTGGGGTATGCGGACTCGAATTTACATTAAGTAAGCTGTTAAGAATTGATTCCGAAATAGTTATTAGCAACACTGTACAGGGATGGATCTGTGCTGTTAATGATTCATTTTGTAAATAAAGTTATTACAAATGATTCCAACTCAGTCAAGGATTTTTTAGTTGATAATAAAGAACAGGAGTGGACGCAGTAAGATCATGCGGTAGCAAGATCACCATGGCGTTCGACAGTAACCTTTTATATATTACCTTCAAATACAATACTATAAAAGACAACACAGCTTTTAATATTGACTTTCATTTCAGCCAGATTTTAAATTGCAACAATTAATCTATAATTATGATTTGTTGATAATTTAATTGAACAATTTCGCATCAATTAAACAGTTTATCATAGTAACGTATAAAAAGGCAATAAATGTGTTAAAACTGGGTCAGCAATTATAGAAAATAATCGTATTAAATTAGTAAAAATAATTTAAATTAATTTTGGCTCGGCCAACATGCATCATTATATACAAAATTACAATGCAGTGTTTCAGGTTAATGTTACAGAAAAAAAAACGATTGATTTAATTTACAAATAATTTATAGAAACTATAAAATTGTAAAATGCAACCAACGTATAGAATTAAAATTATTTGGCAAATCATTAAATATTTTGCACCATTTTATATTTTAACTTCAGCAGCGACTGTTGCAACAAATGGACCTCAGCATGTCTATGAGTTTTGTATCAAACATTAATATTTCCCTAAATAAGTGTTGAACTAAAAAATATAGTATAAAAAATTATTAAATTTTTTGATATTCAAAATATTTTTAAAAGGTTCAAAGGTTAAAAAAAATTTAATTCTTATAAATAGAAAAAAATCATTACAAAAATGGTGTAGTCAAATGTAATACAAATTAAGCAGCGATTTAAATTAATTAATTTATTGCATATTTGTTTGAAAGATTTCTGGAAATGAAGGAATTTTTTTTATTTAACTTTTTACTTCTATAGAACAACACGCTTTAACACGCTGTTGACTAGATAAACTAGATAAGTTTGAAAAACGTATCTCCGTTGTGTATTTTCGAAAATTCTGTCTTTCCATTTATGTATATATATGCACTTTTGTAATAAAATCAAATTAAAAAAAAAAAAATATCTCAAAAATTGCGAGGCTGCACCGCTTTGGTTGGTAATGCCAACTTAACGTTTGGAAATTTACCAAAATCTAATGATGAGCTGGCATTAGGATCCAAGGAAATGCAGCATATACATAGATTATCTAACGTAGAACAAACAATTTAAACATATACATATGTATATATACATACATACATACATTTATACATAAGTTCTTGAGAATATCTCGAATAAATTGTTATATAGACCAGCAGTAGTGCGATTCAGTAACTTTTATTACGATAATCGTATTGTTAAAATTAATATAACGAAAATTTATGGAATTTGGTATTCAGTAACATTTTTAACGATATTCGCTATCGGTATGTTAACGACAATAATTTTTCGGTTGTTATGAAATAAATAAAAGTCAGCAGTTCATTGGTAGCACGTTCGTTATGCCAAGAACAAAATTGATCTTTTAAAAAAAAATAGAGAAACACAGAATCTTTTATGCATAAAAAATAATAATACCATTATTTAAACATGCAATTTAGCAATTTAGAGAATTTTTTTTCTTTTTGGTACGATTATAACCCCGAGGATCGTTTGCTTAATTGAAAAGGAATACGATTTACAATCGCTCTCGAACTCACGTGAACCCTGTCCATTGTGCATGTTTGACATTTCAAAAAATTAAGTTTAACTATTTTTTTTTTCGTTCAATCTTTTTTAAATTTTTATGGAAATTCGTATTGTTGTTCGCACAAAATACACCCATACATACATACATACATACATACACACTAGCATGAAATGAATGAAGAATTAAAAAAATATATCAAAACAACTATAAAGACAGGAAAATAACTAGAGAGAAAAACTTAAAACTTCATTTTCTGGTATTTGCATTTTTCCAGTCAAGCATAACACAAAGCGCATAAACACACACAGTCACCCACACAAATTTTCACAAATGAAAAACTTATCTGCATACGTAGTATGTATATGTGCGTACAGATGAACCTACTGGTAAATACATAAATACATATGAGAAAAAAACCTAAGTACGGATGACAGTGGATCGACTTTTAAGTGCAGCATATAAGACGTCATATTGAAGCTAAAGCTTTGTTGCTCTGTTCAAAAATTTTGTGAAAACTGTCGAGCAACATTGATTGGTTTTTTGTGGAAAAAGGATATTGGCCCCGTTTTCAACATTTTAAAATGTCTCACAGAAGTCATGTAAAACTATAAACATAACTCTGTTAATACCGATGGTTGGTTGCTGTCTACGATTTTAGTCTTTTTTTCTAACTGAAAGAAAACAATTTTTTAAAGTGAAAAGTCTGTAGTACCGAGTTTTTTTTAAGTTGTTCCACTGTATATGAGGGAATGTTTGTATGCATTCCATTTGTTATTTCTTTATATAATTTTTCTCGTTTTTTTTTTTTTTTTTTTTTTTTTTTTTTTGAAAGTATGAATGAATGCTTTTCTAATGTTTTTTAAGCCTAACACACATTTTGTATTGGAGACAAATTGGGAAGTGATTGCAATTTACAAATTTATTTAATCCCAGAATATATTTCCAGGAACATGTCTATCAATCATCCTCTCCAATCGAAATCAGACAACTTGTTCCATATATTTTCAGTTTTAGAACTTCAAAAAGTAAACTTTCGCACAAAAATTGGGCGCTCTCCCACCAGGTTTGTAGGCACAAAATTTTACACCATCAGAAGAGACTAACCGATAATGTCTATAACGAACAGTCCTACCAAATGTTTACAGGGCAATTTCACAAGTATTTGCCAGTATAAGACTTGGATTGTTTATTTGGGGAATTTAGTCTGGTTTGCTGTTCATTTTCTTTAAATTTAAATTTTTTGTTTCTCCTATTTTTATTCTTCTTCTTATTGTTGTAGTGTCTCAGGGGAAAGTAAAAGAGACAATTTTAAATTTTAAGTACAATTTCTTTTATATTTCTAGTTGTTTTCTTTTTTATTTTATTATCTAAATATTTTATTTATACTTTATTTACTTGCAACACAGACAGTTACGACCAGTATGGAAATAAATAAAAGAAAAGTGTGAAATTTAAAGATAAATAAAGAAAAAGAGAATAAAAATGGGATAAAAAGGTGAAATTTTCCTGCCATAAGGATTCTTGACTATACACAAACACACACAGAAAAGAGAAGAATGTATGTATGGAAGTGTTTACTTTTAATATTAAATGTAAAATGATATATTATGTTTTCAGTTTAATGAAATTTAAAAAAAGAAAACAAATTAGAAGGAAAAGTAATTAAACAATTTGAAAGATAATTGAGGTAGACGCAAAATCAGTGTTATAATATTTGTGTCAACACATAAAGGATCTTTCATTAAGCGGTTTTTATCATTTAATTCAAATAAAACAAAGTGTGTCTGTGTGATATCATCGACATTTTTCATTCTTTTGAGAAATATGACATTGTGCAAATGTCCGGCACGGTTATTTTTTGGGTGGAGCACATCCGAAATGTTCATCAGTGAGCTGCAACAAGCATGATCGAGAATACTTATTCCCTTAACTTGAATTTTAAGAACAACCCAAACAAATATTATTCAATTTTATACTCGTTTGCTTTTTATGCACAAGCAGAAAATTCATCAACAATTGTAAATCATTTCGATCACTTGATGCGAATCTGCATGATCTGATTGCATGATACAATGAATTTAAGGTATATGAGGAAATACAAAGAACACCAACTCTATGTATTTTGTTGGTATAAAATTTGATTTCGGAAGCCAAAAGTATAAATACATATGTATGTGTGCATGTTTCAAACAATACGTTGGTTTCGATTCAAAATCAGTTCAATCACAGTCAGCACATTCATGTTAGCACAAAACATCAAATGAATAAAACACTTGTTCCGCTAACAACACGGTGGCTTCGATTCGAAATGAGTTTCATGCTCTTAACGACACAGTCAGAACAGTCATGTTAGCATAAAACAACAAGAAAATAAAACTGAATGTTTGAAAAGAGCTGTTGGGTAAACAAGTGTTTTTTGCTTTTGAACGAAAACGATTAGATCCCCGGTGCCCACAAAAACAAAATGTACATTGATGATCGCTGTCGTCAATGTTTACCAGCAAAGCATGCGAAAGTGTTGTTGCTTTGCTCTTGCGTGTATACAGTGAAGAACGACAAAAAAAAACTAATAAGACAAAGTTGTTTGTGTATTTCGCATTGAGGTTGCTGAGTGCTGTATGAGTATATTAAAACACACAGCTTATAGCTAAGAGTATTACAAAAACAAATGAGCATGAAGAGCATAGGGCCTGGGCACCAATGGATTAGATCATAAAAATCAATGTGCATAATCAAGAATACTCGAAAATTAAGCACTTGTTGAAGATCTCTGATATTCATGACTCTGGCGCATAAACCAGTCTGAATTTGACCGATGACATGGGTTATGTTGCGTTTGAGGGTCGCCGTGGTTTGTGGCTCATTTCTGGCATGCACCTGCGACTTAAGAAAACCCCCCAAAAAAAGTCTAACGGGGTCAAATCGCATGAACTCGGTGGCCAGTTTACATCAAATCGCTCGTACAGAAGATCCAGTGTAGCATAAGCTGTGTAGCACGTAGCGCCGCACGTAGCAGATCATCTAATTCGACCTATAGAGCTCGTCGTGACCGATGATGCCGCCTGCACAAAATCCACTCCAAACAGAAACATTTTCGGGATCCATTGGTTGCTTTTAAATCTCATGTGGATGGGTATCGTCCCGAATTCGACAATTTTGTTTGTTCGCGTATCCATTCATCCAGAGATGGGGCTTCTCATCGCTGCAGATGATTTTTCGGTACATTAGCAGAACAGATCACGCATTTTGATAAAACAATTTTATTATTTGCACGAGTTCTTGAATGCTTTATCCGTCCATGGTGATTCAGCAAAACAGATTGAATAAATGAGAACTAATTTTACAGATTCAATTGTCATGTCCAGTCCCTGTGGTCATGTCATCGCCTCATTTTGATTTCAATAGTCGTATGGCCCATTGCGTCAATATGTTTAAACTACATATCGACCCAATCAATGGCATCCATATTTCAAATCAAAAATCTGTAATGTGATTTGCGACTTAATTTTTTGAAGAAATATAGTCCTATAAAGCGCATAAAATGGTGTATTTTTCTAGCTCTAATGGAGACTGTATCGCTTAGATGAGTTTCTGTCCAGATGCGAGAATTATTGTTTATTGATACACCTGTTAAGCCAAAAAAAATATGTTAATCGCTGAATATAAATTTGCGATTAATTGCCGGAAATAAAATGGGCGTATTGAAGACAAACTTTCAAAGTAAATCTTGATCATTTAGTAGTGTTGCTCAAACGTCAATATATTTATTCCTAACTGATTTGCAACTTGATCATATATATCAAAGAGTGAGCACATTGGACCATTAGCCCTTTACTAAGTTTATAATTTTACGCTGCTTAAAACACATTATCGCCATTATTATGATTCACAACTAAATTGTTAAATGAGTTGTAATCGTTATCAAAACAACATTCAATTCGCTATTGACTCTATTGTATTCCATAAGTTGTTGCGCGCCTTGTAATTTAATAAAATGCCAAAAAATTATATTTTAATTGAAATGCAACATTCTGAATCATAATACGGACATTCAAAATCTCAATTTCTTTTATTGCATCGAACAATTCACTGCATGCCCCAAATGGCGCCCTCACTAACAATTTTACCCAACAAAATTTGTGCAACTTATTTCTATTTTTCTTTTTCATTTCTACAGCGGCCAATTTAAACACTTTCAGTACCATAATTTTGTTGGATGACAAAACAAAGGAATGAACTCAAAAAATAAAATAAAGCACGAAATATCCCAGCGTGTTTTATTAAAGACAACAGGATGATAAAAATAATTCTGTGGCCAGACTGAAAAATAAATACAAAAAAAAAAAACAACTGAAAAAAGTAAATCATTAAAAAAACCAAAATTTTTTCTATGCGAAAAATTTAAATTTCATTCGCACAGCAAAAATTTACACTTAACTGACACTTTTCCTGTAAAAAGGCGCTAAAAAAAATTGCTTTTTTTATTAGTTGGCCAGTATGGACGGATGTTTACGGATATAGACAGTGGTTGGGTTAGTTCAAGGATTGCATTACAGCATTTGGCAGTCCAAGGAGATGGATGGATGTACGGAGAAAAATATCAAAATTTTATAATCCAGCGACTAGACGATAAAATATTCACAACAATGTTTGCAAAGTGTTGTGAGTTTGTGTGGCACAAACCAGTAGTGAAAAATCATTGAGCGTAAATGTAACAACAATAAAATTTATTAAAAAAGCGATTGGAGGGATTAAAATATTGACGGACATGTGACATGATGAAAAAAATATTTAGAAAAAACATTTTTTTTTTTTGAAAAACTATATTAAAAGAGAATGGTTGAGCAACTTTTGGAATTTTAATGAAAAAACAATAGAATGAATGCCAGATAGATTGCAATAAATATTTATTGAGAATAATTTTTAGTTGTTTTTCTTCTTTAGTTGCGTTGTGAGAATGCTTCAATTCTTTAAAACTTATTGAAAAACAAATCTTAAAAGTTTTTATTAAATAGAATTTCGTTAGTAAAAGTCGATAGATTTCATTAACAATGGAGTAGCGATTGCTTTTTTAAAAATTTCGAGTTTTGAAGAAGGGTTTCCAAAGGTTTTATATAACCGAAATACGAATTTATTAATTTTTTTATGACATTGTGCGAATCTGCAAATAAATACCTTCTAGATGTTATATTATTTATCTAAATCGGTTGTATAATATGATCGTAAAATGTGTAACAAAAAACCGTATTGCCTTAATTATATCTACACTAATTATATATCGAATAGGTTCACACGATATTTACACGCATACATACAGTGTTCTCTTTGCTTTGATGAATTATCGCTTTTCAAAAATAAGTGCTGAAATCACTGACTTGTTGTTTTCATAATGTGGAAAGATAAAACAATTAATATTCTAAAATTTATAACGATTCATTTGTAGAAGAGTGTAAATGACCTAAAAGTAATAAAAAGGCGACCATGAAAAATTTTTCAAATCTCCTGGAGTTTTTTTTTCCTAACAAAATTTGTTCATTTTTGAAAAATTTTATTGAAAATTTTCAATATAATAAAATTGTATTATGCCGCACAAAAGAAAATGTTTGCATGCACGTAATATTGAATTGATTTTTTTTTTGTAATAAAAGAAATAAAATGAAATTTTCTCTAGAAAAGAATACTTCACATGTTTTGGAATTGAATATTTTTCTTCTGGTAGACGGATAGAATGCGAACCAGATTAAAATATAGGGTACTTCTGGGGGCTTAAGTAAAGAAAATGGTACTTTTAGTTTTGCTACTTTTTTTGTTGAGATATCCTGTTAATGTAATAGCATGCAAGTTGGTAAATGGATAGCATTTGGCCCATATCTAATATATATAAAATTCTCGTGTCACGATGTTTGTTATCGTACTCCCCCGAAACGGCTCGACCGATTTTAATGAAATTGTTTATGTATATTTTGTAGGTATGAGATTAGGTTTTAAAATATATTTTAAACTGCTAGGGGCATGAGGAGGGGTGGGAGGGGGCAATTCCTGTATTTACTAAACTTTTAAGCCAACAGATGGCGCTATGTCCGAATCATAATTATTTTTGTTGTTTAATGACAGATGGCGCTATGTCCGCCTCATAAATTTTTTTTTTTTGAATGACAGATGGTGGTACGTCCGCCTCATGTAAGAGAATGGTATGTATTGTAACATTCGCTATTTTTTATATAAAACCCAAAATATACACTAGAAATATTTTGTATGGCAAAACAATGTGTGCCGGGTCATCTAGTTAAAATATATAATACATTTTTATTAGTACATTTTGGTGCTTTTTATATTTGTACTAATATTTTGTAACTATTTTTTTTATATTAACATACTTTCTGGGTGCTAAAATAACAAAAAAAAATACTACTTTTTTTACTTATGGTACTTTTTTACTTCGGTGCTTCTTGTTAGTATTGGTAGTTTTTTACTTTAGTGCTTCTTGTTAGTGTTGGAACTATTTTTCTTGTGAAATTCTTTTAATGGGTTTGGATGATATTTGGTAGACGGAAAACATATGACACAAAATAATATATAGAGTACTTTTTAAGAGATAAAAAGGTTATTAATTGGTACTTTTGGTACTTATGTTTTTTGTCATAGTAATATGCAGTGTACGTCCATTGATGTTAAGAAGGTACCACTTTGTTTCTTCAATAAATTTTTTCATAATTAGCATGTAGACTAAACGCAGTCACGGGTAAACGCTAGTAGTTAATATTATTGATATTATTTGCAATAAACAATTTTAAATTATTGTAAACTAAATACACGTGATATATGAGTGTATAAAAATCCTTTATCCTTTTTTCATTTTTTTTTTTTTTTTTTTTTTTTGAACGGAATTTTTGTGATTTTATCTAGTGAAGTGTGTGCATAACTTTCTTTTTTTCTATTCAATATTAATATTGAACAATAGTACCGCAAATTCAATTTTGTGGTTTTTCATACATTGAGTAACGAACGAAGGAACGAACGCACGTGTGCCATAGTAACCGTGTGTAGGAGGAGCATGTGCATTTGAGTGTGAGCCAACGTTTTTCCTTTTTTTTATAAACGTGAAAAATACCATTTATAACCACTCACTGCATGTTAAATATTTTATTTTTTATCATTGATATTTTTCTTTCATACTTTTGCACAAATTTGTGGTTTATTCAATTATGCCTTTCGTAGATACAAAAGGTGTATAGAATTCCAGGTGTTGTGCTTGATTTTCTATTTATTTCTTTTTTAATATTAAACATGGTTGCCTTTTATTTTTTAATCGAAGCAAGCAGCAGGCTGTATCTAGGGGTAACTTTAAAATTGTATTTTTTATTTTGCTAAAAAAAATTCTAACAAAGCAACAAATAAAATTTAAATTATATTGTGCTTCGATAAACTATCCGGGGCCAACTGCGCGAAAATTAGCTATTTAACAATAATTTCCCGATTATACATAAACGATTATTAAGGTTATTGTGGCCTTGGTGTAAGAATTTTATATGGCAAAACTTGTGTTATTGTACCCTTTATTCAAATAATGGAAATTAAAAATGTAGCATTTTTGTTAAGAAAATATTATAATTGGCAGCAAAAACGATTTAATAATTTTATAAAATTATCCTATGAAATATTTCAACTACATAAACATAATTCGTACATAAGTACGTAGGTTAAGGCAAAATTTCGCTAAGCCAAAGAACAATTAATTTTGTGTATTGAACGTTACCTTTTTTGCTAAAATATTTTTCATGAAAGCCATTACGTTCTTGTTTTTATATATTGGCATAAATCTGTTAAAATGCTTTCGGAAAAAATAAATAGTTGTATCGAGTTTCTTGTTCGATTTAATCGATTAATCGGCCTAAATTAATCGACTAAGTTTTTCGTCAAAATTTGGAATTATAGTTCTTCGATCGAAGACTAATTAACTTGAGTTGTTCGATTATACGAAAAAATATTATTCGAGACAATAATATATTATTGATCATGTTTGTTTTAATAAATAGTAAAATCATTTAGTTGCTCGTGAAAATTCTCATTCGCTTTATAAGAATTATTTGTATAATTTTTGTAACCGAATTGAATTTTATTTTTGTTGCACATATTTTTAGTACAAATTGAATAGTTTAACTTCAGCTAAATAGTTTAATATATTCTTATGTCCGTCCATACGAGAAGAAATCAAAATATCATAAAAGAAACGTGTTTAAAAGAATTTATGATATTTCTGAATATATCAGGTTTTAGGCGACTTTACAAAAACCAAGTGCAGATTATTAATTCTTTGTATGGATGGTTTTTCGAACTTTCGTTAGCCTATAAGCGATTTTGTTCAAATTGTTTCTGGCTTTATTTTTTCCAATTTTTTTTTTTTTTTGTAAATAAGTTTTTATGTATTTCACCATTTGAAGGCCCTGCAGGATACGTCGAACTACATAACCACCAAATCATGTTTTAGAAATGGATAAAAAAATATTAAATTGTATTTCATAAATACATACAGATATTGAAATATATATATAGTATATATATTTATATATGTGTGTGTGTATGTGTAAGTGCGTATGTGTGTTTATGAGTTTATTCATATTCACAAGCACAAATGTGCGTTCAACCAATTATTGGTACAGATATTATTGGTGTTTTTGTGGTCTAGATTCCAATTTAATTTTATTTTCACGTATAACTTTATTAAATGATAATAGCAATAACAACAACAACAAAAGTTAACAATATCAATTGTTATTCTATAAATGAATTGAAAATGAAAGAAGGACAGCAAAGAGATGAAAATAAAAGGTGTAAGTTATACATAAATGTGTACAACAAATAACATCCACATACAAATATTTAATTCGCTGACATAACAGTGTTGCAAGGGACTTCTTACTGACATTGTTGCGGTGGTAGCGTAAGGAAATTGGTTACTACACTAGTGGCAATTTAATTAAGCACTTGACTATTCGACCCATTCGAATAGACATTTTTCAGATGAATTATCAAAATTAAATTACTTGTTTAATACAAAACAATAATAATTACCTTTCTTCAACTATAATTGGTTTAGCACAAGCATAATATAATTGAGGCAAACATGGCACAACCATGTGTATATATATTTTTTTTTTTTTTTTTGTTTTTACACATAGTCCGCAAAGTAATATTTTTATACTAATACCATTATAAAGGGTGATTTTTATAAAGGTATAAAACATTAAGTTGGCCACACTATTTTAATTGGTGGCCATTTTGTCAGCTGTCAAGAGATTTAAGTTTACTTTGGTTTGGCATTTCAACATGAATAGACTGACGCCTGAACAACACTTTCAAATTGTGAAAATTTCTTTATTATTTACGATTGCCGTTGATCCCAATTTTCATAAGCGAATTTTGTTTAGCGATGAAGCTTACTTTTGTTTGAATGGTCACGTCAATAAACAAAACTGCCGTATTTGGAGTCATGATAATCCTCACGTGTATGGTGAGACACCGTTACATCCAGAAAAACGGACTACTTACTTAATTATTTTGAAAACGACAGCAGCAAAATATGAACAGATGCCAATAGGAAGAATAGGAACAAGTAATGCCAATTCAGCTTTTTATATTAAAAAAAAAGCGCCGAAAATATAACATTTTAATGTAATGTTCGACAATGTTAATTTTTTTAATATTTATTAAATTTATTCATCATATGGAACAAGTTTTTGCATGTGTGTGCATAAACAAGACTTACAAGCAGGTTCTAAAACTCATAAGATTCAAATCACAAGTGATTTTAAAATACATCTGCGATATTTTGCTGTTATGGGTTGGTAGAATCATTGGTCCGTACTTTTTTAAAAACGATGCTGGTGAGAAGCTACAGTTAATGGTGACCGCTATAGTGCCATGATTACTGGCTTTTTTTTTTTTGCAACGTTGACCAACCATCATGTGCAGGAAATCATATGTTTCAAAAAGACTGCGCAACAAGTCACTTAGCCCGTGCGAAAATTGATTTATTGAAGGAAACGTTTGGTAACTGCATAGTTTCACGTTTCGAACTCGTGAATTGGCCTCCAAGATCGTGCGATTTAACGCCGCTAGACTATTTTTTGTGAAGATATGGGAAGTCGCTAGCCCGAAACGACCTACCACTTAAAGGACAACATTCGCCACGTTATTGCCGATATTCAGCCATAAATGTTTGAGAAAGTCATCGAAAATTGGAACTTCAGATTAGACTACGTCGGAGTCAGCCGTGGCTGTCACATGCCCGAAGTCATATTTAAATTATAATGCCAGAAGATTATATTTCGAATAAAGTAAATTTCATGTCAAATTAACCCTAGAACCAACCATAATGATTTTTTATACTACGTTAACCAGTAAATACGTAAATTTTTCGTACAACATGTTTTTTATTATATATTTTTAAGTAAAATACAAATCAGCAATAGGAAATATTTTTATTCAGTAATTTTTAAAGTAATTTTCAAATACATTTTAATCAATTGCTTATGATCATACAATTTTCACAAATAAAATATATATATTTATTTAACACTTGTAAGCATAGCAAAACACCTGAAGTGAGCATTCCTAAAAGGAATTGCCTTTAGAAAGTCACTCACATGTTTTATACACATTTGAAAAATAGTGCACGTAAAATTTATGTACATTAGGGTTCTAGGGTTAAAAAAAATAATTTTTGTTTTATTTAATTTCAACATTATATACCTCTATAATAAACACCCTGTAGTTACCTTATTTTATTGATGAAATCCTATTGTTATTACGTTGCCATCATTTATTATTGTTTTTATTGAAAATTTTATTAATGCAAATATTTGTTGACACACATACAAGTACATGCATCGACACTACACAAATTCATCATTTGAAAACATGCAAATATTTTTTTCTAAAGTTGGGTAAAACAAACACACATGCCTACACACACGTACACACACTCACAACCACAGATGCTGGTACATTGTTAGCCATCAATTGTCATAATTAATTAATATAGGAAATGCTTGTTATAAATTGTTCTTTAAAACCTCAAAATCCGCACACGCATAAAAAAGTAAATAGAAGAAATAAAATATTTCCATACTTTTTTTCTTTTGTTGACATTTGAATTACATTGAATTAATTGAATGATTTAATCGTCCGAATAGAACAAAACAACAACAAATACAAAAAAAACACGATGTTATTTAAATGCGTGTTTTTGTTCACGTAATGTTTGTGGTTATTAATTTTCAATAGGTTTAATTAAAACAATTGTGCGCTGCTTTTAATAATTTAATTCTCTGGCATACAAAATAATTAAAACTTTTAAAGAATTTTATTTTCATTCACAGCAACATTTTCTATAGCAATGAAATGTTCAAGAGAGAAACGATGTCTTAATTTTAAAAATAGTTTGTAAAAAATAGAGTTGGCACCCGTAACCCGGTGTATATTTTGTGACATCGTGAAATATTTCCCATGAATAAAAAAAAATTGGCGAATAATATAAAAGAAATAATACACTGACACAACACAACAACAAGAACGCAAAAATTGGCCATAAAAAATTTAGGGGTTGGAAAAACATTTCACGAGAACTTTTATTCCCGAGATAAGGCTGAATATTTTCCCAACGCAGTTGAATACATCGAATGTAAAAATACAATATAAGAGAGTTACTTACCTGTTGTTATATTGTGCATAAATATTTCACGCATTAAAAACATTTCATCTTCGGGAGCAGCTAATATGGAGCCGAATACATCATTTTCAGGCCACACTTCTCTGTAAAAGTAATAAAAAAAAAAAAAAACAAAAAAAATATTCTTAATATGAAATTAATTAATTAGTTGTAAAATAGCAAATAAAAACAAAAACTGAATAAATCGAGCCTTTTATAATCCCTGCAAGCAGAAAACAGAATAGGTGGAAGGAAAACGGTTATTCAAATAAAATAGACTAAATTTCATCATAAATAATCCAAGATCTTAACCAAAAGACCACTATTGCAATAATCTTATGATTGTGGCAATTCTTAAATTGTTTAGGTCAACCGAACGTATGTTTTTGCTACGACTAAGTCCCAAATAAAATGTTTTCCAATTAGACTGATATGATTTCTTTAAAAAATAAAACACTGTTATTGTTAAGGAAATTCAAAAGTTTTTCATTTAATGTGAAGTACAATCGATACAATTAAGTTCTAAATAAAACGTCATTCAAATGGCCTCCAAGATTTCGATGAACCCAATTTTAGAGCTTTTTTCCACTAAATCAAGTCGTATGGCTCGTTCAATATTGACTTGTAAAGCTAGAAAAGAGTCTGGTTTATGTCAAAAGACAACTGACTTCAAATAACCCCACAAGAAATAGTCTAATGGTGTTAAATCACAACTTCTTGGAGGCCATTCAATAATACAATTTCTTGAAATAATGGAATCCCCAAACTTTTCTCGCAATAATTCAATTGTTGCATTTGCTGTGCTACGTGCCATAGCCGTCACACCCGTCTTGTTGGAACCAAATGTTGTCAAGATCAACTTCTTCAAATTTCGGCCATAAAAAGTTGGTTATCATCGATCTTTACCGCTCTTCATTGGCAGTGACGGTGTTAGAAGCTTCATTTCGAAAGAAGTACGGACCAATGATCCCACCAGATCAAAAACCACACCAAAGTGTCAATTCATGTGAATGTAATGTTTTTTCATGAATAATTTTTGGATTTTCTTCGCACCAGAATCGACAGTTTTTTTTTTTTTTTTGTGGCACCACTCAGATGAAAGTGAGCCTCATCGGAGAAGATGAAACTTAAAAAAAAAATCGTTATCATTTTCAAGTTGTTCCAAGACAAAATCAGCAACGTTTTTCTTGCGTATATCTCTCCATGATGAAATTGAATACAATGAAAAACAAATGACAGATCATGACATATTACAAATGGCCGAAAGGTTACTCAAAATACGCAATTAATTGGATTTGAGTACCAATTACTGTGTGTTGCAACTAAAAAATGTTTAAATTTACATTAAAATAAGGTTCGGTTGTCGCAACTAACTATTTGTTAGTTTTTTTATCATAACTTATAGCAGCACATTCAGTTAAAATATTAAGGTTTTTTGATACTTCTAACCATAATTATTTGGTTGGCATAACCAATTAAATTAAAATAAGTTGTTATTCTTATGTCGATTTTAAAATACTGACTTTGGCTGGGTTATCTAAGGAGATGTTTTACAAACATGTGAGTTCTATCTATGTTTAATATCAATAATGAAGGGAAATTAATTTGAAATTCAAATGATTAAGTAAAACAATTTAATTTATTTTAAAAATTACAATTCAACTCCGTTCCAGGATAAAAAGGAGCGTTTAAAATCCCGATAAGTTTCCATTTCTAATTGCAGGGGTTTAACCAATTTTATCTACTTTTGCAACCTTTATGTTAATGGTAATAATGAAAAGTACAGTGGTACTTTAAGAAAATTGCAGTTGTAACACCAGAATACTGTTACAATTCGATTGGCAACAAATTCTTTTGTCACAACCAATCTGTTTTCTCCGTGTACACAAGTCATTTGTCTGTATTGTAGCAACAGTACTTAAGTACGAGTTTTGTTTTGCTTTTTTTTTTTTTTTTTGTGTGCATGCGGTCATCATTAAAATAAAGAGAAAAGCTTCCCAGAACTTGTTAAAAAATCAGGTAAAATTTAGTGACAAGAAAATATTTTATATTGGATTAAAATTTAATTTTTTTTTTTTATAAATTTTATAAACAAATTTCGCATAATCGGTTTCAACTTATGATGAAATTAGTAAAGCTGCCATTTTAGAAAACTCGCAATTTTATAGAAAAACAAAATAATGAGCTTTTTGCCGATTTCAAGCTTTAAAAAGTTGCTAAGAACAAAAAATAATTTCATTTAAGATTTCGACAAAGAAATCTATCAAGCCACTTTAACCAAGCCGGTATTATAAAGTTCTTAAGTTCGATTTGAACAGGAATATCAGAATAAACAAGAGTAAAAACATTTAAAATTTTTTGGATAATGAGATCTGTCGAAATGATTAGATTTTTAATGGAAAATATGGGTTTTAATAAAATAAATTTTAAAAAATTTTAATTTTTTTTGTAATAGATCAGATCGAATGGAAAAGAAATGCGAAGACTTCTTTGCCTTTTTTTTTTGTCCAGACATAGTAAATTAATTCTACAAAGAGTGCAAAATTCCTAAATCGACTTGATACGTTTTTCCTAGTCCAACTTCAGTAGAATTTTGTGACTAAAATTAAAAACAAATTATAACCTAAACACATACAAATATAAACCTGAATTCAAATTGCATTTCGTTTCAAATCTCACACGCACGCACACACCCTCATCAACAGGGAAAACTAAATTTCTAAGCTCTTTTTTTTTGGCTCCCAATATGCAATTGATGTCAAATTTAATGCTGATAAATCGTTTTTGTTGCCTGTTGCACACAAGATAGAGAGAATGATTTTTTTTTTTTTTTGTAAAAATTACCAACAAAAAGTTGTATAATTTAAAGCAAACTTTGCTACACTAACCTACAGAACAAGTTCCGTAATAAAATGAACAACTAAAACTTTCGATAATATTTTACAATTAAATTTTAATGCTGATATCATTTAGTAACACAATTCAGAGATTTAAAAATGATGAAAATGAACTGAAATACAAAAAAAAAAAAAACAAAATTTCATGTGAAAAATTTTTTTTATAACATCCAGATTAATATGACATGAAACAAACGTGTGAGACAACACAAGAATGAATAATTTTAAATGAAAAAGGATATACAACAACAGCATCAAACGAAATATAACAACATTTGAACATAAAAGAATCACAAATTAATGTTGAGCTGAGAGTTAACAAAAACGCGTTTAAAATTTATATATTCCAGCATATAAACTATAAAAATGTACAGTGGTCTTTAGAAATTTTCACCTGTCAGTTATAATTTGGGAAATTAAAGTTTTTATGGCCATGCAAAACAACATTGAATTTAAAAATTTGCCACACATAAAGATAATTGGAAGTCTTCTGTTGACAACTTGACTTTTTTCTGCGTTCTTTGATTCTTCTAATTTAGCAAGAATTTATTATTTCTAATCAAATTAAATTTATAAAAAGTTTTAAATGGACTTTCGTTTTTAAAACTATAGGCTACGTAGTGTATAGAGTGTATAGAGTACGTAGTGTTGCAAGGAGAAATAGTTTAAGACATTTTTAATATTTCAAGGAATACAGAAAAAATTAACATCAATTTAAATTTCAGCATATCCAGCAAAACAGAATAACGTTGTTTCCGAAAATATGCACACCGTCAGTGCTCATGTGCATCATGCTTTTTAATAATGTCTTTGCAATTGTTATATATTTACACAACTTTTTTTTTGTGTAAAATTAGAATACGAGAATTATTTCGGTACCAACTTCATATTAATCTGGCATTTATTTATTCCAAACATTTTTATGCCATATTTTAATAAAAATCTTTAAAATTTTATTGTTATAAAGTAAATAAAATTTATTGGTGGGAATTGCTTCTGTTCAAAATTATAACGGCGGTATTCTGTGTTTGCTGCTAATGGCCTTGCAAAAGTGTAAGTGTAAATTATTGTAGCCTTTTTATTAAATCTTACGATAATTTTGTGTGTTTTATTGCTGGATTTTATCAAAAATTCTACGATATTTTGCGTTTGCACTTTCACAAAAAAATTTGCAAACAGAATTTTCGCGATAACAGAACCCACAATACATGCATCACAGGCATTAAACCTGAATTGGTTTGATAAATTTTAGAATACAAATGATTGACTTTTGATCGTAAAATCGCTGCTGATATTGGAACATTTTTCCCTGTGTTTTACAAAGCAATTTTTTCTATTGTTGGGTACTCAGCTTTCTTTAAAAGGGCTATTAGACACGCATACTTGTCTGCAGATATGTACGATGGCATACCAAAACTCTCTGTCTAATAATGTATGTCGTGTAAGTTAGACATGTATGTTGGTTTTCAAAAATATTTGATTTTCGGATGTCTGTCGCACACCAACATTCACACAACATGTGTACTGAAGTATGCCGTCAGCCTTCGATAGTGTAATAGCAAAACGCAAAGTATGCCATCGTACATGTCTACAGACAAGTATGCATGTCTAATAGCCCTTTAAGTTGTACGTACGAACATTTTAATGAATTTTCTTGCTTTATAATGAGGTAAACCGAAGATGTATGCAACTTGTAATTCACCGAAATTGAATTAATGGAATATCCACTTCTAAAATTTTTTAAAATCGCTAATTTTTGAGAAATCGTTGGCTTTAAAATATGTTGAACTATTCCCATATTAAGAGATGTATTTACATAGCAAATGACACGAATAAATTGACAAAATTGAAGATCAAAAGTATCCAAAAAGACGGGGATTTCCCTTTTTTGGTTTTAGAAATTTTAATCAAAATATTAAAAACAGATAAAAGTCGCGAAAGTAGAACCATTTCTTCGTAAACTGTTGCAAATATAGAACCTACAATATAAAAAATTAAGCCACCGCGAATACCGAGCCTGTACTGTAATAAAAAAAATTTGCTGCTAACACAGCTTAAGAAATGCGTCTACTTAACATCAGAGGCGCTGCAACACAACTCTAAATATGTATCAACAAAACGCACAGAGTTGGAAAAGAATTAAGCCTTCTTTTACATTTTCACCATCTAATCGCTATACTCTACCCCTTTCCTAATTGCTCTGTCATAATTCATGGCATAAGTAGGGGACATCCCCTGGGTTTTTACTTTTTTAACCATTAATTTATTTTTTTATTTAGATAAATGTGGTTTTTAAATAGTATTTACACATATTTACATCTGGGCGTGGCAGTGCCGACCAATTAGTCAGTAAACGTTTTTTTTTTTTTTTTTTTTTGTTTGATTGTCAAAAGTTAAAATTACGATATTATTTCAGTGACTCTTAACAGCACTTCTTACAAAGCGAAAACGTAATGATGCATGTAGACTTCTACATGACACTGTACATTTTCTTACCAAAGAGTTACTAACCACATACACATCACAAAGAATTGTTTTAAAATTTGAAGTGTGTTGTATGTGTGCAAGTAAATCCTTATGTAACGCATCCCACACAATTTTATCAACGAAACCATAAATAAATCCCTATTCCAACGACGAAGCGACGATTTCATATTGTGATCCACCTTTTCCTGGGTAACTGGGTGGTTAACTGCAATTGTGTTTTTGCATTGTAGGCAGCAAATATATAACATTTCTGCCCTCTCTCCTTTTTTTTTTTTGGCCATGAAAGTTTTAAATATTTGGTATGTAACAGTGCATGCAGCACGTCCCACGTGACATAGCGATGTGTCAACGAAACGGGATTTTAAAAACTTTTGTTTCGTATAATCTCTTATGAGAAATACACACATACAAATCCAGGCGAAATGTGTTAACACAATCTGTTTATTTTTCTTTCTATTTTTTATATTTTCTTTTTGTTGCCAAAATTTAATGATTTTGTTTGTCACTAAATTTTTAGCATTTTTAAATTAACAAATGAATGAATGGCTATGAAAAATAATGTGCAAATGAATATTTTCTGTGTCCTTTTTTAAAAAGTATTTTCATTATGTTTCCCTTACGTTTGTTTTTAATTAATTCATGCGAGGGGGTTTTCCGTAAGATTTTCTAATTTTACGAAACTTTACACACTGATTACAATGACAATACAAAACTGTGATTAAAGAAGTGTGCAAAGCCATGCAAAATACAGACACAGACAGACAGACAGACAGACAGTGTGTAAGGGACATCACATCCCACAGCATACTCTTTTATTTCAGATATGCCATCAGTTTTATCTAGTGGAACAGTCTTCTGTAGAAACCATTTTTTTACCAACTATTTTCACGATATACTTTTATTCTAAATTCACTAAGCCTCCCCAGCCAAAACTACTGCATCGGCCGAAGCAGAAGCTCTTGTTTTTTTTTTAATAAAAGGGCGCTTTCTTCTAATCATCCAAAAAGTGCTAAAATCATGTTTGAATTATCTGAATTATGCATTTGTTTTACTGCGTCATCTACTCACATACATAATTCACATGTAGGCAAATTCACAAGTATAAATAAATAAGAAACAGAGAGAGAGGCAGAGAGCATTTAAATGGAATTTTATTTTCCATTCGCTGTTTACTTAATTATTCGTGTCAAATAACTGTCAATAGCCGACCAACTTCAACTTGGTTAAAAATAAGTTGAGCGCTTCAAAACTGGGCATCTCAAAAGCATGAAATATTGTTACTGCTTCCAGAAACATAATAATTTTTTTGCTGGGTCAGCATTACCGCAATTTGCATCTATTTTTTGGTATGGAACAGTTTCAGTTCGCCTCCTGAATGAGTTTGATTTACTGTTCAAGTAAATGTTAAGGGTTTTACAGTGGTCTGTTAACTGCTAAATTGGTTCAACTAAAATTCTTTTGGGTTGCGTCTTTACTAATGAAATTTAATTTTACTCTCATACAGATTTGCATGGGGATGTTTCTGATCATCTTCTTTATAGTTCATATATTCCATATTTAAAGATCCATTAAAAATCTTAAAATTTGCATTCTATTGTTGAAAGCTGATTTTTTTTTACAACAAAATGTATTCAACATAAATGTTTTACTTCCACAAATCCGTTTGACTGTTTGACTTATTTTATGTAAAAGAAATTTCCATAGGGAAGAAAAAAAATTTCAAAGTCTTTATTAGCTGTCCCGCAAAATTTTAGTGAACAAATTTTTTTAGTAAATGGAAAACTTTACAGACATCCATACACACATACACACACATGCATATTTGCAACTAAAATAACTTTCGTTATTTTCATTGTGAAGAATATACAAATGTATTTAATTTTATTTGTATTTTTAAACCTAAACCAAATTAAAAAAAAAATAAAAACTAAATACCTACGCCAAAAAAAATATATACCAATAAGAGACACACTCACATCAACTTAATTCAACGGTTTGTTTGTTCCAGTTAGTTTGTTACTTTTCTTTAGCGATGAACAGAAAATATAAATAAACTGCTTTAATTTCAGCTGTAGTAGAATAAATGAATTGATATTTTAGAGTAACGGGGAGAGAATTGTAAATGATTATGCTACACATTTACAAAGAAACTTCGATATCAACGCACATACATACACATACACACACACACACATACACGAGCACTCAGTTTAATTTTACATGCATTTATGCAATTTATGTATGTATGTTTGTTTGTGTGTGTGTGTTTGTTGTACATGCACAACATGGCTGAAATGCAAGATATGAAAATATACCAAAACCATTTCCGGAATATCAACAAAAACACTCTCATTTTATATCACACCGGCATACGAGTACACAAATGCACGTACTTACACATTTACATATGTGTGCATACACAATAAGCTTTCGAAAACCAACCAACCAACATCTTGTGCATGAAATTTTACATGTACACGAGTTCATTTGCAGCCAGACACGGTGTGCCTCAAGAAGGTAAATTCAATATGACTCTTTATTTTCTCATAACAAATATTATATCGTTGTGCAAGTTACAAGATTGAGAGAAAAAAAAAGACGTGTACGTTTAAAAGTATAAAGTTCTGAAGACAGTGACATCTGTTTAAGCAAGAAATGGAAAGGGAAAACTATGTGAAGTGTTAAAGAAAAAGACTTGATACATAAGACGGCATACGTAAAGTACGTGTTCCATTTGACTACAAATTAGTTTCGACGCAATCGGCCATATTCCAGATGTACATAATTTTTTTTAGTATTCATAAAGAATTAATGATGACAATAGCTTAAAAAAATTTCATACAAGAACCACAATTAGGACTATTTAAATTTACAGCATTGATGTTAATACTACACCACAATTGTGGAAATTTAAACCACACCTACTCTTCACGCACATTCTTATTCTCTTTCATATAGTCTTCAATGATCAATCGACGAATAGATATTGGCAAATGCAAATACATTTCGTTGGGTGTTTTTTTCTCTCAACAGTATGTGCCAGCAAAGAAAGGAGTTTTACTGCCGATTTCACGATGTCGAAAGAATTTTGATTTTTTTTTTTTTCATTCGTACAAATACATTAGATACAAAAACAAAATTTTAAAATTTGTTTTTGTTTCACATGTAATTACACGAATGAAAACATATGGAAAAATTCTTTCGACATAGTGAAATACACAGAGCCAAAACTGCCTAATAGAATCAATAAGATTTCCTCTATGAAACTCTTTTAGGCTAAGGGTATCCCAGCAGAAAGAAGCGAAGATTTTTTCGAAGAGATTCCTTATTGTTTTTATGTGGTAAATCTTATTAATTTTTTCAATAAGGAAAACACATAAAATCAAGAAGAAAACTTGTTATTTACAATTTTTTTATCCACTATCCGTTATTTTTGGCACCAAAAAAACAATCCATAGAGAAAAACTTCTTGATTCTATTAGGTTTTCATATGAATTGTAAATAAAAGGGATTTCTTATTGATTTCATTAGGCCATCTTATTGTTTGTTTCAAAAAGGTTTTCTTCTTGATTTTATTAGGTTCCTCTATGATCGATCATGTGTAAATAGAGCTTTTTTTCCCGGCCTTTTTCATTTCCCGGGAAAACGGGAAATTTTTTTGAATTTCCCGGGATCCCGGGACGGGATTCGGGATTGCGATCCATAAAAAAATAGCTATTAAATTTGCCAGGAATCATAAAAATTTTTATTTGAATACCTATAATAGTTACTAAAACATATGTACCTTATGTTTTAAAAATACATAAATATGTTAATTTAAATTGAGTATTAAAACAGGACCTTTATTTATTTTTAGCTTTTAGTTTTTAAATTCCCTAAAGGTTTTTTCCAACACGAAAAACATACATATAATATCAAAAAAGTAAACTTACAAATCTAAGTGAACATAAAAAAAACATAACAATTCAGTTAATAAAAACAAAGATAAAATAATATACAAAACAAAAACAAATATTTTAATAATCCAAATTATAGTTTTTGGTTTAGGAAGTAGTTCTTTAAAACGCTCGAAGCGTTTATAGACTCGTCAGAAAGGCTATTTCTAATTTTATTAGCAAATTGCCCTGCTACAGAAAACGCCCGTTCACTTTCCACCGACGTTGGACGTATTGTTAGAAGTGCATTATACAGAAATTCAATATTTTGGGTCTTTTGACCACTTCCTTCCAAAAATTTCAATTCTTTCCTTATTACACATTTTCAGTAGTTGTAGAGAATGATTGACTATATATATTAGCATTATTAATAGCTGCATTTAAAACTTCTTCAAATGTTTTCTCTTTGACAACACCACATTCTTCAACATCATCATCAGTTTCTTCAATATCATTAGATTTTGCCAAAAGGCGATTTAAAAGATTTTCAGCATATTCAATTACTGAGTATTTAGAACCATAAGAAAACAAAAAATTTTCGTGATTATGCTTGAAGAAATCAGGCTCTTTTAAATATTTTACCAAAGTGTATAATTTTTTATTCCTCCTTTCATCAATACGTAGATGTAGAGCACGAAATATTTTTTCTCCTAGAATAGAAGGAATCGATTGGATTTCTCGACATAAAGTATTAACTATGGCATCAGCAGTTAATATGTTTGCATCACGGCTGCTCAATTTTTCAACAGCCATCTGTATTGGTTTCAAAACTTTAAGTACATTGTTTAATATATCTATATTTTCTTCAATCCATAGATCACCCATTTCAAAATCAATAAGGCTCTTTTTTATTGAATTTTTTAAAAGCAGAAACTTCTCAAGCATTGGCACTATCGAATTCCAACGAGTTATAATATCTAACTCTAGAGCCAATTCTTTTTTATGTTCTTCAACTACATATTTTTGCAGTATAGTGTTTTTTGTTGGGCTTTTTTTAAATATTTTTATAATGCGGCGAGTCTGATTTAATACGTTTTTGTAGTTACTGTTTACAACTACATTAACTGCAGAATTTTGAAAATCATTTTCAAAGTCATCATTGTTTTCTGTCGATTCCGATTCACTATCAGAACAAATTGTTTCTTTTTTATAAAAAACGTCAATGACTGCCAAATGTATGGCATGATTGAGACAAAAGATCCCTTCTATCTTTAACAAACTTTTTCATCACATTAGGTCCATCTGTAATTGTGCAGACTATATGACCTTCGAATTCTATATTATACTCCCTTAAACGAGTTTCCATTAAAGTTTTTATTTCGATCGCTCCACACCTACCGGGTATATATACCATACCTAAATTGAAAAATGTTTGTTTATTACCTAATAAACATATGTTAAGGTATCTCCTATTTTTCAGACTGGTCCCTTCATCCATAGTTAAGGAAAATCTACCACCCTGAGCGATTATTAAGTTTATATTATTTATGTATTCATTCTTTACTTGTAGGAATTTTTTTATTATCAACTGTTGCACTTCCCCTTCTGCTTTTGGTAACTTAAACCCATCACGGTCCATGCATTTACGTATGTACTCACTTCTTGTAATCGATCTTATGGAAAACCCATCCACAGATGCTAATTTTGCAACAGTTGTACACAAATTATTATTTATTTTTAATAAATTTAATGTTGGCTGAGTTTTTCTTATTTTAAGAGGGAGTTCTTTTTGATCTTCGCGTTCTCTTACTTCTTTCTCCCAAGCTACCTTGTGTAAAGATTTCAAATGACGCAATAGTCCACTGGTACTGCAACCTTTACAAGAGATTATTTTTGCACATAAGGAGCATGTTGCACTTTCAGTAGATTTTTTTTTAAAAAACGTCCAAACCATTGAATTTTCCATCTAAAACAATTTCATTTGTTTTTATTAAAAACAAAAAATAAGAGACTAATTTCAATAAATTACCTTAAAACATCAATATATTTGATAAAATATCTTTACATGTAAAATTTGATAGAAAAACGCGGCTCACAATAAATTTCTACAAATGCCAAACTAAAAGCAGCTGTTTTCTCAACGTAAAGTTTTCAATTATATTTATATAATTTGGTATAAATGGCGAAATAATAGCAGCTGTTTTCTCAACGTAAAGATGTCAATAATTCTTTTTTTCTTTCCCGGGATCCCGCATACAAAATCCCGGGAAACGGGAAATTTTTTTTATGTGTAAATCATCTTCTTAATTTTTTTAATAAGAATATCTTCTTGATTTCATCAGCTTGCTTGTTATTTCATACATATAAATCAACATAGGAACAATTTTTTTCATAATTTTTTTGTATTACGTAACGCTCCATGGGGGAGGGGGTGGTTAAAGATTTGTTACGGATTGGAAATTTTTCACTGAAAAATTAGTAAAAAAAAAAGCGAACGAAGGGGGGGGGGGGGCGGGGGTATCGAATTTTTGAAAACAGCGATACGTAATATGTGCACAGCCCCTACCATGTATACTATAGTAAGGTGGAGTAGTGAGGTGGTTAGAGTGCCAATCTACTAAACCGAAGTTCCTTGGTTCAACTCCCTGAATACGTAAGTTTTATAAAAATGTTTTCATCACCCCTCCATCCAGATAATACAAATACATGTTGTAAATAAGCATTCGGGACGTCCCATGACGTTCTGATGACATTAATTTTGTATTTCCTAAAATCACAACAGAGAAAACAGTGCCTAATACATACCTAATAAAATAGAACAAAATTAATAAGATACGAGTATATCTACGGATTTTTTTCAAGAAGGAAGTCTTACTATTTTAATAAGGAAAACCTTTTTGAAAAAATCAATAAGAATACCTAATAAAAACCATAAGATTCCTTATTGATTTTTTCAATAAGGTTTTCCTTATTAAAATGATAAGACTTCCTTCTTGAAAAAAAAAACATAGAGATATCTTATTAATTTTGTTCTATTTTATTAGGTATTTATTAGGCACTGTTTTCTCTGTGTAGGCAGTTAGTCCAAATTTATAGGAAAAAACGATTTATGTATTCTGACAAATATTTTATGACTGTAAATGCTTTTGGCAATATGCAATGCCTCTTCTGTTACAAAGCATTTAAAATAAATAGAGACAAGTTTTTAAAAATGGGATAAAATATTTTCTAAGGAATTCTAATCTTGCACCACATACTCGTATCAAACGTTTGATTTTTTTTTTTTTTTTTGTTTGGTGGTTAATGCTGGCCTTCATTCTCTATAATAACTCTTAGACTAATACCTACACATCGCATTAAAGTTACAGTTTCAATTTTGAACATCATTGATTTACAATAATTCGCATATTAATATCAGAAAATAAAAAAACAGATCAGTTTAATGCAAAATCAAAAGACCTTCCAATCTTATTAACTGAGCTCTCGTCGCTTTTGTTTCTTTAACATTCCTGCAATTCTCTTACATCCATCCAAACAGAGAAAAAAATTTATTTTTAATTTTAATTAACTTTACAAAACCATTTTTTTTTTAATAGGACTAGCACGCAGGGGATGACCATTACGTATGCAGTGCGCATTGTGCCGGAATTCTGGGAGAGGGATAGGGTAGATTTTGAGGCGCATTTCGGTGTTAAGTAGACGCATTAACTTTGTTAAGTTGTATTAGCAGGCATTTTATTAATTTTTTTTTTACTTCGCCGATGTTTCTGCTAACCGACGATGGAGGGCGATGGTGTGTACATTAGCTTGGAACAGCATCAATCGCTGTCGGAACCTTTTTGTAGTGACCAGTGCTATGCCTTCATTTCTTAAATAGTCCGACAACAATTAATACAATGTCTCACTAATGTATATTAGAGAAATTAATGATGTTGATTTAGGAGCTTTGGGCAGGGTTTGAACCCACGCCGCAAGTCATTGTTAGCTTAGTAGTAAACGCGCTAACCACTACAGCCAACACCAACCTCTTTGGAGAAAAACACATACATATATTTTTAGTTTGTTTTTTAACGAACACTTATTAGTATCAAATATGCTTATAGCTCCCAAAATACTAAACTGATTGAAACGCCCAATATCTTGTTCACTTTTATGAATAAATATTTTGAATTTGGTATAAGTTTTGTCAAAATCGGTTAATTAATGTGGCCGTAAAGTCTTTCACAAAATACTCTCTTACTTATCTGTACTGTTATTATAAAGAGATTTTTTTTATTTGTTTATATCGAATAGGCTTCAAACTAATGGAACGATTTTAACTATTTTGTTTTCACTACTAAAAAGCTAAATTATAAGGAGTATCGTGGCAAAATGTTGTGGTGGTAAGAAGGGGAAAACGGTCACCACCCCTATAAAATAAATATTTATATTAAAATATCTGCGCAACTGAAGCATATGATCTCTTGAAATTCGGTGTGTGTTACTCCAAGTAAAAAATGCAACTTTCAGCCAAATCTAGGAGTAATAGGACGAGGGAAAGTGGTTCCCCACCCCCTTCCCTTGGTAATTATATATATTCACATATGCGAGAAACTAAAACAGTGATAGAAATAAAATTTAATTTTGGTTAATCTTGAAATATTATAAATTTTTCTGCGAAATCTTGATGCGATATGAGAGAGGAAACGGATGTCCCCTAAACAAAGAAAATTTCCCGAAAAAAAACCCTAATAACTTCATATTTGGTAAATATATGGCACCATCTATTCTGGTAAGTTTTGAAAAAGTTTATGTATATTTAACATACATGGCCATACTGCATTATTTTTTTACTGCATTATGTGTTTCAGTAATCAGTACTTTTTACTGAATACTGATTTCTCTTTTCAGTAACCAGTAAAATTTACTGAATACTGATTTTTTTTCCCAATAATCAGTAAATTTTACTGAATACTGATTTCTCTTTTCAGTAACCAGTAAAATTTACTGAATACTGATTTTTTTTCCAATAATCAGTAAATTTTACTGAATACTGATTTCTTTTTTCAGTAACCAGTAAAATTTACTGAATACTGATTTTTTTTTCCAATAATCAGTAAATTTTACTGAATACTGATTTCTTTTTTCAGTAACCAGTAAAATTTACTGAATACTGATTTCTCTTTTCAGTAACCAGTAAAATTTACTGAATACTGATTTTTTTTCCAATAATCAGTAAATTTTACTGAATACTGATTTCTTTTTTCAGTAACCAGTAAAATTTACTGAATACTGATTTTTTTTTCCAGTAATCAGTAAAAAAAGAAAATACTGAAAAAGTACTGGTACTGAAAAATGCCCATCTATGATATTTAAGGTGAAGTGGGTACATTTTTGCTATTTAATCGAAAATAATTTTAAACTTCACATTTATCGCGCCTGATTTTAACTAAATTTTTAGCCTTCTAGCAACGAACGCCTCTGCTGCATGTTACAGTCGCACCAAGACACTAAGCACCATATTTATGTTTGTTATTTTATGTCAGTGTTCCGAAGCGATAGTGCGTCTACATATATATATATATATATTTGTTTTATTTGAAAACTTTTCTCTGTGGCACAAACAAGGATTATTGAATGTTTCTTGGCATAGATGTGAGTGAACGTCGTCGTATACATGGCTGATTGTGTATGATATTTCTTTCAAAAGAAATTTATATTCCACCATGTTTATGTTTATTATAGTGAAAGCAAAATCTAAAATTAAACTTCAGTTGTATGAAACCGAATACAAGGATACACATGAAACTATAAATGCATTTGCAGTTGCAGCTACATACTCACTCATACACACATACATACATACATGCGTTCGTTTTTCTGTGTGCATGCTGCTGCTCCTGGTTGTGCCTGTTCCCTTTCTATTGAAGCTGTTAACTTTTACACCTTAAATTTGTTGTTCCATGCAGCTCTAAATAGCAGAGTTTCTTAAAATGTTTTTTTTTATTTATTTTTATTCTGAATTCAAATATTTAAATTATAAATTATTAGTAGTTCCACTTAAAGATCTTGAGCGTCTTATGATTATGTTTTAATATAAAATACTATAAATTTTATTTGCATTAAGGATTGCTGTACATATTTTCTTTTTTGTATCTTTATCCTATTTACATAGTTGTTAACCCTCCCCATCACTTCACCAACAAAATCCTTGCTTATTTAAATTGGTATCTGTGTGTGTGTGCGTGTTTGTGTATTTCCATGTGTTTGGCATGGAATTACATGCATTTATTGAATATCAAGCTACAGATTGCACACAACGGCATATTTCGGTTTGTTTTTATTCGCTTTGATCGCTGCTTTTATTGCAATCTGTATGTATGCATGTATATATGGGTGTGTGAATTTGTGTATATATACGTGCTAGTGTGCCATTTATTACACCTCTAGTTGTCACTTCAAATATCTTTTTCTCGTTTATAACTTTCATATACTACAGACGCTGTTAATTAAAACATGTTTTATAATTTATGGTACAGAAAATCTGTTCACTTGTGTGTTCGTACAAAGGCATCATAATTTGCATTTAGTGTTGCTCATTTTTTCATTCATTTTTCTACTTAAACATTTTGTTTTTTTTTTTTTGTTTTTAATTATGTATTGCGATTATAACGGATGGAAAAAAATGCACAACTCGAGGTGTAGAAAACAGCAATTTAGATTTACGGTAAATTACGCAAAACTGATGGGAGATAATGGCTTAAATGGTGTTTGTTTGTTTGTTGTTTGGAAGAATTAAGTTAAAGTAATTGGATTTTTTGCCTGAATCTTAAGCACCACAAAGGGGATTTTTTTTTATAATTGGAAATTTTATGAGTGAAATAGTTTAGAAAAGTTTAAAATTTTAAGTTTAACACTCAAGCAACTAATGTGATTTTTCACATGTTCGTTTATTGCCAACAAATCAAAATTGTTTAAACAACAACAGAAGAATGGCGATGGAATGGTATTTCATTTCATCAACACTATTAAATCCAATTAAGAAAAAAAGGATTTAAATTGGATTAAACAAAACAACCGTTGGATTTGACGTTAAATTCATGTCAATGTGTGAGGGTGGTGTTGGCTGAAGTGGAGCTCGTTGACTATTAAGCAAACAATGACATAACGCGTAAGCAGAGTTGTGAAAGAGTTAAGTCTTCTAAAGTTTCAACATCTATATTCTCTACCCTATCCCTCTCCATGAGTTCCGGCACAGTGCACTGCATATGTAGGGGTCATCCCCTAAATGCTGGTCCTAATTAAAAAGAAAAAAATAAATATAACAGTGGAAAGAATCTATACATTAAAGGCCGTGCTTCACTATCCTACGATTCATTCACAGCAAAATCTTACAAAAATCTGACCGATTTAAAAAAATCGTTTCAAAATGGTGTTGTAGGTGCCACACTATCATAAAAAACTAATGCCAAAACATCTGATTGACAATAAATACTCCTCGGATCGCATGCAAAATATCATTTTATGAAAATTTTCATAAATTTTTACAAATCGCACGACTTGCCAAAAAAAATCTGTCACATATTTGCATTTTTAGTCCAGACTACTATATATTTTTAGCACACATGTCATATTTGGCATATCGCGCGACTGTGTAGGATAGTGCGGCACGGCCTTAAGTGGTGAAGCAGCAATTCTCGTTTACAATTTTCTTAAAAATTTTGCTATCAATATTGTTTACTTTAATGGGGGATTAATAATCAAAAAAATAAACAAAGACATTTCTAATAAATATGGAGCGCTAATGCGATCCCAGAATGTTATCAATTCATGGGGCATTTTTCAATGTTGTTGACTGAAGAGACTACCTGCAAACTATGACGTAGGACCTGTGTTCAATCTCTGGTCAAGGCAAAACAGCAACATCATAAAATTCTTTAAGGTACATTAGCGTGGTATTGTATTAATTGTTGTTAGACTGTTTAAAAATATGAAGGCAAAGCCCTGGTGATTAAAAGAACTGTTTCAACAGCGATTAATACTGTTCCAAGCAAATATAAACCTCAGTGACCTTCTTCGTCGGTTATCTAAACCGTCGGCGAAGTAAAATAATTAATAAAATTACTACTCAGACAGCTAATTATCACCAGAGGCGATACAGCACTGCTATAAAAATTAACAAAAGCGCGCAATAGCAGAGCTGTAAAGAAATTAAGAATTCTACATTTTCAACATTTATCTTCTCTATCTATTATATCCATTTCCATAAGTTCTGACACAATGTATTTCATGAGTAGGGGTACTACAAAAAAAACATCATCATTTAAGAACCGATTAAAAAAATTGTTTGCTCGAAAAGAGTTGCTTGCAGTTAGGTTCCCTGATTTCTTGTCGGGGGCACATTGGTTGTTCCTCTTAAATTTTGATACTCTTATTTATAAACCGATTTTCATACTTTTTTTTGTGCTCGACAAGGTTTCCGTGCAGTTTGGTCCCATTAAATCGGGGGAAAATCGGGGCAAGTTGTTGTTGTATTTGTAATTTTCTTAAAACGAAAAAAAATTCAATACAATTTCTACAGCAAAATAATAGTGAGAAACGGGCCTTTAAAACTACATATTAGATTTTTTAAATCCCAAATGTCTGGCTAAGCACATTTGATCAAAATTGATCACATTTAAATTGCTTATTTAAGTGATGCACGGTGTATATAAAATTGTATGTAAATATAATTTTATTGTAAACTTTCAATCATAATAATCACATGCTAAATGTGATTACTTTTTGCACTCTATTTATTTTGAGAACAACAAAACTGGCCCGTCCGTCCGTCTTTCCAGATTATAGAGATGCATTCGTTAATGACTGAAAGATATAAATTTGAGTGACAGACAGCCCAAGGATATAAATATTTCCAAGTCATTTAATTATGACATCATTAAAATCTGCCACCCGGTAAAAAAAACATTGCAAATTAATTGTTTTTCTCGCACATACACGCACACACAAACAGCAGATACAATATAATGAAATTTATTTACAATTTAACTCCTTTACAGTTTTATTTTTTCGTTGAAACTTTTATTTATGACTTTGGCTCTTTAATCTTTTCAGCACAGTTTCATCTACAGCAGAAATCAAATTAATAATACTCTTTGCAATGACAATTATAAAATAAAAATTAAGTAGCAACCACAAGGCAATAACAATAATCATCTTCGAAATGTTTATGTGCTTTAAATGTAACCATTGACTGATTGCATCATCGAAAACATTTTATAATTATTCAAGGCAATAAATTGTTTCTGTTTTTTCGAATGATCTCTGTGATGAAAAACTTTCATAGAGATTTTCTTTGTCAGATTAAGAGTGTTAACGAGTACTTAAATTTAATAGAAATACTTTTTTTTCATATGCGAAGTAAAATGATATCACAAGTAGTTTCTTTCTTCTAGTAGCAGTTTGAGATTTAAAACATGCCTTGTATGCAATGAAGGAGGGAGCCACGCCACTGTGCATTGTAAATAATTTTCTCAGTTAATAAATTTATCAAAAAGCATCTTAATATTCTCCACAAGACAACATCTTAATCTTTCCGCATTTCCATTTTCTTTTATAGTTTTTCTTTCCTTTTTAATAAATAATAATTTCATCATCAGGGAATTCTTACAATTCCTCATTTCCTTTTCTTTCATTTCTTTTTTTTTGCTACAGGAAAAAATAGTTTTTTCTCTCCGAATCTTTACAATGGCAACTGTCCACAATTTGTGGTGCAGCACAATTAAAATCAAGGAAGTGAAAATAAAACTCAAATAAGACAAATTGCAACAGAAGAAGAAAAAAAAAGGTTTCATGAAATAATTTCGTTGCTGCCATGCGAAACATATTGTCAGTAAAGGATGCATTGAATGCGTGAATGCGAGTAATTAATTGTCATATGCATGTTGTAAATTCGGAAAAAAAATATTTAAAAAGAATAATAAAAAGCTAAATGTAATTTCGACGCCAATGACACATTTTAATTAAGAACAATCACATACAAATTATAAATGAAAATTAATATTTAAAATAATAGAATGAAAACTAAAGAAAACATTGAAAGGAGCAAGATATAAATCCAAAGCTGAAGCTCAACGAAGAGTTTTATCAAGTTGTACTTCCATCAACGAGACAATAAAATTAAAAATTTCTACTTTTCTATAATTACAAGAGTTTTTTTTACTACAATTACTGACATATTACTAAAAGCAAATAAAGTCAAAAAAGAAATTACATTTTATTAAAGAATATTATATTATATTATAAAGAATATTAATGACATTTTTCTAAACGAAAAAGTAGTCACAAACTGAATAAAATTTTTATAAAGGGAACAGAAGTCAGAAAATAAATGACATTTTTGTACAGGAAAAAGTAGTCAGAAAATAAATCACAAATTTCTAAAGGAAAAACTAGTCAGAAACTAACTGAAATTTTTGTAAAGGAAAAAGAAGTCAGAATATTAATGACATTTTTCTAAAGGAAAAAGAAGTCAGAAAATAAATGACATTTTTGTACAGGAAAAAGTAGTCAGAAAATAAATCACAAATTTCTAAAGGAAAAACTAGTCAGAAAGTGACTGAAATTTTTGTAAAGGAAAAAGAAGTCAGAATATTAATGACATTTTTCTAAAGGATAAAGAAGTCAGAAAATAAATGACATTTTTGTACAGGAAAAAGTAGTCAGAAAATAAATCACAAATTTCTAAAGGAAAAACTAGTCAGAAACTGACTGAAATTTTTGTAAAGGGAACAGAAGTCAGAAAATAAATGACATTTTTGTACAGGAAAAAGTAGTCAGAAAATAAATGACATTTTTGTACAGGAAAAAGTAGTCAGAAACTAAATGACATTTTTCTAAACGAAAAAGTAGTCAGAAACTAACTGAAATTTTTATAAAGGCAAAAGTAGTCAGAAATTGATATTTTGACAGACGACATTTCCTTTAGAAAATTAATTAGAAACTGCCTGTATTACTTTAAAAAGTAATTTAATTTTCCTCTTTTTTTTTTTGTTCTTTTGGTTCATTTTCAGTGACATTTTAATTGCAAAATAAAAATTTAATTTAAGAGCACAATTTTCCAACAGTTTTGCTCGTTTCTGCATTTGCTGTACTCGGACATTCATTCAATCTACCCACTTAATTTTCCACACAATTTCACTTTTATTTATAAAATACGAAGTTTATTTTTTCCTGTTTTGTGGTTGGACAGCACAACATAATCATCATGAGAAGGACATTCCCGTTTTCTATAGAAATTTAAAGAATGTGATGAGGCAGAGAGGGTGGTCGGGAGGCAGCTCACTTGAAAATGAATTGAGGGTGTTCGTAGCTAAATGAGTGAACAAAACTGAATGTTAAATAAATTTATCTTGTCCTTGTCGCATTTATTAATTACCTCATGAAAAATAAAGCAGCATTTTTTCTGTATTGTTGTTTATTTTTTTTTTTTTCATCTTTTTTCCTTTAAAGTTTTCAAAAACTACTTTAATTTTGTTTAATTGGAATGTTTTTTCCAACATCGGCTTCTTTTTTGTTTTCTATTTAGTTTTGTTGCTACTTTTTATTTATTTAATTGTATTTTTACAGCAATTACGTATTTTTCAAATTCGAATGAGAATTGTTTTTCCTTCTTTCTTTTCTCTCTTAGTGTTATTTTTTTAATTTCACACTGTTGCGAATTTTATTTATGTAAAAAGTTTGAATTTCAGAATTTTTTTCTATTCGCTTTCCAAAGTTTTTTTATATTATATTTTTTCTTAATATTATTTCTTTATTTCTCGTAAAGCAAGAACACTTTGATTGGTGGGCAACAATATCGAAATAATAATGAAGAAAATATACTTGAAAAGAAAAGGAAAGTTAATTTCCACATTTTAACGGCATACAAGTTAATCAAAAGTTAAGAGTTTATGGGAATAAATAAAGATTTTCGAGGCATAAAATTAAGATTTGCATTTGTTCGTTAGCTTTTATAAGGATGTGGGGGGCATTAGGCAATTAAAATTGAATTATTTATATGATTGTAAAGGATATAAGAGATTTAAATATAAATCTTTTTAAAATGGATGGCTGGAAAAAGGTAAAACAAAAATTATTGTATTTATTCGTGTGTCACCACGTTATCAGATATAAATAAACCATTTTAAATTTTCATATCCTTGATGTTTCAATTTGAATTTGAAACAATTAAAAACCAGCCAATTTATAAACGAAATGAAAGAAACCAAATAAAAGGAATTAAATATGAGACTTAAATGTCTAGACAGTGGGCGATTATGAATTTTTTAAATATTCCGGATAGAAAGAACACTTTTTAAATATCCCAACAAATAAATTTTATTTACTGACCACAAAACACACACAAGGCAACATTATTCATCTTTCTTGTGTTCAGATTTTTTTTTTTGTTTTGAATGCTGAAAATATGAATTTAACAGTATACATATTTACACACAAGTGGACTGACTAGCTGTAGTTGCAAAATAGATACATACTCGTACATGAAATGCTTAAAATTTTTGTTTATTTATTTCCTTTTTTTCTGCCCCAAAACTTTAAATAAACTATAAAATTGTTAAAATATTTAGAAGCAGAAAGAAAATAAAAAGAGAAGAAATTCAGAAAAAACCAACACTTGTCTGCAGTTAGGGGTGGCTTAGAGGGAGTTTAAGACAGTAAACATATGCAGAGATAGAATTTTTCTATTTACTTTAAGATTTCACAATTTAAAATTTAAATAAAATTTATTGCCTGAAAAAACCTAAATATCATTTATGTAAATTATAAATTTTGATCAAATTCAAACAAGTAAGTATTAAATCGTATATAATAGTGATGTTACGAATACTCGTATTCGTATTCGGTTATTCTACTATTCGCCTATTTTAGGATATTCGTATTCGTATTCGCCAAATTCAACCGAATATCCATGGTTCTCTAACAAAATCAAAATGAAGAAATTTTTAAAATCCGTAGAAATGCAGTAAATTCCGAGATTAGGGTTGCCAAATTTAAATTCTATGAAGGCAAGTTTACTTCTGCTTTAGCTTTATCTTCAAAAACAAAATGGAAAGAAATCCGAGATATGGGAGTTATAAATAAACATGCTTTTCCGATTGATGTAAACCAACTTTACTCGGAATTTTCCAATGCAACTAATCATCAAGATGTTATAGACTTTCAATTCTCTAATGTCACTCTGGATGAAGTGCATAAGGCCTTTCTGAGTATTAAATCTAACTCGAGTGGTTGCAATGAAGTGCATTCTAAATTTATAAAGATCATATTAAACTACATTATCAGACAAATAAGGCATTTTTTTAACACAGTGATCACAACTTCAGAATTTCCTTCAGTGTGGAAACATGCCAAGGTAATATCCATTCCAAAGCCTGATAATAGTTATAGACCTATAGCAATAGTTATTTATTTGGCAAATTAGCCAGAATTTGGAGAATAAACCTTTGCTAACTAGCAGACAATCAGGTTTCAGATCAAAACACAGTTGTGTTACTGCATTAATTGATGTTGCCGAGGAGTTAAGTTCAAAAGCGGATAGGAATATGATTTCCTTTTTAGTACTTCTGGATCATTCAAAAGCTTTCGATTCTGTCGATCATCACAATATTTGTCATAAGCTAAGATATACGTTCAAGTTTTATCATCTGCTGTAAAGAGAGGGGTCCCACAAGGTTCAATTCTTGGTCCGCTGTTCTACACAATGTATTCTAATGACTTACCCTCTAGTATAAAAAACTGTAAAACTCACATGTATGCCGATGACGTTCAACTTTACACTAGTTGTCATCATACTGATATTAATAATTGCATTCACAAGCTAAACCATGATCTGGAGAATATACAGAAATGGGCCACAGCTAATAATGGGCTTTGCTTAAATGCAAGAAAATCGAAAGCTATCATAAATCGTTGACGGCCCGGCCCGACTTTAGAAGTCGTTAAAAATGCTAAAAATCTCGGAATTGTCTTTAATGACCAACTAAGTTGGACGAACCACATTAACGGAACGGAACGTGTGTTAAAACTTAGGCTATGCTAAGACACAGGAGAACACAGTCTTTTGCACCATTCAATATTCGTATGCTCGTGGCAAAAACTTATTTAATACCAACGCTCGTGTACGGATGTGAACTTTTTGCTGGTTTAGACTCTGTAAGCAAACAGAAACTTAATGTTACATATAATAACATCGCGAGATATATTTATGGATGCAGTAGATATAGCAGAATCGTTTATGGAACCAACTTCTATCAAACATACAATTATTAAGCAATGCACAGCAATTTAAGTTTGCAATTGCCACACATACATCATAAAATAAGAGTCGCCAATATGTAAATCAATTTATAATTTTATCATTTGTATTAAATATTATTTTTTTTTCTTTTTTTTTTTCTAAATTATTTCAGCATAATATTTCTTGTATAATAAATTAACCTTTTCAGCGTCACAAATATTCACTCCTATTGCTTTCACTACTCCTACTTAAAGTTTATTTTTTAACATGCCATTTTTGTTTTTGTTTTTTTTTTTTTTAATAACAGTATATTTTTTAATGATTTTTTTTTTTTTTAAATAAATTTATATAGAAAAATTAAAAAAGTAACTGCAGGAATAGCAACAACATTTACTAGTTTTTATCCTTTCCGACACAACAGGATTGTTTTGGTTTTGGTTGGGGCCATTCATTGAAAACAAAAACTTTCCACTACTAGACGGCATCAGGCAGCAGCATCAACAGCTAAAGGTGTAGCAAATTGCATATAAAAAATGGCTGCAAAAGTTTAAAAAAAAAAACGTACTAAGTATCTTTTACTATCTATCTAGCAAGAGAGGCATTGTTATACACAAAGGCAGCCATCCAGCGAGCTAAATGCTACAGTTCTTGTGGCAGACGACTACATTTACAATGGCCGCACGCTTTTAAGTGGCTTTTTCTTGCTTTTTTACACTCGTTTTTTTTTGTTTTCTCTATAGTTCGCACGGCATTTGTCTTTGAAACACATAAAGCCAGTACAAGATTAGTTTCATGTTTGAATGTTTGGTATCCCGACACACGCCTGTAGAAATAATAAATAGTTTTTATTCACAGAAAAAGATAAAAATGTATCATGGCCAGCCATAGTGTGCCAAGCAAAAGAGTCTGGAGTAGTTAAAACTCAAAACTAGAGAACGTGAATTAAAGTTGTTACCTGATGAAGTTCACCACTTTAACGTCCTGTGTCTGTCTCCTTTAACGTTCGTTTTCTGTGTCAGCATCTAAAGTTGGAGTTGAATGTGTGTGTGTGTGTGTGTGTGTGTGCATGTGTGTATGTGTGTATGCATGTGTATGTGCAAATTGAAATTTTACAATAAAGAAAGAAAGAAAAAAAAATAGACTGTTTTTATGTACAACTGGCGAAGACTTTAAGCTGCTTTCCAGACTAAAGCAGACACCAACCAACAATTCGCTACAGGTATGGCTTTTCATAAGCTGGTGTGCGGTAACTAATGCTTTTGTTTAAAACAAAATAAAACTCATATAAACAAATATGTATACATGTATTAACGTGATGGAAATGTTGTACGCGTACTTGTTATGCAACAAAGGGCTAAAATGAACGGCCAGGATATTTACGAAAAATTTTTAAATGATTTTAAACCGATTGAAAACTTGTATTTTAAAAAACCAATAATATTCTGAGAAACTTTAAAGTTTAAGCGGAACTCTTTCGCATAACTGTACTTCCAATGCTCTGTTATAAAATTATTTCTTCATTACTGACTTTGCTTTTCAGGACACAACCCAAATATTTCTACGTACTTTAAAAATAACCAAGAAAAAACAATAGTTACATTTCTCGTTCTTCTTTTCATCTATTGTTATTGTTATTGTTTTTATTGCATTACATTGCATTGTTGTACAGTTTTTTTTTTTTGCATTTTTGCATTTTTCAATTATGTTACTTTGCATTATATTGTGATCCATTGTTCTTTCTCTCACTACTTTTCAGAAAATTTTCATTTGCATTTTCATTTAAGGAAAAAAATTGCGGCTGTTTCCACAACACCGATTAAAGATTTTAGTAAAACATATTTTAAGAAAAGTACTCAGTTTTATTTGTTGTTTTCATAAAAATTTCACACTCAAATCAATCGGTCGTCATGTGGCAACAACAGCACCTTTTTGTAGAGAAATTTTCACTTTAGCGTTGGAAATAAATATAAATAATTTATCAACAGTTTTTAGTAAACGAACGTTACCTTGCTCTCATTAATTTTTGTTTTAAGTTTTAAAGTCGACAGGAAAATTTATATCGTAAAAAAAATGAAGGAAAGTGCGTGTTTTATAGGAATAAGTTTTTCATAAACCTGCAGATACCCGCAGAATTTATTTTGTTGTGTAGGGAAAAAAGTCTTAGGTCTTCACACTCAGTTATTGAAATTTATGTAAGGTTTTTATAAAACAAACAATTGGTTTGAGTAGAAAATTTGTATGAAAACCACTCAGTTTTTTGAGTGATTCCCATACAAAATTTCTACACAAGTCATTTGTGTGTATTGAGTAATAAATTAATAAAATAACTAGGTTAATTTAAACAACTCCCTACGGTCAAGTTGAGTGAAAATTTACAATTCGACTGCTTGTATTGTAGAACCATCACTCAAAGGAATGAGTAATTCTTCTATAAAGAAAAACAAACAACTGGTTCCAATAACTTCTCTATAAGAAACGAACTTATATAGCGAATTAATCAGATTTGAACTACGTTTTCTATAAATTCAGTTTCTATATACTTTTTTTGTATAAGCAGCTCTGTTTCTATAAGAAAGAAACTTACAGTAATGAGCAAATTTTCCATACGGAAACAATTCATAGCTTGAAAACTTTTCCTATAGAAAAACAACTCAGATTCCAAAGCGCTGTTTGTACCATACAAAAAACTCGAATTGAGTTTTTTCATATACATATATTTTCCTAAGTCAAATTACTATTTCAGAAAAAAAAAACAATCAAAATTACGAGTTGAAAAATACAATTTAGTATTGGTTTAAATAAACATTTGTATGCATACCACTCAGTTTTTATATTGATTCACATACAAAATTTCTACTCAAATTATTTTTCTGTACTGTGGAAACCTCCCCTTACCTCCCCTTAATAATATGTCCACCTTCTAGAATGTGGCGAATACTTACAGATGTTCATGAGCTGACTAACCATAATTTTTAGGTTGTCAAAGCGTGCACATAGTTCATGTTTTTCTATTTAATGGGTTGTTTTGGGTATTTTTTTAAGTGGTAATCGCATTTAAAAGTGTTTTTTTATGGTTTTCGCTGTTTTTTGTGCAGTATTTGGTGTAAAACAATATTTGATTGAAGCATAAGCTGTCATAACCTAAAAAAATATACTGTCAAAGAGAAAATGACATTGAATGTTCAACCTCATGGCGAACATTGTTGCTCAGCCATATGTTTGGGCATTGATGGCAGAGCATGGACGAAACATGGATATGAGCGGTCTACATGAGCCATATGCGATGTCTAACATGGAGCTCATACCAAGTTCATGACTAATGGAGACGCCTATTTAGGTGCTGATTATACAATACGAACAATTGACTTGAATAGAAATCACACAAAAACATTGAGAGACATTTTACACTCAAAACATTTGTCGGTATTGTGAAAAGAGCACTTTAGAATTTGATTAGTTCTTCTATGTGAGAACATATTAGTGTATGTCCTACACAAACTCTATTTATGTTCTGTGGATATTTTGTTTAAAAGGAACAAAAAGAATTTGGTAAGTCCAGCTTTTGGAGTCTGTGAACTTTTTCTATAGAAAAGAAAAATCAGCATCTGCACAATTAAAGAAAAAAATTAAAAATGAGTACCATTTTCTGTATTTTTCTATATAGAAAACAACTAACGAGTTTGAGCACATTTCTATGGGAAAAGAACTCAGACCTTGAGCACACTGTTGGAGGAAAAAGAACGCATCTGCTCAGATGCAATAACCGAGAGAGCATGCGTATCTTTTTTTTTTTTGGAAAATAACTCTTGAAGATTTGCCGTAAGGAAACAATTGAGAGTCTGAGATTCTCCATATGCCGAATAGTATTTTTTTGACAGTAAAAATCTCTGACTAGAAATATAAATTTTTCTTTAGGAAAAAACTTTAGAAATCAGGGTTTGTTTATTTGGGTGCACAACTGAGTGAGAGTCTTTTGCTACAAGTAATCAGTTGACGATATTGACTGATTTTTTTTTTTGTATTCGAAATCAGCTAAGCGACTACTTTCTTACAGGATAACAAAGCAGAAACTAATAATTTTTTTTTTTATTCAGAAATGTAAAATTGTTTATTCTATAGAAAACGACATCACATTCTGAGTGCCTTTTCTAAAAGAAGAAGTCAAATTAGCAACAATCCCAAGGATCTAAGTTAGTTATGTTTAATTTTAATCATCAAAGACTTTCACTTTTTGTCTAAAAAGAGTATGATTATTGATTTTTCTATACGAAAACTATTCAGTCTCGCACTATTTGTACAATAGAAACTCTGTAGATATGTAAGTATTATTCATATAGAAGAATAACTCAAAACTTTGCATGTTTTTTATATAAAATAAAAATTTTCGCTTGGAATTTTATTTTTGAAAACCAAATAAATATAATTTTTTAAGCAGACAATAGTTGATTTTTAAAAAATAAAAACTAAGGTGCGGTTTATACAAGCCGAACGAGTGATTTTAGTGTAAATTTTGTATGGAAACCACTCAAAAAACTGAGTGCTACAGACAACGGATTTGTGTAGAAATTATGTATAGGAATCACTCAAAAAACTGAGTGATTTTCATAAAATTTTATACTCAAACCAATTGTTTGTATTATAGACCCCGCATATTAGTTTTTTTAATGATTCCCTTCAATAAAACTTTCTACTTAAACCATTTGTGTGTTATTTGGAAACCGCACTTAAAAAACTGTGTGCTGTTTTCAATGACGGACGAATTATTTGAGTTTAAAATTTGTATAAAAATCACTCATGCTTTTGAATGCTTAGCATAAAAATTTTACACTTACGTCGCGTGTTCGTCATGTGAAAACAGCCATTCTTCCGTCGTGTGGAAACATCACCTTGATCAGAATTTAGGTACATTTTCTATAGGAAAAATATTGAGTCTGCAGTCGGAGTACTTTTACTACATATTTAATATAAGTACATAAGCTGAAAGTTTCTTATTTATTTTTAAAAGGTAACGTCGACTCTTGTGTGCTGTTTCCACATGACGGACGAATGGCTTGAGCGTAAAATTTGTATGAAAAGCACTCACTTTTTTCATTCATTTACATACAAATTTTGTACTCAAATCGATGAATGTTACAAAAAAAAAACGCCTAAAATTTGATAGTTTTCACAAGACAAACCAACTTAAAATCTGTTTCGTTTTAGTGGCCAACAATTTGCCACATAATACTGCCTACTCAAGTTTGCTTCAGTTATATTTCAAGTCTATGGAAAAAGCAAACAAACAAAAAATAAAATTGCTCATGATTTATTTTTTGTTTTAGTTTTTATTTCTTTTTTGCTTTTCTTCGTGGTTCTGGCTTTTTGTTGCACCTTTTGTTTTATCACTTCATATTCTTTTGCTCGCCAGCTAGTGTTAATTATACTAAAAGTTTCTTCAGCAAAGTATTTTAATTTTTTTTTTTTTGCCAAGAATTTACCACCACATTCGTTTAAAACTCTAGTTGTTCACTATTTTTTTTTAAGCGCAATAAAAAGCATCTAAAGTTATTTATGTGGCATTAAATTTTAACTTGATTTAGATATTTTGATAAAACAAATTCTAACTTTTAAGCAGACACATAATTTAGGTGAATCCCACATAATTAGTAACTCGTTGCTGAGGTGTAATTTGAAAAGTCCGAGATAGAGAGATAAAAAAGAACAGGATTTTCATTTCTTTTTTTTTTTGTTGAAACCAAACGAATGTGCAGCAGAAAACAAGGGATTTAAAATGTAATGCAGCAAAATATGTTCTAATTTCGAGTAGAATAATATAATAAAGTTAAGTAAAAACTTAAAGCTAAAGAAAAATTAAAGTGCGATTTCGACATAACGGACAAATGATTTGAGTAAAAAATTTTATGGAAATCACTAAAAAAAATGAGTGTTTTTCATATAAAATTTTCTACTCAAATTGTTCCATCCGTTATGTGGAAACAGCACTTATATGATCCTTAAAACAAATTAACTGTGGGTTCAAAGAGAAAATGAATGAGTTTAAGTTATATTTATTATCCCAATCTTTCCAATAATGATCTTTTATTTGATTAAGAGGCCATTTGCATATTAAGTAACGCTGTTTTCGGAGTTTTTATATCCCTCTGCCCCTTCCTAGCCTTTCTAAAGCTTTTGGCACAAAATTTCCAGTCCGTAACAAAACCATAACCTTCTACGTCAAACTTCCAACCCTATCTACTCTTTTGCAGATGACAGCAGCTTAGTTCATTCGTATTCATTCAGTAACAGGCCAAACCCGTCGGAGATCCGGGCAATGCGGCAAAATATGAATGATACACTAAATCGCGATCTCGTGACAATTTCAAATTGGGGTCATGCTAATAGGGTCAATTTTAATTCAAGAAATACCCAATGTGCTACTCTCACGCACAGACGTATGACCGGACATGCTGCTCCATCTGTAAACATGGATGGTATAGATATTGAGGAATCAGAAGCTCTTGATGTTTTTGGCATGACAATTCATTGTGACGTTCGATGGAATGATCACATTTTTCATGTCTCAAAAGAAGCATTCAAGTGCCTCGGCTTTTTAAGACGGTGTAGGACATACTTCACTCCACCTGTTCTCCTTAATATTTATACCACCTTCATCCGACCAAAAATGGAATACAACTCTCATGTATGGGCCGGTGCTTCCAAATCTATTTTGAATTTACTCGACCTCGTAGAGGAAAGGGCGAAAAAGCTTATCGGTGACAGTAGGGTAGCCAACTCTATTGACTCACTGGAGCATCGACGCAATGTTGGGTGTGTTTCATTGTTCTATCGCTACTACAATGGAATGTGTTCTAATGAAATCAGGGAACTTGTTCCCGAAACTCGTCACTTTTCACGTACAACACGCTCTTCATCAAGAGCACATCCCTTTGTGGTCGATATGTCAGTGAACCGCACCACGCATTACAGAGAGAATTTTTACTTCAGCCGTACTGTTCGCATGTGGCATAAACTCCCCGCAGAGGTCTTTCCTGCCACTTTCAATGAAAAAAAAACCCTACTTAGAGCATAACATTATATGTGCACAGTCCCTAATATAAAAAGAAGTATGCCCACATTATGATTCACAACCAAATTTCTTGTTGAATTGTTGTTGTCAAATACTTATTATGGGCTTTTTTTTAACTCAAATTTCATTTAAATTTTCAATTACAATCCTACGATTAGACATTTACAACAAAATCGGTTTTGAATCATAATATAGAAAATTCACTACTTAACGCTATTTTCGGAGTTTTTTAACCACCGCCCCTTTTTTATACAATATTCGTTACAAAATTTCCAGTCAGTAACAAATTCCTAACTTATATGTGATCTGTCTCTAAGATAGAAAGATGTTTTCCCACATTATGATTCACAACCAAATTTCTTGTTGACTTTTCTTTAATTGTATTAGATATTTATAAGAAAATTGGTTGTGAATCATAGTGCTAAAATTGAGTTATAACATTGTTAAGTTAACTAATGTACGGTTTTTATATTAGAAACAATTGGTTTGAGGGGAAAATTTGTATGAAAACCACTCAGTTTTTGAGTGATTCTTATACAAAATTTCTACACACCAGCCATTTGTCTGTGTTGTAGCAACAGGTCCTTAGTTATGCTGTGAATCATAAAAAAGTATTAATTAGATTGATTAAAAGAATGTCAAATTACTGTTGCCACAAAACGTCAAATTTTTGTTCTTATACTTTTTAATTGAATTATTTTAGGTGTATTCGTGCCGAGTGGTACAGAGTTGTGCATATTTTGCCGTACCTTGTACAAGATTATAATAATTTTTGTTGTTGTATTAATCAGTTCATATTTGTATTAGAAAACATATATGTTTTTAATAAACAAGAAAGAGTTTTTCAATCTCAAGATTAATTTAAATACCGTTTAATTATCCCGGCTAATTAAATCCCAAGTTTAATAGAAAATGGCTTAAATATTAGTTAGTGATATAAAAAATACTGCATCCTTCTTCCTTTAAATACAGGCATACAATTTTGTTTTATTTTATTTGAATAAAAAATATTTTATGTTGACGCAATTCCGTGTTCATTTCCCCCTCTTTTGCTTTACAATTTTTTTTTTCTTTAATTTTTTTTTTGTCATATAAAACAGTAATCAAAAATACATTTTAAAGGAATATTTGAAAAAAAAAATATACGCATTAGCGTATGTATTTCAAAGAAAAGGAAATTTCCTTCTTCACAAACTTTTATCAAAAATCTAACGTTTCTTTTCAATGATGAACAAACGGGGTTTTTACAGGACTGAGGCGGGTTGCACAAGAGTTTGATTTTTTTTTAGATGTAATAGATTCCACTTACCTGGCGGCACGCATTAATGCAATGGCATGTTCCAATTTACTAGTACGCAACATTTTATGTATCCTTATCATACAATCATCCCTGAAAGTAGAAAAATTTTTACAAAGAAAAAAAACTTAAAAAATTGCTAACAAAAGATTTTTAGAACGATAAAAAGAGTTGGAAAATCAAAAGAATAAATCTAGCAATAGATGAATAGACTTAAAATAACAAGATTCAATCAATATTACAGATATAAAAATAGTTTACATCAAACGATGACAGCCTAATGATGTTGTAAATCAAGAAGAAGAGTTTTTTGTGTGTGAAAACTTCGTAAGCAAAAGAACTACAAAAACTTGTCACAGATGATAGAAAAAATAAATGTTTTTTTTTGCATTTTTAGGTAAAAAATTAGTTAAAGTACAAATAAAGAAAATCTAAGCTGTATAAAAATACTTACTTATGTGCGTTTTCTATAATACAAACAATTGTTTTGAGTAGAAAATTTTTTCCAAGTCTGTATTGTGGAAAAAGCACCTTTGTCTCAAATCCCTTTTTTGAAGCCCAGATTTAAATAATCTAAGGTGCTGTTTCCACAATACAGACATATGACTTGCGTAGAAATTTTGTATGGGAATCCCACAAAAAACTGAGTGGGTTTCATAGAAATTTTCCACTCAAACCAATTATTTGTATTATAGAAACCGAACATTCATATAATTAATTTGTATTTCTTTTTTTTTTTTTTTTGTTTGGTTTTTGTATTTATTTTTCGATTAAGCCAATAAAAGGAAACCAACAACAAACACACAATTAACTCTTAATTTTATTTTATAGAAACGCAGTCAACTTTAATATTTTTATTTTAAGTTATTAATGTCTAATCCGACTTACTTTTGATCATCAATTGGTTTATCTGATGCCGAATCAAATGGTATGGGTTGATCTTCTTCTGCCAGTTGTAATTCATTTGATAAAATTTGTGAAATTTCATCAGCCATTTGAGCCCAACGATTTGATAATTCTTCCTGAAAAAAGAAAATAAAAAAACATTTTTTTTTTTTTAATTGTACTCCCAAATTAAGATCATTTTACTGAAATAAAAACTTTTATACCAAAAAGAATTTTTTAACTTAATGAAATAAATTCAAATATTTTACATATTGAAGTTTTCTAACTATGGCCGAGCTCATCTATACCATATTATTATTATTATAAATTTCTATTTACCGAAAAATATTTATTAGGTGCGATAGAGAAACCGATATTTAAGCATGACAAAAAAATTTTTCGTTTTATGGCGTTTTCTTTTCTGAGTAATATGTTGCATTTATTCTGCCTTCTACATATCTTTCTGTTCTTTTCTGCAAAATATGTGCTATTTTAAAAGTGTAACGAGTTCTTCTCATGATGTTACCCTTAAAAAGAAAATAAATGTTACATGTTCAACACTCATTTTAATTAAAGGGGCATAAGTGCAGCATTATATTAACCACTGGTTTTGTTATTGTTTCTTTACTTTATTGATTATTGCTACCATTTATGTTCTTTTGTAAACTTAAAATATGCAACACTTCCTAGAAGTGGTGGGAACTTTTAAAAATTTTGCCAATTCATAAGTAGTGTGCGTGTGTGTTCATATTTTTGTCAATTCATTGAATTTTCATAGATTTTAGTTGCCCGTATTTCTTAAGAGTGATTAAAGAAAATTATAATATTTATAAAGCTAAGATCCCAATATCGGCGCAAGCAGCACAATCTTTATCTTCGCATATTGCGACAATTTCTTTCGGATGCGTGCGGCCTAGTGGCTGTGCACATATTACGTAACGCGATAAATTTAGACCCAACTAAACATTGCCAACGTTTGTGATAGTTTTTGTTATAAATTTGTTGCTGCATATTTTTGCATATGTTTCCTTTTACAGGATATTTGTGCATATTCGCAAATACACTCCATATTGATTGCATTTTTTTTTTTTTTGATTTTGAAGTATAATTTGACTTTTGCATGTACATAAGTAACTTTTCTAAATAAAATATTCATACGTTTCGGAAATTTGTAAAAAGTTTTACCATCAATTTGTTAAAGCATATTTTTGCATATTTTTTCTTTGTTTTTTTGCATATTTGCGCGTTATTTTTCTGTGCGATAAATTTAGACCCAACTAAACATTGCCGAAGTTTGTGATAGTTTTTGTCCTCAAATTTTTCAAGCATATTTTTGCATATGTTTCTTTTTACAGCATATTTGTGCATATTTGCCAAAAAACGTCGTATCTATTAATGGCTAGTTTTTAGATTTTGATAAGTAAAATTTAAAATTTGTTTGTAAAAAATTGTATTTTTTTAATCTATTTCCAGCTTTAAAAGCTTTAGAAACTTTTAATTAATTTTAGATGTTTAAGTTCTTTTAGTGCAGATATTAGCATATTTTTCTCTTATTTTTCATATTTGCGATTTTTAGTTTTTGAAGCATACGAGTATTTGCTTGTCTTTCATGCATATTTTGTCTTTTCGCCTCTTTAAGAAAAATTATCCAACAAATTTTCTTTTCGATGCAACGCATTTGACATTTTTTAGTAACTTTTCCAAATTAAAAATTTTTTTTTATTAAAAATGCCCAAATTTAATTGATTTATTCCTAGCTTTATTTATTTATTCTAAAATTTAGAAATTTTTAATTTATTATAGATATAAATTTTTAAGTGCATATTTTTGCATATTTTACTGATTGCATCAAAATTTTGCTTGTTTCAAACTGCAAATTGTCTTTAGTGAAGATAATAATGAAGTTTTGCAAACATTTCAACTTTTAAATAATCTTTTGTTAAAGATTTTATATTCGGCTACATGGTGGTGTTTAGTCGACCTGCAAACCCATAACGAACTAAAAAAGTATACTTTGGGCGGTCAGAAATTAATCTGATGAATATTATAAACGATATAACTTTTATGTCTTTTTAAGAGCATATTTATTATAATTTTAAGAGGAATTTTTTTTTTTAGTTTTCGATGCATATTTAATGCACATAAAACACACAGTTTTAAGTACATATTTTCATTTTACTGCTTATTATATCGGCCCATAACTTTAAAAAATATTTCTTTAGTATATATTTAATAATTCAACTTTATTAAAGCAAAAACAAATAAAATTAAATAAATCCAGGATTATAAATTCAGTGAAAAGCAAAAAAAACTGCAATAAATAATCCTTTTGTGTTAAAAAAAAGTGTTCTCGTTTATCATCAGTTTTTCATAAAATTTTGTTTGTTTTGTTTCATGCAGTCACCTTTTTTTCCAAACAAAGTTTAAATGCAAGTGTTGCGTATAATGAAAACTTAATAATAATGTCTGGTTGCTTGTTATAGTCCATAATTGTTATTGAAAATTTATGCTTATCATACAATTTAATTGAATGAAAATATTGTTATATCAGCACTATTTTAAATTAAATTTATAAAGGGGGAGAAAAAAACTTTTTCAATTTATCTTAAATCAAGTGGTAAAGAAATAAAAACAGTTGCCAACCATAGAATTTTACAAAAACTATATCATTTTACATACAATTTTGTCTTTATCAACAATAACTGGAAAAACAAAAATTAAAAATTTATATATAAGCAACCAAAGAAAAAACTTTTACTTTTATATCCTGCAGTGCTATTAAACAGCTCAGACAGCTTGACCAGCCAGCCAGCCCTTTTATGACATAAAAAGTTTTAATTTTATTTTATAAAATAATTGTCAATGGATCTTTTTTCATAGGTTGTGTCTTAAAAACAAATTAAAATAACAAGGAAGTAAATAAAGGACATAAGCTGTTTTTAAATACCAGACACACACACGCACACACACACATATGTTGCAAAATATTCAACACCAATAAAATATCGACATTTTTTCACAGCATAAACAAATAAATAAATTCCTGTAAAATAAAATGTCAGTTTCTATAGAAAGTTGTCCAGAACAAAAGGATAGAGAAAATCTAAGAAATTTTATTTTATAATTTAATTTATTTAGTAGCCATTCCAACCCAACATCAATTACAAAATATTCAGAACAAAATATCAAATACGTAAGGAACTTTTCGTGAGAAGTTTTGATATGTATTCCCATCTATTCGCATCCACCGGAGAGAGAGAGAGAGAGAGAGGTGAGAAAAATCAGTATATTAACGATAACAGTATGGTGTAGCGCCCATCAAAAACGAGAAGGTTCTGTTAGAGTAAATTTTCTTTTCCTCAATGATGGCTCATTGATCATGAACGTAATTAAAGCCCGTATGGACTCTCAAAGAAAAACCAAAGTTGAAGCAACTATAATCGAATAACAAACATAGTATGATCGAAGTAAATGGTTGCAGTCAAATCGAGTTATTATAAAACATCTCCGTGAATATAATATTGACCTCTTTTTTAAACAAATTATGCAGTCATTAGAAAATAGTATTTAATTGGATGTAAACATGATATGATTAAAACTAATCATGTTGAAATTTCTATATTAAAGTCATGTTGACTCTGTTAGGCAGACATCTTATGTTCATAAGCATATTTTGATTAAAAATAATATAGTCTGCTTGATTATAAATTATAATAAAATAAAATCATGAATAAAGATTTTGAATATTAAAATTAAAAAAAAATCAATTCAATTTGCATTAATTCAATTAAAACTGAAGCCTAAATAAGCAGCCATTTCATAGAACTCAATTCCGGTTGAATTTAGTTAGTTTGAAATTCGAAATTTGAGTCTTTAGAAATCGAAAATTATTTTTAGGTGCGGTTTCTACAAGACAGACCATTGATTTAAGTGTATAGTGAGTGCAGCTGATATCAATAAAAATTTTACACAAAAATCTGTCGTCCGTCTTGTGGAAACAGCACCTTAATTAAACCCCTTTTAAAATTTTAAATGAAATTTAGAATGAATTTTAGTACCAAATTCATTTGTAGTAAGCAGTAAAAACTTGCATACTTTTAGGAGTGTCAGTAAAACAAGATTTGCTGGTTAATAGAAAATAGCTTAATGAAAGCTTTGCTAATAAAAACAATTTAAAGAAATGCCTACAGGTTTATACCCGTTTCTTAACAAATCGAAATACAAAATAAAAGGAATCTGAAGCCTGCAAATCAAAAATGACGAAATTGAAACCAATCCGATCGAAAAGTGTGACTTGCCGGAATATTTATTTCTCCAAATATACATTAATTAAGTTAAAAAAAAAAACCGAAAACGGATTTGAGTTTAGGACAACAACATCCATATAGTCCACATAGTTTTATTTAAAGGAGGATTTTGTGGCTGAGCAGTGTTATCTGACAATGGCAAAGTAGAGTGTTCACACGATTGTCAAGGTACGGTCACATCTGGCAAACATTTGCCCAAAAAAGCGTAACCACTAAATACCAATGAAAAACTTTTTTGATTTATGCATTTATTTATTAAGTTAAGCAGCATCTAATAAGATAAAATTCTGTTACATTTTCTATAAATTATGTAGGAAACTGTTTAACGTAATAAACAGGTAACAAAATCAAAAGTGTTTTTATTAGTATTTAGTGGTTACGCTTTTTTGGGCAAATGTTTGCCAGATGTGACCGTACGTTCAGATGTCTGACAATATCTATTATTGTCTTCCAATGAACTGACAATGCTTTTTCGGGCAACGTTGCAAGACAAAAATTGTAAGTTCAGATGGTTGTCAGACATTTTCTGTTAATTTTTCTGACAATATTATAAGATCTGCCAATCGTCTGTAAATAGCTTAACGCTAATGTGAGGTATAGCGGCAGCCTTTTAATCGGTATACTTATATGTTCTGTTAATCTGATTGTATATTCTAACATTTCTTAGAGCTTTTAGTTTTGTGAATTTTTCATGAATACTGCCGGGGTTTAGTGGCTTCTACTGAAAACAACGTTTGTTCTATTCGGCCAGTGTAGTTGAAATCTAAAGGGATGTTTAGATATTAAATTTTTTTTTTATTTTTTTTTTTTTTTTTTTGCTCGAAATACGTTTATAATGTCTATTTAATATTTTTCTGATTATTAACATTTACGAACTTTAGCCTGTATAAATATTAACAAATATGTGAATTTTCATTAATTCAATAAAACCTAGACTGAACTATAAAATTCTAATCGTGCAAATCGTGTCGCAGCACCCCTGCCTTCTCGAATATAATCTAATTTAAGAGTGGTTGCAAAACATTTTTAATTCTTTCACATTTAAACGATTATTCATTCACACTTATTTCAATTACATATTTAAAATTAAAATCTCATAATTACAAGTCATATAATAGTGTATGAGAATTATCACAGGATTATATTCCAATTAAAACAATTTAAATAAAAATTAGAAACGCGAATGTTAGTCTGCATTTGTAAGTTGCGTTGCTTTAAAACTTGCGTTTTCTTTAACTTACCTCCGTTTCTTGGACAGGTTTTTCCGGTTTTTTCGACTTTTTATTAAAACGTTTTTTGGCTCGTTTTTTATCCTGCACCACCACAGAGTCCTTACAAAATTTTTCCATCATTTTAATGAATATATTGGCAGTTTCTACCACATCACGCAAATATGCTCTGAAAAAAGAAATAATTTTATAAAAGTTTTAATACCATTTTTTTATAAAAATATTTCTTTAAAAATCTCTTAAATAGTTTTTAAATTTCTATAAAAAACTTTGCAGCAAATTACGTGGAATAAATTGAATAGAATTTTTTTCAAAAATAATATTTTAAAATAAAAACTGCTGGTATTTTTTTTTTTTTCTTTTTTGTAAAATTCTTTTCAATTGTTATGCAAAGTTGGAATTGATAATAAAAAAAAAAAAAAACACATGTAAAAAAATAATTTATTCATGCAAAATGTATTTATTGTTTATCGTGATAATATTTAATGATTTTCTAGGTGGATTGTTTATTTAAAAAGAACGGAAAACAAATAGATTTTTTGTTAAAAGTAAATACTACCAATTGGAATTGTGCGTGTGTTTCCACTATTTTATTCTGTATAATTTCGTATTTTGTATTTTGCATTGTTTCAAATAAATATAAATATTTGATCAAGTTACTTAAAATATCTGTGCTTTTTGTTTGATTTTATAATTTATTAATAAATTGAAAATTCAATTTTAATAGTTGGTACGATTAATGATTTTGTAAAAGTTAACAAAAGTTACACTACACCTCATGCTATGAAAGAGTTGAAAATTGAATGAAAAGGGATTTTCAATAAGGCCGTTCTTGCAACTTTCTTCATATCTGTTCTTTCCGGTTCGAAATATATTTTGTTCATAATAAATGTTTAAGGATCGATATTTGTCTCTTTACCGCAAAATACTGCTCCTGCCCATATGTCAGATCGATTTACCATTTAAATATGGGCATTATTAGATCGTTAAGGCTGTGCTGAAGTCACACCAACAAAACACAAAACGTTTTTGTCTTTTAAGTCAAAGACACTTGTTTGATGCTAAAGCGCGCAAAAAACGTCTTAGCCGTCATCAAGTTTTCGCTTTAAAAAAGAGACAACCGACGTTGTGATCGCGCTGAAAGTCAAACAGACAGGTTTGCAATTGTTTTGTTCGATGTGGGTTGTTTTATAAGAACTAAAATTCTATTGTCTGTCGTATTAGTAAAAAAAAAGCTTTTTCTTATGTCGGTGTGGATTCAGCCTAAGATACAACTCGCAAAAAGTATTTTCACGTCCGAGATAGCCACCTTCTAACATGTTGGCACGGTATAGCTACAGAATTCACAAGGCGAGAAGCTGAAAGCGTACTCTTTGTCTGAAGCCATGTCAGCACATTAAAAAATCCCAACTTCTTATAATTTTTTGTTTTATTCAAACCACTGTGTGTTGAAACTTTTTCATTAGCAAACACTTTAGTAGCGTTTGATTGTGCGGCTCGATCTAGAAATTGGCATGAGTGATTTGATAGCACATACAGACACCAAAAAAACAACCAACAACAATTTTCGCTAGAGAATGTCAAGATTAGCCCGTTCGTAATAGGAAACTCTATATTTATTTTTAATAAGAGGGAATGAAAAATCACTAAATGCTTCATCGAAGTGGAAATTATTAAAACAAGCAAAATGTTTGAGCTGACTTTTAAAAAAAATTAAATCGTGAAAAATTTAATAATTTAAGTTTTTTGTTATTAAAGTGCTGTTTCCACATTAAGAACGCATGATTTGAGTGTAAAATTTTATTTGAAACGCACTCTGGTTTTTGATTGATTACCAAACAAGTTTTATACACTTAATGCATTCGTCAATCGTGTGGATACAGTACCTAAATCTGATTAATGTTCGTTCGAACTATTTTTATGAAGAACGGAATTAGGAAAATGTAACATTTTCATTTTTATTGAATCTTCAAGTAAACTATCAGTAAGTATTCAAATCTTAAATCTAAAAATTTTGTCTAACGTCTCTCGTGTACGACTGAGAGAAATAGTTATCCGTCCTTCTCAGCCGAGTGTGGCCTTTATAGTTTAAAATACTGCGCTCAGTTGGATTTGGGCGCAACTCAAGTTTTTTTTATATATATTTTGTCACGTATTTCGAAAACGGAACATGAAGATCTTAATAAATTCTCTGATTTCTGACATACCAGGAGGCTGCTGAAACTGTACGGAGAATTTCGTTTTATCTCCTTTGAATTTTTCTCCATATTCGATGAAGAGACAGTGTTCTATAAGTGGATGGAGGACCATATTAATTTTAGGACCGCATTGTATAACAGAAGTTTACAAACCAGAGGCCAAATTATGGCATTCGATATCGATCGAAATTTACATTTAAATTATATTGAAATTTCGGTCGATATCGAGTGCCGTAATTTGGCTCCAGGCTTAATGTAGTGTTTCTTCCAAGAAGCCAATGCATTTGAGCAGCTTTTAATTTTTTCGCCGTTTCGGGAAATCCATGATGGAGAAAATTCTAAAGCCCGGCCAAAGTCAGGATATGCATTCAATTATTGGTAATTACTAAAAACATTTAAACATTTCTGGCTTAGAACAATTTTTTATAGTTCAGTTTGAGGCTATTTTTAATTTTTATTTCGTGGCCATTTTTCATTTTAGTTTAGAGGAAAAACTGTTTATTTACTAAACAACAGTACAAACTTTATAATTTTTTTTATTTTAGGGGCTGTGCACATATTACGTAACGCTCCAGGAGGGAGGGGGGTTAAAGATTTGTTACGGATTGGAAATTTTGCACTGAAAAACTACTAAAAAGCGTTACGAAAAAAAAAGGGGGGGGGGGGGGGATAAAATCTCTGAAAACAGCCCCTTAAGCCGATTTTTCCAATTTCGTTCTTTTTTATACTTTCAAACCTTTTGCAACTTCGAGATGAATTCGATCTCAGATTAATGCTTTCAACAAAATAATCGACAACCCTCTCCCTGCAAGAAGAATTTTCATACGAGAATTACATCAAAACTAAATCGGTATTAATCGCAGTAAATACATTCATTCATTCAGTTATTGACTTGACTTTTACCTCGAAAAAATACAATAGAAACAATTTAATTTCGTCACTCTGTCTCGAAATTATTAATTATGAAATAACTTTTCTTTCAACAACAGCAAAATCGAACCCATTCTACAGTAACTCAGAGGTTTGTATTGAAAAATTAATCGTTATTTTGGTGAAATTAATAAATTACATTCTTATTAATTAGTCAATATGGTTCGTTATAAGTATTCTGTTTGTGTGTGTATTTATGGTTTAGCAATTAAAAAATATATTAACACAAATATAATAATTAATCATGCGAGCATTTCAGGAGTTGAATAAAACATTTAAGGCGGAGTAAAATAAAACAATAGAATTATTTAATAACCATAGAAAACTTTTATAAATAAATGAATAAAATAGTTAATAAAATACACAAAGAGAAGCTAAGAATTAAAATGATTTATAATTTAGATATATAAAATTAATTTTCAATTCAATAAAATATATCGTTACTTTAATAACGGCCTTAACTCGCTCTTGTTTTTTTTTTCTTTTTTCAATTCAGTTTAATTTTTTTTTTTTGTGGACTTGGAGGGCTGCCTTTCCAAAAATACTATAAAGATGCATTTTGAAAACAAATTGACTTAGGCCCTATATTAACGATAATGATATATATAGAAGAGAAGAGGTATTTTACATTTTACTTTTAGGCTTGAAATGAGATTTTTACTGTTGCATACTTTCCGGAGCAGAACATAATAAGGGAAAATATAAAATATAATCTAGTAAATTTAACAAAAAGAAATTCTCGTTTTTAAAATTATTACAAAAATATGGGAAGAAATAAATTTTTTAAGGATTTTCAAGAATCTTTGATTGTTTTAATGGTTTTAAAGTTCATATTAATTAATTTCTTTTATTAAAAGAAATCTCATTTCTCTCTCTATCTCTCTTTCTCTCGTCAATTCCAAAGATTATTCCTTAAAAGAAAACATTTGCATTACCGTTTTGTGTTTAATCCTTTGTTGTCATAAATTAATAAAGGACATGCATATAATTAAGATAATCAATAGCAAGCAAACTGCCTTCAAGCTAAATTGTAAAGAAGGGAAACATGTTTAATTTATCAACTATTAAAATAAAATAGCGTTTTTCCAAGAATTATAAATATTACAACTACTTGTTGTTGTTGTAATAAAAAGAAAGGAATGCAAAAAAAATCGTAAAACAAAGACAGCAGTATTTGTTACTTAAGCTCTACTTATATTCCACAATCAAAAGTGAATTAAAGCAACAATTCAATTTCTTTTTTTTTTCTTTATAACGTTCAATTTATTATACTCCTTCATATATTTTTTTTTCCGGGACTGGCTGGTAATTGCAGTGCCCATGGTCATATAAAGCAGCAGACAAGATTTCCCAACAAAGGATAGGCAGCAAAAATAAAATATGTATGAAAAATAGGGGAAAAACTTTAAGAGAGAGAGAGAGGGAGAGAGGGACGTTTAAAGGATAACATAAATGCTGATAAATATTTGTTTATTTATTTCCTTGTTCGTTTATTTGTTTCCCTTTCCATACAAATGGTCATTTAAACTGTCAGTTTTTATAGATGATGATGATGATGATGATGATGATGATGATGATGATGACGATGATGATTATGGTGGTACTTCTAGCGTTGGTGGTAATGTTATGGGCTTTTGACTTGTAGTGGTTGCAGCATTAATGCTGGTTAAATAAGAAAATATGGCGTGTAATAAATTTCATTGTTCGTTGATGATAATTTGCCTTCATTATGGATGGCAAAGACTGTAAAACTGATATACAGCAGCAGTGAGTCTACAACGCACTTGAAACTGAAAATACAGAATAAAAAGTTTGTGCATACATTCACAGTCTTTAGTTCACTAAACTAAATAGTTGTTTAGCCATTGATATTTCATATAAACAGCAGCGGTTAAAGTAGAGCGATTAGTTAATTAAGGTCTGTGAAATCGGGCTTTAATGAAACCATAAACTAACTTTTGTTATTCAGTCATGACCGGTGGCATGTAGAAAAGCTAATGAAAAGCCAGCGAAGCACATGGTTTACCCTTCACTTTTTCCAAGCAACCTTTTTTTTCAAGGTCAATGTTGGTTTTTAAACTTAGGATTAGAAAACAAGAATATTTATTATAAATTAAATATGGAAATTTATGCAGAAACATACCAATACAAAAATTACTAGCGTGAGGGAGGAAAGGGATGCCAAAAAGAGGAACATCAACGATGATTAAATAGTGGAATTCTAAGGAAAATATTACCAAAAAGCACAATATGAGAAATGCATCGTGTGAAAAAAACTCCATTTCGTATTTTTTAAGTTCCCAGAGAAAAAAACACAAAAAACAAAAAAAAAAAAAAAAAAAAAAAACAAATAACTTGACCAATATTTTTTGCGTGAATCCCATACAAAATTTCTACACAAGTCATTTGTCTGTATTAAGGAAACAGTATCTAAGTGAGAAAAGCCGACCGATCGATCAAAACCAATTTTGTATTCGAAAAAACTTTAGCTTTTTTCACCGAATGTCTTGTTGTGTGTGTAAGAAATTTAAAATTAATACATTTAATTAAAAATAACAATTAGTTTCAAGTTATTCCGTAATTGAATTAATTACTCATGTTATCACAAAAATTAAATTTTTTAACAGATTTTTGGCACAAATTTCGGTTAATAGAAAATTTGAATTTCAGAGACTGAAAACTTTTGTCGTCTGAGGAAACTTTAGCAACGAAATTAATTGAATTTGCAACTTTGGTAATTGAAATCGTATTTTACATTTCTTCTTTCAGCATCGAATCAATTGGCTTAACAAAAATGTGACGTGTTTTCATGAAACAAATTAAGTTTTTTTTTTTAATTCTTGACGGCCGCTTTATTTTTGGAAATCGAAATTTAAAAAGGAAGCACTCAGTTTTTTTGATGATTCCCATACAAATAGTTTACCCAAACCTTCGTCCGTTATATGGAAATTGCACTTAAATAAAAACATAGTCGTCCTTCCCACAACTTAATCAGAGTAGAAAAAGATTTATAAAAATTTGGTTCAAACGGTATGAACAAGTCTTTACACTCACTTACTCCCACTTGAGATTAATTTATTTTCAATATTAGCAAAATTTGGTTAAATTAAATTAAACTGATGACCAAAATGTAAACATTTAAGAACACAGAACATTTCCGTATATTCAACCAACGCAACATTCAGATTTTTAATATTCAAACATATTTTTCGCCTTCATAACGATGATGAAAAAATTCGCTTGTTAACGTTCAAGAGGTCATGATAAAGACTCGAAAAAAAAATATATTCAGCCAAAATTATTCAAACACATTAAAATAACAGTCTTTATTTTTACATCATCACAAACAGACACACCACACACACATGCATAGATACGGGCACAAGGCGTACAATAACTCAAACTCATTCGCACACAAACTCAATTTGACCGCCATTTTTTGCAATTGAAAGGCAATTAGTTTCATTCATGGTGGAAAAAAAGGAGAATTCATCAATTCAGTGATTTTGTAAAATAAAAAAATTTGAATCCAAAATATTCACACAATCAGCGAAAAAATAAAGTTAAATGAATTTGGTTCAGTTTCCTTTTTTACATACACACGCACATACTCGTACGTTTATACATAAAACTTTTAAAGTTTTATGAAAACCCTCTTAAAAGTTTTGAAATGCTAAATATACCACATATTTTACAAAAACAAAGAGAAAAAACTCTTCGTCATTACCGCACCCCCAGCAGTTTCTAAATATCTACACCAAATTAACTTTTCACAAATTCAAAATTACAAGAGTTCTCTGTTTTCGAAAGGGGTCAACAAATTTTAAATTTGTCATGAATTGATTTTTTTTTTTTTTTTTCGTCGATACTTCATACTCGTACCAACCCAGTGTTTTTGACCCACTCACTAAATAGCGGGAGAAAAATGAGGCAAAGAAAATAAACCAAAACTGTTGAAACGTGATCAATCATTTTAACAACAAAACATTTTCAATTTTTTTTTTTTTAACATTCATCTAAGGTTACTAAGGGGTTTGAGTGATAAATTTTGAGACTTAGTAAGTGATTTATAAAAGATTTTCCAATAAGACTGATATGATTTCTTAAAAAAAAAGAAAACACTTATTGTTAAGGAAATTCAAAAGTGAAATACAATCGATACAATTAAGTTCTAAATAAAACGTCATTCAAATGGCCTCCATGACTTCTTCTACAGGAACGAATTCGATGAACCCAATTTTCGAGCACTTTTTCCACTAAATCAAGTCGTATGTCATGAATGACACGTTCAACATTGACTTGTAAAGCTTGAAGAGAGTTTGGTTTATTTCGAAAGACCAATGACTTCAAATAACACCACAAGAAATAGTCGAATGGTGTTAAATCACAACTTCTTGGAGGCCATTCAATATCACAATTTCTTGAAATAATCGAATCTCCAAACTTTTCTCGCAATAATTCAATTGTTGCATTTGCTGTGTGCCACGTAGCCCCGTCTTGTTGGAACGAAATGTTGTCAAGATCAATTTCTTCCGATTTCGGTCATAAAAAGTTGGTTATCATCGACCTATACCACTCTCCATTGACAGTAACGGTGTTACCAGCTTCATTTCGAAAGAAGTACGGACCGGTTATTCCACCAGACCAAAAACCACACCAAACTTTCAATTTAGGTGAATTTAATGATTTTTCAAGAATAATATGTGGATTTTCTTCGAACCAGAATGTACAGTTGTGTTCATTTATAGCACCACTCAGATGAAAGCGAGCTTCATCGGAGAAGATGATTTTCTTAAAAAAATTGCAATCGTTTTCAAGTTGTTCCAAGGCAAAAATCAGCAACGTTGTTCTTGCGTATATCTCTCCCTGATGAAATTGAATACAATGAAAAACAAATGGCCGAAACGTCACTTCAAAATCATATCATCCCTATTGGAAAACCTTATGTTTTCCTTAATACACTCATTTTGTAGGAGAAAATCCGTTTTTTGCAGTTTACTTTACCTCTGGTTTATGAATAAGGTCGGAATAGAATTATTTTAAGAACGGCTCCGTTCAACAATGAACTTGGGTCGTTATCGAACATGGCCATTTTGAACAATGAAAACCATCTAATTAGAAAAGATGACTTTACAGAAGATTTTCCCTATATATTTTGTAAAAAACCCCCGAAAAATTTCTTATCTATGCCGATGAAGATGGGAGTGTCTTCTTTAAACGAACAAAAAAAAATTGTTCTCGAAAATATTCGAAACAGGATGAAAAGTTAAATTTTCTGTTAAGTCACGAAACTTGGTCATAACATTTGTGCAAAAAACTATTGCATACTTTTAGGACAGATATTTGTTGAATATTGACCGATTTTATTGAAACTCGGCATGAGTTTTTTTTTTTTCAGAAACTGTATGTGACAGTAACCTGCAACAAGTATGATCGAACCTTCTCAATCACTAGCAGCAGTTTTGTTCTCAATCGAGTTTTATCCACGAACCAAAAAAACCAGTAACAGCCATACCTAAACAAGAGCGGCAAGCGTTTTTTAGCTGTCAAAAGTTCTCATGCCCATACAATTTGTATGGAGCATCCCGAAATAACGCGGCGGTAACGCGGCGGCAAAATTTTGCAATTGGAAAATCCGATTTTGACAGCGCGTTTAATAGTGAAGTTAGCTGCAAAAGACAAGCACTCATGATACAATGACTATAAGGTAGTCTTACAAGCCCAGCTGACAATTCTTGTAAATTACTTGTTTTTTATTTCAAGTGTTAAATTTTGATTTGTATTTATTTTTTCGTATTTGAATGAATAATTTTTATTTATATTTTTGTCACAGGTTGAAACATACACACATACACATTTATACTTTTGACTTCTGAGGAATTTTTTTGTTGTGTTTGTTGTAGAGATGCATGTATTATTAGGTTATGAGTATACTATTATAAACAGGGTTGTTATATATTTTTTAATAACCCTGTTTTTATGACAAAGCGTTGACGCTCTTGTTTAGGTATGGTATTTCAGCGTTAACGCTAGGCGGTAGAAAACGTTCCGCTTTCCGCTCTTGTTTAGGTATGGCTGTAACAATAATGTATCAGTCACAACATTATACTTGTTTACAAACTATCCGGCTGGTTTACGAACAATCGCTCACTTGTACTTCCGTTGATTTTGCGCATGATCTGATTGTGATCAAAACAAAAACACTCGAGTTTCTCTAAGGCTAAAAACACACATATGTATGTACGTATTTATTTATACTTTATTTGTTATACTCAACAACTTCAATTACCTCGAACATTTTATTGAATGTATGTATGTATGTATGTCGTTTTTATTAAAACAAGTGGATCGTGCTATGCCCTGTATTAAAGATTCATACAATATTGATGCCAATTTTGATAAAAATTTGGTGTAGAGTTACATTTAAGTACCTCGCTTAATATAACGCAATCAAATGTCTTAATTTTGAAATAAATTGAAGTAAAACATATAAAAAAAGATATTCATTTCACAAATTTTTTTAATTGGAAAAATAATTTATTTGGGACATCCCTCGTTAAAAACGCCTTTATGGCCTTCCATAGAGTGTGAGTATTTAGAAGACAAAAAAAAAAATCGTTAAATTGTCAGTTGTTTAAAAAATCAGTGGCATTTCCTAATGGGAAAAAAGCAAATGTACGTGTGTGTGAAACATACAAAAAAGAAAGAAGATGAAAAGGGGTGTAGCTTTTTTTTTTTTCTTTTTCTATATGTAGAAATTTTGTTATAGAAAGCGAGCAGAAAGAAAAAAAGAGAAATCATTTAATGTTTGTACTGAACATGGTCTGTTAATTTTCTTATTGAGGTCAAATGATGAATTTTTTTCTCCTTTTTTTTTGCAGAAAAGCATTAAAAAATAAATACAACAAAATCCACAAAAATTTTGTGAAACAGTCAATCGTTTTATGTTATTTTGATACATGCACTCTATTAAATTAAAAGCAAATATCTACCGATTAGTTGGCTTATTTGAACAAATGTAAGAAATGCAACAGAGAGAAGAAAAAAACGAAAGTTATGGATGATAACAATTTTAGCTGAATTAAATTTAATTTAAAACATATTTCAACAAAAATGTACAAAATTTTTAGAGAACAGGAAGCTAAATAGAGGATGCATGTAGTTCGACTTAAGCCACTGCAAACTTAATTAAAAATTAAAATTTAAAACTTTTCAACAAATCGAATTGTTAATTGATTTGCAAGCAAAGCAAAAGATTGGAAAAGTTATATGATGATGTTTTTATATTGATTTTATAAAATGAACTAAAAAATTCAATGCAATTTAATATTTACTTGCAGAACGTGGAATTAAATTTTAGCTCAGATTTAAAAATGTTATACAGCATACGAATGAATATACAATGTACGAATATCTTGTTAAACAGAAACAGATATTACGAAATTATACATATACAACTACATAAACATGTTTCCGTAATAAAATTAAATATTTTATGTAAAAGGGGGCGTGATTTAAATGAATTGCTTTATTAAATAGAAAAAATTATTCCCTACAATGCATTAAGTTACAGTTTCTGTAACACAGACAACTAATTTGAATAGAGAATTTTTATAGAAACCAATTAAAAAAAAACGTATGTGCTGTTTCCACATGACGGACGGACGGCACTAAAAAACGTGAGTGCTTTTCATACAAATTTTACACACCAAATCGTTCGTCCTTCATCTGGAATTAGCACCTTAATATATTTCATACTAAGTTTCCACTCAATAATTGTCTGTATTTTGAAAACTTGCCAACACTGGAAAAATTGATTTTACATTAAATCGTTGTTTCGTTCAATTCAATTATTATAAAGAGAATTTAGCAAAATTTAGTTATGAAAAATTACTTAAAAATGGTCGTTAGGTCCACCATTCCTTTCTTTCAGTCTTTTCTCATGATAAGCCTTCGCTGCAAAAGTATCACATAGCGATCATAAGTGGGCCCAAGTGGGCTGGAATTTTAATTTTCTTTTCACCCAGCAACCTGGGAATCTAAAGTCGTGCAAATAAAAATTATATCCATCTGGTGAATCGATATTAAAATTGTTTTCGCCATAAAATACAACTCTGAACCACTTATCTGGCCACATCCTTTCTTTGTGAATTAAGGAATTGTATTTTTTTCAACTTGGAGGCATTGAACAACTGTGCTAACACTCGCATTAACTTCCCTTTCTTTGTGTAGTTTAGCAGCAGACATGAACAAATTTCAATCCAGTCTTCAAAAATATTTCTTGCTTTTTTCTACTCCTTGTTGCCATATTTTGGTGTGTCCTTTTACAGTTTTAACATAACTTTTAATGTTGTTCAAATAACCCTTTTAATTTTTTTTCTGCTTTTTGGGGGCGGCATTCAAAATCCACTTTATGAAAATTTTTTTTTTCCAAAGTGTTAAGTTTAAGTGGGTCAATTAGAATTGCAATTTGCAATACATGGGGTACTTTTTTTATAAAAATATTTTAAAATTTTGGAAGAAAATTCAAAATGTTCAATCACAAAGAATATTAAAAAAAAATAGTTTTTTGCTGCATCTTAAATAAACGTACGATTTAAAATGTTTAATCGTCTTCTTCAAACAAGGCTGTAAATTCCTTTTTCATCATCAGTTTTGTTGCATTTTAAACAGAATTTTATAGTCAATTTATTTGAATTATTTGTATTCTTGTTAAATAATTTTCAGTTACAACAGACTGCAAAGGAAATACGTTTTTTCATTTTATTTTTTGAGTTCATAAACTTTTAAGCGCCTTTATTACCATTTTACCAATTTGATGTTGTGTCTAATAAATTCTTTGGAATTTTTCAACCTACAGAAAAAAGAAATCAAACAGCACTCAATGAAAAATATACTCGTACATTTACAAAGCAAAAAATCTCTGCAAGATGATTACTATCTTGTTGCAAGACTCTCATGTAACTGGAGCATACTATTTTTTTCTCTGAGTGTAATGAACTTTTCATGTGTAAATAAATAAGTGACTCTTGATGTAGTTCTTTTTTTTTACAAAAAATACATACATTTATACATACGATTATATTACATATTTTGCACATTTTAGTCTGTTTTTTTATCTTTACTACTAAAATTACATTTTATATTTATTATATTATAATAAACTAAATGTACATATAACAAATTTCATTTAAACACAATTTGTTATTTAGGTATCTTTAGAAAAAAATTGTTCAATAAACTAAATTGCAATCCTTATAAAGATTGGATGGATGCCAGTAGGAAGTTTTTAATATGAAAGAAAAAATGAGTATAATTCTTTATTTTTTTTTTTTTTTTTTGGGCAGATGATATTTAATTTTAAATCACTGATTCCACCTTTGACCGCAATTATTTAAGCGTACATCACAACCTAGATTTATTGCAAGAACCAAGGCGAATTCTTTGGCAGGTAGCTTTACGAGCCGACATCATCCATCAGCTGTGCAAACCTGAACTGTTAAAAACTCGCTTATGTTCAGAAGTAAGGTTAGTTTTCTTTAATAATTTCTTTAAGAACATTGTTGCATTAATGTTTTGACAGATGAAGTAAGTTTTTTTTTTCGATGATTTTTTGTATCGTAAAAATTATATCCACTAATTCTATAATAGCTTCGAGAGGTAAAATAAGTTTCTGAGGTAAGCATAACATCGATTTGTTTATCCAGAAGGAAATATTCTATTTAATTTTAATGTTGGCAGATGCCGTTTGCCTTCCAAAAACAGATTTTCAAGTTCATAGTTTGTTTAATGCAGCCTGCACCAAGGTAGATTGCATTTTCAACATTTCCTGCATCATACAGGACATGTTGAGAGTAAAAGTATTTACTGTTTGAATTAAGCTCTCAATTGAGGCTTCAATACGACTAAAATTAGGCGCTGGAACTCCGTTTGCTGGTACCGTTTTTTGCGCTGTATTCTGCTTACGTTTTAAAATGTTAAAATTGGCTATTAGGTTGTTGCTGAGCAATAGTCGCGTTAGAGATCAATATTGTTTTAGACTGGCAGACTGTTAAGGTAGCTTAAAATAGGCTGAGCGGGGATATTATTCTCATTTTTGTTTAAAAAACGAATAAAGAGGGCAGCTTCTATAGTTAGAAGTGTGATTAGATGGATTAGCCGCAAATTTTGTTGTTGTACAGACAAGACTAACTGGTATGAATTCGCCGCCTTGGCAAGAACGATACCCAAAATGAATACATATCTTGGTTATTTTTTTAATCCTTCCTCTATTGACGGAGGTGGTCATCAATAAATTTTTACAAAAAAAAAAAAACTTAGCAATTTCAGTTACTTTAATTACAGTGTCTAACAAAACCACTTTTATCAAAATTATTGTGTTAGAAGACACCTCAAGGAAAAAAAATTTATACATGCACATCAACATTTTGGAGGGATTAATTTTATGTGAATTTAAATTCTTCTTAAGAGTAGTCTGGTCTTACGTATTGCAGAGAAATATCGCTTATTACCCGAACAGTTGGAATATAAAAAAGCTCCTCTTCTAGGAGCGGCCTGGCACGATCCAATTCACGTAACAAATTTTCATAGCAAAATACTATGCAAAAAAGTTTGGTCAGTAACCAAAACTTCACAAAGACACGTGCCATCTACAGAGACATACATATGTGCCACGTTAACAAATATTTAGGTTAAAATACAGTCGTCTCTTCCTTTACTCGCTTTGTCATAATGATCACAAAGTGAAGAAAATTTTATTAGCAAAATTTGTCAGTAGCTTTTTTTAAGATCAGCAAAAAGTTTTAAAAAGCACGGTCGCTAAAAAATTTCAAATCGCTTAATTTCTCTCTCACTACTTCTCATTTCAGTCTGAATTTCCTATTGATCCTCCCAATTTCGAATGTTTAACTTGTAGATATAAACGGAACTAACACGCAATAAACTACTTAGATATTATGCACACATTCCCACACACATACAAACATATGCAAATGGCATATAATGTCATTACAAGTCGTGTTAATGAGCTGTGCATATTCAGTGATAAAATTAAACTGGTACAAACAAACAACTAAAATTCTGCACAATTATAAAAGTAATGAAGAGAAATCGAAATCCAGGCAAATCATGGCACAAATGGTAACATATAAAAACACAAATATGCACACACTCACATATTCACACACACTGTAATTTCAATTGAAAATTCAATACAATTATAGTTCTGATTTATAATATTGTGTTGTAGAAAGTTTCTATGAATATTAAAAGTGTGTATCGCATGATACCCTACAATAGGAATTAGCCAACACGAATCTTATTTGTTAAAATTGTGTCACTTAATTAAACCGCAAGAAGTTTATTTAGGTATTTATTTAAGCATTGAATAAGATCAATTTCGGTCGATCTTGTGTGATGGCAATTTCCGATGCATTTATTTAGACTTGGCTGCAATATTAACTTATAAGTTGTTATGATTTTTTATGGCGCTTTTAATGATTTTGTGCTTCTTTTATGTTAATAACATACATATACATACACAAATGTATGATCACCAAAATGTTCGAATTTTTCATAAGCCTCGTGTTGAAAGGTACTTATAATTCATTGAAGCCAGTTGAAAAATATATAATTTCTCTTTTTTTTTGGGACCTTTACTTGTCTCTCTCTCTCTCTCTCTGTATGTGTGTGTGTGTTTGTGCATACATCTGTATTAGATAAATACATTTTGCTTCATATTTATGTGTATTTATCGACAATCAACCAATAATTATTAGAAAATATTTCAATATTCTATTGGAAAAATATTTATGAAGTGTGTAAAAATATTTTCTCGAGTGTTAAATTTAATATTCATTTATCAAATGAATTTTATAAAAAGCAACAAATTTTAGTCACAATTTAAAAATAAATTAAATTTGTAAAATGATAAAGAGAAATGCTGCAGAAATTGATATAAAGGTTTTTTTTTACTGAAATGTATCATTTTACATTTTTATCATTTAATTTGATAGATGGATGATAGAAATAAAGTTTATGAAATTTTTAATCGAAATTTCAAAACAAACAATGAAGAGTGATTAATGAAGAGTTCAAAGAGAATCGGAATAAATAAGAATTAAAAAATTGTGTTCATTTGTTTTAAGGAGCAGAGAAAAGAAAAGCCGATCGGAATCTTATCACAAAACAAATTTCATAATTTATTTTTAAATCGATCAATTAGAGAAAAAAAACGCGAATAAAAAGTGTTTGAAACACCACTTTAACTTGTTCATTATTTCGTTTTTAATTATTAAAATGATTTAATTGAATTTTTAATTGGTACAAAAACTATCTAAGAATTTATATAAAATAAGTATGTAGTATGTTTAAAAAAAAAAAAAAAAAAAAAAAAAAAAAAAAAACTTAAATTATTCTGTGTCGATTTTTTGAGGTTTCTTTATTAAAATCTTGACGATTTTGATCATTTTAAGTATTTTTATTATTTCATTTGATGAGACGATTTCTCGAAAAAAAAGGTAGGCAGCCCTACATATGTAATGGATAAACTTAACAACTTTCATTAGCGGCAATCACTCTTGGTTGAAAACAGCTCTGGCATCCGTTGCAGATCTTGCAGGTCTATCTAATTTACATACAGTACAACCTCCCTAATCCGGACAGATATAGTTTCAGCTATTGTCCGGATTAGTGGATCGTCCCGAATACAGTTAAAATTAATTTTTAAACGCAATATTTATATGTAAATACATATAAATTGGTTTTTATTTCCGAACAGAAATATAACTACAGATAAGAATTCATTTATATTTAATTAATTTATAAAGAAGTGACCAAAAATATTAATTTTGAAACATAAGAATTTATTCGTTTCCAAAAATTTCTCTGTTAATATCAAAATTGCTCAATAGTTCCTTTGAGTAATTGATAAATATTATTAGTACCTTTTTTTAAATACTTTCAAAAATATAATTGAAGACAATTTCATATATTTTATAGATTCCATAAACTATCCGAAAAATTTAAATGTCCGGATTACTGGATAGTCCGAATTAGCGAGTGTCCGGATTAGGGAGGTTGTACTGTATTTTATTATTTAATTGCTGCAAACTAATGAAAATAAGCTAGACTTGCAAGATCTGCTATGATTACAATACTAAGAGTGATTTCCACTATTATTTTTAAACTGTAACTAAAAAATATTTAAAATTTTTTTATCTATTTCTCAATCCAACAATATATTAAAGCCAACTGAGATGCGGTGTGCTTCGATACAACATAAACTTTGTGTTCAAATGAAGAATAAACCTGGAAATAGAATTTTATTTAATTATTTTTGTTCCATTTATGATTGATATGTTAAAATGCTTGTGATAATAATAAAATCATGCTAGTACATTTGACTTTTATCCAGGAGAATATATGAACAACAATTAAATATTTCATCTTTGTTGGAGGTGCTACAGCCATCCGGTCTGTTTTTTCTTCGACGCCTTAGGGAGGTGCTACGGCCTCTTGTCCACTCCTTAATAAATTTTCGGTATAAATGGATCCGTGCACACACATATCAAAAATATCAATCTCCTCTATATGAGTAATGCCACACCCATTTATATACATATATAAAAAAATGTATACACCATATCAACGGAATATCTCCTACAAAGTTTCAAAGGAGGTAATACTCCCACTAGTAGAATTTATAATACTTTTATACTGTGGGCAACGCATACAACATTCCAAGTTCTTAGCTGCATTAGTTCCCTACATGTTATCAAATTAAAAGCTTGTATAGAATGTGCCACTCCTACTTATATTTTCTATTTATTTGTCTCTAGAATAATCGCCTGAATTAACGCAGTGACTCCCAAAAATTCTAAGATCATTTACTTCATCAGTTCCTAAGATATATCAAAACTATTGCGTGGGAGCTGCCACGCCCACTTGTTAAATTTTTAATTTTATTGCTTAAAAACATATATACTTATGTACAATGGTCTACGTGCATAAAATTTCATGTTCTTAGCTGCATTAGTTCCAAAAATATCATCCTATAAAAAGTTCCTCTACATAGGAGGTGCCACGCCTTCATAAGATATCACTAAACAATAACTACCGTATTGTTCCTTCTTGACCGTCAAAAATATACTTTAAAAAATTTCCGGAAGATTATTTTCACTGGTTTAGGAGGAGTCCAAAGCTTTCAAACAGACAAAAATACAAACATTCATTTATTGGGGGCCTTATCGATTTTATTTTGAAAGGTTGTGGTTGTGTATCAACAGTGAAGCAATTTTAATAAAGTGTTTTTACATTCTTTTTTTAAATTTGTAAAATCATTTAAATTTAGCCGGGATTGGTTCACACAAAATAAAAATATTATTTATTTGTTGATGGTAAATGAATGTCTTTACGCATTTCATAGCTGTTTTACCAAATCATCAGTTGTCTTTCAACCCTTTTTGTAACATATTTTTTAATAAGACATAAAACCAACAAATCGTTCATCTATATTCAAATTCGCTGAAAATCGCAAAGACATACAATTTTAATCAATAGTTCGGCGATATTTAGAAGGTCTAGCGAAAAAAAAACGTTTCTTCAGCGATCGAAAATCCGTTAAAACAATGATGTCAATTTGACATCAATACCACAACTACAAGTGTATGCGATTTTGACCGCATAACACTTAGTTCACATTAGCTGTTCAATATCAAGGGAAAAGTTATCTCCTCTAGATTATCCACTTAAAACGGGCCATCCTACTGTAAAGTTTTTTTTCTTCTGCTGGCAAAACAATTTATCGTTTTTACAATAAATCAAAATTAATATTATTTTTTTAACAACTGACTGGGAAAAGAAAAACTAATTGATTTAAACAAATCTACAACAATGATAAATCACAGTGATAATTTATGTTTTTATTATTCATAAAGTTAAATAAAAGGCAATCGATATATAAATAAAAAAAAAATATTGGCAACTAAATGACTTGGTAAATATTTATTAAAGACAAATTTAAAAAAGCGAAAACCAGCAAGAAAAAAGCAACGAAAAACTTTACAGACGTTAACAGTGACATTTTGAAACAGCACTAATGATGAGGACGATGACGATGATGATGGTGATGATACCGACACTGCACAACAACAACAACAGCAACAAGCAGCAGAAAAGGTGGCAAATGACAACGAAAAATATATTTATACGTACATACCAGGGATGGAAAAGTTGTACTTTTTTTAGTACTATTCAAACTCGAAAAGTACAATGGTACACCAATGGCTAATTTAGAACAATTAAGGAATCTCCCCAGTTTTAGTAATTTTATATGGCAACTCATCATTGCAGTCATTTTACATTAAAGTGGTTCGGTAAATTTAGCCCAGAAAACGTAATCAGTGGAAAAACTAATAGTATAGTACCACGATTAGTAAAATTGTTTTCAAACGAGTACCAAAATTTTGATATCATAAATTCGCAATTTAGAGCTCTTGCTGATGTTCAAATATTAAAATCTTAGAAAGATTCAAAGAAGATTGTAGAGTCTCGAGGGCCATATGGACAGAACTAGACTCAGGTAAATCTGATCTACTGCTGGGTATGAATAGAAAGGTTTTGAGAGTATTAGTAGGCGCCTCGACTGGCCATTGCTCGGTTAGAGCGAGGACCAGCATATGGGAAAATGGCACTCCGGATTTCTGTAGGATGTGTGGGGATGAAGAGGAGCCAGAAACTGTAGAGCATATCATCTGTCATTGCCCAAGGCTGCAACGCCATAGGCAAAGATGGCTGAGCAGACGTTTCCATGAGGGCATTAGTGATATCGCGAAGTGCAAACTTGAGAATATCAGGGGCTTATCATGGGAATTAAATGGCTGAATGATGGATGATAACGGCTCTTTGTTTCTGCTTGGACAGTAAGGAGACTAATTAGTCAATAAATTATAAATGAAGGGAATCACAATGGATCCAATTGGTTCTCCGAGTGGATATGTGTTTCACACTACCCTTCCTAACCTAACCTACAAAGATTCGAATATTAGCGATTTCTGGGCAACAGTTGCTAACATAAAAAATTAAGCAAATGAATTCATGTTTCCAGAAGTTTCAAAAATTGTAAGAGGAATATTATGAGTTCCACATTCATCAGCAAATGTGGCAAGAATATTTTCTTACAAAAATATAATTAAAACCAAAGAGAGAAACAGATTACAAACTGCAACTCTTTGCGGCTTAATCCAAACAAAGGATTTACTGAATTCACAAAATTGGAATTGTTATGATATAAATATATCAAGTAAGCTATTATCAAAATTGTAATTGTGATGTCGAAATCGATTTGAAAGCTAGTACGTAGTAGATACTTTAATTTTCTCTATATGTAAATGATTTATACATATTCAATGCTGAAGTGCTTCTTGTTATATTATAGTACAAAAGAAATTTAATGTACCTTCTTTGTTATATTCTTAATAAATCTAAATAAAAATAATATAAAATTAAAAAAAAAAATGTGTTTTTTATCTACAATTAGGGTCAAAAAAGTACAATTTTTCAATTATGTTATACCATCCCTGGTACGTACGTATGAGAAAAATAATATAAAAGCATAATGAATGACAAGAAGATAAAGTTAAATAAAGTAATTTTATGCCAAGGCACGTTGTTATATTTTAATATGATAAAAATATCTCAAAAATAGAAGAAAAATTCAATTGATCCCTTTTCATTATAAATATGAGAAATTGAGAAAAGATGGCAAAATATTTCTGGAATGAGCAAGAAAACTAGAATTTTATGAAAAGCACTCATGTAACATTTTAAATGAACATTAGAAGAAGAAGACAAAGAAGTAGAAGGAAGAGCAGCCATCTGTACTTTAGTGTAGGACAATAAACTATTTATTGAAGTATGTAGTATGTTTGAGCTTTAACAGAGACAATTAATGTTTAGTAGGGAGGCATGCATAGTCGTATATGGACCAGAGTTTTCGTCCCGGTTCGAAAAAAAACTAGGGATATATCAATCGCTTCATATTATAGTTAAGAGCAACTAATTTCTCTTAAATCAAATGGACGGTGTTCAGTGTTTGGTACAAATGGTTATGCAAAAGTGCAAATCGTCTTGCAAAACTGCAAATGTAAAATATTGTAGGTTTTTCATAAAATCCAGCAACAAAAAACACAGAAAAAACTACTATATTTTGCATTTGCACTTTTGCAAGACCATTTGCACTTTTGCAAGACCATTTGCACCACATTATGAATACCGCCATAGTGTTATTTCATAATTTTTATACACAAAAAGGAAAGTATATTTTTGAAACATGATCAATACAAGTATATTATGGTTAAGGCAAACAATCTGTGTTTTTATCTTTTACTACATTTTTAATTCGAAAGATGGCTCAAAGATCACTCATCATCAAATTATTTTTTTTATATTAAAACTTTTCTTATTTGTAACAGCTGCAGCAAAGTCCAACAAAAGTCGAAAAATTTATTATCATGTAATATTTTTTAAAAGCTGTTCCGGTCCTAAAAAAATTGTTCTCCTAAAAGTCAAAGCCTTCCTTCCTGCAATTGCAGAGATAATTTAGGAATTTCTTTTCTTTAGCTTTGGGGACTCTTCTGTAGTGCCGCACAGGCTCATCTGACTGCAAATAATTTTCTGTTTTCTTTCAAAAGCAAGGAGGAAGGTGTGTTAGGTCCTAAAAATAAATACGATATTTTTTTTCTTTTTTTTTTGTATGTAGCAAACAGTTAGACAAGATGTCTTCTTAAGTGATCATTTGTCATTTGACAGATCAACCCACAAAATAAGAATATCTCCTTATGAATTCGTTATGTCCAAGTCTCTAGCAAATGAATTAGCATTTCCTTTCCTTAGATTAACTCATGTTCTAAAACTGTCGTTTAAGTAGAGATCAGAAAACAAATTAATATAAGTAGAGTTTGTTTATTATATAAGCTAATGTTAATAACAATGCGTATTTTTTATTACAGGGAGAATATGTAATAAAAACTACACATTTTTATTAACAGCTTATATAATAAACAAACTCTACTATAATTGACAAATTAATATAAGGTTTTCCAATAGGGATGATATGATTTTGAAGTGACGCTTCGGCCATTTGTTTTTCATTGTATTCAGTAGTGTTTACAATTTTATCATGGAGAGACATACAAAAGAACAACGTTTACAAATTATTCAGTTTTATTATCAAAATAATTGTTCCCCAATTTCAACCTTTCGCGCGCTTTTGCCATTTCATGGTCGTAATAATCGTCCAAGTGTGCTGGCTATTCGTCGAATTGTTGAAAATTGTGAGCTTACATTTTCTTTACATAAATTTTCAAGTGCCAATAAGACAAAAAACCGCTCGAGGTAATGCAAATATTGCTGCCGTTCAGGCAAGTGTTGCTGAAGACCGCAATTTGTCGATTCCAAGACGTTCGCAGTAATTGGTAGTGTGTCAAACCACAATCTGGCGGTATAGATCGATAATAACCAACTTTTTATGGCCGAAATTGGAAGAAGTTGATCTTGACAACATTTGGTTCCAACAAGACGAGAAAAGTTTGGAGATATTATTAATTTAAGAAATTGTGATATTGAATGGCCTCCAAGAAGTTGTAATTTAACACCGTTAGACTACTTCTTGTGGGGTTATTTGAATTCATTGTTCTTTCGAAAAAACCAGACTCTTTTCAAGCTTTACAAGTCAATATTGAACGTGGCATTTATTTCATACGACTGAATTTAGTGGAAAAAGTGCTCGAAAATTGGGTTCATCGAATTCGTTCCTGCAAAAGAAGTCGTAGAGGCCATTTGAATGAATTTCCTCAACAATAAGTCTGTTTTTTTTTTAAAGAAAACACATCACTCTTATTGGAAAACCTTTTATAATTATTTTTTTTATAAATTATTATACTTTCTGAGGGCAGAAATTGGAAAAAACTAGTACTTATGACATTTTTTTTTCTTATGGTACTTTTTTACTATTGGTACTTTGTCTCTTGAAAAATTCTCTTAATAGATTAAGAAAAATAGCATGTTATCTATATTTTTAAGGGGTAAAATAATTTCAATCTTGTATTGTTAGTACATTTTTTTCTTTCTGTAACTCTAGTTTCTCGCATCGATAATTTTAGTATCACTTTGTGAAGAACAGAATGATTGAGAAAAAAAAATTAATATTAAAATAAATATCAAAGTAATATTCTACGAATCGTCATACAGAAACGAGGCAAAGATTACTTTCTTGGGGATAATATGAGGAAATGCTGGTACTTTTGATGTGTTTAGCTTTAAGTACTTTCTGTTCTTTCAATAACATGTATCTTGAATGAAGTCACTTCTGATTTTTTTTAAATTTCTAAATAAACGTGATGAATTTTTTTAATTTTCTCAAATAAAAAAACAAGCAAATTTATAATACAACCATGTCAAAATGACATGCAGTTTGAAATTTGTGTTCATGAATCATGAATCTTCTAATAATTTTTTAATCAAATTTAGTTTTCTATTTTAAATAATTTTAATAAAAAAGTCATTTTTTTATATTTCAATTTTGAAATAGAAAAATAAAGTAAGAATTTGTATTTTGAATTTAATTAATTGAAAAACGTACGTATTTTCCACTACTCTGACCATCTCATATTAAGAACAAAAATTTAATTTAATTTTAATTTAAAAGTGGAATTCAAATATTAAGCGAGATCTTGGCATTTTAGGCATGATAACATTTTTTCTAACAATCATAAAATTATAATAAATAAATCTGCAACAATTTTAAAAAAGATAATATTTGTGTAAATAGTACTTTTGAGAAAAACGTGATAACAACTTGCCTCAGTGTCTGTATTAACTTAAAGATTTATTGTATTTGTCTGAAATTTTCCGTTTCTGTAGCTGTAAAATAAATAGTCAAAAAGTCTTAAGTCTTTTTTAAGCATTCGTAAATTTTAATTGTACCTAACAAATGCACAGTGTTGGTAAAAAAAATAAGAGCAGCAAATGATGTGATGTTGTTTAATTGTTTTTCCAAATTTATTTCAAAGTGTATTTAATGATTTTCAGTCAAAATTAATTCCAATCCAAGCGGATGAACATAAAAACATTGCTTTCATATGCTTTATAAAAATAAGAATTGATCTTTTTTGTGGTGTTAATTCTTTTAATGCGTCAAAGTAAAATTTTAAACTTAATACCTTCTGAAGATCCTTAGAAATTTAGCCAAATATACACAGAAAAAAATTATTATCTAGTTTTTATTTTATCTAATTGTTTATTAAGAAAATACTTATTTGTTTTCAATTAATATATTATCTGAGTCAGCAATTATTTTAATTGATCGACAATAATGTTATCAAAAGATTTGCTAATTCAACAGTTCTTTTTTATAATTATGTGAATTTATTTTTAGAAAATTAAGTGATTTTATTTTTAAATATGCCAATTGAATTTTTAATTTTAATTCTCATTTATACTTTTTTAATTAAAGTTATCGATTTTCTATCTTGTCGCTATTAAAAATGGGAAGTTATTGATTTTAGCTTAATTTTTAAAAATTTAATATTCATTAGATCTTGACGTTTTGGGGTCATGTGAAACTATTTTGACAATTTTTACGATAATGTCCGTGTGGATGTGTGGATGTGTGTATGTATGCGTGGCTTTGTATGTGTATATGTAAGTTTGTAACTCCTTATAACTTAAGACTGACTTAATCGATCGGAACTAAATTGAAAACATTCTTAAGTAACTGGTAAACCGATTAGGTTCGCTAGACTTTTAAGAATTTTCAAAAATAGTGTTTTCGTGATTAATGAATTTTTTTTAAAAAATGTTCAACTAATTGACCGCTAACATACAAAATCTAGTCTTTTACAAATAGTTTGATTAAATTCGACTTTTCGTTGTCGAAAAATTTAGAAACAGAAGCAACTTAAATTCATAACTCATCCATAAGGGTTGCGCTTCGTGGAAAGTTCCATGGATGGCCCACAGGATCAACTTTTCATAGTTTTTTTAATGGAAATATGAAAAATATTTCAGTTTATGCAAATGAGTTAATATCACGACTTTTATGATTTCTTGAGATCGAATTAATTTGTTATTTTTTTTTTGTTTTTTAAGTTTTATTTTGCAATTCGCTGAATAGCTTTTAAAAATTTTGTGCAATTGTATTCGATATCTTTTGTGACGTTTTTGATTTTTTTGTTTTATCAAAAAATTTTTGATTAAACATTTTTGGAAATGTACGTAAATAATTATCTAATCTTTTGATAAAATAATTAATTTCTTCGTCTTATCTCTTTCGTTTAATTCTCAATATTCGATATAAAAAGACAATTTTTCAACTTAATTTAACATTCAAGTTTCGATATTTCATTGAAAACGTTGTCGTCTTCTTTGCTCCTTAACTAAAAATAATTAAATTCTACGTTAAAAAAATGAAAGTAGTTCTTGCATTTTTGGCTGTGGTGTCCTGTGTAAGTACATAAATATGAATTGAAAAATAAAAATTTCCTGCATACGAAAATAATACAATTTGATATTTAATTGGTAGGTTTTGGCCCAACAACCTCTTTCTATTGACAAGGAAATGAACAAGATTTACGAGACATGCATAAGCCAATATCAAATCACTCCTGAAGATAAGCATCAAATAAATGTGGCTGAACTTCCCAGTGATGCAGTTGTTTTCAATTTATTTCAGTGTTTGATTAAAAATACCTCATTTTTTACATTCGTTCTGGAAAGGCCTAATCAAACCCAGGAGGAGTGTTGGAAAGAAGCGAACTATTTAACTGACATCTGTATGCAAAAGTATTACAACAATAAAGATACAGCCGAAGATGTCATAAGGAAAATTCAAACGTGTGTGACAAAAAAAAATATTGGCATTTAAGTTGAAAGTATCATACAACAAAAAAATTATCTGCCTGTTCGCCGATATCGAAGAAGTTCTTTCTTTCGAACAAATACATTTAAAACAAAAACAAAATTTTTGAATTTGTTTTTGTTTCAAATGTATTTGCTCGAAAGAAAGAACTTCTTCGATATCGGCGAACAGGCACTATATTTTATATTATTATTACGAATAAACGTAAAAGTAAAAATATGTAGAAAAAAAATTTATAATAAAAGCTGTTATGAATAAATAAAGAAAAGAAAAAAATGTATTCAATCTATGACTTTTTTTAGGACCTGCATTTAGGGGATGACCCCTACTTTAGCAGTGTGTTGTGACGGAACTAGAAAAATTGGTTGTGGAAATGACGATAGAAGATGTAGTGTTTATGGAAATTTGATTTCAACTTTAAAATACTAAAGGGGACTGAAAAGAAGTCTTCGGGAAATTTATTCCACATGCAATCGGTTTGGCTAAAATACGAATTTTCGCTGTAATGCGTAGTGCTATTCACTGGCATATGGACCACAAACGGATGCGATCTTAATAAAGACTGTGTTGTACGTAAAAAATTATGAGTTTAGGAAACAATTTTCCTGATTTCATTAGAACACTTTTCGTTGTAGTAACGATAGAACAAAGAAACACACCCTACAATGGAGTTGGCTACCCTACTGTCACCCATAAGCTTCTTCACCCTCTCTCGCACGCAGTCGAGTAACTTCAAAATAGATTTTGAAGCAACGGACTTTCCATGCGAGTTTTATTCCATTTTTGATCGAATTAAGGTGGTATGAATATGAAGGCAATCAGATGGAGTGAAGTGTATTTTACACCGTCTTAAAGTCTTGAAATCGTCTTGAAGGCTTCTTTTGCGACATGAAAAATGTGATCAGTCTAACGAACAATACACTGGATTTTTAAGCCAAGAACATCAAGAGCTTCTGATTTCCCAATATTTATACAATCTTTAATTACAGATGAAATAGCATGTGCGCAAGCAAAACACATTTGGGTCTTACGGGTGTTAAAATCGACCCTATTCGCTATACCCCATATGCAAATTATTAAGCAGTCGGGATTAAGCGTATCATTCATGTATTGTCTCATATTATTTATGAACCTTCGACAGATTTGGCCTGTTACTAAATCAATGGACTTTGCTGCTACCATCTGCAAAAGGGGTTTAGAACCTGAACTTAGAATGTCATTATGAATAATAAAAAATAGGGTAGGAGAATGGTCGAAGCCTTGCTTTACGCCTGAATTAACCTTGAACGGGTTTGATGAGATCGCATCTATAACAACTCGATTAAATGTGTTACTGATTAATGTGTTAACCTGCATTTCGACTTAAGCCCATAGTGCTCTTAACACCGTATGAATGTGACAATCCTAAATAAAAACGTATGTTTTTATACTTCAAGCAATGAAATGACAAATACTTTCCCAGCTGGCATTTGTATGATTGTTTGACGATCGCGATCATTTTGCAACTCGTTTTATAAACGTCCACACAATTGTTGGAGGGGATATACATATATTTTTCTCTCTAGAAATATGGTTTTGCGAGCCATTTTTACGATTGTTGGATAAGTAAATCGTCGTTTACGCATTTTGGCGGGCATTGGAGGGCGGGCTGTTAATAGTTAACAATCGTGTTTCACTCTTCGAAGAGATACACTTGCAAGTAACTTAAAGACTGTTGGACGGGTGTTTTGTTAAGGGTCTTAAACGATCCGTAGGCGACTAATTATGGTGCACCGTAGTCGCCATCAGGACACAGTTTCTCCCGTTGTCTTTAACTTCAGCGATCGGAATGTGTCATCATGGACGATCGGTTTAATCGCTTTCTCCGATCGCGGAAGAGTGTTTTGCGATTAAAAACACTAGCTGGGTTATTTGACTAAAATATTAATATCATGTGTCTGTGTAAGTTTCAAAGGTAAAAGAACTACGCATTTCTAGTTTTCAAATGGAAGAAAATGATCTCTTAGTTTTTGTGTTTGAAAAGTTATCATTTCTTAGGCTGCAAACTTATAGTAAAAACAAATGAAACCAACTTTAAATTAGAACAGGACAAGCAAGTAGGACAAGCCGGCATATTTTTTTTTTTTTTTCAATTTTATTACTTATTGAATCTTCAATTATAAATTGAAACATCAATAAGTTGTTCAAATCTTAAATCTAAATAATAAAAAATGATAAATATGTGTTTAGCCAATACTAAACGAAATTTTTAATTTCAACGGTCGATTTTTGTTGATTTACATCTTTCGTGTTCGTCTGAGAGAAAGAGTATCCCTCCTCCTCAGCCGGGTGTGACCACTATACTGTAGAATATTGCGCGCAAGTGGATTTGGGTGCAACTCAAGTTTTTTTACATATTTTTTCGAGTGTTTTGAAAATACTGTCTTCACGAACGGATCTTTGTGAATTCGCTAATTTCGGATATACCAGGGGGCTGCAGTAATTGTACGTAGAATTTTTTTTTTTCGCCTTTGAATTTTTTCTACACTTGATGCTGAGGCAGTGCCCCATAACTGGATTCCATAGGACCATATTGGTTTCAGGATCGCGTTGTATAACAAAAGTTTACAGTCAAGACTTAATATAGAATTTCTTCCAATAAGCCAATTTATTTGGGCTGCTTTTAATTTCATTTGTGTCAACTTTGCGTCTATGTGCGATTTCCATGTTAAACGGTGATCAAGGTGAACGCCTAGATATTTTACTACAGTGTGTTGCGGTATAGTCTCGGTGTTGATTTGTATAGGCGGGCATGTTTCCCTGCGCAATTTAAAAGTGACGTGTACACATTTCTGCTCATTAACTTTTATCCGCCATTGTTTTAGCCATGTTTCCAGTTTTGATATGTACCCTTGCAAATTCCGGGAAACTTCTACAGGATTTTTATGAACGCTTAGAAAAGCTGTATCATCAGCAAATGTTGACGTATGAATGTTACTGTTCAACGGTAAGTCAGAGGCATATATTAGAAAAAGTAAAGGACCGGGGATGCTGCCTTGAGGGACTCCGGCTTCGATCGACTGCGGAGGGCTTAAAAAGTTACCTTCTCGAACTATAAATTTTCGTTCCATTAGATAGCTTTTTTAAAGCTTGACGATGTTTGTGGGTATATTTTGTGTTAATTTGTGTTATCAGACCTTCGTGCCATACTTTGTCGAAGGCTTGTGCAACATCAATGAAGAGTGCGGAACAATATTTCTTTTTTTCAAATGTGTATCTAACAACATTCACAATTCTGTGTGTTTGTTCAATAGTGCCATGTTGTCTTCGAAAACCGAATTAATGATCTGGAATGCATCCATTACTAGTCACTATAGGCATCAGCTTGCTCATATACAGCTTTTCAAATAGTTTTGCCGGCATATGCCTTCGAAAACTTTGCAAATATAAGGACATGACCGGAAATGCCGTCGTTCATTGTTTCAGGTATATAGACAAAACTGCGTATGCTGACGCGAAATGCCTTATAAAGTATTGAAATATAATTTAAACGACCCTTTAAAAATCATTTTAATTTCACATATGGGCAATTAGTAAGATTTAAATTGAAATACAAACCGTTATCACACATAGTTTCAAAAAAGTTTCCTAGAAATGCATGACGGCATATGTGGCAATTGTCCCTTCACTTGCCAACAACTAATTTCTACTGTCCGCCAACGTGTTAAAGAAATCATATCACTCTTATTGGAAAACCTTTTTTGTACTATTAGATTTGATTCATCATGTACCACCCTAATAGTATCCTTTATAGACCAAAATATTCACTAAATAGAGTAGAGTAAATTCAACTTTAACAACAGGAACTAGATTTTTAACAATCAAGCACGTATATCAAATATTCTTTCAATTTACCACCTCCTTCAGCACCCTCACTATCAATGCACAGTCGGCTCCTTAAAGAAGGATATAATCCTATTAGAAAAACAAGTGGACACTAAAAGTCAAATACACTACTATGAAAACTACATGCAACACTCACTCACTCATTCATGCATTCATTCATTCAATCATTTAAAATATCACACAACATTCAGTAGACAGCAGAGAACTCCTTCCACTCGTTCTCGTAATGAAACAGTAGTAGAATGAAAATAGTTAGTAACAATGTCATCATCATCATCATCATCATCATCATCATCATCATCATCGTCATCATCCTTTTGCACGTAATACCTCAAACCCTAATGGGGAAACAATGTGTTCATTAAAAAAAGAATTGCAGAGTATCTAAAATCCTCAAACCATTAAGGATCTTCTAAATTTTGCAATTTGTTTTTTCTCTTTCCTTCATGAACACAGACTCGATGACAAATACATTTGGATGTGATGGTATTCGTATAAATTTTACTACCAGCAAGCATTTTTATTTTCTCACACACTGTCATACTGTCTGACTGCTACTTCCCGATAGATATATAAAAATATATAAATGCATATGCATGCAAACATGGAAATACTTACTTTGTACTGTGCGCCTCATTGTAGTTCATTAACAGATGCAATATTGTCTCTCGATATTCCATAACATAACAGACATTGTTCAATAACATATCGAACACTGCTCGAGCATTGTCATCTTGAAGTTTTTGTAATGCCAACAGACTATGAAGCAATTCACGGAATGTCTTTAATTAAAAAAAGGAATAGAAAATAGAAACGAACGAGTTTAGAGAATAGAATAAAATTGTATGTAATGAAAAAATAATCAAATAATATGGGAGAAAGTAAGAAAAAAAAAGAATTATTAGAAAAAATTGTACAAACAAATACACACAGAAAGAAGTAAATTTGGGAGTATGTGTTTTAACTTAACGCTGGCACTATTTAATAATTTGTTAAGAAGCCAAATAGTTTTAATTTGCTTTGAATTTCAGTCTTCAGTATTCAGGGAAAATTTCCATAAATTGATTATTTATGCCATTCTGAAGTTGTCCATCATCATTTGCAAGATTCTAGCTTTCACAAGTTTTGTTTAAAAATCAGAGATCACGTAGTTGCAAGGATGAAAATGGAAAACAGTCGTTAGCAAGTCAGAGTACCACTTTTAATTTCGCATGAAATGGACTTTCTTTCATACACTGACCACCACTGTCTAAACAAATCAAAATTATGCTGTTCGAATTGAAATTTTCACCTTTGTTGTCATTGATGACTTTTGTATAAAGGGTTCTTCAATAAGTGATTCGTATCTTTAAATTTAAATAAAAAAGGATGTTTAAGATATCATTGTAATTTTTTTTATTCGTTTGAAAGGTGATGTCATTAAGTGGGAAACATATCAACGAGCAAATGTTCGCTACGGTTTCTATGGGTAGAGCATACGCGAAATGTCCCTTTTTCCATGACTCTGGCGCATAAATCAGGCTGAATTTGAGCACCACTGGTGTTTGTGGCTTATTTGTGACCTGTGACCTAAGAAAACCCCAGAAGAAAAAAAGTCTAACGGTGTGAAATCTAACGATTTCGGTGAGCAGTTCATATTGCATCCACATTAGAAGACAATTCTTTCAAATCGCTTGTGCTGAATTTGCGATGTAGCATGAGGTGTGGGGCATGTAGCGGCGTCCTGTTGGAACCACATGTCGTTGGTTACCACATCATCTAATTCAGGCCAAAAGAAGTTGATAAGCCACACTATCTCAAGCTCGTTGGTCAACGTCATTCACAAAGAAATATGGACCGATCACGCCGCCAGTTCATAATCTACACCCAAGGGTGACTTTTTCTTAAAGCTCGTGTGGATTGCTATCGTCCCGAATTCGACAATTTTGTTTATTCACGTATCCATTTATCCAGAAATGGGCCTCATCGATGAAAATAATTTTTCAATAAAGCGCTCGCTACATTGGCCGAACATAACACCCATTTTAATAAAATAATTTTATTATTTGTACATGTTGTTGAATGCAACATCTGTGCATGGTGATTTGGCAAAACAGACTGAATAAAAATTACAACTAATTTTCAAGATTAAGCTTCAACAAGATGGCCGTTATCAACTAAATGTCAAAGTTATAAAGTCCTTGGTGGAAGACCCTTTAGAAATTTTATGAAAATTTTTAAGAAAAAGATAAAAAGACTTATTACCAACATTTTTAAGCGATTGTTGCACAAATCATGCATTTCATCTCTATTTTTGTTAATATTTATGTGGGGCGACTATATGGTCCATGATTATACGTCCGAGTTTATTACGAAAAAAAATTTCGCGAAAAAAACCTCTTAACGACTAAATTAGAAAATTTAATTTATGTACTCATTGACGACATTCCCGGTAACATTGTCGACCATATCATCGTCACCGGCATTATACATTCCAATGTTACCAAAGTTGTCATCAACGATTTTAGCGCCTTTTCCTGCAATTTTCGTCAATTAATTGTTGTTAATAAAATTTATTTTGTTTCGCTCTATCATCGGCGATGTCTCGAAGACTTACACTGGCCTACTGTGATATGTTATAGCATATAACATAGGTGCCTACCTAGGTGGCCAGGATGCACGACATTGTCGTCGACGATTCCTAAACGACTTGTCCTCCCTCGATTATGTTTTGTAATTGACAATTCGAAGCAAACAATTTCCTTTTTAAGCACAACTTACAAAGCGATTAGCTTGTGCGTAAAAAACACCCAGGATCTTTAGCAGGAATTGAACCGTCAACCTGCTGACTAATAGGCTGGCAATGCAAAAAACAGCAACGACGGCACTTGAGAGTTCAACTTTAAAGACAATTTCTGGGATGTTTTGACGACAAAGTAAGCGACACAGTCTTAAGTTTTATGTTCACTAGCTTTAGTGTCTGCAATTTTTATTTCAGTATAATTGTAGAAGACAAGATAAGCGACAATTTCTTCCATTTTTGCCTTCAATCTAACTTTGTTGAGGACAATATAAGTGACAGTGTCTTACGTTCCATCTTAAGTAGAACTCTTCAGAACAAGATAAGCAGTATTTTCCCTTCAATCTTAATTCTTTTAAAAGATTAACATACTTCATGAAAATGTGTAGTACAATTTTGTAAAGTCGCTAACACCGGTCAATTAAGAGACGTGTATTACTTCAATAAGTATCGTGCATTTTCCTGTGAATTTATTATTCTCTTTGTAATTTTCTTTCTTTCATATTTAATGCACTTCATTTTAATAAAAACCATTTAATAACCTTAACCACTGTCTTGTCATATTCATTAATCATTCTCAAATGAAACATAATTTGTCAATTCATCGGATAAGCTGGAACATTTTCTTAAGACACTCTTTTTTTCACATTAAACGAATTAAGTCAAATTTGTAATTCGCCATGATTTCTCCTTTTCTTTCTTTTTATTGGATGCATGTTTTAACATGATTAATTTTTTACACAATATTTCTTTTTATGCTTCTTCTGCAGCTACTGCTGCTGCTGCTGAAAATATGTTCTTGCTGTCGTTGCATAGTTGCATGTACATGCATACTCTTTTTTTTTTTTTGCTTTTTGACCGTTTCTTACTGCACTGCACGTAAGTAAGTGTGCAATGAAGTGTAAAAACAGCATTTTTCGATTGTTCAAATTTTGTTGAAGCTCAATATCTGCTCTGGCTCCATAAATTTGTATTCGCCCTTCCACCTATTTTGCGAGACCAGCTTCATGCAACACGTGACTTTGCCTTTTGTTGAATGTATTGTAAGGTTCTTTTTTTTTGGTTCGTTTAAAATTTTGTACATCAAAGCATTTCAACGCACTCTCGATGATGATAAAAATGAGCAAAAAGAATTTCAAATTTATAACATACGTTTTTTTCAAGAAAATGAAAATAAGCAAAATTTGCTTTTTATGTGCTGGGATATATATTAAGAGTAATAAATACAGTCGATTGGAACTATTAAAGAATGGTAGGGAGAGCATAAAAGATTTATCAATGAATTTTTCTGATTTTTTAAAGAATTTTTAGATTTCAGTGTGGTTTATTTCGCATATCGCAATATCACCAATCATGTATGTAACAAAATTAATTATATACGAGTATATTATTTTAGGGCTCCGAGAAAACTATTTCAATAGAAAAAGGTTCCTAAACAGGCCCACTTTGTTTACAGAGACAAAAATGAATAGTCCGATATCCCAGCAATCACAAAATAAAACTTTTAAAATAAAATGTGTATTATTTCATATCAAGCAGAATACTCAAACCATTTTAGAAGTATTACAGAGTTTTGAGTTACACATTTTAATTCCAGTTTAACCAATTTGATATTTTTAAAATAAAAATAAACGTGCAAAATATTTGAAGCGAAAAAGCACTGTTTTTTGAGTGGTTTCCATACAAAATTTACACTCAAATCACTCTTTCGTCTTGTAGAAACAGCCCTTTTAGATCCTGTCAAGTTGAGCTGTTGAGTTTCAAAATGACTTTTTGATGTGTTGGAATGCGACAAAGTCGTCTCTATCAAAATTCTTCAAACGGGAAACTGGTTTTAATGCTTGACCATAAGAATTTATGAAATCAAGAATTTTTACATGTACCTCATCTTCAGAATCTTCAGACTGACTTATTTCCACAACATCGCTTGAATTAAATATTTCAATACAGTAATTTTCATCTACTTTTGAAAATTCCTCAATGACCGAACTGTTTTACTAAATTTGCATACGATGCAAGTAGGATATTCTCTTCGGCATCAAAATGCTGAATATTAAGGTTAGGTGCTACGAATCCAGGTTCAAACTGCTTCAAATAAACAGAAATTGTTTTGAATTGTTTGTTTTGTTTCTCAACACACGTTAACACATTAACACATTTGTGTTAATAGGAGAATCACAAATTTCAATGGCATTAACACAAACATGAATCGGAGTTGAAAAAAAATAAATACTTGAGGGCGTGCATCATTATCCTACACAATCGTACGATTTATTCACAGGAAAATCTTAAGAAAATCTGACCGACTTTAAAAAATCGTTTCAAAATGGTTTTGTAGGTGCCACACTATCATACAAAAACATCTGTTTGATTTATTTATATTAGAAAGAAAATTGCATCCCTTTCGTTGTATAAAACAAAAAGGAATAAAGTGTTACGAATAAAGACAAAGTTAATATTCTCAGCTCATTGACAATAAATACTCCTCTGATCGCATTAAGACTATGATTTTATGAAAATTGTGTTTAATTTTCATTCATTCATTCATTGGTGATTTTCAACCAAGCTGAGTTAAGTTTTAAAATTAATTCGCTATTTAGAGCTGTCCGGTTATGGAAAAATTAAATTGAGTTGGGGCCTTTCTATATTAAGGCTGCGAATATATGTATATATTGATTGTCACTAAAAATTAATTACATTATTACTAAGAAGGAAATAGAATTTTCAAACCAAAAAAGGTATTTAATTCGTTATCAACATTAAATTACAATCCGCAACCTAAGAAAGCTCTTTGAGAAAAACATTTGAGAATAACTGGACTTTCTCAACTTAAGAATAATTTCAGATTTTTGCTTAGAATCTTAATTTTTTTTTTAAATTATTTAAAAAAAATAATTAAATATTTAACGTTTGAGAAACTGTGTGATTTCAAATCAGTTCGAATTTTAACTCAAACGTAAACGTTTGCTGGACTACACCCACTAGTACTAAAAAATTAAAAAAAAACATATTCTCATACTACAATACAAGCGAAAGAAAAGAGATTTTATTAAAATTAAGTTTATAACGGAGACAACAATTTTTTTTTTTTTTAATTTCTTTAACAAAGTTTTTGAAAATTGCCAGACATTGAAATAACTTTAAATACTCACAAAAACTAAAAATAATTAAAACACACAAACTCCGTAGTTGTTACAACTTTACGTACATACTTTGATAAAATATGTTGTATACATACGTGCTGGTATACAACTCACTCGAAAAGCTAATAAAAACTATTTCTGTATTTCTTTTAATGCACAATTTTCAAGTGCAGCACTTACCTGTAAAGCAACATGCAGACGTTTGGCCCAAAGACGCGCTTGTTTTTTGTCGCTAACAATCATGTCCATATCATGTTGCATACGTGTTAAAACCCAATGAAAGCACTGAACGCTCAATGATTCGCTATGCGGAAATAAGAATGAAAGGAAAAATATAACAAGAGATTAAAATGAAAAATTTTAAAGAAAATTGATACAAAATACAAAAAAGAATTAAAGAAAATTTTGCTGATATTTATATAAAAGATTATTGTTTAGTAAAATGATTAAAACGAAAATGAGTTTTTAAGTAAAGTTTGGCAAACGGAAAAAAAGAATAGTTGAAAATAGAATGAGGGAAATTAAATGAATACAGTGACACTATTAACATAAAATATTATTAAATATGAAATTGGAATCAAGATATTAAAATTTTAAAAAATTCTACTGCCTCACTGGCAAAATTGTACCAAATGACAAACAATTGAAAAAAAAAATTGTTCAATTCATACAGCAAAAATAAATCAATAAGAATGGCCAACAGAAATAAAATTTTAAGCTTTAAGCACAGCCATCAGTTGTAACTGACCTCTGTTAAGACTTTTACATAGCTATGTTAGACATTTAAAATATATGTAAAGGGTGTTTTTTATGGACTGACGCAAGTTTAAGTCATAATAAAACAAGGAAATATATTTTTAATATCAATTAAAAGGGCTTTATTGGAAAGAAAATTTTATTAAATTAATATTTAAATTATGATTTCTGCCATGTGGCCGCCACGGCTGGCGAGTACAAGGCGCAATCTGAAACACCAATTTTCAACAACTTTTTGGAGCATTTGCGGCCATATTTCGCCGATAACTCTTCGAATGTTGGTTTCAAGTTGTTCAATTGTTTGTGGTTTATCGACGTAGACAAGTGACTTAAAATAACCTCAAAGAAAATAATCTAATGGGGTTAAATCGCACGGTCTTGGTGGCCAATTAATTGTGCCATAACATGAAATTATTTTTTATCAAAAGTTTTTTTGAGGAAAGCGCCTGCTGCACGATGAATTTGACGAATAGAACAATTATTTTGATTAAAAATTTCAACAATTTGCACGCGTCGCTCTGATGTAAGTCGATTCATAATGAAATTGCAAAGCAAACTAAACAAAAAGCAACTATCAGTTGTTAAATGGGTGCTCAAATAAAGCAGTGATGCCAACTCAAAGTTGTGACACTCTATAAAAAAAATACCCTCTATTAATAAAAATTATCAAAATGTTAAATGTCTAACAGAATCATGTAAAAGTGTTAACAGAGCTCAGTTACAACTGATGGCTTGTGCCTAAAATTTTTAACATTTCTTTTTACAAACCTACAGAAATAGATTGCACTACTCGGAATGTATAAAAAAGGTGGCTTTAATTCAATTATTTGTTTTAATTCGATTGTCAAATAAAAGGTTTTTTTTTATATAGAGGCTTAAAACTTCAAGTTGGCAACACTTTCTTAACTGGCGGCCAGTTTGTCAGCTGTTAAGTGATTTATGTTTACTTTATTTTGGCATTTAAACATGACTAGACTGATGCCTAAACAAACTGTAAAGATTATTTTTCGAAAGTAAATTTCATGACAATTTATAAAATTCATCTGTGTTTTATTCCATTTCAAAGTTGTTTACCTCTATAAAAAACACCCTTTATTAACAGCGTAAAATTATAATCGCGATTAATCGCGTTATCTCAATCAAAATCATTAATCGTTCCAGCATTTGTTTATTCTTGACACTTTTGATCCACAGTGATCAAAACTTTCCAATAAAAATGTTGAATGCTCCAGAAACTTATCTCACAAATGCTCTTTTATTTTAACCACTGTTCATCATAAAAGAAATCAAATCAAAAGAATTACAAAGTTTAATTCTCTAAATACCCCTGACTCAAACCTTCACCATCATCATGGAAATTAAATGAATGACTGGTTGACTAACTGACTGACTGACTGCCGGCTTTAGTAGAGAATAGCAGAGGAGCAACAAAAACAAAAAAAAATGCTAAAATAAAAATGTAGATAAAAACAAAAACAAGAACATTAAATGCCTTAAAGGGAAAACTAAAACACCTTAGATTTTTCCTTTTCTTTAAGCCCAGAGTAGAAGAATTTTTCCCTACCAATCATACTCATAGACTTTGAAAAAAATTATACAAACTAATATTCGCAACAGAAAAAAAAGAAAAAGAAAAGGGAATCAAAAGAAGTCAGGATATAAGGAAGCAAAACTCATTAACGAAATTAAATTTCTTCAACTGGAAATAAACACCAGCAGCAGCAGCAGGAGTACTTCACTCATCTTTTAGGTGCTTCACAACTACTCCTGCCAATACCTGCACACCTTAACTTCCTATTACCACTACTCTGACAATTTTTTGTTTTTGTTTTTTGTTGGCCATCATAAAAGTGTCTTAAACGGTTAAATGTGTCTGAAGATTCCTTTGATTCGTCGTTCATATGTACTCGTCTGTAGAAAAACCAAAGCCAGAAATAGAGAGTTTGAAAAGGAAGGAAATTCTAAAAACACTTCAATCCAATACAAGTGCACGTATGTGTCTGTCTTGTTATGTTTGGTATTTGTCTGTGGAATTAACCAAATAAAAAAAGGATATATTTGTAAAGGAAATACAATTTATATGTTAAAAGAATTGTATAGAAATTGAAAAGGAATTTTTAATTGGATTTAATTTTCCTTTGAATTAATACACTTAAAAGATAAAAACAAACAAAAAGCTGCTTTAGGTAAATGACCGTATCAGTAATATAACGAAGAACATACTTTCAAATTTTCTTCTTCTTTTTCTATTTTCCATTTGAGACAACGACAACAAAGAAAAAATTATTCAAAAGGAACTCTAAAGAAGAAGTTATTCGTAGAGGGAAACAACATGTCTTTGATAATTAGAATTGAATTAGTTCAAATGAACTTAGGAAATTAAATAATCTTTCAGTGGTGGAAGTCTAATTAAAAAATTTACTTACCGGCAATTAACATTTTATTGCAACCCATTAGCAAAAGTTAAGATGTTGCTGAGCGCAAAATTAATTTCACCAAAAACTTGGTCACGTGTTGCAATTAGCCAACATCATAACCGAATTACTTTGCAGTAGTTACATTAACTACTACTTATTAGTAAACAAAGAAGCCGTTTATTCTCTCATTACATCACATCACAGTAGTAGCAACCATGCTTATCATGCTGATGTTCTGAATTTTAACCCCAAACGAAGAAAATTGGACTTTTTTATTTGTGAGCGATAGTGAAAAACAGTAACAGTAACAACATAATTGGTGTGTAGACGAGTAACTAAAATACTTGACATAAAATACTCTTGGCGCGTGTTCAATGCACAGCATAGACCTTTAATTTTTATAATGATTTAAATTTTTAATATCTTCTAAATATTGAAATTGTCAAGTTATTATGTATTTAAATCTCCATGTGGTTAGTACTTGCTTCCAATGACATGGCCATGTTAACGTAATTTCTTAAAATATCAAATTAGAAGTAGTGAAGAAAATATTTATTATTACTTTCACATTAAAATGCTTGCTGGGCTTTTGTACTTAAAGACAAAACTGTCCGATATGCTACAAGAAACTTTGGCTTACTTTTAGTTCTAAAATAAGGTTTGAATTTTTATGGTACATAATTAAAACGGGAGTGCCACAAAATCCTCAAAAAACAAAATCCCCAAGCACAAAATCCCTAAAAACAAAATCTCCAAATTCAAAATCCAACTTTAGCGAAAGTGCCAAAAAATCCCCAAACAGAAAATCCCAAAACTGAAATTAAAACTAAAAAAAAAAATTGATATGATAAATTAACAAATATTTATTAGGTACGAGTAAATGGAACAAAAAGTTAATTCATGAAAATATTATTGAAAACTAAACATATTATATTTAAAGTATATTTTTGGTATTTAGCCATTTAATAAAAGTTCTAATTCTATTTTGACATTTTGTTAAAATTCTTTTTGAATATATTTTAAATATGTATCTTATATTTTAAATATGTATCTTGAAATTTTGTAAACATTCTAATTGCATAGTGATAAACTATGTGAAACTGATTTTAAATATGTTATTTTTTCTAATTCACCTCGAGATTTTACAACTTTTTTAATATGTTTACGGCGGTAGATGTTTTTTTTTTATTTTTTCGCATGGATATGCCTGAATGTATCTTATCTTTATTGGCTTGGATTTCTATATATTATTTCTTTAATTCTTTTATCAGAAAGAATTACAAACACAAAATCCCCATTTTCTGTGTGTAATACATTTAAATTAGGTTTAAAATCGCCGGGATTTTGTGCTTGGGGATTTTGTACATGGGGATTTCGAATTTGGGGATTTTGAATTTGGGGATTTTGAATTTGGGGATTTTCATTTGGGGATTATGTGGCACACCCACATAATTAAAACAATGTTCGATTATAGTTTTAGGAGTAGAAATAAGGCTGACTTCCAAAACGTTCGTATACAAAGTTTGTATACAGTATTGCTACTGTATTTATATCACATACATATGCAAAGTTCCGAAACAATACAACAACTATAAAACCGATGCCTTGTTTGCCTTCCTACTGCGTTAAAAATACTTGGCGGCTTTATGAAATGTGATGCTTTGTTCAAAAACAAAGCAATTGACGTTTTGGAATTCAGCCTAACTATTTTTTCCCCTTGTTGCGGGTGTGTCTTAAAAAAGTATTCTATAGTAATGCATTTTTGTAATACAGAACTTAGCTAAAACTTACTTTATCCCTTGAGTTAACTTATTTCTATCAGGAATTTAGTAAATTATTTTATTTCCAAACACAAATTTTAATTAAACACGACATTGCGAAAAATACCCTAAATAAGCACTTTAAAGTGAAATATCCTGTAAATTGTAAAATATGGCAAAATATTCACTAAAATATTGATGAAAAGAATATTTATTTCATACATATTTTCTGTTTCCCTGCTAATTACTTTTGAAGGGTCACTGAAAATCTTACCACGACTAATGGTACGGTCAGACTTGGCAAACATTTGCTCAAAATAGCGTAACCATTAAATACTAAGGAAAATCCTTTTGATTCAGTCACGTGATGTTTAAACATTTTCATACATAATTTAGAGAAAATGTCATAGAATCCAATATTATTGGAAACTGCTTAAGTTAATAAAGGCGTGCATAAAAATCAAGAAGTTTTTCATTGGTATTTAGTCGGACGCTTTTTTTCGCTAATGTTTACTACTGGTGTTTTCTTTTCTACACACAAAATGCCACCTTATTGAAAGGAACATATATAAAATGTCTTGCAAACCCTGTGATAATGCAGCTTGTTATTTCACTAGAAAGAACCAATATGGTCCTATGGAATCCAGTTATGGGGCAGTGCCTCAGCATCGAACGTAGAAAAAATTCAAAGGCGACAAAACAAAATTCTACGTACAATAACATCAGCCCCCTGGTATATCCGAAATCAGCGAATTCACAAAGACCTTGATGTTCCGTTGGTGGAGACAGTATTTTCAAAACACGCGAAAACAAAAAATACATAGAAAAACTTGAGTTGCACCCAAATCCACTTGCGCGCAATATTCTAAATTATAGAGGCCACACCAGGTTAAGAAGGAGGGATACTCTTACTCTCAGCCGTACCCGAGAGATGTAAATCAACAAAAATCAACGTCGAAATTATAAATGTTGTTTAGCATTGGCTAAACTTATATTTAACATTTTTAGATTAAGATTTGAATAACTTATTGATGTTTCAATTTATTATTGCAGATTCAATAAATAATAAAATTATAAAAAAAAAAAAAATTCACTAGAACTGAAAACAACTTAAAGTGGAACGCCCTGTTTTTAACAGCTGACAGCTAAGTTTTACAGGAGCACTATCATCGCTCTCGATTTTTACGGGGCAAAAAGTGCAATGCCACCCACCATTAGTGAGGGCGATTTTTTTAGAATAAAACACACTGCCCTTTCAGAGAGCAAAACATTTTTAAGAAACGAACACCAAAGTACATTTTCGGCATGGAGATGTACCATTTTTTTTGTAGAAAAGAAAACACCATAAGTGTCAATTGTAATGAATTGACAATCAATAAACTAATTTAAATGAAAGTAAATTATTTTACAAAGTTATTAATTCTCAAAAAAAAAGTTTCACTACGGCGATCTACAAATTGTCTGTTGAAAAAAATAACCATTTTCTTGAAGTTAAATGTTTCGGTAACTAAAAAGAAAAAGTTTTTTTTAGAAATAATTTGTTAAATCGGTTTTCTTAATTCTGTGACTTTTTAGGAGCTAGAAAACTGCGACGAATTAATTACATCAAAAGATATTCAACCTTGCTACGATGGTCGTATTCACTTCGACTATTCTAACAGATTAACAGTGTAATTCATACACGATTCATAAGGGTAAAGTGCACATAAAAACCTATTTTCCCATACAAAATACGTACAATAACGTCACAAAAACTTTACGAGTCGTTCATGAATTACACTTTAAATAAATACATATTACGTACAGTGAACTCGCAGTAATGTGAACTTATAAAAACTAAAGTTGTTCACTTTATTAATTTTTTCGATTGCCATAATTTTTAACACTTTACTAGCATTATATTTAGTATAAGAGGTCCAAAAAGAAAAGAAAGATCAGCCTGGTAAAATAACATAAAATTAATTTTAGGGCCATTATTACAACGTGTCTTTAATGCAGCTGATAGTAAAAGGTAACTCTAGTTAAAGTAAGGAATAAAGTGAACTTTAAAATTTTTCGTTATCACAACTTCCTTTTAAAATAAAATTAATATTTTCGAAACTATGGCAATACCACAGAAAAAACCGACTACTTTTGACAAGTTGACATTACATAGTGGCAACAGTATATACATAGTGGCAACGACATAGTCTTGCTTTGTGATGAACATGGTGGAATAATAAGGTGCGCGTAAGAATACAACAATAAAAAACGACATGCATTTTGTTTGTGTAAAATTAATTCAAAATTGTCTAAAAAAAGCTGTATGTGTATGTGTATGTTTTTATTGGTTATGCAAAAACAAAAAGCATAACGTAAACAAAAATATTCATGATGGCTACCAAAAATGTAAACAACTTTTGACAAGAAAAGCATACTTTTCCATTTTTTTAACGGTCAAAACACAACCCTACAAAAAACCATATTCCTTCTTGCGCACACCTGATTATTCCACCATTTTCTAATTCGTTAATATAAAACAAACGTGATTTGCTTTCCATTTTTATTTTTTAATTGGGAAATCTAAATTAAAATTATTTTTTTTTTCCTTCACAGGCCAGAAAATATGGCAACTTCAAATGCATAAACCTTACGTTAAAAATTAAAGTTGAAACGGGGTTCACTTTAGCTTATTGGACACTTTTAGCTTAAAGTGTACTCATGATAATGAAAAAAGAATTATCTGTCCGATAACACCTTAACTTTAGCAATTGGCAAGTTGTAATAATGGCCCTTAAACTTATAAATTTTCTAATACTAAAAAAAAAAAAAAAAACGGGAGATCATAAAAAAGTGACGTGAAGACTTTATGAAACATTTAAGAGAAACACATTGCAACTAAAATGTGTACTTAACTTTTGCGAGTTGGTTTTCTGCAAAAAACTGTTGTTCACTATTTAGTGCCATCAAACTTTGACCACAATTTAGAGAGTTTATATAAAAGAAAATGACTGTTCACATTAGTGAATAGTTCATCGTTTAACATTTTTATCGTAAATAATTCTTCACAACAATACAACCGTCTCCTCTCACAATATTAAATCTTACTTGCAGTGATAAAAACTTTTAAACAAATTTAAACTCTTGTCGGTCGTTTGGGATTAAATTCAATGAAATCCCAACAATAACAACGAAAAATTATGATGTTGGCAACATCTGCAAATGTTAAATGTTGCCGCTGATGCAGTTGTGTCATTCTTTTCATTTTTTTTTTTTTTTGGCATTTTAAAGTAATTTATACAATAAATTGTTGTGTTAGTTTATTACGCGCTTTTAACAACAATAACTTGAGGAGTTTTATTTTTCTTCCAACTGCCAACAATAACAAAGCGCATTTCTGTTTTCTTTCTTAAGTTGAGAAAAAAATTGTAAAAAATCCAGTTGTGGGAAAAGAAAAATTTGCAACTCACAAAAACAACTACAGAAAAAGAAGTAGAAAACAAAACAACAAAGCACATAGACAAATTGCTGCAACATGGAGTTGACTTAAAAGTCTCCATTGGATACTTTCCATAACAAGAGGACCAGCAAACAAAACTACGCAACCCACGACAACATCAGCAGATGATGACAAGAACGGAAAATGAATAAATTGATGAAGGTTTTGAATAATAAAATTTAAACTCTTTTCTACACTATTTTATAGTCAAAAAAAAAAAAAACGAAAAGTTTTTGTGGAAAAGAAACAAGAAAAAGCAGAGTTGAAATATTTTTCAGAAACACAACATATTTTTGGTTTATTTTGTTGTGTTGCATTGTTTTGTTGAATCATGGAAAACTCTAAAATAACCAAAAAATTGCTAAGACTTTTGTTGCAATATTTGGGACACTTTTTTGTTAAAGTCAATGTTGTTGTTTCATCACTCCAGAGGACAGGGCGATGGTTGGACAGAAAATGTACAGAAATAATGTTCATAAACACAATGAACCAGATTCAAAATAGAAATAAAAAAAAAAATGCAAAGTGATGGAGAGGGATACAAATCATGGAAACGAATAAACCAAAACATTACTTTTGTACATGATTTTGGAATGACAAAAAATAGAATTGGATAATTTGTGCACAGTGATGCTGCCAAAACAATGAAGATCTATTAAATTATTTCAAATCTATTTTTAGCGTTTCTTTTTTTGTAATTGTATTCGTGTAAGTAATGTTGCTTTTACGTCATCGCGAAATCAAATAGGTTTTAATTGAAATCCAAGTAGCTAAGACACACACCAAATAGTTTGTGCATACACACATACAAAATAATACACACCACTTTTTAGTACAACATAATCAAATCGGAATTGTATTACTTGGTTGAGCACATTTATAACAAGATTTTGTTCCAAACGCAAATGAAAAATGCGAAGCAAGATCAGGAACCACATAGCAGGGAAATCAACCACTAAACAATTATGTACATGAAAATATTGTTTATAGCGAATCTCAAATGAATTATAGGTGTTTATCACCTTAAAACGAGAAATGTTTGCTCCAGTGATGAACTTTGGAGTTAAGAATTGTAAAAATCTACCATGAAACTCTGACGAAGCTGGTAAAGAATATATTCAAGAGTATAAAGTAAGGACCAAGAAAAAGAACTACAATCGCGGTCATAACTGTTTATATAGGGGATAGAATCAATATTAATATCACTTGAATCTTTACGGAAACAGATTCATTTTATTTTTCAATTGCAGTTTATTTAATAAAGTTGAAGAAAATTAAATAAATACGAGTAGGCATGATTATTTTTTGTGATAAACTTTATAAACCTATTATACAACCAAACTGAACAAAACTTAGACGAACTTAAAAATATTTATTCACAGAAGTGATCGAACTGATATTGTAGATTCAGTATTTTGGGAGCCATAAGCATTTAAGGTTGCTACTAATACATGTAGAAACACTGCAGGTATTTACATAGTATTTTACTAGTAAAATAATCTCCATTACTACTTGTCAACTGCAAACTTTCCTATACAATCTTAATGCTCACATTACCACTGTATAAAGGGTGTTTTTGTAGAGTTATAAAACTTTAAGTTTGCAACACTTTTTAACTAGCGGCCACTTTGTCAGCTATGAAGTGATTTATGTTATGTTTGGTTTGGCATTTCCACATGAATAGACGGACGCCTGAACAACGCTTCCAAATTGTGCAAATTTATTCAGAAAATCCTGCTTCTGTAAGATATACGAAATTCGATTTTTATAAGCGATTTTTTTTTAGCCATGAAGCTTACTTTTTTTTAATGGATACGACAATAAATAAAACTGCCGTATTTGGTGTCATGATTATCTTTAAGTGTATGTTAAGACACCTTTACATCCAGAAAACCGGAATGTTTGGGCTGGTGGAACCATTGGTCCGTACTTCTTTAAAAACGATGGTCTGGTCAGAACGTTACACTCAATTTTAGACCGCTATAGAGCCATGATTACTGATCAGCTAAACAACCATGATGTGCAGGAGCTGTGTTTTCAACAAGACGGCGCAACATGTCACACAGCTCGTGCCGCAATTGATTTATTGGAGGAAACTTTTAGTAACCGTAAGCCGCTAGACTATTTTCGGTGGGGAGTCGCTATTCTACGCCGATAAGTCCGAAACGATTGACCACTTGGAGGACAACATTTGCCGCGTTATTGCCGATGTATGGCCACAAATGTTGGAAAAATTCATCGAATATTGGAGCTCCGACGCAGCCGTTGCGTTCATATACCAGAAGTCATATTTAAATTATAATGCCAGATGATTGATTATCTTTCGAATAAAGTAAATTGCATGTCAATTTAAAAAATTCAGCTTTGTTTTATTTCATTTCAGGGTTCTATACCTCTATAAAAAACGCCCTATATTAGTACTACTAATACCCGAAATTTTAGTAGTCAAAAATCTAATAAAAAACGTGTTAGTGTTGTCTCTGAACTACTTTTAGTACTAGTACATCATCAGCACTAGTAATTTTCTAGATTGAGGACGGTGTTGGTTGAAGGGATTAGAGTGGAGTGGACCTGGGTTCCAAGCAAGTCATTGTGGCATTGTATTATATGCTGATGGACCGTGTCAAGTGATGAAGGAAGAGCACAGATCACTAAAAATTGTTCCGACAACGATTGATACAGTTTCCAGCTAGTGTACAGCACTGCGGCCCGCTTTGTCGGTTAGCAGAATCGTCGGCGAAGTAAAACAATTAATTATAAAATGGCAGCTCAAGCAGCTAAAGAAATGTAATGCGTCTACTTAACACCAGGAGTAGTGATGTTAAATTAACAAAACGCCCAATAGCACAGTCGTAAAAGAATTAAGCCGTCTTCTATATTTTCACCATCTATTCTATCTTGCCTCTCCTTTTCACCTAAGTTATGGCACAACGCATGGCATAAGTAGAGGTCAAACCAGGCGTGATAGTCTACAAAAAAATATAAACTTTAAATTATCTTTCTCTAAATCTTGCAGTTCTAGCAATTATTAAACAATTAAATCTTAAACTTTTTTGCGGGAAATATTAAAGGAATTCATGCAAATAAATAATTGTAGTTGTCGTTGTCTTTGTTGTATGATTGTTTTTTAAGAGATTTTTTTTTTTAATTTGAATAATTTCATCTAGAATACGGAGGCTTGTGTCGGTCGTTGGCTACACTAATTTAACTAAACATTCGGTTTGGCCGATTTGATCAATAAAAGTTAGTTAGTTTTGTCCCTTACTGTTTGTGATAAAACCAACATTTTTTTCATTAAACTTTTAGGCATCCGATAAATGTTAATATCGAAAACCTCTTTTTATTTGTATTGCAGTTTATCAACGAAATCGAAGAATGATGGCGAAGGAAAGGTAACATTTAAAACACGTTATTCGTTTTTTTTTTTTCTTAAGAATCTTTCATCTTTCATATAAAAATATTTTTTTCTTTTTTCATATAAATTGAAATTAAATTACAAATTTTTGTACAAAAAATTATATCATGCTTTTAAATACAAAACTTATTAAGATTTCTTTGAAAATATTAACAAACACAAAATCTCAGGTATTTTCAAAACGCTGCAATTTTATCGTTTAAATACATCGTTTGTCTACAGAAACAACTGTGCAGATAGCCAAAAAATATGCAACAACAAAAATTCCCAAAATTATTTGCAAGTTTTCTTTTGAATAGAAAAGATAACAACAACAACAAGAAAATAACAACACTATCTAACAACAATATTAGAAAGGAAATGCATAAGAAATTTTCGCAACAACATTAATAATACGACTTCAACTTTTACTTTACTTGTAAAACTATGTTAAATTTAATTTGTTAGGAAAGAAAAAAATTAAAAGAAAAAAAAAATAGAAAGCAGCAAAAAAAGACAAAGATTGGCAAAAGTAAAAGATAAACTTTGAGAAATGAAAGTAGCCTAGAACATAAGAAATAGAAGAAGACGAAGATGAAAACACAACTTGCAGATTCCTAGGAGAGATTGGCAGTAGATACTGTGCAAAATAATAAACAGGGAATAGAAAAACTCTCTATGCAATTTTCTAAAAGGTTATAACGTTTGTAACGTTCGAAGGCGTCCGTAGATGTAACATTACATTATTATAAAAAGAGCAGAGAAAAAAATAACTTAACTTCAAATAGAAAGTAAATAAAGCCAAAAAACAAACAAAAAATCACAATAAAACGACTTAAAATAATGAAGAAAGAATAAGAAATAATAATGGAAAAGTTTGTTTAAACAATAGAGAAACGGGGGAATTTTTTCCTTACTGATGTTTTTTTCCCCCCAATGCAATTGAGAACGAACAAGAAAAAATATTGAAAACCCCATACATACATACGAACTTACCTGACTAATTCCAATTTCAAATCACTTAGACGATTGAATTCCATAAAAAACCGTATGACCCACAATAGGTAGGAATCATCATGACTGGTCGATCCAGAATTACGTTCCAACACACGTCTCACTTGACGAACTAAAGTATTGTATGCTGAACGCAAGATTTCAATGCAATACTCACGTAAACACAAACTGTAAATAAATTGAGAGCAAATGAACAAAAAATAAATAAAACGCGACATTGAACATTTGAAATTTATTTGAAGTAAATAAATTGCATTAGATTAAATAATTACATTAAAGTTAAGTAATAAATTAAATGGAAAACAATGAAATTGTAAATAAAATTCTCAAGTTTTGTTAAGTTGATTGGAATTTTTGTATTGCATTTATTGCAGTTTTATTATAAAGGATGTGGTAAATGGGATATTTTCATTGGCATTTTAATTTAAATAATTCTAATGAAAACAAATTTCAACGTTGTTGTTTTAATTTAATGATTTTGTTGCCAATTATAATGAAAAAAAAAATTAAATGTATCAACAGCTAATTATAATTAAAAAACGAGCGAGCGCATAGATTACAAGTCAATCCATAACTTTACCCAACTGTTAAATTACTTGTGATATATGATTGAAAATAAAATTGGTTGTGAATCATGATACAAAAAATTATAATAATAGTTGAGCAAAGTTTTCACATTGACTGCACCAGTTAAGTTAATTTTAAATGAAATTAAATTCCGATCGAAACTGTGCCTCGTTTCTGTAACTTGCGAAGAGTTCTCACATCGAAAAAATATGTGAGAATATACTTCTCACCCAATCTTTTGTAGGATGACTCATATAATATTAGTAGGATTTTTACATGAGCCACCCTGCAAACCTAATAAAAATACGAAAATTTACTTTTTTATTCTCACTCATCCTGTTTTTCACAGAATGATAATATACTTTTCGATGCAAGAAACTATCACATTCGTTACATAAACGAGGCACTGGTTTCAAATTTTTCGAAAATTAGGTCGTTAGAAAATGAAGAATGGAAATTTTATTTGTAATAAAACCATTTTTAAATTTCCAAATGGACAATGATTTTTTCGACATACATCGTTTATATTAACCAATAAAAAGATACATAGTCAGTAAATTAAGCCCGGCATGTTAATAAAAAAAAGCTTAATGTGAGCTTAATGCTTATTAAAACAATTCAAACAAACGCCTATGGGAATACTAAATAAACATAATCTAAAGACTATTGAAGAAGCGATCGGAATTCAAATACAGGGGCTAAATTACGGCATTCGATATCGATCGCAATTTCAATACAATTGACATGTAAATTTCGATCGAGATCGAATGCCGTAATTTGGACCCAGAATTCAAACCATTCCGATCGCATTGTGTGACTTGACCGATAATAACGTCAAAAAAATTAAGGGTATTGACACTCCTCACAAGTTATTAGATTTCTATTTGAAACTCAAAAGAGGTAATACAATATGGAAACATATATAGGGTGTTTTTATAGAGGTATAGAACTTTAAGATGGCAATACATTTTTAACTGGCGGCCATTTTGTCAGCTGTCAATTGATTTATGTTTAGTTTGCTTTTGAAATTTGAAATTGAAATGCAATGTGAAAAAACTGACGCCTGAAAACCGCTTCCAAATTGTGCAAATTTGGCCCAAAACAAGTTTGTCGTTGATCCCAATTTTCACAAGTGAATTTTGTTTAGCGATGAAGCTCACTTCGATACACAAAACTGCCGTATTTGGAATGATGATAATCCTCAAGTGTATGTTGAGACATCGTTACATCTAGAAAAACTGACTATTTAGTGTGCTTTAAGGGCTGGTGGAATCATTTGTTCGTCCTTCTTTAAAAACGATGCTAGTCAGAACGTTACAGTCAATGGTGATCGTTATAGAGCATTTATTACTGATCATTGGAACAACCATGATTTGCAACATGTCACACAACTCGTGCCACTATTGATTTATTGAAGGAAACGTTTGGTAACCGCATAGTTTCCCGGTTCGTACCTGTGAATTGGCCTGCAAGATTTTGCGATTTAACGCCGCAAGTAGACTATTTTCTGAGGGGATATGTGAAGTCGCTAAGCCCGACACAATTGGCCACTTGTGGGACAATAAAAAATTCAGTTTTCTTGTATTTCATTTTTCTATAAAAATACCCTATATAACAACAGTAAAATAGTATTTTGTATAATTATGTGAAATCGTAATTTATTTAAAACTGATTAAGTCGGAAAAATTTACTAAAGCTCGTACAAACTTGTTCACTTCACGATTTAATCGCAACAAATTTTGCGAATTCACACTACTTCTATCCTAAAACAATAAATTTATGCGCTACAACTCACTACATCTGCCTAAATAGCAATGCTCTTATAGAAATAATTAAACATAAGCAATACGAGTATGTGACAATTTACACAGCAGATGATGAAGTAGGCTAATAAAGCCAACTGGTAATGAATTCGCCTTAGCCTCCCGATGTTTGTTTTCGGAATTTCTTAAAATTTTAAAAGATTTTTAATAAAGTTTAAAGAATTTTCTTTATTATAGATTTTTTTCGCAAATTTTCCCTTTCTTCGTTCTGAATTATTCGAAAATCATTTTGTTTTGCAGTCTTTGGTCGGTATTTCTTTCTTAATAGTTCTTCAATTTGTTGGATTAACTAACAGTCGATTTCGTGAAAAGAAGATTGCATTTAACAAAAAAAAAATTCCATAAATAAGAAACTTTTAAAGCCACTTTTATTCATACCATCCATCCCAGCCACACAGTTACTTTACCCCATCCACAAAATTAAAATTTCTCATTGTCCTGTGCACAGCATTCATAGTTTCAATGCATCTTTTAACTATATTTCTTATTTATTTGATAAGTAACCAAAAAAAAATAATTTCATAAATAAAAAATATATTTCAGCGCAGGGCTCCATCCTTTTCTCAAACAGATAAACAAATAAAAAAAAAAGATAAAGCCAAATATCAAAATACTCTGGTAGCCAAGAAATAATAAAAATTGAAAAATATCCCATATCACCTGCATAGAAAGAATACAACAAATGATAAATATGTACTTTAGTTTAACAGCGGTCCATTGTTAAAAGCTGTTTGTTGTTGTTGGTGCCCCCAAGCCAACTACAAAAAAAATTGTTGCTCTATCTAAATGCAACTACAACAACAATAATATTATATATAAATTTATGTTACACTATTTTCACAGCCAGCCAAACACTGTAGTGCTCTTCGGTTAAAGTTTGCCGCCATGGGTGTTTACTAAACGGCGATAGATTGTCTGGCGCAAAAAAAATCTACAGATGCTGCTGTTTTTTTTTTTTTTTTCTCCTGTGTATGTGGCAAGAGTAAGAAATATGAGGTAAACAATAAACTTAACTCTCACATATTAACCGTGACAGATAAATTCTAAACAGTAGAGATCAAAATAATTGAAAATCATATGAGATGCACAATAACATTTGGCAAACAATAAAACTTTAATACTGATTTGCCAAAATTATTGATGAGTCTGGGAATAATAAAAGCTTTTAGTCACTAGTTGAAATGGCTAATAATAACACTGTGATAGTTTTTGACCCGAAAAAAATGAACTTCGATGAATCCTTTTCGTACTATTAGGGAGGAGTCCCCTGAGTGCGAAAGTACATTTGGAAGTGTCAGATTGGCTCCAGTTTTTGAGAAATCGGTATATATCTCAGTTCATAACGAAATCTCAAAGAAAACTAAATAAAAAGCAACTATCAGCTGTAAAATGGTTGCACAAATAAAGCAGTAGTTGGCATAAAAGTTGTGGCACTCTATATAAAAAACACCCTTTAGTTGTAAAATTTTCATTATGGGTGAGTCACAATGGAAGTCAGTTTTTAATCAGCTGTTCAAGAGTTGTCTTTGATAGTGTCTTACGCTTATTATGATTTATAACAAAATTGATTGTGAATAATTTCGTAATCAAATGTTTTGTTCGTCACTGTGGTCTTTTAATGCTTTCAGCCATCTGAGAAGCAGAAGAAGAAAATATCTTTTAAAATTCTTGTATGTAAAGAAAATAGAAATATCCATTTGTGAAGGTCTTCCGGTTAAAAAATTCGAAATGTTAAGAAAGTTAAGGAAAAAAGCCAAGTAATATTTGACCTCTTATTTGTGGCCAATCAGTGGCAGTCAGTTTATCCGTCTGTCTGGTTATTCCTTGTATTTTCGAAGAAGAACTGCATTTGAGTTGTGTTGTTTTCTTTTATTTTATTTTTTTGCCGTTAAAGCATAAAATATCTAAACAAGAAGATACGCTTGTTGGTAAAATGTATTTGATTTACCGCCACAAACAATCTGATAGATGGAAATACCTTGTTGCATTTCTTTTTCAGAATTAAATCTTGCAAAATCTTTAAATCTCTGCAGAGTAGGATTGAAGACCACAATTGTAGTAAGTAACGGTGGCTCAAAAGTATAAGCAACTTTAGAAATTACATATTTGAATATTATCACTAATTTCCATTTAAAAAGAAGCAAAGAACACATTTGATTTGTAGAAGAATTAAAAAAAAAATAATTATAAACTTGTGGTTTGAGGATTGCTGTGTTTCTGCCAAGAGGCATCATTTTGAAATCTAATTAACTGGGCATCACTGTACCAGTGTTCCAGGACATGTTTGCTTTTAGAACCACAACAGCACGTATAAAATGGAATAGGAAAAGAAAACTAAAATGTCTACGGTTTACTTTAAGGGTGTTGAAGTACGAACATATTTTTTTATTGTTTGCATTGTTTGTTTATTTTATTATTCGCTTATTTATTAATGTATATTTTTGTCTTATTTCTTGCAAAGAATAACAAAAACTGACAACAATAGAAAAAGATTTAAAGTAATGCCACCCGGATGTATAAAACAAAAATACCCACTGCAACAGCCATAAAAAACTATCGTTATTTTTTTTTTGTCCTGCCGCCTGCAGTAAGTGTCTGTTTGTCATTTTATATAGACGACAGCTAGCAGAAGTCACATTTCCAATCCTGTTCTGGCAATTTTGATTAGAAATTCCGTAAAGCGGAAATAATATCATGAATTATTTAATATTTTTATTTTATGTATGTGCTTGTGTGATAGGCGTTCGGTCGATAGTGTTTTTTTTTTCTTCTTTCTTCCTCCTTTCTTCCTGTTTGTATAAAAATGCAATCAAATGAAGAATTATATAAGAAATCTATAATAATATTTTGGTATGGGTCAATTATATTTTGTTTCTCTAACTGACCACCAACCAACATATACAAATAATTGTTATGTTAAGAATACTATTTACACTGCACATCACTATAATAAGGTATTTAGTTTCTAAATAATTTTTCCCTTTAGAATTTTTTCACTTCCCCCTTTGATATTTTCACTTTATTTTTGATGGGGAATGGAAAAGAACATGTACGAGTATGTAGTTCTTCTTATAATTCGAATATTAAAGCTAACAAAGTTTATTTTAAGAAAAATATCTGATAATAAGGCACAAAATGATGTATTGGTCTACAAAATACAAAACAGCATGTCTATTGCCTGCGGATTTATGAAGATTTAATTTTCTGTAATTCTTTCGTTTTGTTGGCTTTCCAAAAATTAGCCGAATTATTTTACCAATAGAATGCAATAAACAAACGCTGCAAATAAACTATCATTTCAACACTGAATATATCACTTTGCTTTTTTAAGTTTTCTTTAAAATAAAAGGTTTCCAATAAGAGTGATATTATTTCTTTAAAAAAAAAAACACACTGTTAAGGAAATTCAAAAGTTTTTTTATTTAATGTGAAGTACAATCGATACAATTAAGTTATAAATAAAACGTCATTCAAATGGCTTCCACAACTTCTTCTGCAGGAACGAATTCGATGAACCCAATTTTCATGAATGGCACGTTCAATATTGACTTGTAAAGCTTGAAGAGAGTCTGGTTTATTTCGAAAGACCAATGACTTCAAACAACCGCACAAGAAATAGTCTAATGGTGTTAAATCACAACTTCTTGGAGGCCATTCAATATCACGATTTCTTGAAATAATCGAATCTCAAAACTTTTCTCGCTTTAATTCAATTGTTGCATTTGTTGTGTGGCACATAGCCCCGTCTTGTTAGAACCAAATTTTGTCAAGATCAACTTCTTCCAATTTCGGCCATAAAAAATTTGGTTATCATCGATCCATACCGCTTTCACGAATAGTTTGTGGATTTTCTTCGCACCCAAGAAAATGTAAGCTCAAAATTTTCAATAATTCGACGAATAGCGAACACACTTGGACGATTATTACGACCATAAAATGGCAAAAGCCCACGAAAAGTTGCAGTTGGAGAACGATTATTTTGATAATAAAACTGAATAGTTCGTAAACGTTGTTTTAGCGTATATCTCTCCATAATGAAATTGTAAACACTAATGAATACAATGAAAAACAAATGAAAGATTATGACATATTACAAATGGCCGAAACGTCACTTCAAAATCATTGGAAAACCTTATATGTATTCCCATGTATATTTTTGAACAAAAATTTCTTTTATGTATATTAATTGTAATTTTTTTAAATTACTACGAACTCTTTATTATTAATATTTGTTAATATTTATAAATTTTTTTTTTTTTTTTTAAGAACCATCCCCCAGACATTTGTCATTATATTAATATCCATAGAATATGGAGAAGTATTTGAAAGTTATGTAACTATCTCACGAATTTGCTACTTAACAGATCTGGAACAGGATCTTTCCCCCTTTGGAAAATTATTTTCTACCATGCTCTAGTCAGTTTTCCCTATAAAGGATCCAAGTTCATACTTCCATTGTAGAATGAAGTAATCCATGGCGCGGCTCTGCTTTACTTGCTATTTAATCGCTGCAAAAATATTTCTTCAAGTGGAGGCGCTAAGCTTAACGATTATGACTGAGTGGTCGTTTCCTCTAAGCAATACATAGACACGACTTTAAAATACAACGAACTGTGCAACACTTGCATGGTACATAATAACAATAAAAAAAAGTTTCTTAAAAAATTTTAATTTACCTAAAATCTTACGTTCAAATTAACATGATAATTAATTTCCTTATTTACATAAATTCGCAGTGTACATTTAAACACTTTATATCTTAAGGATTTGTATAGAACTGTTATTTTTCCAATCAGATTTCCTTTAAGTAGAAATAATTAAATAGTAAATTGTTTGTAAGCATACAAAAATATATAAAATGAAAAAATAAAACATAACATGAAATTGTATCCTTATTTTTCGAAAGTAAAGAATATTTTACATTCTTAAAAATTGCAATATAGGGATTTGCGAACAATGTGAGAGACCAGCATGTGAAACAGAGTTAAGTCAGCGTTTGCAAAATAAAAATAAGAATATTTAAAGGTCAGGGCCATCCTTTTATATGAGTAACGGATTTTTAAATGGGGAGAGTATTGAAGGACAAATAAGGTGCATGCCCTTTAACGTGGAACTTATTCCGTAGTTTAAATTAAACAAAAATATATTCCGACACTCTTTCGAGTGTCGAGGAAATATTTCTTCAATATTTGAATAAAATTTTTTATATCTATTATAAGGAAATTGCGTTACGGTCACACTAAGTACTTTGTTTCATCACACAGTAGTCAAATAATTTATACATAAATAACGAAAAACATATTTTTCCTGTAGTCACACTTGAACAAATATTTTCCCTAACAAAATATTAGATAAAAGTATCAAAAAACATAAATTTGTTTCTTAACAAACATTCCTTCACAGTGATGAGCTTCTGCTATTGGGCAACCCAAAAGTAATTTTAACAAAATATTTTCGCGAATTGCACAAAAACTGTAACTTTCACTCTTATTCCACATTTCGTCATCAATTTTGAGCCAACACCGATTTTTATCATTGTCGAGATCGATTCAACACATGTGATGCAGCAATTTTTTGGCGTAATGCGATTATTTTTTTTTACTGTTTTGCTATTTCTGATTAATTTGTGTTCAATTTTCTGGGTTTGCAATTTTCTCGTTAGCACGATTTGGCAAATTATCGTCACAATCATGAACACAAGACTAGAAATGCTGCTAGCTACCGATTTAGCCGTTTAGCGAGCTACTTAATTATTTTGGAAACGACAGATACGCAGTAAACAGCTGATCCTGAATTGTTGCAACGATTCATTTATGTATATTACAGTAGTGATATTTAGCGCTTTTACTTTTTTAAAGTTTGTTGGAGCGAATTGAAAACGGCGAATTGAATTCGCCACTCACATCACTTTGTATGGATTCGCTTTGACCGAAAAATTTCATCTCATGGATCTCTTTTGGCTCCGGAGTTACGGGGTTCAAACCTTATTTTTTATTGGCCATAACTCCTAGAATATGGAACGGATATAAGCGATGTGGATATCACTCTAAACTTCTCTAAAATACCTTTATACTGGTATACAAATTTTTTGAAACAATTGACCCATTGCGAGTGAAATTCAATTTTAAAATTTTTTTATTTGCCCTTTTTTTTTTTAATTAGGACCAGCACTCAGGGGATGACCCCTACGTATGCAGTGCACTGTGCCGGAACTCTTGGAGAGGGATACGGTAGAGAAGATAGATGTTGAAAATTTAGAAGACTTAACTCTTACACAACTCTGCTTTGCGCGTTATGTTAATTTTTAAGGCAGTGTTGAGGCGCCTCCGGTGTTAAGAAGGCGCATTAACTTTGTTAAGCTGTATTAGCAGGAATTTTATTAATTGTTTTACTTCGCCGATGCTAACTACTTCAGCCAATACCATCCTCGAACTTTTCACTTTTACAGAGAACTTACCATGCTTTTATTTGGTGTATACTTGAAAGCTGTTACCGATGAAATACGTAAGTTATGCTTCTTTACTGATGATTTTAAGAATTAAATGAGTTAGTTAGAGCATTTGAAATGATACCTATGTCGTTTATATTCGTTCTATATTGTAGGACTTATGATCAATAATATATTAAAGTTTTGAGCCCCGAAACTGCGGAATCAAGAGAGAGCGCCTAAAAAATTACACAAAAATTTTTAGGTAAAAAAGGGCGATTACCCTGTGAGTTTTTTTAAAACTTTAACAATGTTGGTATTTTTGACTCAAGTCAATATTCCATATAACAATAAATCTAATAAAAATTCTTGATGCATATGTATATATTATAACATTTAAATTTTGTTACATTCTTTTTTATTTTACAATAAAAAATATTTCTAATCACTAATTTGCTTTACAAATTTTGTTATATTCTCAACACTGTTTTGGTTTTGTGGCCATCAGAAATAGAAATTAGTTTAATTCGACTACACGACAAAAGTAGCATGGACAAAAACCTATTGCCGTGTTGCCTTGCTGTCTTCAATATAATCATTCTCATATGCACACATGTATTCTAATTTTGACAGCTGGTAGTCGGTAGTCTGCTGTGGCGAATATGTTTATAATAATTATTTTGCCAAAATAAAGCAAAATATTTACCTTTTAGTGTGACCACATTGGAAACATTTTTGTTTGTTAACAAATAATCTTGTTTTCTCAAAAATATTTTGTTGATCCTTAAAAAACTATTTTCAAATTTATTCCATTAAAAAAACAGAAAATATATGCAAATTTCTTGCATTTGCTTTTAAATTTCTACCAATTGTTGACAAATCAGACGTGCACATGTGCACCAACACAAACTTTCACATTGTGGCAACAGCTGATGTAACTGCAGCACCAACTACAACAAATGCAATAACATGGCGTCAGGTGTAGACCACAAAAGTCAATCATTTACAAAATTTCAATTGTCTTTTCAAAATGTAACACAATGAATGAATTAATGAATGAATGACATCTGTGTGTGACTTAACAATTTTCTCCTACTTCATGTAAAACCACACTCACATTAAAACATATTTGTTGTGCATATGTATGTGCCAGGAAATGAAACTTAAAAACTATGACAAATTAAATCTATGCAAGAAAAGGCATGCACAGACACGTGCAGGCATCATATGTTATTGTTTAGTTTAAACAGGATATACAAACATGGTGAATAAAAAATTTAATAAATAATTTATAAATTTAAAAATCTCTTAAATTTGATGTTGTGATTAGTATTGATACACTTACCGCACAGAAAATGCACTACGTCGTGTCACCTGAGCGTCCTCATGAACATGACGATGAGAACGTTTTTGTTGCTGTTTTTCACGATCAAAATCAATTGATTTAACACGTTCTAATGGCTGATGGCATATTATATCCCGATCGGAGACAGATTTTAAATTGCGTATAACAAACGTGCCACCGAAACGTGAATGTCTGCCTGGAGGCGGTTTTGAAGATACACGTTGTTTTTCACGACGCCGTGCAGCCAACAATTCCTGTTCGTCACGTTGTTTTTCACTGACACTGCGTTGCAATGAGGCATGTGCTAGATTTTCTGCCGTCTACAAATGCGGAGGAAGAGAAAAACAAAGCAGAAAATATTTCTTTAAAACATGTTGTGATAAAAATACGTATTTGTAGTTGGTGGGTATTACAATTAGTACAGGTATCCCTTTTCCAATATGGAAGTCGATTTAGAATTTAATAAAAAAAAATTAATTTGCAAACGTTTTAAGGAGAGTAAATTTTTTACTCGAAAATGTGGCCTGGCAATAAAAACAGTTTATTCATAATTTGAAATTCTCTATCACTTTCTCTATTTTTTTCTATCTCTATCTGTACTAAAATTAATTGCTAAGTTAATACAAGATCCAAGAAGACTTAAGAAGTTATTACAAAGCGAGGATCATATCATATTATAATGGTTTTTTTAAGGGTTTGTCATTTTTTTTAAAACATAACCGACATTTGCATTTTCAATCCGATCCTACGTATACGAATATAAAAAACTAAAGATTTTGCAATTAGTAACTACAAAATGTAATCCAATATTGATTTTGGATTAGAACCCACAGATAAGATCTTATAGGCTGCAAAATCATTGCGCAGTTATAATATATGGGTCAATCGTGGACAGGTGCTAGCGTCCACATACGATATTGGTTTAAGGATAGTTGATAGTTTCGAGTAAATGCGAGTTAACAAGACTTGATACACGCCTACATATGCACACCGCAAGAATAGAAGATTCCTAAGTGTACTCCAATTAGTGATAGAATAATTCATAACTCTTGAGGAAAAAGAATTTCCTAATTTGCATTCATTCATAAAATGCAGTTGAATTCATAAAATGCAGTTATATATGTTTATTTGGAACATTGCTAAAATGTCTGCATGGAAGTTTGCTAATTTATTTCAATGTATTTATTTTTACTAAGATAATTTTATATGATCTCTGAGAGAATTTGGCCATTTGTAAGCACATTTTTGTTTGTCATTCATTTGTACCAAATTTAAATTAAAGCCAAAGATCCAAACTTATTGACGATATAAGTCACATTTTTCAATTGAATTTAAGAATTTTTCTATAAAATTTTAAAAATTAATGATTTTTGATAATCTCTGAGGTATTTCACCCAATGTGCCCATATGAAGAGTTGGCACTCTATGCCACCTTATGGGAAAAAATTATGAGACTATTCTAAACTACATACAATAGTTATAATCTATGAATTTAGTTTGTGAAAAATTTTATAGCTTCATCTTAAAGACCTAATAACCTAATAACCTACCTGCAACTGAGTTTTTTTTATGGATTATTATTCCCTATGTCACAACGCATATGTGTGCTAAATTTTGAACATCTAATATTATAAAAGACCATGTTATTACCAAATCAAAATATGCAATTTTTGTTTCAATATTGCAAATAGTTCCAAGTTTATAACGTTTTTTCACTCTCCTGTAAACTTTTGAAAACTGCAGATTGGTTATTTTGTCTTTAAGGTGACGATAGGTAATTTAAATTTTACTTAAGATTTACATGAGATCTCTGAGGGATTTTGGCTAATGTGGCCATATGAAGAGTTGGCATGTTATGCCACCTTACGTAAAAAAATTGTGGGCATATTTTTGTTTGTCACTCATTTGTACCAACTGGAAATGAAAGCGTAGGACCAATTATATTTGAGAAATGGGACTTATATCGACAATAAGTTTGAATCAATGGCAGTGACAAACAAAAACGTGCCCACAATTGGCCAAATTCCAATAGATATCACACAAAATTATCTTAGTAGATAGCGATAAATTTAATTACTAACAAAGATGTAAAGAAAGTTTCGTCGACACATTTGGGTATGAACCGACTAAGCATATTTAACTCGGTATATTTATGTTCACACACATTTTTTCAGCATCAAATGTAGAAAGAATTCAAAGGCGACAGAATAAAATTCAACGTACAATTACAGCAGCCCCCTGGTATATCCGAAACCAGCGAATTCACAAAGACCTTGATATTCCGTTGCTGAAGACAGTATTTTCAAAACACGCTAAAGAATATATAAAAAAAAACTTGAGTGCACCCAAATGTACTTGCACGCAAAATTCTACATTATAGAGGCCACACCAGGTTGAAAAGGAGGTATACTCTTTTTCGCAGCCGAACACGAGAGATGTAAAACTACAAAAGTTAACCGCTGAAACTAATAAATTTTGTATAGCATTGGCTAAACATATATTAAACTGTATTTTTATTTTTTTGATTTAATATTTGAACAACTTATTGATGTTTCAATTTATAATTGAAGATTCAATAAATAATATAATTATCAAAAAAAAAAAAAAATTCTCTTTTGTCATGAGTTTCACATCCGTGTGAAAGAGAACGCTTATTTTCCGAATATTTTGGTGTCCTGACATTCACTTCCGAACAATTTTTTCGTTTCACTTTCGACAGCACTAAGCTGTGTGAAAGCAAATAGAATCACATTTATTACACAATAAAACTAATTTAATTTGAAAAAAAATCTTTTTTGAACTTAAGCTTGATATCTTATCTACCTAATTCGGAAATAAAAACCAATATATGTTTGAAAATAACACATGGAAAAGGAGATTTAAAAAAATTCCCACATTAGCCACCAATCGAGCAAGAATATTCGGAAGTATTGCGGACAACAAATATTTTATTTTGCGATTCGGAAATTTTCATTCTAATTGAAAACGTTCGGAACTCATGACAGACGCGAATGTGTTATCTTTTTGAGGATGGTGTAGGAAAGGCAGTTGGAAAACTGAGTCCTTTTACAACTCCGCTATTTGCGCTTATTGTATTTTTTTTTTTTATTTTAATTTAGACCAGCATTGCAGCTGTACAGGTATTTCATTTATTGTTTTACTTCGCCGACTGTTCTGTTAAGCAATCCAACAATAATAAATCGAAGATAGTTGTGGGAACCTGTCATTACGGCTTAAGCCCACAGTGTTTTTAACACCATGTGTGTTCACAAGCACCCCCGAGTCTCACCGAGAGCACACCGGTAGACACTCACCCGTGTGGCTTACCGGCTGCCGTGCTACCAGTTTAGGTTACTGGTCAAGCCTTGAAAGAAAACCTCTTGTGCGGAGACCTTAGGTGTCCTTTCTCCTTCTAACTGACTAACATAAATTACCTACTTCCATTTTCAGCGTTGCTCTGTTGTTTCAGAGATTGGGTATTAAAATATAAGTTTTATGGATAATTGGCAAAACTCAATGTCCCCAGCAGGCACAGCACAAAGGTGTGGATATCACCAAGATGGCAAATCGTAGGCAGCGGGGGACAATACCAATACACTAAAAAAATTAATTATGTTGATGACTGGCCTTAACCAGGGATCGAACCCAACGCTTAACCAGTAGCACCATCAAATTTTAGAGCAATGTAGCAGCTCCTTTAGTGTTAAGTATATGTATTAACATCCTTAAGCTATATTGTACAAACAATTTATTACTTCGCTAATGATTACCGAAACAGAAGAAGGGCGCTGGGTTGTACCATAAAAATATGAAGCAGTATTGTAGTTTTGTAATTCTCCTCTAAAACAATACGTTGCTGTTCCCTTTTTTAATAGAACAACCTGTTATTTTTACTGTTACTAAAAACATTCTGCCCGTAGTATTTTTAGATCTGTTGCTATTAGAAGTAGAGTTTTAACTGGTATTAAAAAAGCAACAGCAATAAAAAACTACTTTTAACCAAAATAAAAAGAAGTAAAATGTTCATTTGCAACAATTGATTTTTGCTTTGAATATATATAGAATTTCATAAACGTTTGCAAGCAAGTATGGCTTCACAGCTTACAAAAGGTTTTTCAATAAGAGTGATATGATTTCTTTAAAAAAAACATACTTATTGTTAAGGAAATTCAAAACTTTTTTTTTTTTTTAATGTGAAGTACAATCGATACAATTAAGTTCTAAATAAAACGTCATTCAAATGGCCTCCACGACTTCTTCTGCAGGAACGAATTCGATGAACCCAATTTTCAGGAATGGCACGTTCAATATTGACTTGTAAAGCTTGAAGAAAGTCTGGTTTATTTCGAAAGACCAATGACTTCAAATAACCCGACAAGAAATAGTCTAATGGTGTTAAATCACAACTTCTTGGAGACCATTCAATATCACAATTTCTTGAAATAACCGAATCTCCAAACTTTTCTCGCAATAATGCAATTGTTGCATTTGCTGTGTGGCACGTAATGTGGTCTAATGGCTTCACTTCTTGAGTGAGAACAATTTTATACGGATGCAAACACTAATCCTTTCCCAAAATCCTTTAGGTTGTGGTTTGAGACACTACCAATTGATGAGAACGTCTTGGAATCGGCAAATTGCGGGCTTCAGCAACACTTGCCTGAACGGCAGCAATATTTGCATTACTTCGAGCGATTCTTTGAAATTGAAATACGTACTAAATTGCAGCAATAATTTTTGTTCCAGCTTACATTTCGGCTGGATATTACGAATTTCATATATAATTCAGAAATAAAGCTCCTGGAGAGCTCCAAGACAAAAACAAGGAAGACCGCCTGTAGACAGTCTTAGTAGCTAAAGGGAAAAAATATTTTTCAGAAATAAATCAAATATGATGGTGAAAGAATATCACTTTTATTTAAAATTTTTCGAATTAAATAAAATACATTCAAATATGATGATGAAATAAATCAAATATGATGATGAAAGAATATCAGTTTTATTTTAAATTTTTCGAATTAAATAAAATACATTTTCAAATCAAATATTTTATGTGTCCATATTGTATCCTGTGAAACAGTTCTTTGTCTTTGAAAAACATAGGTGGACGTTGCATTTAGTACAAAATATGTGTGTATCTGACTTTTTGCAATGTTTACAAGATTTTTTTTGAACCCCATTGAGGAAAATGATTGTACTTGTCGAATCTTACACTATCTACAGGATGAATGGCTTTTTTCCCAACGAGAGAGCTACAAGTTGGATTTTCAACAAATGTTGGACGACCAACCGATCGTCGCTCCAGCGAAATTCATACATTGTCATAGTTTTTCCATATTCATTGCCATAAGAATTTTGATTGTTTTCGGCGTTAGCTCTACGGTATAATACAAAAGCGTTTGTTATAGTCATGTCAAACAAATGATAAAATAATCTGGTTGCCATGTCCTGGGTTTTGATTTTGAGACCATTGCGACTCATATATGGATCCATTAAGTCTACGCCACCCATGTGCGGATTATATTCACGAATGATATGTGGACAGTCGATCTCATTGTATATTTTTTTCTTCCGGTTATAGCGTCCAATTTTAGATGGCTGGCTGACTTCATTGCTTCGTTGCAAAGGCATTATGCCAACATAAGTTGAACATAGTCTTACATTTTTTGTGTCCTTCCACAGAACTATTGACATATCCACCCCATAAGCACTTCCAAAAAATTCCGTACAAAAACCTCGTGGCTCTTTTCTGAGTTCGTCGTCCTTGTCCATTGGAAGTTTGCAATTGGGAAGTCGGTTTGCTCTTACGGTGCCAAGGCTGTAAATACCATGCGCTCTTAGGTATAGCATAAGGGGTACGAGTAGAGACGTATAAAAATTGTCAAAATACATATGTAATGTGGTTTTTAAAATTTGGCACTGTCTGCGACAATCTATCATAGCAAATATTTGCCTTATAACAACATTTCCTATTGATCCAATAGGAGAAAGAAAATGTAAGCGCAAAGTTTTCAATAATTCGACGAATAGCGAGCACACTTGCACGATTATTACGACCATAAAATGGCAAAAGCGCACCAAAAGTTGCAATTGGAGAACGATTATTTTGATAAAAAAAAACTGAATAATTTGTGAACGTTGTTCTTGCGTAGATCTCTCCATGATGAAATTGTAAACACTACTGAATACATGACATATTACAAATGGCCGAAACGTCACTTCAAAATTATATCATTCCTATTGGAAAGCCTTATATGTCTGTTACTGTCTGTCTGAGAGACGGACAGACATACTGATACATCAATTTTTTTCGTCTTATCAGTCGGACTTTTCATACTTGCTTTGCAATCAGGCATCTGGATGCTTTTGTGTTTCTTTTTTTTTTTTTTCTTCTCTTTTTTTGCGTAGGAATAATACATTCAACAAAAGATGGCTTTGCCATGGGAAAGGGAGTTGTTTTGAAATATAACTGCGGCAACATACGCGCTGTATAGAGTCGGTAAAGGAATTTCTTTTGTAAATTGTATTGTAATTGAAATGTTTGCGGCCATCAAATTGGAGGAAAACGTAAAACCAGCAGCAGTAAAGAAATATATTCCACAGTTTATGGTTGATGTTCGTGCGAAAATTAAGATTTCGTGATTTATGTCTAGCGTTCATTCAAAATATAGAGAGCCCAGTTACAATTTAAACACAACCATTCACTCGATGAAAGAGTCAAAGACTTTCTACACACAACATCCCAATATTACGACAGATGTACGAGTATGTGCGAGAGTGAGTGCTTTTATGAAGATACATACGTTCTGAGATGAATGATGAGTGAGTGAGTGACTGAATGGTTTGTTGGATGTTTGGTGTATTGCGATTTTTAAGATAAATGTATTCTGTTTTTTTTTTTTTTTTTTTTTTTCTGTTAGCCTAAACTTGAGCTGGCAAAATAAAGTATAACGCCAACACAATTCTTACCACACACTCAAACTGCAGTCAGTCTGGCAGTCAGTCTGTCAGTCAGCCAAGTCAGCCAGCCAGTCAGCATTGTGTGCATGTTTAGAAGGATGTTGTTTTTATTCATTCTCTTGTAGTTTTTTCATTTTATTTGATTTGCTTGTATATCAAATTAATGTTTTATACAATATTTTTTTTTTTTGGATTAAAGCCAAAATTAAATAACTCAAATTGTTATAAAAAAAATTTGATTAGATAAATGCAGGCAAACGGATATCTATAACGAATTTGAAATGTCCTTAGATATCATAAGGACTGATGCTAAAGTACTGCACAAGTGCTGAGTAAGATAGACGACTGTGATTGATGTGATTGGGGTCAAATGTTTCATGTTTTGTAGGTAGAAAAAACAAGTGCTGCAGATAGTTATCAATTTTAATTATGCAAAGAAGATGTCAATAATTATACTTGTACTAAATATGTACGTAGAATATAATATATCTTTTAAAGCGATAAAACATTTATCTAGCCATTCTAGGTACATACGAGTATATCTTTTAAGACCTCGCATGGGTTTTGATTCGTTGCAGTACATTAATAATGTTGTATGTTAATGAATATCAGAGTGTCTTCGCACGTCCGCAATGTAAACAGAATCGTCGAGGAAGTAAAACAACTAATAAAATGACAAAGAGAACTTAAGACAGTTACCGCGCACCTACTTAGCACCAAAGGCGCTGCAACACTGTTATGCAAATTAACAGTAATACTGTGTTGCCAATTAAATGTTTTATTTCTACACTATTTCTTTCCTAAAAAGTTAAACCTTGAGATAGTTGACATTAACTGTCCGCATTCTACATCCTTCTTAATGACAAAAAATATTGGATTAAAACTTTCTCGACACAAACAAGCATTTTCTCTAGAAATAAAATTGAGTAACAAAACTCACTTTTTACCATAAAATAATCGTCATGAATTTTCTAACTAAATGTGTAAGAATTCAAACCTCCTCCGCCGCGAAAAAAAAACCTTCTGTAGCAGCAAAGAAATAGTCATTAAGAAATTCATATTTCCTAATTAAAGCAATTACAAAGAAAAAACAACAACGTGCGGAAAAAATCATATTTCCACAATACGATACAGACATACGAATACATTCATAAATTATTTACAAAATTTTAATGAAAAACAAAAGAAATATGTTTGTACTCACTTGTTCTCGAAACAGCAGACAAACAATTTCTAAACAATGCAAATGAAATTGATTTTCATCTGTTGACGAAATTATAAATAAGACCAAATCCAAAATGCCAGACTGATGCAGTGCCCATATAACCTGGTCATGTATGCTGGCATCATTATCGGCACGACATTCAGCCTCAGGATTTGCTGGTACTTGTAGCACGTTTCGTATCAAAACCAAAATACGTTCAATTAAAAGACTCTGCTCTTCACTGCGTAGTGCCCAATCCTGGAATGACACAAAAAGAATGTAACAAATAATAAAAATAAAAACAAATAAATAAATAAATTTTAAAAGAGAATCCAGGCAAAGACTTGTTAAAATATTTTGTATTTTGCAACAAATTATAAAAATTTTAAAAAATAAAACAATTTAAATAAGTTGAATTTTACAGTTTAGATTTTGCAGAACATTAATTAAATCCATACAAGGATTAGTTTGCCGCACGTTTCGATAAACTTATGCAAATTCCTAGAACTGCAATAAAAACATTGGCGCATATTCATAAATTATCACTAAGTGTTAACGTTTTTAAGTGTATATTTAAGTTATTCACAGTTGGTTACTTTCAACAAACAAAGTTTCCACTTAATTATGGGTACAGCTGTAACTAAATGCCAACTAACTAATACATTCAAAGAACAGCTGATGATTGCTGTTTGCGTCCATTTTTATTGCGTCCAAAAAACATCAATACAAAAATAAAATAAACTAGAGATGTGCTTTTGGTCAACAAAATTCTGTTGAATAATTTTATTTTTACACGCCGTTCTTTTAAATGATTTATATACCAACTTTGAACAAAAAATTACTTTTTTAGAAATTATATGAATGTTTTAAAGAACAAAAATTGTTTTAAATAGCTTTATTAGCTTTTTAGTTAATAATTTACTGTAATCGTTCAAAATATTATCGACATTTTGTTTTCTCTATATGCCAATATGCTGGTTTGCATTTCTTTTACCAGCTGAGAGCTGTTGCTTCGCTAGTTATGAATTGTGAATAAGATCTATAACTATCTATTAACTATTTTTTAGTTACTGTTTTATTAGTTCCGACTTTGGTTATGATTTCTGAATATGCGCCAATGAGTTAATAAAAATTATCAAAATTTATTAGGGTGACGGTAGAATCATTTGATTTTCAAAAATTTGCTAAAAAAAAATATTAAATACTACTTGATTTTAGCGCTGGCAAAGTTCTAGGAAAAGAACAATGAGTTTTTACAGATTCACATTAAATGGATTTTTTTTTTAATAATTTACAAGCCTGCAATTCTCATATTATATTTTTTTCTGCAAAGTAGCTGAAAAAAAAAAGATTTTGTAACTTTTCCAAAATCGGTGTTATTGGCTGAAGCAGTTACCGCGTTAACTACAAAGCAAATTATGACTTAAGACTTGAGTTCCTGGTCGGAGCAAGTCAATCAACCTCATAAATTTCTCTGATATGCTTTATGGTGTTTTCTTTTCTACAAAAAAATGGTACATCTCCATGCAGAAAATGTACTTTGGTGTTCGTTTCTTAAAAATGTTTTGCTCTCTAAAAGGGCAGTGAGTTTGATTCTAAAAAAATTCGCCCTCACTAATGCTGGAAGGCATTGCACTTTTTGCACCGTAAAAATCGACAGTGTTGATAGTGCCCTGTAAAACTTAGCAGTCAGCTGTTGAAAAGAGGGCGTTCCACTTTTTAATAAGTTGTGTTCAGTTCTAGTGAAATAACAAGCTGCATTATTACAGGCTTGACAAGAAATTTTATACATTTACCTTTCAACAAGGTGCCATTTTGTGTGTAGAAAAGAAAACACCAATAGTGTAGCATTGTAATAATTGTTTTTGGTACTGTTGAAAATGATGCAGGACACTAAAAACTGTTGCGACAGCGGTTGATACAGTTCCACGCTAATGTGCTAATGCGCTCTCCTTCTTCGTTTAGCAGAATCGTCGGCGAAGGAAAACAATTAATAAAATGCCGGCTTACACAACTTTAAAAGTTTAATACGTGTACTTAATACCAGAGGGGCTGCAACACTGTTTTAAAAATTAACAAAACACGCAATTGCGGAGTGGTAAAAGAATTAAGCCTTCTTCTACATTCTAGTTCTGTCACAATCCACTGCATAAATAGGGGTCATCCCTTGACTGCTGATCTTTCTAAAAAATGTGTTTAAAAGTCTGCTGATGATTTGTTTTCAGAACTTGGTAGTACAAAAGCAAAAATAATTAGAATGGTTAATAAGTAGTACCGGCCATTTTTGTTATTTTTCGTTACTCACTGTAGTTTTAATATGACTTACTTCATACGCTACACATTTTCAAAAAATAAACCCAGAAAAAGTTCTGCTGTTTCCTAAATTTTCCATTCGGTTTGATTATAAAAATACAAAACTTAGTATTGAGTAGCCGAAAAAAAGAGCAAATACTCGGTATTCGGTATTCGATAACCAGTACTCAATACATTGCCAGCACTAGTAATAGCTAGATATATTATTTATTAGAAAAAGAACATGTTAATAGATGAGGAGGTATGTTTGGTTAGTACAATTTGCAAAATATGTGCAGATTACGAACTAAAGCTGCTACAGTGGGGCTAAAACTAAACTTAATGCATGTGTCGGCAAATTTTACAAGTATTGCAACTTGTGCAAACTTTATATTTTATATTAAGGATTATTTTTAATAAACTTTTTGTTGTTGTTTTCATTACCACTGTAGAAAATGATTTTTTTTTCTAACTAATAAATACCCATTAAATTCTATTTAAAGCCACAAAAAAAAAACAAGAAAAAAACCCAAATTCCTACAAAAATTTATGTTGATCTTTTTAAAATGTTTATGCAAAATTGTTTCAAATATACTCCAAGGAAGTCATGCAATAGAAAAAACGGAAAACAACAGCAGCTTTCGATACATTTTTACCAAAAAAAAAGGAAATGGTCTTGATGATGTTGATGATGGCTGGTGTGGGAATATACTCGCAAACAGCCTCAACAATAACGAATAAAAATCCTCAATTAATGTTTTTCGAACAAAAGTAAATGTGTAATTGCAATAAATCTAATACACAGAACACAACAAACAAAAAAAAAAAAAAAACATCGAATTGAACACAATAGAAGAATAAAAGAAAATCAATTTTGATTTTTAGACAAAGACATGGTGTAACAATGGCAACAATCAAAAAAAAAAAATCAAAAATACCAGTAGTTGTGGCAGCAGGCAAAGAAGGAAAAGAAAGATATGCAAATCAGACACACACAAACATTGACACAGATTAAATTTAAGAAAAAACAATTTTTTAATGTTTGTTCAAACTAAATTTAAATTGTTAACTTTTAATGGCTGTTTAATAAAAAATCGGAAAAGAAAAAATGCTGAGCTTAAAAAAATCCGGAAAATGGTGGAAGGGGGGATATTTAAATAAACGACTTCTGACTGACTGTTTTTGCTTTCCATTTCGTAGTCTGTGATTTATTATAAAGATAAAAACTGTATGTTGGAAAAAAAAACATAACAAAACCAACTCTGTTTAAAAATATGAGCTTTATTTTTTCTCTTTCTTTTTTTTAAATTTTTTTCTTTAGTCCTTCTCTTCTGCTGAAAATGTCCCTGAAGTGCTATGACTGTCACAACAATCGGACCTGAAACTTAATTTATGGAATGCAAGTCAACTGTATGATTATTAACAAAACAAAACAAAAAAACGGAGAACCTTTTATTTTAAATAAAACTAAAGGTTTCATAAACTGCAAACCATATGATTCAACAGTGTCATTCTTTGCGTGCAGATTTCTCGCTTCTTCCTGTCAATATATTTTTGAATACCAGTAAACAGTGCAGCGCCTATGTACAGCTTATGAAGACAATAAAACGCGCATCCTTCATTGCCATTGACAAAATAAACAGTTGGCTCTAAAAATATGTTTTTATTTTAAAATTACCAACCATCCTCTAAAGAAATTACCCTATATGTTAACTAAATATTTACTGTTTCCAACTTTGTTGCAATGAATTCCTGCTTGTTAATAAACTTAAATACGGTTTATTAAAAAAGTACTCGTATACGAAATATAAAATAAAACAAAAGTTTTGTTTTTTGCTTTTAATGACTCTATAAAAACTCCACAATGCCAACTTAAATTACAATAAATATTTAAAAAATTGTTCAAAAACTTTTTTTTTTTTTTTTTGTGGAGGGAATAAGAAAATTTCATAAATACAAGTAACCGAGGAAGTTAATAAATAAACGAAACGAATATAAAACTGTTAATGCTAAATGGACCTGCGGCAACAAAAATATTAAACAATACTTTTTCCATGAGTTGAAGTGACTTTGTGTGCGGAGTGGAGTGTATGGGCATTTCCCAGCTAACAAAAAACATTCGAAAATAGTTTTGAGAACGTTTTTCCACCAAGTTTAGTAGAATTTAAAAGGCAAGCTCAGACCAGCCTTTTGTTAATTTTTTGGCTGTAAATAATTTGATTTTATTACACATAATCACCTGGGATGGAAAACGTGGTACAAATATTCAATTTTTAATTGATCATACAAATTTCCAAAATTATTCCAGATATGTGTCTAAAATTCGGCTCTGCTTAAGACATTTTGAACTAATGTATGATTCTACTCTTGATTAAAATCGAAATTAAATATAAGACTTTTCATTTTGAGTCACACATGTAAAGTTGCAACATTATTTCAAACTTAGCTTTCACTCGTGACTTCGTTCATGCATAAATAGTATGTACACCAAATTTAACGAAAAACAAAAAGTATCAAAAGTAGCAGCTTTTCCTTTATTTTATCCTTTAGAAAGTATACTGCATGTTATGGTACAAATAATTCTAAAATATAAAAAGGTACCAAAAGTATTAATTTGTCCCGTTTTTACGCCCTTAAAAATACCCTTTATTTAAATCTGGAACATATACTATCTGTCAACCAGATTTCATTAAAGTCTATTGGGCGGATTTCGAGAACAATAATCTTTATATACACTCTTTCACATTTATAATATTAGAAGGATATTCATTCAGCCGGGTTCCTTTTCAAACCCAGCGAACCACTTTTTGTTTCAAATTTGCAATTTGATGTTGGACTAAAATTGTTTCCATTTTTTTGTGCGAAATTCAACACTTTTTTCGTAAAATTCATTGGAATATTTTATAACATATTTGAGTAAAATGCCAACCGATCTTCTCCAGAAACATCTCTATAAGATTTTTATTTTTCGAAAATTTTAATTTAATTTTCACAACTATTTCAAACATGTCATCAAAATGTGTTTTTCGTCAAAAAATTTAGTCCATCGCCGATCTCATTAAGAAATTTCACTAAGAATTTTTTTTTGCTTATTTATGATTTATATTTTCAAAAGGATAACATTTACAATTCTTCAAATTAGAATTCATATAAATACTGTTATTTCTCATTTCATACCTAGGACGTTTATTTAGATTTTCAAATTTATATATTAAAAACGTGACCAAACTTGTTCTATTGAGGTGCAAATCGATTACACTTTCTATAGAGTCCACTACGTATGGAAGTCTACATGTGAATTAAATTGTCTTCTCTATTAAATCTCGTATTCTATAACAGCACTATTCAAACTTCTTGAATACTTCAGCTATTTTCACTAATTTAGTTATAGTTTTCAGATTATTGTTAACGGTGGAACAATACTCTGTTAAGTGTAAAATAATTTATGTTGTATACATCAGTGGTTTGTGTCTAGGCTATTTAGTTGAGGTGCTAGTTTCAGAAACTTTCAATATCGAAGAAGTTTTTAAAAAAGTGGCTTCAATTTGCCCAAAAAATACATTATTTTCAGTAATTTTTTCACTAATTTTCTTCCAATCGGGTTGATTTTGTTTATATACATAACTTAGAGGGTTAATTATTGAAATATGATATCGTAATGATAAAAAAAATGAGTTAGTGCCTTTATATATTAAGGTAACGATATAGATAATATGTGTACCAAGAAAAAAGATTGGTTGGTGGAAATCGGTTGGGTCAATAGAATATCAATTGCATAGACTGTATATCGGTTACCGCTACCAATATTCTATGGATTCAACCAACATTCCACGATGATACCCAAAATACCAAAATTGTAACCAACATACGGTTATGAGAATTCATAAATTGGTTGGATCAACCGAATGCATTCTTTTGCTGCTACTAAAAACCAAAACGGCAAGCACAACTGAATAATTGGAAATTACTATGGTTTGGTTGATCCTCCTAACCGATTATTCGGCTGTCATAATCAATTATATTAAAACAAGTTCTTAATCAATATTTGTCAATTTTAAAATATTCATGTGGCTAAATTGTCTAAGGCGATGTGTTACAAACATGTGAGTTCTGTGTTCAATACCAATAATCAACTAAAATAAATTTTATATTCAAATCAGGCAGTAAAACAATTTAATTTAGTTAAGTATTCAAAATATCAATTTAATTGTGTTCCAGGATAAAAATGAGTGTAAATAATCCCGATTAGCTTCTATTTAAGATTCCATGGTGTTAACTAATTTTTTGATTTTTTGCAACCGGAAATTCAGTAGTACTACACGAAAATTTTAGTTGTAGCAACCGAATTCTATAATAGTTGGTGCAACCGCCACAATTCGGATGAAACCAAATACGGTTGCCACAACTAATCTGTTTTCTCTGTGTGTTATAAAATATTTATAAAATCTTAGCAAAATAGAATCAGAAATTTTTATATAAAATTATTTGTGTTAAATTAAGCGAATCTAAATGGGAAAAGATGATGCTTAAACATCTACTGATAAATTGGTTTTGAGCACCAACGAGCTGCAGGCCTACAAATAGAAGATAAAAATGTGTATTATTTACGTCTGTAATGCGTAAATAGAAAAAATATTAAAAAATAACCACTCCGACCTTAACAACTGGACGAGAAAGGTGTCAAAGCTCACACCATATTTAAGAACTCTCGTTTGAATCTGACGTTCATGACGTCTTAAGTAAATATTATTCATGTTGCTTTTGATCTATTTAATTTAGTTGCAGGACATTTGTTTAATGGTTAATGGAAAATTGGAGTATTGGAAAGTAGATAGAATTTTAGGGTATTTTGATTTGAAACTGCGTCGTTCTGTTCTGTTACTGTCGGAGAATTTCAAACAAACAAATGTCTGCTAAATAATAAAAACAAATGCAAAACGATGCTTGAATTTTGATTTTATTATTTTTTTTTTCTGTCTTAGTTTATAATCTAATTTACACCGTTTCTAAACTACTTGAAAAATATATACAAGATTTGAAAATTATGTATATTTTACAACTAGCAATCATGTCACAAAGTTCGTTTGTGTTCGGAAACAGAATTCAATCCGTATTGAGATCTTCGAAAAACTAAATAATTGTTTAAAAAAGGTTTTATTTCGATAAATATTTTAGTTTTTCGTTTTAAGAAGAACCATAACACGGATTGAATAACGTTTCCGTTTGTATTTGTATTTTTATAACTAAATCCACTGAAAATTTAACGGATGATCTGCAACGCTGTTAAAAATTATCTATAACTTTTGCCGGAGAGCTTAACGTTGCCAGCACTATTCCCTTCCTATCGTTATTATTGCTCTGGCAAGTAATCACCCAAATACAATAGCTTAAGATATATGGTAGGAACACTATTTGCTTCTATGTATAACATTTTCCAAGCATTAAGTTTAAACAGTTCAGTTCAAGGACATCGCCTTATTGAATCTATAGAGTGGAAAAGTGAAAAAAAAACTGAAATCTTTAATTTGGTATTATTTTTCAAATTACACCATAAACGGTGTAGTTAAAAACAGTGAAAAGCAGGAGTGGGCGGGGAGGGGTGGGGGTTAGGCAACAGGAAAATGAAAAATGCCAAAAACAATAGCTGAAAGGTCGGATACATAAAAACGCCGAAACGTTCAAAAGGAATATATTTTTGCTGCAAATTATTTCGAGCAGCATAAACTTGAATTTTGTTTGTTATGTTTGGCAATACTTGTTGTTTTTTTGTTTTTGTTTTTTGAAAAGCCAAAAAAGAAATGGAACGCGTTGCTTCTGTTTTAAATCCTCTTGAATGAATTGTATTTTAGCATGGCAGAGTAAAAATGTCCATGAATTTAAGCAATATTTTATATGCTTTTAAACGTATTTTAGTTGTTCAACCATTTACCAAACGTGGATCATCGTTCATCAACAAATTGGATTTTTGTTCGCTTGTTTTTTCTTTTTTTTTCTTCATACGTTCTACCTCCCTCCCTCCCTCACTCTTATGTTGGCTCTTTGAAATTGTTCAGAGTTATTAGAGCAGAGCCATGGGTGAGTTATGGATTTTTTTTTTTTTTTGTGTGTTTTTTTTGTTTTCATTGTTATTCATTGTCAGAGACACATGATGGGTTTTGAAGTAAAATATCAAACCACCCACTAACTTCCGGAGAAGATGGGGTGAGGGGGGATTGGGAGAATTGCTAAGCTCTGCTGCTTTTACTCCCCCACTCAGCTCATTTAGGTGTAACAACATGACAAATAATCTCTGGGTAATGCTGGCAGCATTGCTGGAATTATGGAAGAAAACAAAAAAAAAAAAATTATAAATATATTTTGCTCTCAAAAGCATGTAACAACAGCTTGTAGGCATTATTTTTTTTTTTTTTTGTTTTGGCTAACAAGTGGTTTCGGAATTTTTGCTGTACTGCCGCTTCAACTGATGTTTTTGGCTACAATTATCCTGTTTAGAGATTTTGTTGGTATGTATTTTGGGGTCCACAAAAATGCTGAATGTATGTACGGCTACAACATACATACGAGTACATACATACGTAAGTACGTACTTTGTTTAGTTGAATGATGAGGATGAAAAATAATTCGAATTTCTTTTTTTTTTTGCAAGTTTGCTTAATTTAATCGTATATTTCATTGAAACGAAAACAGCCGGTTGGCATAAATTAGTTCTTTCTAAACTCTTGTTAGCAAGTGAGATTTTTTCAACACCACTGACTGGAGCTTCAACAAATGATGAATTGCTCACATGAATTTTTTTCCACCACAAATGTGTTTGGTGTAATTAAAAAAACAAAAATCTTATTGCTGAAGTGTAAAATTATTAAATGATCAATTTAATCCATTTATATGAAAGCAAATAAGTATGTAGAATGAAGTAAGCGAAAGGAGGGATGTGAAATAATCAACAATTCAGTATTTATTAACAATGATCATGTGCTGGGAAATTAGTTTAAAGGATTTATTGCGTGAACATACCTCATACTCGTATACCATTCTGGGGAAAACAAATAAAATTTTCAGTTTAAAAGGGTTTTACGACCAGTACACAATCTCTTCCTTTAAAATTAGTTAGAGGGGTGCCCCAAGGTTCAATTCAATTCTTGTTCCACTTCTTTTTTCATTATACGCAAATGACCTACCAAAACAACTCCTCTACTGCAATATTCATTTGTACGCAGATGATGTACAATTATATTTAAGCAGTCCCCTGCAATCTGTTACCCAAAATATTATGAAGATCAATAAAGATTTATGCAATGTACATTGCTGGGCTTCTGCAAATGGACTTCTGTTAAATCTGCTGAAATCCAAGTGTTTAATAATTCAGAAAAAAACGAGTAACACCATTATTAATGTTGACATTTTAATAAATGGTGAAAAAATTGAGATCGTAAATGCTGCTAAAAATCTCGGTACAACTTTTAACAAAAAAAATGTGTGCAACAATCTCTGAATAAACATTAGAAACATATAAAATTAAGTTGAACTTTTATAAGAAATAAAAAATTCTTATGACTTCTGGCATTAATTAAAAATATAATAATATTTTTAATTTTCAACATTTGCAAAGAAAATAAAATTTCAAAAGAAATTAAATACTTCATATTAGTGAACTCTTCGTTTTCGTTTAAGCAGTAAAATATTCCTTTTTTTTCTTTCTTAATTTTAATTTTCTCAACACACACTTTACACACGAAAATAATACAGATTTTGTAGATTTCTACTTGAGGAGTGCGCTGCCCCCAGCCGCTCACAACCCTCCTCAACGGCCTCACACTCGAAAGGTATTAAAAATGTTTGGTTATTTTTATGAAAATGAAATAAAAATGAATTTTTGTGTTGCCACTTAAAAAACATTAAAAGGATTAATATCCTTTTTACTGGTTCAGTCAGTATTTAGCATAAAAGCTGCACAGACACTTCTGTAATAGTATTATGAATATTATTACAGCCAATTTTATATGTATTTTTTTTATTTTTTATTTTTTAATTTTCAGCTTTCAACTGGTTTGGCTAAATGTCAGGGACGATAAAACGTTTACGAATAATGTTTGAGGCTGCAGCTGAAAGTGCAAAAAACTAAGGCAATTTGTTAAAGATATAAATTTTTATTCTAAATTCAACTTAAAATAACATCGCAGCCCATCATTAAGATTTTTTTCATCAACATTTTATTCAGTTCAAAAAAAAACACTACTGCAGACGCCAATTTTTATTTCCTGAATTTTTTTTATTCTTTTTTTTAATTCCAAATACTCTACACTACAGAGAGTGGCATTGTCGAAATATATTGTGTTTTGCTTACAGATAAAATTTGAGATAAAATAATAAGCAAAATTAACCAAGAAAAAAGGAACAGAGCACATTAATTTGAGGAAAAGATCGTAGAAAAAGTTAGGCAAAATGCAATAAACTCGCCATAGATCAAAATCGGTTTATGTACAAACATTTCAATATATTTATGTAAATTTTCCAAGTTCCAGCACAATGCACTGCAATAGGGGGGCATCGCGTGAATGATGGTCCTTATTAAAATAAAAAAATCGTTGATTTAATTTAAAATCATGGTCGTGATATGAATACCACCAATTTTTTTTTAATTTGTCAAAATTTTATTTGTCCTAGATAAAATTTCATTACAGCTGATCCGCCCAGCTTTATCCGCGTGATCTTTGTGTGCAAACCCAACAGCATATATGGCGTCATCTACCATTTACCAAATTTTTACTTATTACGTTTTCTCCTGTAGTGCGATTCTCTATGCTCTTTGAAATACAATTGTTTCGTTTAAAAATGTTAACCACAACTATTACCTATTTTACTATTCACTAACACTTTCAACGATATATGCTGGCGCTTAAAGCCAGCTGTTGCAGTCAGCTGTTTAATTTTAACTAAACAAATTCTGGTTTATTAACACCAGCATTTTTGGTGTGATTTAATTTGTATAAAAAAAGTGTTTAATGGCTTCTGAGTATTTTTAGCCTACAATTTATGGAAGAATGAGCCATTTGATGGAGCTCCTTCAGTCACCCGGCGTGAGCTTCGTAATTTGGATAATTCTTTTAAGTTGGGAGCAACAGACTTAAAAAAAAACTCTACCGCTAAAGTCCGGAATTGTGAAAAGAAATTGGTGTCCCAACTTTCTGTTCTTCTAAATGGTTTATATGATCACTGCAATATCAGCTGAAAATCAGGTACATATCGTCGGGTAATTGGTTACTGGTTTGCCACACGGAACAAAAATGTTTTTTCGAGAAAAATTATGATAAAGAATGTCTGGATTAATTGTAAAAATAAACATCATCACAGATTTTTTTTTTTTTTTGCTTTTAACCTAAAGTCGTTATAACTTTTTGCGTAAAATCTGAAAAGGGTTTAAGATTTAACGAAAATAATACAAAACTGTTTTGTGCCCCATTTATCACTTTTTACATAATATTTTTACATGTCTTTCAAGTAGGTCATGGTAATGCATTTGACTAAGGAAGAACAAAATATAAACCACGTTATGTTAATCCATGAACTGGACAACAATTATTTAATAAAAGAAATTAAAAACATAGAAAAATATTCTGAATATAATTAATGTTAGGCCGCGATATCTCTTATTATATTCGAGATAATAAAAATATTAAATAAGGGTTTAAAAAGAATGCAAATTAATTATAATTATATAAAATTTATTTATAACTCATTTTTTGGTGGTTTTGAGTTAATTTTTTTTGTTTTTCTTTAACTTTTCTTCTATTTTGACACCAACATGTGTGGTTAAAGTGGTTAACACGTGTTAAAAGTTAGTGAATTACACTACTGGAGAATTTGTTTGTTTGGGGTATTCGTTTCCTCCCTCCTATCGCTTCAAGATTTCGCAGCAAGATTTATTATATTTTAGGAGTATTAATTTTTTTTTTTTTTAATTATGACCAGCACTCAGAGATGACCCCTACGTATGCAGTGCACTGTGCCGGAACTCATAAAGAGCGATAGGGTAGAGAAGATAGATGCTGAAAATTTAGAAGACTTAACTCTTTCACAACTCTGCTTGCGAGTTATGTTAATTTTTAACGCAGTGTTGAGGCGCCTCCGGTGTTAAGTAGACGCATTAACTTTGTTAACCTGTATTAGCAGGCATTTTATGAATTGTTTTACTTCGCCGATGTTTCTGCTAATTGGCGAAGGAGGGCGATGTTGTGTACATTAGCTTGGAACAGCATCAATCGCTGTCGGAACAGTTTTTTAGTGACCAGTGTTATGCCTTCATCACTTAAATTAGAGAAATTAATGATGTTGATTGACTTGTTTTGGACAGGTTTTAAACCCAGACCCCAAGTAATTGTTTGCTTAGAAGTCAACGCGCTAACCATTTCAGAACTATTAGTGTTTTAATTTTTCGGATATGTGAATATTTATCATGATTTTGTCAATACGTCCTTTCACTCCTAGATTTTTCTTTGAGTTGTATTTTGTTCTTGTAGTAACATACACTGAATTTAAAGACATTCTTTAGATGCGCTGATATATGAATCTTAATATTTGATTGAATTGGGGATTGGCTGTTGGTCCCGTCCTACCGCCTAAAAATTTTATATAATAAAAATTAATGTGTGAAAATAAATTTAAATTTAACTATCAAAGATTTAAACCAAAAGATTTTAGTCGAGCCAAGTTTGAAAATTAACAGGCCACCTGTTAAAACACTTAACAGTCGTAGTAAAATTCGTGATTAAACTCATTTAGGATGAAGATTTTAGGTTAATTTGAATGGAAGAATTGTGATAGATGGCAATATCCCCCACTATATACAAATGATAGTCCAGGTAGTATACTAGCGTGAGGAAAACTGGTTTATCTGAAATAATCTTGGAACCTACAATTCTGTAGTAAACTCTGAAAAACATTTGTATCGTCTACGTATTCAACTTTTAGCATTCTACTTTATTGTATATTTCTGCAAAAAACAAAAACAAAAAACATCTAGTTGGCCTTTTTTTACGATTTTCTGACATTTTAATTGCATTTTGCGTGTAGAATCTCAGAACCACACGAAATTATTCAAACTTACAAATGTAAGCACAAAACGACTGAGTGAGTGAATGAATGAATTGCATTATGAATAAATGCCAAACTAAATGGAAAGAATGGGAGGTAGGGGGAAAATGCAGAAAACAAAAGTTACTAAACAGAAAATGAAAAAAAGATTTGAGGAAAAAAAGTTTTACTTGTTTTGTTAAGTTTCCCGCAATAAAACTGAAATTATACCATTTTATTTTTAATGCCATTTTCTGACAAATGCTAAAAGGAAATTCAACGAGATTTTTTTATTTTTTATTTTTTGTTACAAACCAAGACAGAAGCCATAAACTTACACATACAAGGAGACAAATGGACGAACATACAAACTGTTACATAACACATACGTATAAATCAGGGACAGACATACATCTACCTTGGCACAGCAGAGAAGTGTGACAAAATGATAGTAATCAACCATTTAATAAATAGACGGAGGATCAGACCGCCAACTAAATGAACGGTTATTTTATTACCACACAGGACACTGCCATGCTATTTCCTAAAATGCTGCACTTTCCAGTCACCACCACCACAACTAGCTCCAAACCACCCCCCCCCCCCCCCCCCCCACACACACATCCACAAATGCTAGCGACCATTTAGTCTATTAGACGAAAATATAATGACGACAAGGATGTGGTTTATATTTCCGTAAGGTGTTTTATCATCATTATGCTCGTTCCTACATTTCTTCCATTTATTCACACAATTTTAGTGGTGTAATTAAAAATTATGATGATTCATAAAAACAGAAAGAAAGAAAAAATATTAAGTTTTTGAAGTTGTTACTGCTTTTGGTTTGAGCAAAAGTTTTTATTTGATGGTTCAATATCACAGCCTCAGGATACATGCTGAACAATAAGGAAGTACTAAAGTTTATAGCTTTTTTTCTTTCTTATTCTTTTTTTTTATTGTATAAAAATATATACATATAAACATACATACATACAAACATACACACATAAATGCATAAATGCGATTATAAAACTAAAAACTATTGGCTGTATGGCCCTTTTGATAATTTTGCAAACGATATCTATCTAATGACCGTACATTTTGTTTAATTAAAGTTTTTATTAATTTTTTTCAAAATATTTAAAGCTCTCAAGAATTTATATTTTCAAAAATTAATTTATTTGGTTATGGATCAGCTAATCTATATGATGTATTTCCTCCCAAGTCGGAATTGTGAATCAACAAAATGCAAGTCGAATAGTTGTAAAAATGATTTTTAAAAAAATGGTTGTAATGTGAATTTAAAATTTAACAATCGTTCATTAATATGCAGAATTTCTCAAATATCTGCAGGAAATCAATCTGTAGAGAGTCGTAACAAGAAAAAAATTTCGCGATTTCAAGGACTATTACTAGTGTTCATTTATGTACTAGATGTCCTTTTTTAAGCGAAAACAAAACTTCTAAAAAAACTCAACTCAACTTCCAATCGGCTGTTCAATAAGTTGTCTTCGTTATGTTGTTACGAGTATTATGATTTACAACTATTCTGAGTTTAGTTTGTGTAAGCTGTCAAACTGCGACAACTACTTTTTATCAGTTGTGTTTCTGTCTACGAGTGATAAAAATGGAAAAAACAATGTAATTTTAAATAAATTTTATAAAATATACAATAAGAATTTATATGTATGTATGTACATATACTAAAATTAATTTCAGCATAATTACAAAAAAAAAAAACAGGAAATTGACCGTCTAGTTGAGAAGCCAAAGCTGCTTTGATCCATTGTGAACAGATGTGTTGTTCAATAATATTTAAAACATCATCTAGTTCATTCAGCAAATAATCTAAAATTACTAATGAATCAAAAAATATATGTATGAGTAGCTTTTTTGCATTTACGCACTTGGCAGTTGGTAATTTACTTCGACTTCTAATGCTGCGTCGGTACGCATAAGATCCACATTTTTTTCATCTGAATCTTCCGAAAAATACATTTCGACAGATATATCCATTTTTATAAATTAATTTATATAAATTTTCCAAAAGTATTATAACCACTGTAATAAAATAGTTTTTATTTATTTTATTTTTGTCTTAGAGCTTGTATAGTATATATATATAAAATTTTTTGTATATATAAAATTTTCTCATTAGGTGCCATTTGTTCACCGGCCACTTTCTCAAGCCTTGGGAAAAATTGTCCTAGGTCAATATTCCCATTAATGAACATTATGTATAATTTACCGGCCACTTTTTCAAGCCTAGGGAAAACTTGTCCTAAGTCAAGATTCCCTTTAGTAAATAGTTTTCTTCTGACGTCATATTGGGCTTTTTTCATTATTTTAAATTTGATGCTGAATATTTTCGATATTACTTTGTTGTTTATATGCCATAGATTTTGTTGCAATTTTTAATATTGTATTAGTTTTTGTATTTATATCTTTTACTGCCACAAAAATGGGTTGTCTGTTTATTTATGTTGACATTTTATTTCTAATATTATTATTTCATGAACTACAGATTTTAGCATCAGGCTATTAATGCCTTGGCTGTATATTTGTGCCTTATATCTTAATTTTGGCATGTTTAAAATTTTTTTTTATAAGTAAACTAAGAAGTAAATATATTCGGATTTCAAATAAACCGGAGCTATTACCTTCTACAACTACTTTGTTTTTAGCATTTGGTTTTTCAACTTTCGACTGTTCATTCTTCATTTTAATTTTATAATAATAATTTTATTATATTATTTGTCTTAAAATTATTAAGAAGTAAAATGTAATTATTAATTTACTTTCATTATTTTATTCTAATTATTAATATTTAATTTAATTTTACAATTTCATTTTCTTTGATTAAGTTCAATTTTAATTTTATCCATTTCAAAGTAAAAAATTTTTTTTTTTTTTTTAAATTTAGAAATTAAAAATATTCTTTTCATGTTAATTATATTTTTATTTTAAGTGCCTTTGTTGGCGTTTTTGTAAATAAAAATGTTTTTTTTTTTTAAGATTTTAGCTACGAGCTATTTAGTAATCAAAAAAATGTTTGCCACGAGCGGTTAACGCTTACTGGCCCTAGTGTGCGACTTTAGCGCACCACTTTTAAAATAAAAGTTATAATTAATTAATTGTAAAATACATATGAAGAAAAATATATATTTTTTGGTGATTTTGTGGTCTTCTTGGTTCTCTTCAGAACATTTTGGCTGGCTGATGGAGGTCATATTTGTATTGAAGATGTCGTCCTTCTTTGGCTACCTTTTGGCCAGGCGGACCTTTATTTGCTTCTTTAATGCTGGGGTGCGTTTTGGCCAGGCGGACCCTCTCCTTCTTCTGCTCTTGTTTCTAGTAGCACTCCAAGAAAACTGGCAGGCTGCTCTAGCTTCTTCAGGGTGCAGTTTAGTAGCACTCGCTGAAGAAGACTGGCAGGATCGCCATGTAATAAAATAGTTTTTATTTATTTTATTTTTGTCTTAGAGCTTGTATAGTTGGAGCTCCTAAGACTGATGATTTATTAATTGTATTATAAACTAAATGACATTGGCTTATATACTAATTATGAGACTAATTCTTAGGGGTACCTTAACATAAGAGTAAAAGAATAGAAATATATATTATTGTTGGGTAAGCATATTTAGCTTCCAACTATTTATGTATGGCATGTGTTCAACAGTTTTAAAGTTCAACGAGTGCATACTTAAAAGCAACAGATACTTTGTGTTGCTTATATTTACAATTAAACAAATGCAGTTAATAAATGTTATTCATTTAAGTGCATTGGGCTGCTGCACTTGATTAACCGTACAAGTGTCAAATTACCGACACACACAAAATATCTTGCTTGCAGTTTGTCAATGCTTGCATGTTGCGGTACTATTGAATCGCAATGCATACTACACACTGTTGGCCACATGCTACACCACACTTTGAATATACATACATACATATGCATGTATGTATCTAATAGTTGATTCAAGTTGTCATGTTAAGGTTGACAAGAACTTAACGAAGACAACGAAAATTAGTTGTAAACCATAATGCAATGAAATAGTTGAGTTGAGAACTCAACTTAGTTGAGTTGTGAATCATAATAGGGGCATTAAAATATTATTGATGTTAAAAACTTAAATATAAAGACAGGAAGTGGGAGCAGCATAACATTATTGATTTGTTTAAAAAAGCATTTTGGCTTCTACCAAAAACAACGTTAAAATAAAATTTTATTTGTGCCCAGTGTAAAAGAGAAAACGCGATTAAACCGGCAATTACACATGCAAGTAGTGGTATGCAAATGCTTTCTACGTATTATTAACGAAAAATTTTTCAAAATAGTCGAATCTCTTGTAATTTGCCACTGCCGTTTCATTTTCAAAATGTAGTCGAAGCGTTAACTTTAGAACATTTGTTTACTTTTGAATTAAAGAAATAATTTTGTAGAAATAACAAGAAGAGAACAGAGAGTTTCCCAAATTTATCTTAAACTGCGATTTTTGGGATTAGGTTTAACATACAGGATACAAACGACTACCATCGGTTGTAAATTGAAAACTCTATACTAAGCCTAGACTGTAAAATTCTCTTATACAACGCGATCCTAAGCCCAATATGGTCCCATGGAATCCAGTTATGGGGCACTGCCTCAGCATCGAATGTAGAAAATATTCAAAGGCGACAAAACTAAATTCTCCGTACAATAACAGCAGCCCCCTGGTATATCCGAAATCAGCGAATTCACAAAGACCTTGATGTACCGTTGCTGAAGACAGTATTTTCAAAACACGCTAAAGAATATATAAAAAAAACTTGAGTGCACCCAAATGTACTTGCACGCAAAATTCTACATTATAGAGGCCACACCAGGTTGAAAAGGAGGTATACTCTTTTTCTCAGCCGTACACGAGAGATGTAAAATAAAAAAAATCAACCGTTGAAATTAAAAATTTTGTTTAGCAGTGACTACACATATATTAAAGTATTTTTAGATTTAAGATTTGAAAAACTTATTGATGTTTCAATTTATAATTGAAGATTTAATAAATAATAAAAGTTAAAAAAAAAAAAAAAAAAAAAACATTTAATATTTTTATTTCATATATATAAAAACGTATACAAAAAAAATTGTTTGTCGAAACTTTTGTACACAGAGCCAAAACTGTCTAATAGAATCACGAAAATTTTCTCTATGAAGCGTTTTTAGGCTAAGGAGAAGCGAAGATTTTTCCGAAGAGATTCCTTATTATTTTTATGTGTTTTTTTTTAATTTTATCAAGAAGCAAAATACATAAAATCAAGAAGAAAACTTGTTATTCACAATTTTTTTACCCAATTTCCGTTATTTTTAGCACCAGGTTTTTATCTCAATTGTATAAAAAAGGGATTTCTTATTGTTTTCATTAGACTACCTAATTGGTTTTTTCAAAAAGGTATTCTTTATTGATTTCATTAGGTTCCTGTATGATCTTGTGTAAATCATCTTCTTAAACTGGCTGGTAACATGTAGCAAGCAGTGTAGCCAGGTGTGGGGATTTCTCCCCAAATTGGGGATTTTAGATGGTTTTTGGTGACAAATTATCGTGGGGAGGGATTTGGGGATTTTTCATTTTCAGTATACCTATTATCAATTTTGCTTTATTTTACCATTTTCTTTCATACATTTATTTACGTACATATATGTTTATGTATCTTGGCGTTTTTCTTCTCCATATTTCGATTATTTCAAGGCGATGGTATAGAAGATGTTGGTTTTTATAACAATTTGTTCAAAATTTTTAAAACCAGAATTTATTGAATTCGATATTGCTAAAATGAATGTACTAATTGACGATAAGGAAAGTAATTTGGTTGTTGCTAAAATTGATGTTGGCATAGAATGTTCAAAGGAATTAGAAGCAAAAGGAGTTCAAACAATTTTTTTTTAGATTATTTAACTATACTTGCAAAATAAATGCTCAAAATATTCACTGAGAGTATGGAAAATTTTGAGTTATTTATAAATTTACAACTCGAAAGCATAGAAAAAAGAATAAATTTGATTCCGTGTATGGAATTTTAAAATATTCTATGGATTCAAAAGTTCCATTGAGCCCATACGAATGCATTAACTTAAATAAATGTATGTAATAAAATTAATAAAAAAAAATGGTTTTTTATCAAGCTTAATATACATATATTTATTGGGGACAAAATTGGGGATTTCCAGTTTTAAAATGGGGATTTTTGGGGACAACACTCATTAATTTGGGGACATTAGACAATATTTACCTGGCTACACTGGTAGCAAGGTGTAGTAGTGAGGTGGTTAGCGTGCCTATTTACGAAGCCGAAGCTCTTTGGTTCGAGTCCCAACAGACGTAAATTTTATAAAATGTTTTCATTACCCCTCATCCAGATAATACAACTTCATGTTGTAAATAAGCATTGCGGACGTACGATGACGTTCTGACGACATCAAATTTGTATTTCCTAACATCACACAGAGACAACAGTGCCTAATAAATACCTAATAAAATAGAACAAAATTAGTAAGATATCTCTACGGATTTTTTTTTTTTTAATCAATAAGATGGCCTAATAAAAACCTTAAGTTTCCTTCTTGATTTTTTTCAAAAAGGTTTTCCTTATTAAAATAATAAAACGTCCTTCTTGAAAAAATCCGTAGAGATATCTTATTAATTTTGTTCTAATTTTTTAGGTATTTATTAAGTACTGTTTTCTCTGTGTATGTTCGAGTCGCCTTGAGTATGGTAAATTTCAAATCGAATGTCCATAAACACTACACCCACAATCCTACTTTTCCACTATTAATTTTCCTACTTCCGGCACAATGCACTTTACAATTAGGGATTATACCCTGAGTGCTAGTCCTAAAAAATAAAAATAAAAATGCTAATTTGTGGTTCATTTAAAACTTTTACTGGCATAATATTGCATGTAGGGTAATTTTTCAAACTCTCAAATATTTAGCAAGATCAATAAAAAGATAATTAAAGACATAAACCTAAAACCTGTTACAGTTGTCGACTAAAGAGTTCTCATCTTACATGAATCATATTGCGGCCCACTGTATTAAATATATCAGTGTAATTTTTGGCAGAGCTGCTTATAACGTACATTAATATCTACAATTAATCCATAAATTCTTTTGAACAGTGAACAGATTGAATGCCTCGTTTTGTGTTTGAGAATGCAATCGCATTTGACATCAGCGAAATCTCTCTCTATCTCTCGCTCTGCTGGTAATCTATCGAGGAACGGAATCACCTCAATTGATTGATGTGTGAGGCTTCGGTAATTTTTGAGATGAGAGCTTAAAGATCTCCCCCACTGTTTTGAATAAACAAAATGGGGAGAGAATCTTTTCTTTACAGACGTGCTGCGGTATTGGCCACTTTCAAAGTTTGTAAAAGAATCATATAGGTGGCGTTAGTTTGCCTGCAGGCCCATTGGAAATCACAACGTAGACTCAAAAGCAGTGAAGGTACCTCAAACTAGGAATTTTAGGGGAAAATATTATCTTATCTTTGTTTCAATGATGTCGTGAATCTTATTATGCCACATGATTTTTTTTAATTTTTTCTATTTCTAAAGTAAATTTGTTTTGTGGAATTTTTTTTTATTTTAGTGAAATGTTGCATTTTGTGAGGACACTTAAAAAAAACTAAAATGTAGCAAAATTCTTTGAATGTAAATGATTCGCTTTGTCACTTGTCTTCTGTTTTAAAAAGTACTCATATATTTTTTTTCATTTATTTAATTTATTTTAAAGTTTGTTGACGAGATCCACATTAATTTTCAGGTTAATATTGTCTGCTTTTTAATTATTTATTTTTTTCGTTTAATGTGCAGTGAAGTTGTGCAAATTGTACACCTCCTGAACCGATTTTTTTTCCTCCGTAGAGATAAGATGGCCTGCGATTTTTCTCGTTGTAGTTGTAGTTTTTCCATTATTTTTAATTTGTTTAATTTGTTTCAAAAGTTGACTTGAGTTAGTTTTTCTTGTTTTCTTTTTTTTGAAAATTTATTTTATTGCAAGTTTTTTTTATAATAAAATTTCTTGTTTTCCCTTTAAAATGATTTGGCCTTTATTTTTATTTTTTTTTTTTTTTTTTTCTTCTTTGGATTCTTTTTGCTCTCCTTTTGTGCTGTTTAATTTTCTATTTATCATGCTGCAGCAACAGAAAAGTAAAAACATTTATAAACGTAAAATGTTTTTAATAGTCTTGGTAAAAAAAAGCTTAAGAGAGGCAAAAAACAACGAAAGACAGGGCCTGGACAAAAGTCCATCAAAGGATGAATGAAAAATGTGTTCAAGTTTTTACTGAATTGTTTAAAGCTTTTGAAATTCTCAACAAAAGAAAAAACGAAAGTAGAAAGTTAACGATAGATAACAGATGCACATCAGAAAGAGATTCTGCAGCAGTTAAGTTTGTTATTTTGAATTGTTATTGGTTTTTTTTTTGCAAATAAACCAAAAAGAAAAAATATGGTCAGCAAAGTTCTTATTTAATGTAAAATCGAAATGGAAAACTTAAATAAAATTTTAATGCAAATAATTGCTTTAATTGAATTTTATTTTAATTGGATTTGAATAATAATAATAATAGTTTTAAATTAGTGAAGTTTTTTTTGTTGTTGGCATCGATCGGCGTCACTCTTTTGACATTTTGGACAAACAAATTTTTAACTTTTTCAAATTTTTCAACGTAATAATCGCTCATTTACAGAAGTCTGATTTATACTTTTCACACACATGGGTGGGCAGCGCCACACCAATACAATGCCAAAAAAATTTATTATTTTTCAACTTCTGCTAAGTATGCAGTTAAGGCCCAACTATAATGTGCTTAATGTAACTTAACATGTCAAATGCTTAAGTAAATTACTGAAGACTTTTAGGTGGCTATATTGTACTTATTGAGCTTAAAAACTTTCTACACTTGGTTGCAAACATTTGTACTTTTGCAAAAACTATTTTCGTCTTTATTTCTTTAAAATGTAATATTTTTTACGAAATCTCATTTAATTTGTAAAAGTTATAAATATATTACCATAAGCAAGTAAATCCATGCTTATCTTTTATTAATTTATAAAGTAAACGAAAACTAAAATAAAAAAGTATTAAAAAAGCAACAGTGGTTGCATCTTTTAATTGTATATGTATCTATTATGTATATTGGAAAATTTTTATAATACAGCTGATGTGTCATTTGCTTAAGAAAGAGCGAAATTGACCGCACTTTCCTTAAGCAAAGTGTCTTAAGTACATTATAGTTGTATACATTTGATTGTGTGTATTCGCACATTTGCTTAAGTTATATTAAGCACATTATAGTTGGGCCTTTACTTTTACAACACGATTTAGTGAGTAGCAAAGTGGACAGTGCCGCCGCTCTCACTCTTGAAATTAAAGAACATTTATTATACATAACACATGAGCAAAATAGATTCAGTCTGTTTGAGAACACTATTTTCGAATGGGAAAAGTGGGAATTGCCACACCCATAATGTGTAAATATTTTTATTGCCGTTACTAAACGGATGCTGGTTATACTTTTAAAACATTCATTAAGTTGCTGTAACAATACAATTTTATAATTCGAAAAGTGGGCAATGTCACGCCCTTACAATGGAAATATTCTACTATGAATACTTCCCCCTAACAAATTCGTATGAAAGTTTGATAATATAATTTACTGAAATGGACAGTGCCACGCCCATAATGTGAAAACATTCCTTTCAAACTATAATAACCTGACCCGACCCTCGATATCGACATAAGAAAAACTAACCTCCAGTTCAGAAATAATTGATTTTTTGTATCTTATTATTTGGTTACTGGCACAAAAGCTAAACATATAAATAAACTTAATGTGTGTGAAGTTAAATTTTAAAATTTTAAACCCTAGACATGGACCATGACTCTTAACAGGGTTCTGTTAACAGTTTAACATGACTTTGTTAGATACATATTTAAAAAATACTTTTTAATGTATAAATGAGAAATTTTTATTATTAGGCTTAAATTCAGTTTTTAGTGAATTAATGAAAATTAAAATTTTTTTATGAAAAACATTAGCATGTGCTATCAGATTAGCAGAACGTATCAGTATACCGATTTCAAGACTGCTACACCTCCCATTAGCGTTCGTTTGTCCGTTTTTACAATTGGGAAAGAATATTAACTATTTAACAAAGTTTTCAACAGAAATAGAATACGAGAATTGTTATAATTCCTTTTAATTTCATTTTTTCACATTGTACATATGTTCAATTAATAATTGAGTTTATTCCTAATAGTAATATAAAATAAAAAGATTTCTTTTATTAAAAATTTTAAATTTTTTTAAATTTTTTACAATACAAATAAATAATCCAAATAAATAAATAAGTTATTTACGGCAAATATTTAGTAATAACCTGATTTGAATGCTTTTTAAAAATGAATAATAAAAAAAGGACATTGGTTATTTTCTAGAAAATGGTACAGAATGGGGTGAAAATATTTTACGGAGATGGGGTGCCTAGTAGCATCTTAATTAATTAAATTTTTTTTTTTTTTTTATTATAAATAATATAGGATACTTTTTACGAGGTAAAGAGTGGACAAATTGGTAATTTTGGTACTATTTTTTATAAATTTTTTTAGAAATTAACATAATGTCTCGGGGCTGAAAGGAAAAAAATAACAAATACTTTTGGTACTTTTTTTCTTAAGGTCCTTTTTTGCTATTGGTGTTTTTTTTTTGCTTTATTTTTGTACTATTTCTCTTGAGAAATTCTCTGAATGTATTTAGATGAAATTTAGTAGACGAATAGCTTCCCACATTAAAAAAAATAGGGCACGTTTTAAGGAGTAAAAACGGAACAAATTGATACTTTTGATTTTTTTATTTTCTTACAAAATTTTTTTTACATTAACATAAAGGGTAAAGTACACTGGTACTATTTTGTACTTTTGCCTTTCGGTAGTTTCATACATGAAGCGTGAATGAAGTCTCGGCGAAGTAAGATTTTCAATTGTTTTATCTTATATGATTATCCTAAAAAGAGAAGAGCTTTTTCGTTGTACTAATTTTTAATTAATTTGTTTTAATCGAAATTTAGTTTTTTCTATTTTATTTATTAAATTTACACAGAATTTTCATTCCTTTATAATATTAATCAAGGCTTCGTAAAACGATTTATGTAGACAAATTTATTGTTTTGTTTTTATACAAAATGACGATACTTGGAAATTGGACAATTAAAGATCTTTCTTAAATCAATTAAAAAAACTGTTTTCCAACACACATACATACATATTAACATTATTGTTTAAAAAAAAATTTTCCATGTTGTTATCAAATTGCGAAAAAAAGCCACAAAATAAAGTTTAAAAACAAAAATATTTTGAGAACTGCACTCAGCTACACAAATATTTAGAATGACATTTTCTTATGCTAAATGCATTTGTACAACGGGCACTCAAGTACAAATCAACTGCAACAAGTTTTTGAAAAGTTTAAATGCATGCGCTCGTACAAAACTTGTCTAAAATCTTTTAAGACAAAAAAAGGAGAAGACAGAAGAATAAAAAATTTCTAAAACAATTAAACTTAGTTTAAGTGTGGTCTCTCTCTACTCATCCTTTAATACGTACTTAAAAACTAAAGAAAAAAAAGCAAGTAAAAGAATCGCAGCAGATGGGGGTAGGCAGCTGCATGTTCTCTGGCATAAGAAGTTGTTACAAAGTTTCATCAGCTAAAAATTCGCTCAAAAGTTAAGATAAGAATCTCTGCAATCGTACAACGTACCAGTGATGGAATTTGAGTTTTTTTGTTTTGGGCCAAATTGACAATTTGAAAGGGCCAAAATAGCTTCGAGAGGGCCAATATATTTGATAACACGCTTTTTATTTAAATAAAAACAATAGTGCAGTACACACAGTATAAAACTAATACAGTATATGTGTTTTATTTTATTTAGAACAAAAAAGTTTAAAAGTGTTTTTTTAAGGTTATATTTAAAGCAAATACATATTTTAATATGTAGTTAAAAAAAATATTGTAGTTAAAAAACATACATATTTTCTATGTAATTCTAATTTTATTGTATATAATCCCCAAGATTTTAGTTCAAAGTTCCTCAATGGTGATATTACTGTTTGTAACATTTTTCTTTGTTATAAGTTTTAAAATATCTTTATCATAACAATTACCAGAATTATATTTAATTAAATCTTTCGATTGCATTAAAGATGACACGGTATTTACATGAAGACGATTCCTTATATTGGTTTTAATCATATTTTGGGTAGAAAAAATTCTTTTTACACATGCTGAGGAGTGTAGAATGTCATGAAACAAATAGTGTATTTTAACATTCGACAATGATGAAAAAGCTAAAAACAAGTTAACAGCTGTGCTTACAAGTTCACCTGAAAGGATTCGCCTTGGGTACTAGCACAAGACAGGTTTGCAAATAAAAGTAAGGAGTTTTTTTCTTGACAAACAAAACAATGTTGTATACAAAAGTATCGTTCGAAACAGTACTGTATATTCTGTGACAGTACATTTCAAACCGTTCGAACGATTTGAATCAGTTAGTTGAATTTTGAGCTGAAAGGGCCAAAATAGATTAGAAAGTACCACAGGGCCATCAAACACTCAAAAGTGCCAAAAATGGCACAATTGTGCCACATTTTCCATCACTGCAACGTACAGGCAACGTTAACAGACACGAAACGTAAATCTTGCTTAAACAGCAACAATAACAAAAACAATTTCATACGAAATTGACACATTTGTCAGACAAAACTTAAGGACTCACACAAACTCATACTCATGTTTTTTAACGAAACGAAAACTATTTTCTTTAAGGAGACGAAGGAAGAGCATTAAAACGATTTTAAGCAGACAAAACCACTTTGGGTATAAAGAAAGGATTTGAATTTGAGTTGTTTTTTCTTTTACACTTTTCTTTTTTTTTTTTTGCATTTAAATTTAAGACATGTAAATGACTGAAAACAATTGTCACTTGTTGGTGGGGGGAAAAAAAGACGACGACAACAACAGCAATAACAAAACATTAAGGAAAATTGTTATTTTAGTAGACAAGACAAAAATAGTTTTGGAAAACAGTCTACAAAATATAATAAGATGTACAGACAGGCAAACGCATGGATGGATGGATGGACGGACAAACAATAAAGCCAAAACTAGCAAATAATTATAAGTTTTTGAAGAGAACTTTAGAAAGAAAATTATAATTAAAAACAAAAATACAAATATAAGTTTTTGAGAACACTCGTAATTATAAAATGCAATAAGTCTGAGAAAGTTTTGCGTATTAAAATAAAAAACAACAAAAAAAAGGACAATAAGAAAATATTAAAAAAAAAACTTGGGTCTGAAATCATTCTTTTAAGAACACATTCTTTCAATATTTTACGCAAAATGAATTTTATGAAATTTAATCACAAAAGCCTGACAAACTCCTATACTACCGGGGAATCAGTGATTTCTTATTTTCTCTTTTTATTAAATTTGGATAAATTACTAGCGAATACCCGGCATGAGGTATTACGCTAAACAAAACACACACACATTTTTGTTATTTGTTGAAAAATATGTAAATTTTGGTAATTTAATATCTTTTTTATATTAATTTGTTTTTTTACCTTATGTGGAGCAAGAACAACAAGCAAGTAGCCGTGTGAAGAACTTTCATTTTCTAAATTCAAAGCAGCGATTGGCCTTAAGCCTGGCTTTTTATTGCATTAATGGGATTAAAAATATATTTCAAAATAAGTTAACCTTGAAGAAGAATCAAACTGGCGCTTTCCTCGTTTAAAAAAAGTTTCAAATACATTTTGGAACTTTTTGGACTTCTCTGAAATTAATATAATTTTTATATGTAACGTTTTTATATTTTTATATAAAGCAAATATGTTAAATAAAAATATGACGAATATGTTCGAGCTTGATGCTGATAGGCCGATAGGATTCAACCTTTGTATGATCCTTACCGGGCTTTGGTATCATAGTAATCATCGAAACCTTCCATTCTGCCGGATAGTATTGCAGTCGTAAAATACTATTAAAGATGAATAGTATTATTCGTTTTGCAATGAAAGGCAATTCTTGCAGCATTTTGTTGCTTATTTTATCAATACCTGGGGCTTTCTTTGAGTTTATACTTGTAATAGCCTTTTCAATCTCCACAATATTAAATCTTAGCGGAATTGAAGCCCAAGGTGACCCTACAAAATATTAAATATACTTTTTCTTTTATTTATTTAAAAGAAATTAAATATTTTATTGGATTTTTAAGACTGTATGTACGGGTCTGTTCTAGAATCCGAATTCACTCGAAAGTGTATTACTTTAGCATTTTTGGTGTTCTGCAATTCAGATCCACATATTTTTATTAATAAAAACATGTGGATGTGAATTGCAGAACACCAAAAATGCTAAAGTAATTCACTCGAAAGTGAATTCGGATTCTAGAACAGACCCGGTAGACTTCTTTCTAATGAATTTTTATTAGCTCTGTTTGCGTACTTTCCCAGTAAAAATTATCAAGCAACAAAATTGCAGAGAGTAGGAAAAAAATCGCTCTCAAAAAGAAAAAATTGTAAAAAGTACACGAACAGGAATTTGCAACAATTATCAAGTAAATTTGAGCAGCTGATATACAACAGCTGATTTAGCGTATGCACAATCTTTTTGTAGGAACCTGATTGAAAAATACTTAAAATTGATTAACGAACGCAAATTAAGTTTATATCTACTTACGTCTTCCATATTTTATTCACTGATAATTTTTTTTTTAATTTGTGCACAAAGTTTGATCTTAAAATGCAATTTAATTTATAAATTCACAATTTTTTTATTTTTTAAACAATTTTACACCACAAAAAAATTTTCATTTACCAAAAATATAAACATATGTTAAGCAATCATATGTTTTTTTGTGATTGATAATTCTTGCTGGCAAAAATTTATCCAGTAAAAACTTGCAAGTTTCTAAAATAGAACTGTCACTTTTTCTCTCATTTTCCCACTTGTTACTAGGTTTTTAAAGTACGCAAACAACTTTTCGACAAAATTCGTAATAATTTGTACAAATTCGTACAAATTATTGAATTCGCTAACACAGCTATTGTTTTTGTTATTTCTGTTATTGTTATGTTTTTGAAATAGCTTTTTATTTTGTAACATTGTTTTTGGTACTTTAAATATTAGTGCAAACGTTTTATTAATTTGCCTTACGAATATCTCAAAAATACAAAATAAACGGATGTACTTATGTAGAGTTTTTTCCTAAACTGTAGATTAACAAATATTAATAATAATAATAAGCAGTTCGAAGTAACTACAAAATTACAATTAAAATAAAACTAGTTTTATATGTCCGAAAGTATTCATTAAACAGCTTGGACCAGTTTTTGAGGTACTACATAGTTTTGAATACATACTCGTATTCGATTCTACGACTATTCGCCTATTTCAAAATATTCGCATTTGTATTCGCACAAATTCTAGCGAATATTTCTCGAATGATTCGCACATACTTTCCAAAGATAAAAATATATAAAGATTAAAAAAGTACATAAAATGTACAAAAATATATTAATTTATAATAATTTTTATGTATGTAAACAAAGAAAACCCTTTATCCTTGACGCAAGATAATAAATAATCTTCTTAAAAAAAACGAAAATTATATTTCGTAACTATCATTTGAAAGTTAGTATGTATTATATGTAAATTCATATCATGTTAAGTTAGTAATCAATTCTCAGTAGAGGAATGTTGGACTTCAAAAATGGAAGAACTAAAATTTAATATGTGAAAGTTCACCGACACAGGCCACCTGCGGAAATATATTCTCCCAAACAGAACTGAATTGCTAATCAAAAGAGCAAACAGAGTAAGGAAAACGAAATCGCAATGTATGTAAGTAAAATAATTGAAAAATGTTCAGAAGAGGTCTTTAAAAATTTGGCATCACAATGTAATAAAAATGTTAAATATGTACTTATAAAAGTATAACTGTTTCTTAAGTTTATTGTTACTGACATAGTGAGGGCTTTTTTCCAAATATGCATTTTGTTGGATGGTAAATGCCAACTCTTCAACGAAATGCATATAGATTTGCTAACCCATAACACATAATAATTTTTGAAAACTTAAATTCTTGACCATTTGCACGAATAAATGTTATATTTTTTAAATTTGAAATATTAAGTGGCAGTGAAGCTTAAAATTAATATTCATATTCGTATTCGGCGAATATTATTTCAAATATTTGTATTCGCATTCGTATTCACGAATATTAAAAATTAATATGCGTAACATTACTACTACATACATACATACATCGTTTTGAGTCAAAATATTTACATTTGCACCAGGCGACAGTAAATATTATAAACGACGATGTGTGTGAACTATTAAATTTACAAAAAAAAATATATATTGTATAAGCAAATAAATAATAAAATACAACTTACAATTTGTAATGATTTCTGTAATTTGGCATAAAGAACCGACCATATCTTAGCACGCGTAAAGGCATTCTTATAGCCCTGCAGAATATCAATGAGTTCAAGGAAAACCTTGCGGCCATGATTATCTTTGGGTGGCCCATCACGATACAGCAACAGTGTGGGATTTGTTAATATTACCAAAAGACGTATGAGTACATCGGCATATTCATCATCGTCCACATAGTCAGGCAGCATCTCAACTAAATCTGTCTGCAAGACTTTGGCATGACCCAGATGACGGCGATACTCATGATTATCCAAATCACGCCGTAAAATCCAAATAAGATGCTAAATGGAAAATAAACAAATAAATATTAAAACAAATGTCAGAAGAAAAAATTGTTATTCATGTTGGTGGGAATATTTATGTGTTGGGCTGGTGAAAAATCAAATTTGAAAACTAACAAAGTGACAAGAACTTTGATATGTGTGCTTAAGAATTGTTACCATGTTTGTACCACATCATGCACCAACCACATACTATTTCCAACAAACATGTATGTATGTACATACATATAAGAATGCTTTTACCTTTAAACCTTGTATGGCATCTGCCTCGGCCTGGTAATGATGTCCATCGGTATAGCCCAAGGCCGCACAAGTGGCGTCAATATCAGCCAATAGAATTGACATTTTCGCGACACAGTTTCTAAGACGGTACCGTAAATAAAAATACGTGACACTCGCGTTAAGTTCCGAATGAGTTTTACTTTTTTCTTAATCGCACTCGTGACGAACTGGCAAAATAACCTTAAATACTTTTCTATAAATACAAGTGGCATTAATATTAGCCAATAACCTTTCTCCGACACAGTTTATTTCCCGTAACCGTAAATTAAAGACGTGGCACTCCCGTTCGAATTTATAAGATGTTCACTGCCTTTCTTGCAGCCGCAGTAAGGATTCGAAATGTATACGTTTGAATGAAATTTTCACTTTTTATAACACTCGCGACAAACCTGCAAATAGTATTACGTACTTTTCTATTCAACATTCGACGAATTATTTAACGAGTTTAACATATATTTTTTTTTTCAACTGAATACAAAAAATGTTGAAATTAATTTCATAGATTGAATTATTAATAAACAAAACTTAAATGAAACAATTGACAACACATGTGAACTGATGGGCGCCAAAAAAAAACTGATGACAAACAGCTGTCGAATGACATCTATAGATGCCTGCAAAAAAATCTAAGCTGAAGAGGTTGTTGACTAAACTAAATGAATGTTTTGATCATAAAGTGCTGCCAAGCTGGCAGAGAAATAAATTTTTTTTAAGTCTTTCAGGATGCCAGACAATTATTTTATACAAATGAGAGATTTAACATCAGTTTTTTTTAAATAAAAACGTTAACAATTGATTTTCACATTTATTAAATGTAGAAAAATAAATGCAGCACATGTTACAAAATTATTAAATACAAAATTATGGTGATACAAAATCTATTACAAAATATATGGTGTTATTCATTTTTTGTTCATACATTTTGTTAAAACTTTTCTTTTACAGCTGAGGGGCTGTGCACATATTACGTAACTCTGTTTTCAGTGATTTTATACCACCCCCCCGTAACGCGAGACATCGCTGGACTTACGATTGTTCATATAGAATTGAGTTCCCTAATATTTTTTAAAAATAACAACAAAAGCTTTTTGGGACTGTTTTTCGTTTTTCATATTTTTGGTTTGGGGCCACCATTTAAAGCATAGCTATAAGATTTATTTATTTGTCGGAAATAACTCATTAGTTACTGCAGAAAAACTAAAAAATTAAAATTTTTCAACAGAACGGTGTAGAGGAAAACAGCAACAGAAAATTAAGACTAAGTGAATACTAAAATAAAAATTTTCTTTAAGGCCTTTTAAATTCCTGCTGGTTGGTCCCCTAAATTCTTTTGAAGTCAGGGTTAGTTTTTACCGGGGTTAATTTGTTATGTGTGTGAAGATAAATTAAATATTAAATATGTTTTACGTAAGAGCTTACGTCTTGACATATTTAACTCAAACGTTAAATATGCTTAGTCAGGACATTGACAACATAGCTTGATGGAACTTTTTGGTTTACATCTTTGCTAGTTGATATTAATGTACAGGCAAATCCCGATAATTCGTAATGGCAAGGGACCGGCCATTTCTTACGAATTTTGGGGTTTTCGATTTAGCGGGATTTCGCATTAACGGGGTTTTTCAATTTATTTGCTAAAACGATAAAAAAAAACATTAAAAACAATTGTTTTTGAAGGATTGAAGTAAGAGTTGATGGAGCAATTTCAAATCGCTTCGCAACGTCTATTTTTTCTCTCCATTGTCAGTGGCTGTAAAAATTTGTTGTTTTTGTAACACCGACAGAGTTTATGCGTGCGCTTTGACATTTTTCTTTATTATTCATGTAACACTCTGATCTGAAGAGAATAAACACACACACAAGCTAAAGCAAAAACTCTCGGAAAAAAAATAGCGGTACACAAAAATCATTCTTTCCATGTTTCTGTTGCTTTTATTACGAATTACAAGTCGTTGTTAGCAAACAATTACGATTTATAAGAGGTAAAAAATAAATTACGAATTAGCGAGGGGACCAAAATGTATGGAAATTTTACGAATTAACGAGATTTTTTCAAGGGACCGACAGTTTATTAGGAATTATCGGGAATTACGATTTATCGGGGTAAGAATTATCGGGATTTGACACTATCTTAACTAAGATAAATTTGTATGATCTCCACGGGAATTTGGCCATTTGTGGGCACATTTTTGTTTGTCACTCGTTTGGACCAATGGGAAATTAAGGCCAAGGGTCTATGCTTATTGACTATGTTAGTCCGATTTCTCAATTGTATATTAGAATTTTCCTATAAATTTTCATCAAAATTTACACAATTTTAATTTTTAAAATTTTATAGAAAAATTCTCAAATACAATTGAGAAATCGGATTTATGTAGTCTATATCTTCACACACATTAATTTGTTCCCCCAAAATATTGATTATTTTTATAACTCCACCATTTACAAACCAATTTTCGTATATTTTTGTTTGTTTGCGTGAAATTTGGTCCCGTATTTTTTTTAATGGCTACAAGTTCTTTGATTATCATATATGTAACTACTTAATTTATTGGCCGATTTTAAAAATTCCTTTTTTCTTTTAAGAGTTTTCTTTGGATTTGGTCAAAACTTTTTTTTTTTTTCATCGGAGCTGCAAGCTGTCCTCGCGTAATATTGGTCTAATAGAAATGTAAAAGGCCCCTCTGAAATATTGTTTGATAAATCAGCCAGCTGAGCCGGTGTAATTTTTTTTTTTTTTTTTTTTTGTGTATTGAAGTCGGTTTTTACCAAAATTATTTATATGCAGTAGGCAGCCTATTTACGATTTGACGATGTATGTATGAGTACTGTTATATTCATCTTTCTTTCATTAAAATTATTGTAGACCATTTTTTATTTTGCATTTTCGGGTAATTTTTTCTAAATTTTGGGGCAATTTTTCTTTTTTAAGTTTGAGGACATTTTTTATGTCTCCCAGAAAATTTTCCGAAAATTTATGGAAAATTGTTTCAAGTTTAAAAATAAAAAATAGTCACAAAAAATTACACAAAAGTTTTGTATTGAAAACAACATTTTTCTACTTTTGGCTTGAGGTACGGTCACATCTGGCAAACATTTGCCCAAAAAAGCGTAACCACTAAATACTAATGAAAACACTTTTGTTTTAGATACCTGTTTATTACGTTGAACAGTTTCCTACATAATTTATAGAAAATGTAATAGAATCTTATATAATTTTACATTTATTTGAGCATGTAGTCAAGTATTTATGTTTTAAATTTTATTTATTTGTTGCGGGTTAGCAATATCTAACCAGTTATTTTAAAAGTCTCTATTACTTTCGTAATAATGTCTTTCAAGGATTAACGATGACGATACAATTTCACACAAATGCAAAATATAAGGTTTTCCAATAGGGATGATATGATTTTGAAGTGACGTTTCGGCCATTTGTAATATGTCTTGATCTGTCATTTGTTTTTCATTGTATTCAATACAATTTCATCATACGCAAGAACAACGTTGCTGATTTTGCCTTGGAATAACTTGAAAACCATAGCGATTTTTTTAAGAATTTCATTTTCTCCGATGAGGCTCACTTTCATCTGAGTGGTGCGATAAATAAACAAAACTGTCGATTCTGGTGCAAAGAAAATCCACAAATCATTCATGAAAAACCATTACATTCACCTAAATTGACAGTTTGTTGTGGTTTTTGGACTGGTGGAATCATCGGTCCGTACTTCTGTCGAAATGAAGTTGGTAACAGCGTTACTGTCAATGGCGAGCGGTATATATCGATGATAACCAACTTTTTATGGCCGAAATTGGCAGAAGTTGATCTTGACAACATTTCGTTCCAACAAGACGGCGCTACGTGGCACACAGCAAATGCAACAATTGAATTATTGCGAGAAAAGTTTGGAGATTCGATTATTCCAATTGTGATATTGAATGGCCTCCAAGAAGTTGTGAATTAACACCATTAGACTATTTCCAGTGGGGTTAGTTGAAGTCATTGGTCTTTCGCAATAAACCAGACTCTCTGCAAGACTTACAAGTCAATATTGAACGTGACATTCATTTCATACGACTTAATTTAGTGGAAAAAGTGCTCGAAAATTGGGTTCAGCGAATTCGTTCCTGCAGAAGAAGTCGTTGGGCCATTTGAATAACGTTTTATTTAGAACTTAATTGTATCGATTGTACTTCACATTAAAAAAAAAAAAGTTTTGAATTTCCTTAACATTAAGTGTGTGTGTTTTTTAAGGAATCATATCACTCTTATTGGAAACCCTTATATTTGTTGCCCTTTAATTTTCGGTGGGTCGGTCCGCCGTTTAGCTAGTAAGTAGTGCTCTTAGAATCTTATTGTTAATATAATAGGGGAACGTAAGTACTAAATTACTGTAGCAATTTTTATTTCACAAGGACTTTTGTTTTTGTCGCTTTTACATCATTTGACTTTATTTAAGTTAATCTACAGAACATCAGAAAAATGTTAGTGTGTTGCGTTTTTTTTGTTGCTTTTAAGTAAAATGGTAAATTTAATTGCAGAAAAAAAATTTTCATAAAAGTATACGAACTCGATTTAAATGTGAGGCAGTTAAGTTCGTTACTTTAATTTATTTCAATTAAATTATTATTTTTATAAGAAAAGACTTTTATAAATTTTAAAATAAATTTCTATACATTTTTTAGCAAAAATAGTAGAACAAAATAGCACACTATTTTGTGGCGAAGCTGTTGTTTTTTTTTTTTTTTTTTTTTTTTTTTTTTTTTTGCTGCGTACGTGTGATGAAAACAATCTTAAATTACAATGAAATAAAAAGTCCAGACTAATCAAATTTTGTATTTTAGAAAACAAAAAAACAGATTGAACAGAACTCCTCTGATAAACTAAGACTGGGTTTTTAGGTGGCCGATCCCAGATTTACACAACTTTAATCTGGATTAACTGTTTTTAGGATGACAATTAACTACATTTAGTTTAAAGTTCAAGGGGCCAATGTTGGTGGGTTAAACTTACTGAAATTTGGTAACACAACAACATGTCTAAAAGGCCATGATGATTTTTCATTGGTGACGGTGGGTGTTTGTTTATGTTTTGCTGTTATCAAAATATTATAAACAAAAAAATATAAGAACATAAATAAAAGATTTTTTTTTAGTTTTATACTGTTTTTTAATCTTTTCTATGCACTCAATTTTCTATTTGGAAATAAACTTAATAAAATCGAAAATTTCTATTTCTTTTGCATAAAATGCAGTGTTGCTGGAAAAAAAAACATTGCCATTTGATGTATTGTGTTGCAAATTTTTAGTCATCAGTTTGGCCAATTTGCACGGTTTAAGTTGTCACTTAAAAACAGCAAACACAATTAAACGTTTAAACTCTATCCTAAAAACTCACTCTAAACTTATTATTCATAATTCAAATTGTTGATACAGAAAAAAAAAACATGAGGATTCGATACATCTCAGAAACTACAAATAATTTCACTAAAAGGTTTAGCATTCAGAAACGAGGTAGTCAAAATATATCTCGAAATAATTTTTTTTTTATATGATTGTAGCGTACCGACCAAATAACATGCTGCAGTCATGTTCCATTAAAAATGTTACAAATGAAAGAACTTTCTTCATTTTTGTAGTTTAAGTTACGAGAGCTGCTAAAAATCAAGTTAAATTTACTTTAATTAAATACGAACTCAAAGTTAAACATCCTCAAAGTAATTTCTCTAATGATTTTCTATGTGTAACGCACAAGAAAATATTAAATCTCGGGTAATGTTCATATTGTTGTGAAAGCCAGTATAAAATGTGATGAATTACATAAATATGATAATTTTCCTTTCATATTTATTCTATATTTATATACTCGTATTGTTTTTTACTTTGCTGTTGTGTTGTCCTTTATTCCCACTTAAACCAAAGATAGAAGTTTGCTTTACATTTCATATAAGTGGTGACATTGAGAAGTTCGTGTTGAGAAAATATTTAAGCATAGTTTAGATAATGACCACTTCAAAAAAAAAAAGAATGGTATTCAAAATAATTATAATTAGCAGCTTCGAAATGTCTTATGAAAAAAATATATATGATAATCATATTATGTTCTTCTTAACAATGTATAGTTGCCACAAGCATATTATAGTTACTTTTGAAAAATGTCAACATAGTCAATGGAGCGCGAAAGCGCATAATTGAGTTGGATGAAATTTTAAAGAATAAAATATAGGGTACTCTTTAAGGGCTAAAAAATGGACTAAGTAGTACTTTTAGTACTTTAGTTACTTTAGTACTATTTTACTTCTAGTCATATTTGACTTTCGGCAGTTTTTGTCTTTAAAAATTCTTTTAATGGATTTTTCTAAAATTTGGTAGACGAGATTTAAATAAAGGGAACTTTTTAAGGGCTAAAAAATTGTCAAGTTGGTATTTATGGTATTATTTATTTTTGTACTAATATTTTATAAATTAACATATTTTCTATGAGTGGAAAGAAAAAGAACTAGTACTTTTGGTACTTTTTTTATTTATGGTACTCTTTTACCTCTAATCATATTTTACTTTCGGTACCTACTTTAAGTCTTTAAAAGTTCTTTTAAAGGATTTTTATGAAATAGCATGTGATTGAGATTTAAATATAGGGTACTTTTTAATGGCTAAAAAATTGTCAAATTCGTACTTTTGTTACTTTTTATTTATGTACTAATATTTTATAAATTAACATACTTTCTATGAGTGGAAAGAAAAAGAACTAGTACTTTTGGTACTTTTTTTATTTATGGTACTCTTTTACCTCTAATCATATTTTACTTTCGGTACCTACTTTAAGTCTTTAAAAGATCTTTTAAATGATTTTTATGAAATAGCATGTGATTGAGATTTAAATATAGGGTACTTTTTAATGGCTAAAAAATTGTCAAATTCGTACTTTTGTTACTTTTTATTTATGTACTAAAATTTTATAAATTAACATACTTTCTATGAGTGGTAAGAAAAAAAGAACTAGTACTTTTGGTACTTTTTTTATTTATGGTACTCTTTTACCTCTAATCATATTTTACTTTCGGTACCTACTTTAAGTCTTTAAAAGTTCTTTTAAAGGATTTTTATGAAATAGCATGTGATTGAGATTTAAATATAGGGTACATTTTAAGGGCTAAAAAATTGTCAAATTCGTACTTTTGGTACTTTTTATTTATGTACTAATATTTTATAAATTAACATACTTTCTATGAGTGGAAAGAAAAACAGAACTAGTACTTTTGGTACTTTTTTTATGGTACTCTCTTACTTCTAGTCATATTTTACTTTCGCACTTTTTGTCTTTAAAAATTATTTTAATGGATTTTTATGAAATTTGGTAGACGGATATAGCATGTGGCTTAGATTAAAATATAGGATACTTTTTAAGGGCTAAAAAATTGTCAAATTGGTACTTTTTATTTTTGTACTAATATTTTATAAATTAAAATACTGTATGGAAGCTTTAAATGAAAAAAGAACGAGTACTTTTAATACTATTTTATGTATGGTCCTCTTTTATTTGTGGTACTTTTGTTCCTTTAGTATTTTTTTCTTTGGAAACGCAGTTAGTTGATTTGAATGAAATTCTGTACACGGCAAATATGTGATCCATATTAAAATATAAGATACTATTTAAGTGCTTGGTTCTTTGTATATAAAGTCTACTTTCTGGGGTTAAAATAAGAAAAATCTGATACTTTTGGTACTATTTAAAACATCTTGTTTTTTTTCTTTATATTAATTTTTTTCTATTAACATACATTACACTTTGTAAAGGGGTAAAATCGGGAAAAGTTGGTACATTTGGTACCTCTTTGTTTTTTTCGATAAATTTGGGATACAGACAGCTTATGCCTTCAATAAGATGGAACGGCACGTCACGGCTAAAAGCTAGTTTGAAATAAAAATTCTAATACTTTTATTTAAATTTAAAAATTTTATATCCTTTGAATACCATTTTAATTACAAGTTTAATTTTTTTAAATATCTATAAAATAGTTTGGAGATTACGAAGATGAAGAAGATTAGCAGTTTTTGATGAAAAGATTTGACTTGACCGCAGAAGTTAAACTTATTATCAGTTAAGTTAATTAACAATTCAACTACTTTGCTCAAAATTTTATATGGACAAATTTCCAAAAACATCATTATTGTAATGTGACAAATGCTGTTGTGATAAAAAGGAGAGAAAAAAATATAGTGCCAAGAAGATACCTTTCGAAATCATTTGACTTTGAATCTGGAACTTAAACAAAAACAACCAACCAAGTAAAATATCATGCTGATACAACTTAGATGTATGTACTTTAGTTTTATATAAATTGTATAAACTGATATACATAAACGAAAAACGCCAGCGGTAAATTTTTATGCGGCATTCACTAATCAGGCCATTTTAAAGGGTTATATCTGTTTATATGACACAGCCTCTGTGCTTGACTAAATTAAATTAGTAACAACCATGTTTTAACAAATGTTTTTCATAAAATATTTATCCCAAACAACATTGTTAACTTCTCGCTATGATTTTATTGATTCACACCAGTTTTCGAAAATCGGCTTTCCATCAGACCGCGAAATTTTCATGATCTTCTTATGGATTTATGTATGGATCAGTCTCGGCCAAAAAGAGAATAAAAGAGAATCTACATATAAGAACCTGAGGCCAAATGACGGCATTCGATATTGATCGAAATTTACATTTAAATTATATTGAAATTTCGATCGATATCGTGTGCCGTAATTTGGCCCCTGTATGATGTTCGACACATACATATGTGTTGATTTGAGCATCACTGGTATGGATGTATGTGGGTGTGTATGCACGTAGGTGTGTAACTCCTCAAATGACTTAACAGATCGGACCCAAATTCACGACATTCTTAAGCCATTGACCTCAGCTAGATTCCATATGATAATAAAGCGATTCGTTACGATTAATTTTGAAAATTTTCGAAAATAAAACTTTCGAAAAAAGTTATTTGTTAAATAAGTTTTAAGCTACTTTACCGATTAAGACCACAATCAATTCTTAAGGTTGACTCAAAAAATGTCTGATTAATTCGATCGCTTCGTTCGACAAATATCGTTGTTGAAAATTTTCCAAAAAAAAATTTATTTATGTATATTTCTGAGCTTTTTTTTTTTTTTTTATTAGAATGTTTATTTAAGCTATAGGTCTTTTGATTTAATATATATATATATTGTTGTTTATATATATATTTATTTTCGATATATCGCTAACAATTTGTTAGCATCTTCAGCAAAATTTTATAAATTCAGGAAAATTATATAAATAAATTGGAAGACGGTCTTTATGTCGTACTCATTTCTGTATTTATTTATTTCTGTATTTATTTTAGGTCTTTTGATTTAATATATATATATTGTTGTTTATATATATATTTATTTTCGATATTTCGCTAACAATTTGTTAGCATCTTCAGGAAAATTTTATAAATTCAAGAAAATTATATAAATAAATTGGAAGACGGTCTTTATGTCGTACTCATTTCTGTATTTAAAAATACTTTAAGGAAGACGAAGACGCAGGTGTATCGTGCTCACACTATGGACAAGACTTTTGCTGTGCAACTGGTGATTAGAAAATTATATGATAGAATCATTTTATCTTATGTATAAATAGGCCATATAATTTTTTTTAAGTATTTCTTTGTCAACCAATTTTTTGTAAAATATGTTGAAATTTGTATACTATTTTATTTCACAATTTCTTTATATATATTTAAATGTTTAAATTGTTGTTTAAAAAAATATTTTTCTCTAGATATTTTGTTTGTCTAAGAAACCCGGTTAAAAACCGGGTTACAAAACCGGTTACAAAACCCGGTTACAAACCCTAAAAAAAAAGATATAAAACCCGATTACAATACCGTTTACAAATCCGGTTACAAAACCCGATTGTAAAACCCGCTACGGATCAGGTGGTAGAATTTTTGCCACTATGCGGGTCTCTAGTAATTATTAATTACTTTATATAACAGCGGCGATACACGTTCCTATTTCGGCTGCGATATGTGACTGCGATAAAATTAGGGGTTGCAGCAATAATAGTAAATATTTGAAATATTAAAAGACATAGACATTCAAATCTATACAGATGCATCAAACTTAAGATCCAAGGAGCCCTTTCTCTAAATCAGCAATTAGCGTAATGGTAGAGTTAATGGAAAAAAGTGCTATTAACTGACTGCATCAAAAGGATGCCCAAATAATTCCTATCAGCTGTTGATAAAATTTAACTCAGTTGTGTACGAGTATATAAAACTCTAATATTTAAGAACTTCATACTACGAAACTAATTTCTTTGTATTTCTCTGACAATAAGGAAAATGTTCTTAAATTATAAATTTGTTGGACAGTAGTACTTTTAAACTTTATCAAGCTGTTACATATGCCATTTATAGTGGTTTTTGAGGGCCATGTCGTCCACAAAACCCAATGAAAATTCTTATTCCACGTTGACTCTTTCATCAAAAAATACGTTTGTGGTCCACCCGTTATGATTTTTAACTGTTTACAGAGCAATGCGAAAAATAATTTTGCAGACTATCGGATAGTCTAAAAGGTTTTTTCTCTTGATTAAGTTCTTTTCAAGCTGGGCTTAAAGCCAAGGATCCATACTTATAGACTATGTAAGTCCGATTTCTCAATTGTATTTGAGAATTTTTCTATAAAACTTGTTTGTCACTCATTTGGATCAATGGGAAATTAAAGCCAAGGATCCATACTTATAGACTATGCAAGTCCGATTTCTCAATTGTATATGAGAATTTTTCTATAAAATTTTAAAGATTAAAATTGTGTTAATTTTGTTCAGCTCTACGGGAATTTGGGTATTTGTGGGCACATTTATGTTTGTCACTCATTTGGACCAATGGGAAATTAAAGCCAAGGATCCATACTTATAGACTATGTAAGTCCGATTTCTCAATTGTATTTGAGAATTTTTCTATAAAATTTTAAAACTAAAGCTACGTTCACATTTATTAAATATTTGTCCAAAAAAACGTAACCACTAGTTTTGCTTATAAATAGTGTCATTTTACTTTGATTTTATATTGCAAAATAAAATTAATTATTCTTCAAAAAAAATTAATTTTGTATAGTTTTTAAAAAATGCGAACCCATAATTAAAAAAATATTGAAATTAAAAGAAATAAGTTATAAGGTTTTTTGTTGGTTACGTTTTTTTCGACAAATATTTGATAAATGTGAACGTAGCTTAAGTCAAATGTTGGAAAACATTTATTTCACTTTCCTTTTTCAAAATAGACGGTTCAAAAACCTTTGGAAAAGATTTATTATATCGATAGATCAGTATTAAATTTTTGATTGATCTTCTTAAAATAAGGATTTGATATAGAAACATATTGTGTTAATAAAGTTCTTCTTAGTATGGAATGATTAGTAAAGCTTTACGGCCGTATTCATAAAAATTTATTTCAGATTTATTGGCGGTTTATCAGCCAAAATTGTTAAAGTTGTATTCATAAACGAAAAAATTTTATTAAACCTTTAGTAAACCATCAGTAAAGTCAAAAAATTTATTGTTGGATTTGCCCTTCTTTAAACCAAAAATAAAGTGACATTTTGCATTATATTCAAGTAAATATAAAATATGGTGACATACATACATATATGTATGTATATAAGTGTGTAGATATGTAGCATGTATTAATAATATTTACCATGTTTTCCATTTCATTTTCTGAAAGTTCTTGTTTGTTATTAGTTGCATCCATTTTAATTACACAAATTATAAATACATATGTACGTTTACTTGAAGCACAAATCAAAGAAATAAAATAAAATTCTGACGAATTATAGCAGTGATGTAAATTAAAGGTAAACAAACTCATTATTTGGTTACCTTTGCTACCGTATATCACAAAAATTGATAAATGGTAACAGTTTCTTTATTGATTTTCATTTAAAATTGTTTGCAAACTCATTTTTTAAGTTTCTTATTTTGCAAACATATATTTTTCATTAAATTTTTTAAATAATTTATAGAAAACCTGATATCTACTTGATTATCGGGTTTAGCAAACAGTGGTTTAAAGCATCACTAAGAACTAAATGACAACCACATAAAAAGAGAGTTGCCATACATTCACATAAAGTCGCTACAATCGTTCAACAGCTATAAAACTGATATTGTTCCTTTATGAATACCAATTTTTATTAATCATTAATAAAACGAAAAGTCTACGATAGCTATTGTACTCTATAAACCTACAATAATATTTTTTTATGAATACGGCCGTTAGTCTGCAAAATAATTTTCAAGGCCTTATGAGAGAGGCCTCTTAGCACCTTCATCTGCCGCTGCTCAAGTATTCATAAATTTACACGAATAATCTCATACAAATAAATGTATGGAGATTTTATTTTATTAACAATTGTTAAAGTTAATGTAAATGTACATCGTTGACTTCTATTAAAGTATTTGAATTAATTATATGTATGTATGTATGCACATACATAAATACATTTAGATAGAATATATTTACCAGCTGTTAAGTTGATTATAATAATAATGTGTTTATATTATGGTGCACAATGTGCGTGCGCTACATCTTATTTTAAGGACATTAAATAAATTAGCCATATGAAAGGCTGATATTAAATTAATTGTGCGTTAAAATTCATTGTATTCTACATAATTCTTTGTAAGGCAACAAATAGAGGTGATGAAAATATACATTAGTTAATTATTTTTGCATTTGGAGTTAGTGATTTTATACTCGTTTGCAATCTGAATACATACAAAAATTTTAACACAATTAATCTTCGATTTTATATGTAGCTTCCATTCCAAGGTGAAAGGAATAAATTCAAAGTTTGTCTTGCGGATACCATACACAATGCCGGCCCAATGCTATTCCATAAAGTAGATGTGTGTGTACACAAGGCCAATTCATACCAGGTAGCCTTATCGCCACAATAATAACATTCACCGATAAATTGTTCTCCAACTGTCAAAGTAAATGCAACAATGTTTTTATAGAAATATATAAAGAAAGCTAAACTAACTTCTCAATTTACGCCTTTTTTACAGTTCAAAGTTGAACAGCTGATGATGACGTAGGCCACCTGTTTATTTTAAGCTTGCGCCATCTGACGCTGTTTTTAATGTTGAATCAATTTCACAAAAACTTTTTCACTAATTAAGAAAAAGTTTTTTTGTTAGAAATTTTCCGACACAGATATCTCTTAAGCGGCTTCACCTATTTGGATCCGATTTAAAGGATTTTCAATGCCCGAAACATAATTGAATTTTAAAAATCACTTTGAGAAGCACTTTCTAGCGTTAGAAAGCTTTTTTATAGAATTTTTCTTTCGACAACGATATCTGTCGAACGAATTGATCGATTTTAACCAAACTTTTTTTAATCGATTTTTTTTTTTTTTGTAAATTTAAGATTTGATTAGATTTCGAATCCCATCGGTTTAAAGTTCATTTTTAAGAACGAGATTACAGATCAAGTAAAATTTTTCAATTGTTAAGTTTCAAAATTATTTTTTGTTAGTTAAGCTCCCGTCTCCCGCCCGATTTAGTCCAAAGCTGGCAAGAAGTCAACTAAAAAAGTAAATACAGATATAAGAACAAGTTTAGGCGCAGTTTCCACATGACAGACGAATGATCTTAGTGTAAAATTAAAAAAAAAAACACTCTGTTTTTTGAGTAGTTTCCATACAAATTTTACACTTATGTCATTCGTCCGTCAAGTGAAAACAGCACCTTAATTTCTAATATCGTTGTTAAAAATCTACTCTTAAGCTTTATCTTTGAAAATTCTCAACATTTAACGAACTGGGCATATGGGTAAGATCAATTCGCGAATTTAATTCCGATCGATTAAGCCATTCTCTATGGGGAGTTACACGTACACATCGATGGCTTAAAAGGTCGTGTCTCGACATTTAGCTACTTTACAGAAGAAGCAAAAATATCAATAAAATGCAAAAAAATAATAAAATTTTTTTTTTCTGAAGCAGATTTTTATTAAGACATCCAACAAATTCAATTCTGTTTTATTATTATCTGCAAATCTTTTCTTCGTCAACATAGGAAGCTGAATTTTTTATGGGAGGTGTATTTGAGTATTGTCTGCCAGAACATGTAAAAAAACCGATTTTGAAAACAAAATGTGATACGTCCTTTCTATATTAAGCCATCGATATACATACACATCGACATCACCGTATCATCAGAACTTCGAGATCTGATAAGAACCCGATTTGCGAAAATAGGACTGAAACCAGTGACATCCTATTTTTTATAGCGGGGAAGTTAAAAATTATGTATAAAATGAAAATTGTTCCCCATTTGTTGTGACATCATTGAAGTCATGTAAAAATAAAACTTAAATCATGTACCTAAAAAACTTTAGGAACGCAATAAATAGTATTCACTATCATCAGGTAGCAGAAGAAAGACCAACAAGTCTGTCACTGAAAAATAAAAAGACCATAATAAAACACCAGTTGAGTGTGTGTGTGTCCCTGGTTTACGATTATTTATGGGATGGATGGATGATATGAATTCATTTATTCATTTTGCGAAAAAAAAACAAACTAATGAAAGGAAAGGAAGAAAACATTAATTTAATTGTACTTCTAAAAGCAAATTAATTATGTATTATAATGATGGTAATAATACTAATGATGATGGTGATGATGATGATGGCGTTGCTGATGTGGTGAATGATAATAATGTTAATGGTTGTCATCGTTGTTGGCGTTGTCATAACCTGCCCAAGAAGCCACATTTAAACGATGTGAATTTTCACTTTGATCTAATCAATGTATGAGTGAACGTTTTAATTAATATCAAAAGAGCGTATAAAATACAACATAAATTATATTTTATGATTCATTTAATTTTTATTCCCAAAACGCGTTAATTGTATAAAAAGAAAATTTCATAGGTGGTGTAGACATGGAGCGAAACGTTAACGAATTCTCATAAAAAAAAAAATACGAAGCAAAAAGATACATACTAGAATATATTTGAAGAAACAAAAAAAAAAAAACATTAATTAGTTAATTAATTAATAATAAAAAAGAGACAAAGAAATCTAATTAATGACATTAAGGTACGCATATTTAATTATTTACACGCCACTGTCCGGAATGAAATAAATCGTACCAACAAAATTTTAAATGACGTTAAACACTTGATTTGGAATTTTTGTAAATTTTTATATGCTCGTGTATATGTATGTATGTTCTTAACCACCCAATCTTAGATTCGAAATAAACGAACGAAAGCGAATTTTAGTCGATAATGTGAGTGTTCACAATATCAAATTCTTCCAACATATTTTTTTAATTTATATTTTAAGTACAAAAATTTAAGAAGCTCCATAAGTTAAAATAAAAAAGAAAGAAATAAAATCGACACAAAATTATGGCCCTAATGAAAAATTGGCTCAAACTAAAAAAGAAAAATGGCCCTAAACAGAAAAATAGTCCCAAACCACAAATGTAAAACGGCCCAAAAATATTTTTTTTAATAGAAAAATGTTGGGGTAATTTTTAATTTTCCAGTTTGTGGCCAGTTTTTTATTCAAAATAAAAACAATTTTTTTTTAATTTTTTTCCTAATTTGGGGTCAGTTTTCTTTTTTCCTGTTTTTTACCCCCATTTTTCTTTAATTTTTTTTTTTTTATTGGCGTCATTTTTTATGGAGACAAAAATTATATTTAATTATAAATATCTACTGAAAAATAATTTTTCGAATTAACTTTTTTTGTTATTCGTCAGCAAAATCGAAATCGAAAATTTAGTTGAAAAAAATTTGAGAAAAAAAAATCTAGCTTCTTTTTCTTTTAACCCAACATTCGACCAAGATAATATTTTCGAATGTTTTGGTCAGCTGGGTAATGTTAAAATTATTTTAAACTTTTTTGCTGTTGCTTTAGTAATTCTCATTTCTTTCTTCGAAGTTTGTTTATAAATAAAAGAGGTTGCAAAGTTTTCAAGAATTGTGAAAAATATTTACCGATGAGTTGGTATTTAGCAACCAATGAAATGCAGCATAAAGATTAGCTAATCCATGAACAATAAATTAATTTTTCACATAATTATTTTAGCTACTCATGAGGGCGAAAACAATAGAGAATTCTGTACAACAACATCAACTTAAGAGGGCAAAAATTTTAAAAGTGACTCTTTTCATTGAAAATTCTATATGTTTTCAGTCAGCTAAAGGCCGTTATTGTGTTCAGTATTTCAGGTGGAATTCTGGCTGACTTCCAAAACGTCAATTGCTTTGTGTTTGAACAAAGCATCACATTTCATAACGCCGCAGTACAATAGTTATACAATGTATACCATTTCAAAACGCCGCCGCAAAGTATTTTTAACGCAGTGAGAGAGCAAACAAGGCATCGGTTTTATAGTTGTTGCATTGTTTCCGAACTTTACATATGTATGTGATTTAAATACAGTAGCAATACTGTATACAAACATTGTATACGAACGTTTTGGAAGTCAGCCTCTGTCAAAATGCATGCATTGAAAATTTTGCGTAGAAAATTTGAAGAACATTTTTCATTAATCGTACCGATTTTTTCTGGTGAAAAACATTCAAAATGTTTCAGTTTTTTGTAAACCTTTTTATACAAACTTTTTCTAGTACAAACCACTTGTAAAAAGTTGTTTGATGTCAAAATGTAAAAACATTTTAATTGGTAATTATATCGATATAAAAAAATAAAAATTCATTAATATTAATGAAACTTCTCTAAATAACTACACTAACAATATCACATAACATCAAGTTGAGAAATGATTAATCTCTCCCACTTATCATTCTAAATAATAATAATAATACTTTGTATCCTTTAGTAACTTTCTTCAACTATTGTAAACTATACCAATACTCGAGCATGCTATGAAACCATCATTTATTCAAAATGTCCTAGAAAGTTTCCTTAACTTTTCTTAACTTCGTTATCGTTGTTCACTTGTGTTTTTGAATTATTTGATTTTATATTTAATTGGTGTTTAGTGTTGTTGTAATTTGATTGTTTAAAAACGAAAGTTTTCAAATGCTTCTCATCTGCTGCCTTCGTAAACAAAGAAGTGCGTCTTGTGACTGAAAACTTTCAACAAACCTGAAAAGTCATGACGGACGCATACAAACGTGGAAGTTAAATAGAAAGCCACGATACCAATATCGACTAAGGAAATGGAAACACAAATAAACCCGCATCATCATGTTCATCAGCATCAGCATCATTCTTAGCATTTAAAACAATAAAATATCAAAATGAAGCAGCAGGCTCATAATCAAATGCAAATTTTTACGAGGGTTGTCATTAAATTTTAACTTTTACTGATGAAATTGCGATTTTTAGCAGCTCATGACCTTTAGGGTAGGAGGCTGTTATTAATGGGTCGTGCGCGATTTTTTTCCCCAATTTATTGAGTTTTCCGTATTCTTTTAATCGATGTCCGTATTGAAAAACTTAGTTCACACGAAATATTAAAGCTCTCTCTCTATCTCTCTCTTTATTTAGAGCTGCAACAAAAGTAGTGAAAGTTCGAACTTTGGAATTTAATTTGAAATCTTCAAATTTACTTTCAATTTGCAAAATTAAGCTAAAAATTTCGAAATGTAGAACAACTTTTCGAAATCAAGTTTGAATTTGCGATGGTCGAATTTCCCAAACTTATTTTAGAATAATATTTCGAAACAATTATAATTAAAACACTAATTACATCTCGTGCGAAAGCAGTAAAAAACCCAAAAAGCTTTTAAATTTGTTCTGAGAAAAGCTTTTCTATAGATTCATCGATTAGTAATATTATAGATTAAAAAAAAAGCCGGAAGTGCCAGCAAACATCATGCAAAGACTAGGTAGGACATGTTTAGTTCTAACTCTCGTTCTTACTAACAGAATTTTTTGAACTTTTTTTCTATTGGTAAGCTTTTAATCACATGATTGTTCGAATATGAAGATATTTCTATGTCAGCTTTTCGCAAACACATTTGTCAAGCTATTCTGCTATTATGTGACTGCAGCCGAGTCACAGATTGGAGGCATTTTAAAACATAATTCATGGCTTTTTAATAGAGGCTCCAATTAACGGCCAGAGAACCCATAAAATTGTTTGTTTCAGAATAATTGGTCTTTATGCGAGTAGAAGTATTTGTTGTGTACTTGATTTCTCTTTCATTTGGAATAAATAAAGCGATCATTTCTCTCCACTCAGTGGGAATATAATAAGATTCTAACGCTTTGCTGAATATAATAGAATTTTATCGTAAACATATATTTCTGGCCTTAAGGAAAATTAGTGTCTAGTATCATTAAGCATACCAGATTTCATGAATACCATCTTTCTCAAACACTAAGCTTTGGAATTGCTCTTTAATGCAACTTAGTAACTCTGGAAGTATTCTCTTCTCAGTTTTGTAGTTTCCCACTTAAGAATATTTTTATATTTCTGGATTTGTTACAAACTAAATAAGGATTCCAAATATGTTTAAAATAATTGCCCATCGACAGGACAACTTCTGTAATACTTGTCTTTAAAGAATCTAAGGCTGACTGGCATCAAACTGAGGAACACAGTCTGTCAAACTATAAATGCGCCTAAAGGAAATGCTACTGATTTCAGCACAATCGCTGAAGAAAGTATTAGTGGCTTAAGAATATCAATTGACAGGCAGAACTTACATATGTATCCATAGTTTTGGCGGTAAGAGAGTATTTGGAAGCCCTTAAAATCGGCAAACTAAAGCTCTCCGACGACTAGTTCAAGTGGCTAAATTGTAACTATCGTTCGTACGGCATCGCTGTAATTGCTCCCCTGTTGTGTATAAAGCCGCCCACTCACGTACAGTTTCAACTGTTCAGTTATAACTGACAGACTTAACTGTGAACTGAGATGTAGACACACGTGCAGTTCAATACTTCAGTTTTTAACATGGATTCGAACGAGCAGGACGGTTTGACCGCCCTCGGTGTACTTTTTGTAATTTTACAAAAAAAAAAAAGCAGCGTAAACAGTGGTGCCAGAAGTGCATGCTCCAGCCTTCTTGGCTTCTTTTTTCTTTGCGAAAAGCGGATCTTAAGATGTTTATTTTTGACAAAACTTCTGGTAACTTCTTCGCCAGCTTGTTGTAGGCAGCATCTTTTTTGGCCTGATCATGGTACTCGAAAGATTTAACTTGCCATAGGCAAGGTTCAGATCTATATATTGCGATAAAATCAACTATCACTTGGTTCTGTTTACGCGACATGATACGCACTCTCGCTCGACACAAATTGAACTGAGAACGGTACAGTTGAACCCCCACACACGTTCACTTCAGTTGAAACTGTCAGTTAAAAATATAAAAATTTTAAATTTCTCAGTTAAACTGAACAGTTTAGTTGAACTGTCAGTTATTACCCACATACGTACAGTTTTAACTGAACAGTTTAAACTGACAGTTTAAACCGTACGTGAGTGGCCGGCTTAAAAGTGTATTCTATATCCATATTAAAATCTCAACTGTCTGGAAGTTATAACAGCGTATTCTAGTGTATGTTGGTCGCTACGCTATGCAGTGTGGTATGTACCTCTTTGTTACTACGTTTGTAATTGTAAATTACTTACGTGATGTTCTGTAACTTATTACATACATACATATATTCATTCTTCTGTCACTTGTTAATAACTCAAAGCACTACCCACGCATCAGTTTTAATAGTAACTTTATATATTTATTCCCCCCAATGACTTGCATCAAAATCAAAAGCAACTCAGATATGTAAACAGCTTCCAGCAAAATGCTTTTATTCTCATATATATGGACATACATACATACGAGTACCTTTTCATATATGCATGCATTGGCTTTCTCACTCATTAGCACATTTATAAACTTTCTCAAACATTGAAAACCTTTGGCGGTTGTTTGGAATCATCAACAACAATAACCAGAACACACATACATAAATAACAAACAACAGTGGTAGTAAATCGATGTTGATCTTCTGTTTGCGTTCTAGGATTTAATATCTTAATTTAATTATTTGTAAACTCAGTTGTATAATTGGCCAATATACTCGCAATAAACATTTGCTTAGAAACATGCTTATAAAGATATTGACAGCAAATTCAACATGTATACGAAGTGCGACAGTTGACAACAGGTGGTGGGTGAATTGAAGAATTAAGTTTCTGTAGAAACTTTTTAGCATTTAATTTTGAACATCGACCTTTTTTGCATTTTTCTAAGCACCAAACATTTTATATTAAATTAATTTTACGTTTTTTGTAGGCCAATGAGTTGGCAAGACTTGAACCATATTTTGAAAAGTTGCAAAACTTCTTAGATTACTACGCTGCTTATTCCTATGTAATTCTCAAATGGTTTTTGAAATTTTGTGCTAAAAGCTAAAATGTTTTGAAACTTTTCCCAAATGTGGTTGAAGTCTATTGATGATTTGACATCAGCATCAATTTGTTTTCGTTTTAAATGTAATTTTATGATAGAAAGAATTTTTTTTGGGCGGGTGGTGAGGAGCGCTTGTTGTCGTAACACGGCATTGTACATAGTAATACGGCTTGCATAGAGAAATTCATGAATTTAAGGGCTTTGAAGTCTTGCAAGCTTCCATGATTTCAGTACTATGAAGTAACGAGAAGAAGTTGGACTCTGCAGCAAAGTACACGAATAACGATTTTGGAAATTATTTTACAACACAATTCTAAATATTTTTCTAAGAAACTGGAAACCCCAATAATACGAAGCTACCTATAAAGTAGTGAAAAAGCATTTGCACATGAATACTGACGAGGTTTAGTGGCTTTTACCGAAAAACAACGTTTGTTTCTATTCAGCCAGTGCTATTGAAAAATCTACAAAGAGAGATGTATAAATATTAAATTTTTACTTTGTTGCTCGAAATATGTTAACAATGTCTATCTAATACATATTTCTCTGATTATAAACATTTACGAACTATAGCCTATAAAAATTTTAACCCAACAATGTCCGTTCAATAATCTCGCCTTCAAGTTTTTACTTTATATCGAAAAATTTTTTTCAACATTCAGTAAAATAATTTTATATCCACTTAATTAAATCATCAAATAATCTAATAAATTATGAAAATAATAATGTGTGTAATGCAACTAAAGAGGCGGGTGAAGGAAAATTTATCCTGTCTGCGGTATTTATATTACCATCATAATTTAATTAACCTTTAATTATACCATAGAAAATAGTTTACATACAATTTAATCTTATTTATGATGTAAAATACAAATGTAATGTAAGAGTTTTTATGTTTTTTTTTTGTTGCACCCTTCTTCCAAATATAGTCGGATAAAAAGTTGTTCAATCCTTTCGAAAAAAATCTATGTACGTACGTCTTCTTCTGTCAAATTCGTTACGTTCTAGTCTGCGTTTATAAACTGTTTCTGTATTTAAAAAATATAAATCTTAAATAATTATACTGCTTGAAAAAACTGTATTTTTTTACAAAGTCCTGGCTAGAATCACATGGGTTACGACGAAGTTGTATGGCTTAATAGGCGACAAATCCCTGTGAAAGTAGACATACATAGAGACGACGCGATTTGACCAACCAAAAAATCTGTAAGACAAAGTTGTGTTTTTCATACCAGATCCATCACGCGATACAGAGAGCTGCAAGAATAACAGGCCAGCTGGCATTGTTGGCCCTTTCCCAAAGAAACGGAAGTTACATATTGAAGGAGCAAATTTTTGCAGGGAAGTAAAAGTACAGACTGAAAAATGTAGGTAAAATTACTGTACGGCACTACATAGCTAACCCAATACCCCCCCCCCCCCCCTCCCTTAAAAAAAGTATATATATATATATATATATATATCTCTGTAATCTAGTCGGATAAGTCTAGAAATTTGCCAAACATCAATAATGCGGACCAAATCAATATTAGCGAAAATCAGTATTTGTTGCACATCTGCGATTTTAATACACACACATGATTTTTTGCAACAAAGCGTGAGAGTCTTTTCCAAGTGCTCAGAAAATGAATTATAACAGCTGGTTATGAGTTAAATAAAGTAGCCAAGGCGAATTCAGTATCGGCTGGTGCTATAAACACAGCTGAGCTATTTATTTCTTGCATAATGGAGGTTGATATGTTAAATGAATTCGCCTTGAAAGTAATTTTACAATATGGAATATGCTAAGCTGCAGCCAATTTTTCAACGCCAACGCCGCCGGTCAAATTTTCACTGGAAGTAAGCGTCCGGTGTTTTTATAAATTTTATGAAACTTAATAAAAATATTTGTATGAATTGAATTTTTACTATTTTAGAAGCAGTCTTTTTGTTTGAGCAGTCTTAGCTACAATTTAATTCCAAGGCAGGCAGATTTAGCGGCGGCTCTGCCGCACAACTGCTGTAGCACTAAGAACCTTTGCAATTAACAATCTGCAATAGTTTTTGATTTTGCATATTTATTCAAGTGATGCAAATCTCATTTGCATGTACTTTATTGTTGAGGTCTTGCAGAATATAGCACGTATTCCAGATTTGCAAGAAAAGTGAAAGAGCTTTCATTAAAAGATCTTATTTTAGAAATGTGCGTTTAAAAAAATCATTTTTGTAGCTTGTTACTTATGTCTGTATGGCTCAACATTTCTTTCTCTATTGTACGAGTATGCAACCTCCTGATTAAACTTATTTGCTTAATATTTTTTTTTATTTTTCATGTAATTTTATTAAACTCAACCTAAGAAATAAATACAGGCAGATCTCTACAGGAGTGCTGTTGGTGATTTCTGACTTTGGTGGTTTCACTATTGTAATAAGTACGAAGAATAAGTTTTACACATCCAAGGCCTACATGTACGTATGAAGGTACATATATGCAACAGCAACTGCGGAGAATACTCGTATGTTGCAAGAAGTTTATTTTACTTTTACATTGAACGGTATTGAACGCTTTGAATTGAATTGGATTATTTTGAATTCAGATGAATTGAGTTCAGTTGAATCGAGTGGTTTTAGTGGGGGCACGCATCAAAGGCATGTATGGGTTGGCAATCAGACCGGCTTGCAGGAGGCTTGGCTGTCTGCAACCGCAGGGCAATAAGTAAAATAATTACTTTCTTTTTGGATTTCAATATTTGATTCTTATTTATCCTTAAGCTTTTTATAATTTTTACCTCATCAACATCAGCACTTTCAACTTCCTGCTCCACCCACTAAGAAACTTTTTATATTGTTTGTTTGCTCACATTCTCGGTATATTTGTAATTTTCTTTTTTATTCCTTTCAACTGTTTTTGTATAGAAATTCTCTAAGTGGTTTTTGCCTGATAAGTAAAGATTTGAAATATTTGCAAATTTAAAACGTTGGAGTAGGCAATTAAGTTTTGTGTTAAATTTTAGTTTCTGCTATTGAAAATGCTTATGGATAATAGTGTTCTAATGTCTGAAGTACATGTGTAAGTATTTGTCGTATTAAATTAACGCATATAAACAAGTGCAGTCCTTATGTTGTACAGAGTTCTGGAAAGAAATGTGTGAGTGTGAGTAGTGTTATGTTTCGAAAGATTTTGATTTTTAAGCGATTATAACTTGATATTGTTTGTGTGAATATATCATGTATTTAGATTAGTCTCAGAGAAATAATTCGGCAACTGATAGATTGAGACAGTGATGTTATATGTAGGAAAAATCCCTACTCGTAGGGATTTTCTTCCAAAAAAAATGACTGTAGGGAAAAAATGACAGATTTGTTGAAATCATTAAAATGTAGGGACTTTTCAATAATATGGCAAAAATATATTAATTTGACAACCTTCTTCAATTTGGCCTTGGAAGAAATACAGCAAATATTACCCCTCAAAACAGAAATTTTCAGAAATGGGGTTCTTAAACCCGGAAGTTATATTGGAAAAAAAGGAAATTAAAATAAATTTTCATTTAAAAATATTTCGAAAAATATAAAAGTGGACGCTAATTCTCTTCTACAAGAGTGGAGATCCTTTGAATTTATTTTTTCAGAGCAAGAAATAGGTGATTTGTTAAATATGGACATCGAAAAGTTTTGGAGTACAGTTACCAAAATGAAAAATTTAAATGAGAATTTCATTTACCCCCTTTTGTCGAAATTAGCTACCTTTGCTTTATCACTGCCACATGCCAATACTGACATGGAAAGAATTTTATCCATCATCACTGATGTTCGCACTAAGAAAAGAAATAAGCTAAGTCATAAAATTTTAACTTCAATTTGCATTGTCCGCTCATTTTAACAAAACGAATGTAAAAATTGTTATACCTTCCAATGTACCGAAACTCATTTAAAAAAAATGGTATCCTTACGACATATCAGAAAATCACCAGTCAAAACTAACACGGGCAAACAATTTTTTTAGTATCCTAGCGAATTTCAAAAGTGCAAAATACATATTTTTTATATTTCGCTTTTTTACCAATGAACTAATTGTGATTTTAAATGAATTTATGTACATATATCACTTGTTTTTATGTTTTTATGTTTTTCAATTTTTTTTTATTTAGTTTTTAATTTATAAAAAAATACTGATTTAATAATTCATAATGTATAACAAGTTTAAATAAAACGTTTATATATTAAACACAAATATTTTATTTGCATTGTTTGATATATTATAATTTAAAAATTGTAGGGATTTTTGTAAAGACAATTTTTTGAGCGCGTAGGGAAAAATAGGGATTTTTTAAGTGCTGCGTAAAGACTTCTCAAAAAAGTGTATAACATCACTGGATTGAGATCACTTTAGATCATAATTTTGTTACAACTCTGGTTATAGAAAAATACATTGCGAATCACTTACTATTCAATAAAGAGTTGCAAGAGCTCCTAAGACTTCTAAAAAAATACAAATTTTTTTAAATATACAACATTTTGATCGAGTAATTCTTAAGAATTTATCTGCCTAGCTCACGATGTCGAACGATGTCTTGATCGCTTGATTTTTAGACGTAAAACATCTAGCTTGCGAATTACCGATTTTTTTTAAACTTATTAATTGCTTACTGGAAGAAAAGCTAAATAAATAAGTAAAATGGATGGTTTGAAGGTCACACATCATTTGTTTTTCGTTTACAATTTCAGCATTATCGATCGGTCGACATCGTGAGCCAGGCAGAATGTTTATAAAAATTAATTTATTTATTACAAGAAAAATAAACAGATTTCAAGCGATTAAAAATTATTTTTTTTTTGTTTCGTGTTTTTTAAAACTACAGTGCTTGTGAAATTCTCAATTCAGTCGTGAGAGTTTGCGTATAAAAGAATACAAGTTTCAGAAATTTTCAAACATGGTTATAAACCTTGTAATGAGTTAGCAGCTTACGACTGACAAATTGTTTTAATTTAAATTAAAAAAAAAATTCGCAAGCAATGAAGAGCTACAGCTAATATTTGCACACAGATTTGTATTTTAAAGGTAAGTCAATTCAAAGAGATCGTATGAAGATCACCACTCATTGAAACTTGTAAAGGTCAACTAAGAATACAATACAAAACAATTTTTTTAAAAATGTTTATATGAGAAATTTTTATTATTAGGCTTAAGTTTAGTTTTTTATTGAAGTTACTAAGAGTTTTTATTTTTTGAAAAACATTAGTATCTACAATGAGATTAGCAGAACGTATCAGTATACCGATTTCAAGGCCGCTACACCACACCTCTCATCAGCTTTAGTTTGTCCATTTTTACAATTAATGTAAAGTGGATACCAATTGGGAAAGAATATCAACTATTTAACCAAGTTTTCAACAGAAATAGAATACGAGAATTATTGTAATTCTTTTTTTTTCATATCTGATTGCTCAGTTCTAATATTGAACAAACACTAATAGTTTCACTTTGCAATTATAACGTACTGTTATTTTTCTCGCTATAGTAGGGTCATTAACATCACTGTGACCCTATTATTAGGAATGTAAGTCGTGCTCAAGCTGAATTATAATTGCTTTTATTCGTCATAATAATATAGAATATTTTTTTTTTTAATAATACTTTCTTTTGCCTTAAGTTCATCATTAGCTCTCCTGAAAATTAAAAAAAAAAAACAATGATGCTCTTTTTAACAGAAATATTCTATGCAACTTTTTCGACACCCTGTACTACAACAAGTTGTTCACTTTTTTAATTTCTTATTTGAAAATAAAATTTTTTTAATACATTAGTAAATATTTCTTATACACATGCATGCATGTGTGTATGTATATGCCTTTGTGTGAGTCGAAGTGCATGCGTGTGTTTGTTTACCAGCCACAAAAAAAAAAAAAAAAAAAAAAAACAGGAAAATCTTTAATTTATTGTGTCAAAAAGAAAAATTAATAATGAAATGGTTGAAGCAAAAGACGACAATGTTATGAGGATAGAAAAGGAAGCTGAACAAGGAAGGCATCGAAAGGATACATGAACCTTAAATGAGTGATTTCGGGTGTTTGCTCGAACAGTTACGATGGCATATAAAATGAAAATGATAAAATGCAATTAAATTTAGTATTATTTCATACAACAAAAATATAAATAAAATTAAACGAAATCAACATCTTTTTAAAAGAGTTGCAGCACATGGGGTTAAAAATAAATAACAATTAACAAACATTTCCTTCCTATTCAATGATGTTCATTTTGATAGAAAGCTTTTATGTGATACAAAATTAACTGCCTGTTCGCCGATATCGAAGAAGTGCTTTCTTTCGAGCAATTACATTTGAAACAAAAACAAATTCAAAAATTTTGTATTTATTTCAAATATAATTGTTCGAAAGAAAGAACTTCTTCGATATCGGCGAACAGGCAGTAAATAAATCTTGAAAAATAAAGGGATTGATTTTGTAAATGAAGCAGGAGAATTATTCTTGAAATTTTTCTAATTAATTGTTTCGTGAAGATGGGAAAATCATTATTTTTCAGGTAATAAGCATCACCTGTCGGTCGCATAATAAATGTTATCAAATTTTAAATTATTATTATTATTAGTGATTAGATTTGTTTTAAACGAAAAATATCAATTAATGAAGTTTTATGCTTTAAGACTAAAATGTTTTACAAACATGTGCTGTTTTACTGCACATGGAGTAACATGGTTTCTAGTGTAATCATTCCCAGTAAAAATAAATTTTGGTACTGTTACGTTATAAAAATCGAATCATCTTTTATATGAATGATCTTCGCAGAAACACAAACGCACAAGTGCATTCTCTCTGCCTTACAAGACGGCATTTATGTAAGCAGATTTATTGATTGGACTACGTAAGTAGTCGGCTTTTATATTCCTTTTTTGAGGGTGGTGTTGGCTTAAGTGTTTAACGTGTTGACTACTTAGCAAATTATGACTTAAAACCTGGGTTCGCGCAAGGGCAAGTTATCAAAATTATAAATTTCTCTAATGTACATTATTGTGCCCCCGGGGGTACACCTTGATGCTGTGCCCTCTGGGGAAAATGTTAATTTGGTTTTCCAGACATTACCTTTGGCCAATTACCCATAAAACGTATATATTACTACCCAATCCCTGAAGCAACTGAGCAACGGATGTAAATATAAGGTAGAGAAAGGAAGTAGGTTAACCCATCTTAGTCTGGTAGAAGGGGAAAAGGAACCTTAGGTCCCTACCCAAGACCAAAATCGATAAAAAATTAATCTCTAGGGGTTTTCTTTTGAGCATCGACCAGTAACCATACACTGGTACCCCGGGAACCGGTAAGTCGCTCGGGAGAGTGTCTACCGGGGTTTAGGAAGTGTTTTTGTATATTGGGCTCACCATGCAATGGCTATGCTAATTTGCATACTCCGTCTCCTTGAATAAGGAAATGCTGGCAGCCATCGCACTACTTCGAACGATTATTTGTGAAGTCTCCTTCAGGAAAACACGTGGTGTATGTGGTTACAAATAAAACCAGGAATAGGTATTGGTTAAATGACTGATGCTCAACCAGCGCTAGTCAAAGCTGCCTGATTTCACGATTTATCGTCATTTTGACGATTTTCGGTCCGTAAAATGACATGGTGACGATGGGACGATTAATACCCTAATTTTGACGATTTTAAATAATTCAAGTTTGCAACAATTATTTGTACTATTAAAGCAACCTTGAACTGCTGAAAATTGTTATGAGAAACTTTTAAAAAACTAGTTTGTTTAAAACTCAAAACTTTTATTTAATTGATTATTAAAACAAAAACAATTTTTTAAATTATGAAGATATTTATTTAGGAATATTTGCCAGAGACGTATTGGATGAAGCACAAATAATTGAAAAAGAAAAATATGATATTAGTAATAATTGTGTTAATTTTTATATAGAGCTTTGCGATCAGATACTATCAAGATTTTATTTTGGAAATAAATATAAAGCTCTTCGCCAAATTAATCCATTTAATATTATTAATGAAGAAAAAAGTTGGTTTTCTGAAATTAGAAATGAATTTTCCTATTTTGTTGAAGAAATTGAAAGTCAAGAACTAGAAACTGAACTCTGACAATTGAAATTATTGTCCTGATAAGAAAATATAACAACTCTTCACAAAGAGAGATACAACTGTTTTTTTTTTTTTTTTTTTTTTTTTTTTTGGTGAAAGAGTGCAGAAAATGGTGAAAAATTTTTACAGTGAGTAGTTACGACCACTGTTCATCAATTTCTTGCAAAAAATTAAGTTTAAAAAATTTCGTGTTAATACCCTCTTGTTGATCAAGTGCAATATACATATCGTCGGTCACAGGTTGACAACTCTTAACTCGCAAAAAAAATCGAATCAGTTTTTTGATGCCAAAAGACTGTGTTTGTCCTTTTGCATGTTAGTACGTTTCAGATATATGTAAATATATCATCTTACAATAAATATCTCCTACTAATTTTGGTTTTTTTATTTACTTCCAACACGGTTTAGTAACGGAGTAATAACGTTTTTTTTTTTTTTTTTTTGGAATCCAGAAAAGTACAAAAACATGTTGGAGTTGTCAACCTGTGACCGACGATATATTTCAAAGTATTGAAAAACATTCAATCTATTTACATGTGAATTTATTGTGAGTTATAATTGAACTACATATCTGATCTCTGTATTGAAAAGAATGCTGTTATTAATAAGATTTGTTGATTTAAAAGTTTTGTTATGTTTTGCCTCTAATAAAATATGTTTTGTTGGTAAAAAAAAAGCGGTTTTTTCATTTGAAATTTTTATGACGATTTCAATATGCAAATGACAATGACGATTTTTGCGCAAAAATATGCCGATTATACCTCTAAAAAATCTGGCAGCTGTGGTGCTTGTGGCTGGTTGGACTTCGATCTACCAATCGGGAGCCTGTATGTGCTGTTGCAAAACTACAGAAGAAGAGATTAGATAGCTCGACCATTTAAGCAATTTTTTTACGCACAGTGGGTGGTTCTTGCATACAAAAATGAAGTTTTGTTTTGTAGGATATTTAATTTCGTTCTTGAGTTAACTCAACTTTAAAGACAAGAAGGAGTACGAACAATCCTTTGATAATAATAAACTTTTTTCTATTTTTGATATACAACACGTTCCACATATCATGATCTCGAATTTGCTTACAAAAGTTTTAAGTAAATAATATTTGTCACAAGAAATATGTACAAAACAAAAGCTATTAAGCGAACTAATTGTTGTAGCATTTAAATATTTTTTATTGTCATGTTTGTTACTGTTTCACATTTAGTCAACCATAAACATATTCATCCATCCATCCAGCCATACATCTATCCATATACATATCTGTATACTCATAGATGCATGCGTCTCTTCAAGCATTCATCCGTCCATCCATCCATTTATTCATCTTTAACCATCCAATTCATTTATTTATCCAATCATATAATGAACGTTTGCCAGCACTGATGGTTGGCGTTGTTGCAGCTGTAAAATCTCCCACACATCGACTCCCACTCGTCGTAAATTTCCATGTGCAGAATTAAGAAACGAAAAAAAGTATTGCACGAGCAAATAGTTCAAAATAAATCAAAAAAAAAAAAAAAAAGCAAGAGAACATGAATCAAAAAGAAAGAAATTGAAAATGGGGGAAAAAACACACTACAACCAAAAGACCAGTGAAGCAGTTAAGTGAAGTAATAAAAAAACAATATGTATTATTTTAAGATTTTTTTTACATTTATTTCACTTTTTTGTTATTTTATGTTGCAAATAAAATTAAATGAAACAAAGAAATCTGTTAAATAAAATGTAACCGATAAAAACTAAAATCAAAAAATTACTGGCAAACGTAGAGATTTTACTGCGTTCAGATACTTTCTCACGAAACAGCGTAGACAAAAAAAAGGCTGAATCAGGAAGTTAAAAAGGGGAGAAAATAGCTTTTAGCGTCAGCAGGTTGTTTTTTGCTTGAAAAAACATTTAATATAAAGACTACTGGATATTTAGCATCGATAAGGAACATAAAGTAGACAAGACATAAAGTATTTAGGTAGAGAAATATTTTTCAAAATGAATCATTTAAGGTATTTTAGAATTTTCTTTGTTGTAGTGAAAAATTCAGCTTTTAAATGATCCTTTTTATACAGCCAGGATATAGCTTTGTCTCTTTGTCTCTAGTTGGCATGGTATAGTAGTGTGTGTGGTTAGAATATCTACGTATCTACTGAGCCAAAGTGCCCCGGATCGAATCCCAATAGACGTTCAGGAAACGCCATTTAAGGGGTAAATATGGCAATGAAAAGCGCTTAGCAAAATCAAAAACCGCATAGCAAGTAAATGAACCACTATACAATTATATGAAAACTTTTTTTCTAACAACGGCAGACTGCGCCTGCGACCCATAATAAAAATTTTACTAATTTTTAGATAAGCACCGATCCAGCTTTAGTAAATCTATATAATATATAAAAAAGAATTTAGTTTTTATGTTTGTTTGTCTGTTTGTATGTTCCTTATAGGAAGCCATACGGTAAGACCGATCGTCTTGAAATTTCAGAACCATATTACTGCTGACCGGGAAAGTAAAATATGATTTTGTTTTATTCGAGCGTAACTAAAGCACGGAATCTTTCAAAATTCGGCGTGTGTTATTTTAAGAACAAAACACTACTCCCAGCAAAATTTTGGAGCGGTAGGACGAGGGGAACGGGCACACCACATACAAGTAAAAGATTATCATTTATTTATTGTGCCCAACTAAAACACGGAATCTTTTAAAATTCGGCGTGTGTTATTTTAAGAACAAAACACTACTCCCAGCAAAATTTTGGAGCGGTAGGACGAGAGGAACGGGCACACCACATACAAGTAAAAGATTATCATTTATTTATTGTGCCCAACTAAAACACGGAATCTTTTAAAATTCGGCGTGTGTTATTTTAAGAAAAAAATACTACTTCCAGCTAAATTTTGGAGCGGTAGGACGAGGGGAACGGGCACCTCACATACAAATTAAATATTATCATTTATTTATTGTGCCCAACTAAAACACGGAATCTTTTAAAATTCGCCGTGTGTTATTTTAGGAACAAAACACTACTCCCAGCAAAGTTTTAGTGTGGGCGGACGAGGGGAACGGGCACCCCACATACAAATATAAGATTATCATTCATTTATTGTGCCCAACTAAAACACGGAATCTTTTAGAATTCGGCGTGTGTTATTTTAAGAACAAAACACTACTCCCAGCAAAATTTTAGTGCGGGAGGACGAGGGGAACGGGTACGAGAGTACGGGTGCAAGTATAATATTAATATACTACATAGTATTTTCTTAGATTTATTAAAAATTTGTTCTGAAAGACAAAATTTATATCCTAACACTGAGGAAAATTTTACAGAATTTCTGTAAAAACGGAGTTGGCAAAGTGTTTCAACTACTGTTTTCAAGTAAAATTTTGTTAATGTTAATTTTAAGTGTGGCAATCCATTATTTTAAAATTGATCTTTTTTATGAAAGAGATAGGATTTTGTGTACGAAGTACACATTAAATGAAGAAAATTTAGTGAAGTCAACAGAATGATTTGATATTTTACTGGTGATGAAACTGTGCAAAATATCCTTCTATTATATTAAAATTAAAGAGACCACCTTCTTAACTCTTATGCTGTGACTGAAATTCTATACCGATACTTGAATTGTTATTAACTATAGTATTGTCCCATACATTAACATCTCCATTGCAAATTATTAACTTTAATTGGCACTTAAATCTATTAAATATTTCATTTACACTAGAGTGAGTGCCTCATATCCTTCGCACCAAAACGCACTTGCAAGCAACAATACTCCACCCAAAAGTGGCGAGATCTTATCTATTGCCCCAACCATATCTCTATAAGTAAACGAGTATACTTCTCTTATTCCGGAGAGATTCAGCTGAAAAGACAACAACAACAACAATAGAAATGAAGAACATTTAAGTGCGCTGTAGCAAAGTTTAATTGTGCAAAATTTGGGAAGTTGTAAGTAGATGTTTTCATCTGTTTGTACAGATTGAATTTCAATGATTTTAAGTTCGCAAGATATTGTTTTTATTTAACTTTGTATTTTGTGTTAACGTACAACTAAATCAGTGAACCAGCTTAGACTCGAATATACATATTTTTGGTTTTCTTATTTTATTTAACTTTATTTGTTAGAGAAAGTTCACAGGCCGCTAAATTTTGGTCTTGTTAAAATTTTCTTTTAATATCATAAAACAGACTCATACACTTGAGCTCTCCCTCTACCTCATACAAATGTACGTACAAACGACTGTGTATTAAAACAATTATTTGAACCGCACACACAATGTAGGTATATGGTTCATATAAATGTATTCCATTTTCTTTTCTTTTAAGTTGATGCTGTAAATGTAGCAGAGATGCTGAATTCAAGAAACTTTGACGTGTTTTCGTTTAAGTTATTAAGTTTTTATTAAAACTGAAATAACTTTAGTTTAAGAGAGACTTTTAGAGTTTTGCAAAAGTTTGCTTATAGATACTAATTATTTAATATTACATTCTCCATAACCGTATATCTTGTTTTTCATTTTGGCGATTTTTTCGTTTTGAGAAATTTTTCTTTAAGAAATTTTTTCATTTTAATTATTTTATTAAGTTTTTGGCAATTTTTTTTTTTGTTATAGCGACTTTTTTAGATTCGTTTCGAATTTTTTTTTTTAGGTGATTTTTTTAGTTTTGGCCTTTTTTCGCTTTGTCGATTTTTTTTCGTTTTGACTCTGTTTTGATAATGGGAAGTATATTTTACTCAGTGGAATTATTTCATTTTTATCCTGGCGACTTTTATCGTTTTGGCGATTTCTGGTTTGTTTTTTGGCGATTTTTTAAAATTTTGTAATATTTTGTATATTCGATTTTATCATTTTACTTTCTACTTATTCGTTTCTTATGAAAAATGAATAATGCTATTAAACAAATTACTAATACAATTTTGTATCAAATTTACTTACAAACTATAACAATTAAAAGTTTAATTGAAATATTTTAAAATTTTCTATTATGTTTTTAATCACACCTACTAAAAATTTGAATTTTTTTACCACAATAATTAAGAAAATAAAACCTTTTTCATCAATCGGGATCAATAAATAAAATATTTAACCATCAACTACTGAGGTGAAATAATTTGGCGTAGATGCTGAGGTGGTTTAAATTTTACCCCTTTTTAATTTAAAAAAAATTAAAAAAAAATTTTTAAATAAATAATTGGAATAAGAAAACACATTTTTAAATGAATAAATAATAAAATTAAATAAATCCAACTTTAAGTTAAACAAAACAAAGATTTTATTTCATGCTCACTCTTATTATAGCTTAAAAAAGGTTAAAATTTACCACCACCTCAGTAGTTAAATGTTAAGGTGCAAAAAAATCAATTAAAAAGTTTTATTAGGACAATAGCATAAATAATTGCTGTTAATATTTAATGCATCATAATTAAAAATATTTAATATAGATTTATTTGTTTCGTAGTAAATTATCTGCAGCATTTAAGAGCATCATGTGTATGGTCCTTCGAGCCGGTTGGCAGTGGCCACCATTCACGAAGCAATCATGAACATGTTGTACATCTCAGATTTTTATCCATTTTTTTTTCAAGTTGTTTTTCTTTCAGATCCTGTTTATCTACTTGAGTGTGAATATGCACGTTTGTTTGTGTGAAAATTGTGTGTTGGTTTCTTTTTTCTTCATAAAATCTTTGTGTATGTGTAGATTTTCATAGCATACTTTCATGTTTCATCAGGACTAAATGTCTGTCTCCCCAACTTTTTCTTGATTTGATGTTGATGTACTACATTCACCAAATGTGTGCAACACACAACTAAACAAACGCCTGCATACAAACACACATAAGTATAGAGGGATTGATGTAGATATGTGTGTATGTATGTACACATGATTAAATGTCAGTATGTTTTCCATTTATTTGTTTTGTTTTTTTTTTCTTTTGGATATTTTTGCCAACCTTGTCCATTTGGTCATAAAAACGCTTCCGGCCATGCTAGAAGTGAGATTAACTTGTCGTTTACAATTTCTCTTTGATTTCTTTTGTAACGTTTGTGGCAGCAAAAGTAGCAATCATTCCAATTTTTTTTTTCTTCTGTTATTTTTACGATTTTTACTTTTGTTTTCATGTTTTTTTCCTTCCGCTTCAACGTTTTTATGGTCATGTTTTTCTACTTTTCTTTGATGATTTTTCATTGGTGACGGTGGGTGTTTGTTTATGTTTTGCTGCCAATATGAAATGGCATCTTAATACTTCAAAATGTGTTTTACTTATGTTCATATATATTTGGTCAAAATCTTTGCTAATGTTTGTATGGGCTGCTGGCTGTGAGGGATTGCATGCATGTCAGTCCTTTAAAATCTGAATTAATTTCGTAGTGAATTATTTATGAAAATTGTTTTGTAGGCAATTTTACAATCACCTTTTGTAAAAAGTATAATTTAAAAATAATAAATCTTAAGTGCATATCTATTTTTTGTTATTGTTTATTTTTTTTTGTATTTTGTTAATAAAATTTCCATATTAATGTGGCTTTCTTGGTTGATTGAATAATTTGCTGTAAGTGGATGCTAATATTTGGTGAAAATTCGCTGAGAACATAGAACTCCGAGAATTTATTTAATAATAAAATATTTTTAAACAACGTCCTAAAAATACGAGTACATGAATAGTTTAAGTACAGTACAGAGTTTTGTTGTGAAGGACTTTTTCCCACCAAAAATATATTTGATGCAGCTTGGAAAGTAAAATATAGGCATGTCCTGTACAAGGATTTTGCAGAAACAAAAGAACACCTCCTCATTTAAAGACTTCAACGAACAGTGGGTAGTTTTTCAAAATAAATGGTAATAAAACTGCATCTTCTATGTTGCTCATTGGCTTTAGCAGAAACTTACAACAGCTTAAGCTACGGTTGGCCAGAGACAACTACATGCGACTCAATTCTAGAGTCTGTTACATTTTCAAAAGCTATCCGGTTTCTACAATACAAACAATTGGTTAGAGTACAAAATTTGTGGGAAAACCACTCAGTTCTTTGAGTGATTCCCATGAAAAATTTCTACACAAGCCATTTGTCTGCATTGTGGAAACAGCACCTAAGACCTTATTGCAGATTAAGTAGAACTAAAATAATAAAAGAAATAATACCCGGCTTATGTTTCCGTATCTCTCAAAGCTTAGACGATGTTTGATTTTGAAGAGAATATATTTTTTTTTTTTTTTTGTTATTGACTTGTTTCAGTTAATTTTTTTTTTTCAATAAATTTTTAATAAAGAGGCAGGATGACGCGTTATAAATCTTGACTCCTTTTCTGAAGCGGTTATAAGTTTCACCTAAATGCAATCAGCAGCAGTTCAACAAAAAAAAATTAACATTTATTACCATTTATTTTGCAAAAGTCCCCACCGTGCAAAGTTGATCAGCAGTTTATAATTTTTCAGCAGCATCATCGAAATAATTATAGACTTTAAACAAAACTTCACTGCTTTTCGGCACTACCGAGATAAAAAACGTTCAGTATAGTGCTCGTTTTCATCAGCCTCACAATTCTTATTTAGTCGGCTTTAAGTCGAACAGAATTGCAGAGGATACTTTTGATCAGCCATGTCACAGAACTCAATTCCGATCGAAAGTGGTTTCAATTCCGAAAATTGAGTCTTTAGAAACGATAATTTGTATTATTATCAAAACAGTTTTAAAGTTCAAAATGGAAATGAGATTGAATTTTTCTACTAACTTCATTTGTAGTAAACAATAAAAAAACTAGCATACTTTAAGGAGCGTCAGTTAATTAAGTTTGCATGTTAAAAAAAGGCTTATTGTGAGTTTTTCTAGTAAAAACAATTTAAAAACAGTTTTTTTAATTGTGATCTTTTATTGTTTTAATATGTTCTTCGCTACATAAGTGGGTAGTGCTCTAGACAACCAGCAGTGTTGTCAGTAAAATTTATCCTCATTTTTCCAATTTGTAGATGGAAGTTTCCCTAATCCCCATCTCAATAAGAATATTCCAAATTTTGTACCCAAAGTATTTTTTATTTAATTTAAGGATTTTATGACAAGATATATTTCTCATTTTCAAACTTAATCAATTTAATAGAAAAAATATTATTCACAAACAAATCTTAGCCCCTTACTCATAAACAATAGTTAAAGTTATTGTGGCCTTAATGGGTTTTCTCTGTGCCATTAATTTTATCAATCGTTTATGAAAAAAAAACTTTAATGTATTGTTTGATATTATACACTTTTAAGGTACTGCTTGCGAATACAAGTCATACCTTGATCTCAACTGCAACTCATTTTTTTCGGTTGCGTGAGGAAAAATATTTAAAGTGGGTTCTTAAACTTTCAACACATGGAAAAAATGCATGTCAAAAAGTCAAAATGTTAAGTTTAAAATAAAGGTAAAACTCGAATAATAAAGTTTTTTACAACCAAAATATTACATGCATTTTTCTACAAAAAAAAAACGTTACTTATGAAATTTTATTTGGAGATCGTTTGAGAAGTCACAGTACATTTTAAATTAGAAAAAAATGGTATTCGAAAAATTCACTCTTATCGGCGTATATCAAGGCCTGTGGGTTTGTTAAATTTTAATGTGTTCACATGCATGAAAAGTAAAGATTAACCTCGTTTAACACAAATCCTTATAATCGCGCTGATACAAGATCAGTGATTAAAGTCTGTAAACGATCACCGTAGATCACTGCCGATTTAGTTTAACCCTCTGGGCGGTACATCTCATATTTATCCCGAAAGCAAAGAATTTTATTTAAAAGAAATCATAAAATTTTCTATATGGGAAAACAAGTTTTTTATTTCTACAAATTCTTTTGTCATTTTACTTCATTTCTTTTCTATTATAAAAGAACCATTTCTTTGCATATTTAACTGGCAGACAATTGATTTAAAAGTTTATTTGATTTCCTTTTTCTTTGTTATTCTTTTTTTTAAATTATTTGCCGTTTCAGTCGTTATTCATTTAAGTTTGTCTGTTTAGCTTTTAGTGACCATTTGAATTTCATTTGTTTGCAAATATTTTGTCTGATAACTTCGTTTGGCATTTATCTGGTGGTAGATGTTTTTACTTCATTCTTTTCAATTTGCCCTGCTGTTCAATGAAGTGTGTGTGTGTCTCAGCTTTAACATCACATCCTGCAGGTGCGAATCAAGTTTTCTTTTCAAGTTGTCATTCTTTAAGTAGCTTTTGTTTAGTTTCGTTGTGGATTTTCTTTGTAATAGAAAGAGCAGTCTTCTTCTATGATAATTTACAAATTGGAAAAATTTAAACAAAAGAATTTGACTATTTGTGTTGGAGTTGTTCGTTCGATTAAAGTTGAAGTGTGTTCGAAAAAAATATGAAAAATGCCAATTAAATTGAGAGTTTTTTTAATACAAAATTCCCTTTTTTGAGTGCTTTAATTTAAAAGCATTTCAAAATTATTTCAATTAATTATTCTTATTATTATTGTATGTTAGTGCACGATTATGAATGATGGTATGCCATGGGAAACGAAATTAAAAGACATCTGGAATTAATTAATTAATCTGTGATAAGAAAATGACTCGCTAATAAAGTGTAAAAATGCCACGCAAAAAAAAACCGTACGTGATGGAGAAAAACCGAAAACGGATTTGAGTTTAGGACATCAAAACCCATAAAGTGTACATAGTTCTATTTAAAGGAGGATTTTGCTACTGAGTAGTGTATATCGGAGTTTGACTGTTTTTTCGTTTCGTGCTCATCGTATTTTTCATAAAATGATAATAAATTTTTTGATACAAGAAATTCTCACTTTAGGTACAGAAACCAGGCACTGGTTTCATTATTAAGTTTCTTAACTAAGTCCCATACGCTCAAGCAAGGGTTAAATTTTAAGTAAATTAATAGAAAAATCATTTCTTTAGTTCTGCTGCATTTAAACGTTTCATACCAACTGTATTATATTTATTGCTAAAATAAATGGAAATCCTTTTAACAACCATAACAAATAAATAAGAAATAAAAAAATCACATATTGTCCACACATACACACATTCATTCATCCAGTTTTTAAAAGCATATCTGAAGGCGTTCGCGTGTTTCCAAATAAAATCGTAATAAAAATATAATAAGAAAAAGCCATAAAGTTAATATCTATAACCATCAATTAGGTTTGACGAACATACACAGGCTTTTCCATCCCATTCCTTGGAAATAATTACAATCAAATTATCAATTTTTTTCTAATCGAAAATGTATAAAAACCAGAAGAGATTTCTCAATCAAACATATGCTTCCTCCCTCTAAATGAATATTTAATTTACGAGTTGCTTAAATTATTTTACTGTGACTGACAATAGTATTCGTACGGCCGCCGTTTCTACACTTACAAGTCCAAATGCGTAGTTAATGAAACTAGTTGTAATGCATGTAAGTAGATTTCGTTCAATAATTAATTTTTTTTTTTAACAACATTTTCTTAAATCAAATTAGAACATATTGTTACCTTAATATAGAAAGGCCCTAACTGAGTAATTTCAAATCAGGTATTTATCATATTTCAGTAGATAATGCTCATAGTTATCGATACAATAATAAAACGATTTGAAAAAAAACACGTTAGGGCCTTTCTATATTTATATAACGATATGTTTGCATGGATACATTCGTAAGTAAAGATTTTATTAAGTAATAGGCAAATAAAACATGTTAAAAGAGATTAAATTTATTTGCTTAAAAATGTCACTCTCGATCACACTTCAGTTTGAGTTTTAGTTGATGAAAAATTTTTTAGTAAAATGAAATCAAAATTATTGATTGTGAAAAGTTCATGTTTTTAATTTTTGCCTTTCTTTTGAGTTCTAAGTGATTTAGATTGATTGATTTGATTTAAATGACAATTTTATGATAAGAAAAATTTTAATGTCTTAAAATTTATTTAAAAAAAAATTCGTAAAAATCTACGATATTAAAGACCTTTAATTGGCAAAATAGTTCACACGAAAAAAACTTAAGTCAAATATTTCCTACAAAATAATTTAAGAAAATTTATCAATTTTATAATTTTAAGCTATTGCATAGCTTCTATCGCGGGCTTTGAGGCGACCGAATCAAGAAATTTTTAATTGTTTGTTTTTGTTTTTTAAACGAAAAAACCTGGAAAAAATCTGTCAAAAATCTGTCATTTGTTTTGAAACGAAAAAACCTGGAACTATGTTTGTTTCTTGAGCCTTTTGTTTTTTGAAGTGAAAACTTGTTTTTTGTATAGTCTAAGTATGATGATAAATTTCCAGTGTTGCCACCTTTCACAGAAAAGTTTTCCGGGATTTAGAGGGGATTTGTGTCCAAATTTTTGGGAATTCTCGTCCAGTGTTGCCACCTTCTCCCGGAAAATTTTCTGGGTTTTTTATATATGTATGGGCAGGTAGCTTAGAACCAGGAGAAGGACATAGGATACTAACGTAAGGCACTTTTTACCTGCGGGGACTAGAGTGCCCTTCTTTGTATAGGGCACTTCCATTATAGCTAGAAAACTGAAATGGAAATTGAAATTGCATAAGTTGATAAAAAATGCTATGCAATAGCTTTACCGCGGCAGTCCCCGAGTGCCACACGTCTTTTTTTTTAAATTTAGAAAATTTTATTTAAATGAAATAAAATTCCTTAATGTTAGAAAAAATCAAATAGCCTCATGACACAATTTTCACTAATTTTCGGAATAACACTAAACTAATTTTTATTAAATATTTTTTTATGATTATGAAAAATTTCCTGTCGAAGAATTTGTATTTTCTAACACCGAGGAAATTTTTATAGAATTTCTGTAAAGAAAAAAAAACAATAATGCGCCATACGACAACCATTTTTGAAATCAAATTTTGTCTTTGTCCGCAAGACAAATTCACCTTTATAATACTTTGACATTTTAGTTAAGAGTTCCAACTGTTTTGCCTCCATTCAAATTGAAACACTTTTATTCATACACACACACAGATACACATTTTCGCAACAACAAAACAATTGTATGAAAAAAATATAAAAGAAACACCATTCTACACAATGAAATTGTTTTGTTTGTAAATCTGTATGTAACAAGTAATTAAAAATGCAATCCAAAGGACAATGACAAGAACAAAAAGTCCTTTTTGTTTGCTATTTAAAATTAAAATTCTTAACGAATAAACAAAAGTTTCAGTTGTTTACAATACGCGTTTTTAAAGGAAATTTCTGATGCATTTCCGGTTTGTAATAAAGTAATTAGGGGGAAAAAAATGGTTGAAATTAAGAACTCAGTAAATGTCAAAAGGGTCGTCGCATCAGAGGAATGACCGAAGTGACGTTTGTACAAATGACGGGGTATAGAAAAGTTCATAGACTGCGGCGAAATAGAAAATATCGTGAATAATTCATATATCCGGTCATTGTTTGAATGCGTTTAAAACATATAAAAATGCTACATTCGGTTGCACCGAATATTATACACCCTTCACCAACTCATATACGAGTATTTTATGTATATGTTTATATTTGCTAGAAAACTGCCCAGTGGCCGAAATTCGACCACTTGCTCCGTAACCGGGTTTGCAACCGAGTTTGTAACCGGGTTATTAAACAGATTTGCAACCGTTTTTGTAACCAGTATTACAACCGGGTTTTGAAACAGTTTTGCAACCAGGTTCGTATCCGGTTTTGCAACCGGATTTTGGGACATAAAGTATATTGTGAATATCTAAAGAAACATGTCTTTTAAACGAAAATGTTTCATCGATATTGGTGGACAATAAGCTATTTAAAAGTGTAGTGGTATCGTCCCCTAAAATCCAAAAGGACGTAACTGACAAAAACTCGATATAAAGGTTTTGATTAGTTATTATGTAATTAACAAGAATACATTCTTAGTTAAAATTCTCGTATATTTTCAGATATGTATAAGGAGTTAATTAACAGAATTAAAATGTTTAATTAGATATAAATAGTACTAAAATTAGAAAGTATGTATAATAATTAATTATGCTGCTCCGGCCGTTTCGATTTTAGCTGACGGTACATAGATAAATATATAAAACATAATATGTGATCAATATTTTTTTCTTAAATTTGGCTGATTTACAATGCGAATCGCCTTAAGACTTCGGAAAAATGATTTCACGTACAGACAGACGGACATGACTCATTCAACTTCCTTATCTATAAGGATCCAGAATATATAAACTTTATGGGTCTCTTATGAAGATTGTGAAAATTACACACGGAATGGCAAAACTATAAGTTGTCTCCCCATATTTGGTGAAGGGTAGAAGATAACCTTTGATTACTTTGTTTAAGAAATGCGCTCCCCAAATATTTTACATCTGCTTGCAACCCCCATCTGAAATAAATTTGCCAGAATATATGCACACACACACACACACACACATAATAAATATTTGCTGTTTTTCCATATCACTTTATCCCTTTAGCAGCTCAACTCAATTTTTGCTCAACTCAATTTATTTGCATTTTTCTTTGCCTTTGTGTCATTCTATACTACAGCGTCATATTAAATGATCTATTAAATCAAATTTAATCAACTGATTCAACATTTAAATGTGTATGAAACAACAACTACTACATAAATTGTATTATAAAAAAAGGATTTTATTCAGAATAATAAATTATAAGTGTCATATTTTGTAGGTTTATAAAATTTTCTTTATCGTTTTTATATTTTTCTTATTTTCAGCGAAATGTGTCGTTTATTTTTATTCAATGATGAAATATTATTTTCATTACATAAACATGAATTTTACACACGCATACTTACATACATACATACATATTTATATAAATACGACAGCAGTAAAGAGAGAATCAGCAGTTCTACTGGATACTATTCTTTTCTTATATAGTTTTTAAAAGTCGCTGGTAAAGTTGTTCGGATCTCACGTTACTAAAAACTGTTCCGACTGCGATTGATGCTGTTCCGAGCTGATGTACATCACAGCAGCCTCCTTAGTCGGTTAGCAGAATCGTCGGCGAAGTAAAAGAATTAATAAAAAAAACTACTACTCACACAGCTTAAGATATTTAATGCGTATACTTAACACCAGAGATGCTGCAACACTGCTCTAAAAAATTAACTAAACGCGCAATAGCAGAGTTGTAAAAGAGTTAATCCTTCTGCTACATTTTCACCATCTTAGATTTCCTTCTCTACCTAATTCTGGCAAAAATACGCACAAGTTGGGGTTATTCTCTGAGTGTTTCTACAAAAAAAAACCCGGGTTTTTTGCAACCGGTTTCGTATCCGGATTTTAAACCGGGTTTTTCGTCTAGTTTAAATTGAATATTACGTTACAAACTTAAGCCTACAAAAATTACCATGGCAAAAATTTACTTAATTTTATTTTTTTTTTGGAAAGTGAGCGTTGTTGCATTTAACGTTAATGCTTTTGTTGTTATTTTTGTAATCTTAAGAAAATTCCCTTTTCGATGGAAGTAAATATAAGATATGACCCACTAAAAAGAACAGAAATTTTTGTGCTTATGAGTAATAATATAATATCGTATCTAGGCTCGCGGTAGTGCGCCAGGCCAAGTTCGGCCACACAGTGTGTATATTTGCACTAAACCATTCGAGCTGTTTTTACCCCCAATACTTTGCTCCTCTTGATCATAATATAATGAAACTTGAAACATAAGGTCTCCCCAATGAGATGACCTCAAAGGTTAAATTTGAAAGTTCTACCGTAAAAGCTTACCGAGATATTAAGGTGTGAAAAGTCCATATTTTAGTACATATTCACTGACTCACTCACTGACTCATCAATATTATTGGATACTTCCAGTATAGCTAGAGAGCTTTAACTCGGTATACAGGTAGGTCTTGGTGGGCAATTAGCCTGGGTGCCCCTTCTTTGTATGGGGCGCTTCCAGTATAGTTAGAAAGCTGAAATTTGGTACACAGGCAGGTCCTGATAAAAAATAAAAAAAACTTTTTTTAAAAAAGTGATTTTTAAAGGGGTACTTTTTACCTGAGGGGGGCTAGGGTGCCCCTTCTTACACAGGTAGGCCCTGATACAAAATTTGTTTGCCTTTCTAATATGGGAAAGAATTCTTTAAAAAATATTGCCAAGCTTACAGGTTGCCTAGAAATGAGATGGAATTGTAACTATCATGAACTTGGTCCATATTTTGATCTCAGTACTTTTTACGGCCGAAATATTTTGGATATGAACTTGGCCTTATTTTCACATTTATGTTTTTGTGCGGATTTAGTTTACCAAAGAGGGATTGAAAACTTTTATGAAATTAATTGTGTGAAATTATGTATTGGTGGTAGGTAGGAGGTATAGAAAAGTAAACGCAGTTCTTGTCGAATATAAATAGTTGTGCCATTGCAGCAGTTTGTTTATGGTCCCCTCCATGCATGACATCATCGCCACCCAAGTAAAGTAATTAAAAAAGAACAAAACCTCATTTTTTTGTTACATAAATAAAAATATAGTAATACAAGAAAATATATTGTTCAATCTTCTGAAAGAGAATTGCAAAACAAAGTTGATCCAGGACAAAACATTATCCAGATTAGTACTTTGCGTCACGTTTTTTTTTTCTTTTTACGAATTGTTATATTATGTATACATTTTGTTTGATAATAAGCGTGTACGAGTATATGTGTCATGCTAGGATATTTCAGGATATCTAGCTGGTTCTGGATATCGTTTTTAGTTATATGTACATATGCATGTAATCCTTATAAGAGAGTACATATGTATGTACTGGTATATATATACCAGTACATTTAATGTATTATTGAAATATTTAGAAAAAACTTAAAAAGAGTTTAAAATATTTAATACATAAAACCAATGTATTGTAAACTTGCGAAAAAAAATCCCCGCACAAATCTGCAGTATCCTTGCTACGCATGAAAATAAAAATACTCAAATATCACATCATCATAGTAGTTAAATAACAACAACGACAACAACAGCAACAATATTAAGAAAAACAAAAGCTGGTATGTACCATTTTTCAAGGATATTTTAGCATTAGAAATTCAAGTATTTGTTTGTTAGTTTGTTTCTGTGAATCCTTGAGTGTTTTTGTTTAACATTTCATTCAGTTTTATGCTTGATTTGTTCAATTTATTTAGTTGTTTTAATGCTGCTGCTGCCACTTTTTGCTCTTTTCTTTTTCGTTTATTGCTCGCAAGTAAATGTAAATTTTACGCAAATATTCATGCATATAAATTGATAACACTTACAGGCAAATAAACTGACATACATACATATTTTTAAAACACACACACACACACAAAATTGGAAAAGAACATACAAACCGTACCCTAAGAAGAAAACTTTTAAATAGGGATTTAATGCTAAGGAAAATTATTATGGAATATTAAATAAAGAATTTAATCTTTTATATAATTTGAAGTTTATTTAAAAGATTTTTGAAAAGATTAAATAAATGGAAATTCGAATTTACTTAAAAAAAAACTTTCTCCTTTTGGTGATCATCGAATGTGAAAATAAAACAAAGGCCGGGCAGATGGCAAGCTTTTTTAGAAAAATAAAGTTGCATATGCGGCACAAAACAGCATTTTTCGTTCTCAATTAAAGAATATTTGTCTCCTAATTTCATTCATGAAAGTTTACAAAAATTTTACATGTTTGTTCAAAACATTTGTCGGAGACAGAAGTGAAAATAAAACTTCATGTAAACGTGATTAATCGTGTTTCCCTATTCTGACTTTTTGGCGTATGCGTCAAACCAAATAATGAGCCATTTTTGATAAGTTTGGGAAGGAACCCATTTCTCAATTTCAGAATAAAGTCACCCTTTTGAGAACGATACGTTTTTCCGAAATGCATTTAAATTTTAAATGGAGTTTAACTTCAAATCACTTCAATCACAAATTTGATATCAAAACTGTTTGATTGATGCGTATTCTGTCTGCACTGTTAAATATTTTCTTTATTAGTTCTTTATTTGTGTTTCTAACAAAAAAAAATTTCAAGTTGTGCTCAATCATGCTTAAACACAATTTATTTAAAAGCTTATTGCAATTTGGAAACACGTAATAATTTCAAAATAAAGATGAAGAAATTGTTTATAATAAAAAAAATATGTAATAAATTCTGTTTAAAATTATATTCGATATAAAAAATTTCGCTTTATAACTTTAAGTGTTCCTATTAAATAAATGTAAAATAAAAATACCCCTGCGATATAAATTTAAATGTTTAAAGCCCCTGATTTTTTTTATAGAATATAAAATATTTTTTTTTATGGTTGAAGCAAAAGGGACTACTTTTACACCTTTTTAAAGTGGTAAGAAGTAGAAGAAAATCGGAAACTTAAAACAAAGATCATTTGCCATTTTTTCAAGAGGGTGGTAACGTTTTAAAATAACTTCTATTTCTTCATATTTTAATTGATATTATCGATCTTTTGAACTTAAGATTTTAATTACTTGTAATAGTATAAATGTGAAATTTTGTATGTATATATAAGGGAAAAGCCACTCTAGGGGTTTGTATGAAATTTTTAAGGGATAAAACGGTACAAATTAGTAGATTTGGTACTTTTTGTTTTTGTTATAATATTTTATAAACTAAAATACCTTCTGGGGATTGGATTGAAAACAAACTGGTACTTTTGGTACTTTTTAATTGATGATAATTTTTTATATTTTGGTGGTTTCTTGATTTTCGCAAAAAATTCTTTTAATAGATTTGGATAAAATTTGGTAGATGGATAGCATGTTTTTTTCTTTTTTTTTTTTTTTTTGATAATTATTATTTATTGAATCTTCAATTATAAGTTTTCCACATCTTAAATCTAAAAATGTTAAATAAAAATAGCATGTGACCCAGATTAAAATATAGGGTATTTTTTAAATGGCTAAAAAACGGGACACGTTGGAGCTTTTGGTACTTTTTGTTTTTTCTTACTAAATTTTTTAAAATAATTTGCAGTGTACTCTATGGATGGTTAAATAAGGAAAAGCCGGAATTTTTGGTACTTTTGGTTTTTTTATGTGTGGAGGGTAAAATGAGAAAAATTTGGTACTTTTGTTACCTCTTTGATTCTTCAATAAAATTTGGTCTTCAATAACATGTATCACGAACAAAGTCACAGTTAAAATCTACTGTACCAATAAATGTGCGAATAATTTTAAAATGGCTCAAGATTGTATGGCATTTGTAAATCTTATATTGTTTGTGTCCACTACGCGGCCGTGTTTTAGTCATCAAAAAAAAAGTTTGCATAGAAAATATTGCACCTATCGGGACCGGAGGCCGCTAGTGATGTGTATCAGTTTACGGCTTAAATCTAGCGAGATAGAAAATTTTAAAATAATCCCATTATAATAAATTAAAAAAATTGGCGTCGATTCCTATTTTCCGAGTTATCATACAAAACAGATTATTACCACATTTCAGACCTCCATAACTCGAAATTTATTCGTTTCAGGGACATTTACCAACTAATATGTACCTACGCCTTTTTTTAAATTTTCCATTGACGTCTTCATTTTTTTATTTGGAGGTCCGTCGGTTATTCTTCATATCCGGTTTGTCTGATTTGTCTGAAACTTTAAACATATCCATATGAACATACATATATTGTACAAACATACATACATAAATACATACACACATATGTATATTTATTTCATACTCGGAGTTTTACACATCTCCTTAATGGGATAAAATAATTAGAATTTTTTACTATTCAATAATCAGATTTTTATTGTAAAAGCAATTAACTCAGCAGCAATACGCATGTTGCATAAAAACTCAATATAATAATCAGAACATACCTATAAAAAAAAATTGTATCTTAAAAAACCCCACATAAAGCCAACCTTGTTTAATTCTCAGGTCTTTTAATTTGTTTGTCAGTTATTTTTAACCGCAATTATTCTTAGAAATCATCAATTTGTAAATTTTCGAATTGTTGTCTTTTGTTCTTTTACTTGCTGTTGAGTTTTAAACAATTCCTTGGAGATTTATTGACTACAAAGCCAACGAGAAATAACAAATAAAACATAAAACAAAACAAAACGTACAGACAAGTACGTACTATAACAATAACAACAACAATAATTGTAACTCCAAATAGCAACAGTAACAGTATACTTCACAAAACAAAAGGGAATGAATTTTATAAAATTCAAAATACTGCAAGAGACAAACTCTCAATCTGTAAATGACTCACGACAAAATTCAAAAAAAAAAAAAAATAAAATAAATTAATAGATCCATTTTCCCATACGCAAAAATTAAAATGTACGAGTCACAATTCAACAGCATCGTAACACCAGCGTCTATTTAAAATCAAATAAAATATATTTTTATTAACGACAACAAACAGCGAAAACGCATAAAAAAGTTTAAGAACGAAAGAAATGAAAAAAAAGACGACAATATCGAAATATAAACTACGACATCACGTTTGAAGTTCTACCTACTCCCCTCCACGTATGCATGTTTAACAACTTTGCAACACTAACAACAACAACAATGCGAGCAACATCAGTAAATCCAATAAAAGCAAATAAAAATGTGTATGAATTCATGACTTCGTACGAGTATTCAGCACTTCTGTTATTGGGACGGTAAATCATAAAATTCAATTGAATAAAAAAGGTAATCCATTACGAGGTGTTTAAGTACTTTTGATACATACTCGTATCAGCAAAATCAATAACCAATCTTCAATGCTGATTTTTCTTCAATCGCATTGAAAGTTGTAGTCCAAACTGTACGACATATGAGTACATATTTTATTTGTAGGACCAACACTCAGGGGATAACCCCTACTTATCCAAGGCGTTGTACCAGAACTAGGGAGAGGGGAATATGGTAAAGAGGTTAGATGGTGAATATTTATAAGAAGGCTTAATGCTTTTACAATTCTGCTATCGTGGATTTTTTGTCTGAAGCGGTTCGCGCGATGGCTACTAAGCACTCTATGACCTTGGACCTCGATGCCTGTTCGATCCCTGTTCCAAGACAAGTCAATCAACATCATAAATTTCACTGATGTGCATTAGTGTAGCATTGTAGTAATTGTTGTTGGAATGTTGAAAGTGATGAAAGCATACCACTGGTCACTATTAACTGTTCCAACAGGGATTGATGTAGTTTCCAGCTAATGAACACGGCGAAGTAAAACAATTAATCAAATGCCTGCTCACACAGCTTAAGAAATTGAATGCGTCTACTTAACACCAGAAATGCTGCAATACTGCTCTTAACTTAATAAAACGCGCAATAGCAGAGTTGTAAAAGAATGAAACCTTCTATTGCATTTTCACCATCTATTTTCTCTGTCCTATTCCTTTTTCCCTAGTTCTGGCACAATGCATGGCATAATTAGAGGTTATTCCCTGAATGTTAGTCCACAAAAAAACCCAGGGGTTTGATTGGAACCGATTTTGTAACCGGGTGTTTTGTCTAGTTTTAGCTGAATATGCATGACACAAGTAGAGGTTATTATTCTCCGAGTGCTAATCCTTAAATTAAAAACAAAAAAACAAAAAAGACGACCGTGCCCGAATTGTTTCAACAAAATCTACATATACATTTGATCACCACGATGAACGTCCTCCCTATAAACAAATAATACAACACGAGCATGCGAAGGACGTCTCATATGTGGCCAAGGAATTCGCAACAAATAATAAAGGTTTCAAAATCTTTCATCTATTGTAAGAACAAGCATAGAATAAAGCGCCGCCACTGACGAAGACAACAACGGCGTCGACGTGTGCAAAATTGGGGCCTGGTAGCTGGTGTGAAGTTAGACTTATAATTTTCGTCTAGTTTAGTTGGGGACCTAACGCCCCAAAAATAGGGCGCTTTGGAGGTAAATAACACCCTTGTGATTCCCAGATTACTAAAGAGTGGCCAAATTTGAGGTTAGAAAGAAAATTAATTTAAAAACTCACTTTTTTTTACAAAATTTAGTTTTATTGATACCAATGTAAAGTAGAAATATGGGAATTAATAATGGAATTTTATTTCAGGCAAATGTCTACCTCTAGCACGTCGGCCGATGTCCGCTCTTTTCACAAAATTTTGAACTGCATTTTGCAACAAAGCTTCGCTTATCTCATCAATTCAGTCCCGAATTTCATCTTTTAGAGAGTCAGTTGTTTGTGGTTTGTTTTCGTAAGCCCGGTCTTTCAAGTGGCACCATAGAAAATAATTCCAATTGACATCGCCAAATCGAGAAACTACTCGACCGGGAAATTTCTCATGTTAGTAAATTTTCACAATTAAAATTCTTTGTTCAAGAGTGTAGCGTTCCATGGTTAAATTTTCCCAACTTTTTACTAAATAAATGTCAAAGGACATTCTTGACATTTCATCATTATGGCAGCCAATTAACTTCCTAACCTCAAATTTTCCCACCCTTTATTTTTTGTGACAGACACCAAACAAATGTTTGCAAAACCAAAGAGCTAACGAGCTTAGGGAGTTTCCGACAATATTGCAAACGAATTTCTTCTAAAGCTTAAGAGTTATTTATTTGGATTTTGGAAGGCCCCTCAAACACAGTCAGGTTATATAGGCCATTTCTATAGTGATATATTTTTTCAAGCAGAGAAATAATTGACTTAGTTTTTGTTCTAATACAATAAAATAATTAAGAGTTGCTGATCTCATTTTTTTAATTCCTTATTACACCCACTCCCTATAACTTTTCTTAAATCTGAAATCCACGTGCATAAAGAAAACATTTTGTTTGTAGTAACTTTTCTTGATTGAAAATAAATTTAACACATCTTTTAAAAAGAGCCGCTTTCTTGAACCAAAATGATTCGGAGACTGCTGAAACATTAATAATCCATTAAAAATACTACTGCCACTACCACTAACTATATAATGGCCTTGTTGATATTTGAAGAAAATCGATTTCAAAAATATTTTTATTTATTTAAGAAATATGTATGTGTGAATGTGTGTATGTGTGTATCTATATTTGCATTTAACTTCAAGTCATTATGAATTCTTAACAATATACCTTATGTTATGGTAAAAAAAACACATCAAGTGTAGAAAGAATTAACAGATTCTAAGCACCCATCAGGTTCAAACCATCAGCGAGCCTACAAGAGAAGAGTCGATGAAGATGATCGAATTTAAAATTGATTTAAAATTAAAGAAAAATATAAAAATAATAGATTTGTTTATACCGCAGCCGGCCCTATTTAAAAGAAGTTTTTTTTTTGTTTTTTAAAATGATCTCTTAATTAAGAGCATCAAATTTCATGCAAACGATATGAAGACAATTGGGGCTGTTCATAAATTACGCTAAACAAATTGCACGACCTTTTGCCATATACATAAATAAAAAAACAATTCTCATACAAACAATGCCTAAAAAGAATAAGGTAGGTCAGTTTTAAGCCGACCTTGACGACCACACATCTGTCAATCAGTCAAAATCAACACAACAACAGAAAAGTTTATTTAAAAAAAAAAAACCAATAATAATATTTTAACAACCATTCAAATTTTTTCAAATCTGATTTTAACCATTTTTCATTTGAATGAATTGTAACTTTGAATTGAACTCGAAATTGAAAGGCTGACTTGGCTGATGGTGGTGGTGGTTGAAGTTTACGATTGTATGTATGTATGTGTGTTTGTACTTAGTCATGGTGTTAACAAAATAATAAAAAAATAAACAGATGAAAAAAAAACAACACTTACGCAGTTTTTTACGAAATATAAAATAAGAAGAAAAAAAATCATAATGCCAAAACTAAGAACTCTGAGCATTGAACGTTTATTTGATGTTTTTTTTTTCTAATTTCGTTTAAAATCGAACCATGAGATTTCATGGAAAAAACAATAAAATTGAAAAACGTGTGTGGAGATCACATCTTGGTTTTGGTTTTTATTATTATTTATGTATAATTTGCGTTTTGCAACACCCTAAAAAAGCGAACACTCAAAGCAACACAATTGTTTTATTTTTTTTTGTTGCTGTTTAAGCAACAACGCCAAACTTCAAAGTTAAAAGTTGACACTTATGAATTGTTTAGGAGGAGGTTTTACACACGAATTACTCGTACTTTGTTTTCAGCGGCGAGTAGAAATAATAAATAATATAAAAGAAACAAGGCTGGATTCATTCAATGCTGTCGTCGCTCTTCAAACAATTGTTGCAATAAAAATTGCATTGAAATGGTCATTCTGGTTTTTTTTATTGATTTTTTTTTTTGCATTTTCTTCACGAAATTTTCAATCTCGATTTCTAAAACTTTCAAGAGTTCTTTAGTATTATTGGCATTTGGTAACAAGCAAACAAACGTTTTCAATTTTCAATTTTTATTTATTTACGATCTTTTATGACGTTTCAAGAATTCAATGGGGCTGTTCTTAATGGATTTAAGCAAATAGTAAACTGTATTGTTTTGTAGTGGAAAAATAGGTAATCATATTTATTTGTAATTAAAATTGGCAGTTATTGTGAGTTTTTCAAAAGTTACAGGCAGTTAAAACTGTTTAATCTTGAAACCAATAGGAACAAACGTTCGAAAAACGGAATAATGAATTTAAAGTCATAGTTGAGGAATAAAAGCGAAATGCATTTATAATATTGCTGATAAAACTCTTCTTTGACTCTGCCAAATACAGACTGAACAGCAATTAGCTGGTGCAATAATTTTTTTAATGGTCCTTCGAGCCATTTTGGTGATCGTCAATATTTATTACGCTGTAAATAAATCTATAAAAATTTCCTTATCTGTAAATTTAATATACCACAATCATAGTGTTGATTTTGCATACCTTCACTCACCCTACAGAAAATCCTTTACTCAGGGTAGCCGTTATGAAACATATCAGAGAAGGAAACATTTATGCCCTGCTATGCACGCGATTGATTAAATTGATTCTTAACATGAAATTTCCAGTGAATTATTGTTTTGGGACTTATTGTCTTGATTGAATTAATCCCTAATCGGGATTGTATAAGCTCATTTTCATACCAGAACTCAATTGAATTAATATTTTTAACACTTAACTACATTAAATGTTTTACTTTCAAATGCTTGTTTGTCCATTGTTGAGTTACATGTTTGTAACACATCGTCTTAGACCACTCAGCAGCATTCGAGTATTAAAATCGAGGCAGGTTAAAGTGATGTTTTATCACTTTTGGTATTGAATCAACTACATTTCGGATTAGAAGTTTTAATCACAACTCGTACTTAAAGTAGTCATGAAATACTAAAATTTAATACAAGTAAAAATGAATTTATTATTACTTTGTTTTGATATTTGTTTGCAGTTTCGCTTATCACTGTAAAATCGAACTAGAAAATAAACGGAACGTGAAGACTGTAAACCAATAACGAACGGAAACAGTAGCGGAATATCGAAATTCAGATCGGAATATGTCATTTTTTACGATTTACTATAAGAAACATTACATAATTGTTTGAAAACTTTTTCTCCTAAAAAAAATTAAGCTTAATCCATCCCTGCAAACATATGACAAGTCCAGCGTTGCTAGAATTATGATTTTATCATATGTTTTGGTGATTTTTTTACCAAAATATGGTTTGATGAATCTTTTCTCAAATTATGGTTTTTAATTTAAAAATGTAGATTTTTTTTTATTTAAAGCCAACAGCTAATTTTTAAAACAATTTTGTTTATTTTATACACTTTACATGAGTGCCCTTTTTATAGCGCACACAAAAATGCATCACTGCTTTTTGACAAAATTCGTAGTTCATGGCTTAAAGTGTTTGATTAATTTTAAGGCATCGATTTTATTTCAAAACGAATCTATTTCTATCACAATCCTATTTGTGATGATATTTTCTTCAAAATGTAATTTTTTTTTTTCGCCAAATGATGACTTTCTTCCCACAGCTCCTGGCAACACTAGACAAGACAATGAAAATATTTAACTTAAATTAATAATTTAATCAAAGAAATTTTTAATTTTTCAGACTTAAGTTCGTGTTCTTTATATATAATATATTAAAGAAAAATTAGACTGCGCGGAGGGTTGAACTGACATCGATGTTTCGAGACTAACCACAGTCTCATCATCAGAATTGTCTACCGCTTAGACCTCACTGCCAGCACGGCAGCTGCAATCACATTAGTTAAAGATCCTCTATCATTAATTGAATCTGCTGAATTACATGTAAGTTTTTACGCTACAGCTTTTATCATTTTTTAATGGGTTAATTAAATATTAAGAGCCACTAGATTTTTCTTTCTAATTTAAATAATAATTTAATTTATAACAAAATTATATTTAGAGAAAACGAACTTAAGCCTGAAAAATTAAAAATTTCTTTGATTAAATATCACTCAGTTCGAATAAAAAACTTACAACTTAATTAAATTAATAATTTGAATCAACAAAATTTATTTCTTCTGCAGCACAATGTACCGATTTTCAGAATATGTCAATTCAGAAACATCGAACACGCTTAAGTAATTGAACAAAAAAAAAAATCACTCACGATCATGCATGATTACTCATAAGTACATGCAAGTCGCGTGAGTGATACCCATATCTGTATTGCATTCCAGCTTTAGGCTTTGTTTGTTTCTATTTAAAGCACATTTACAATTTAAGCGAAAATGGTTTAAAAATTACCAGGTGATTTATATAATTACAGCCATTTGAAGCAATAATTAAAACAAATGCTTCTACATAACTTTTCGCATTTGCAACCTTGAAATTTTTATTGCATTGAACTCTGCGATATTTGAGTAAAATTAAATTAAATATTTATAAAATATAATTCAACAAATTGTATTGTTTCAGGTCAATAATTGTATTTTGTTGCATGTACATACATACATATGTATTGTATGAATGCATGTATGTATGTATGAATGCATGTATGTGCAATACATGCATATTTATTAATTGATAAAAACAAACTGAAATTAGAGCCATAAAAATAAAAATTTTACTGCGATACCAGCAAATATTTGTGTAGTATTTCATTATAAAAAGCCAATTAGAAATATATTTAAAAATATACGAGTATACATACATACATACATACCTAATTAAGACATGCAATATAAAAATTGTTATTAAAATTACCACAAAGCATGAATATTGAATTCTGTTCTATTCTTTAAATGAAGCCGAGTTATTCTCAATTTAATTAAATTTTTTTGTCTTGGCTTAGCTAAACTATAAGCTGCGTTTTGGTGGTTGTTAATACTAAGTCACTAGTAGATATTTAACCATGTTTGAAAAAGTTTGCAAAATCATTAGGTTATAAACAAAGTCTCAAGCAACAACTCAGAATTACAAGAGCATAAAAAATAGTATAAAAAAATTATACAAACATTTATTAACTGTTGTGCTAAATGACAAAGGAGGGCGCTGTTGTGAAAATTAGCTGGAAACTGTAGTAATCACTGCCGAACAGTTTTTAGTGACCAGTGCAATGACTTCATCACTTAAACAGTCCAAAAATAATTAACACAATGCCGCATTAATGTACATTAAAGAAATTTATGATGTTGATGACTTGTGCTGACCAGGGATAGAACCCAGGTCCTAAGGAATACTTTCGTTAAGAGTCAACGCGCTAACCACTTCAGCCAACACGTCCCTCAACAGTTATAAACAGTTAATTTTGGAATAAAAGTAGAAAAGTTAAGCGCTTTTAATATATTCTTTGAATAGCATACCCTACAATCGGCATATTTCGTAATAAATTAATAACTTTATTTTCGTTAAATTTTTAAATTTTAATAAATGTGTGTCCACATTTATGGAAATTCAGTTTTAAATTTTCGCCAATGATTTTTAATTCTCTTCATTATAAAAATTTATAGTTGGAATTTTCAAAATCAAAATTTTTCTAAACACAAATGTATTTATAAACTTGACGATTTTCGGTCATTGCAGAATGTAGGGTTTATTTCCGAAATCCAATACAATATTTTCATGGTGTTCCCTTTTTCAATATGTGATTGAAAAATTTTAAATAAGAGAGATAATTTTTTTTCGGTTATTTCAGGTCAATTATAAAATTTGGAGTTTAAATCAGAGGCCGTCAAAACACCTCACACTTGCGATTATACCTTCAAAGCAAGAGTAAGAAAACGATTTAGTCTCGCTTGGACATCTAAAGATATTTAAATCTTCAGCTAATTACAATGCAACTTTAGAAGTTTTAGATTTATTACCACTTTTTTTTTTAAAGTCAGCATTGTGTAAGTATTTTAATATAAAAATTTTTAAACTTTTTATATATTTTCTTCAATTTCGAAGATATACTTTAAATCTTTTCTGCACAAAATTTGACTTCACTGTCTACAGCATCTTTAATTATGAGAAGAATTTGTGGAAGAAAGGTATATTTTTAAGTCTATTATTTTGAGGGATTAAAATTGTCTAAAAAATTTTATTATAACGTTTCTACGTTCAAGCAGTAAGTAACTAATTTAACCCATAACACGATCTATGATTGATATCTATTTTAATACACACAATAGTTTTTTATAGCTGCCAGCAATAATTTGAGTATAAAACAGCGCAATATTTCTAAAATTCTTTAAAGCAAAAAAAAAAAATATTGGGAACCAACCCATTGAAAATGTTTCTATAAAAATTGAGAGAAAAAAATAGAAATGTTATTTTACAAAATATGACCATTATTTTAAGTATTTATACGTGTTATTAATTAAATCAATTAAAAAGTAAATAATTTTATAGAAATAAAAATTTACATAAAAATAAATAAAAATAATTGTACTGCGTCGTTGTAAAACAAAATTGGAAGGCATGAGTGTTCTTAGAGGATCCATAAATTATGGCAATTAATCAAAGCACATCAATCAAGTTGAGGATTTATGTAAACAATCTTAATTAAATTATGTAAAAAAAATGTATATAAACAAATATTTGTTATCAATTCATGTACACATACACATGCATACAAACAAAACAGAGGTGGATAATTAAGTATCACTGTAAGTTGTGCAGGAGGAAACTAAGTGAAGAATACAAATGAAGGAAAATAATATTTTCTCTTTAAACAAAGTAAAAAGTATAGTTTAAAATTTTATTTTTATGAAACATTTATGGCTTGAAAGCATAAGAAGAAAATTTTATTTATTACTAGCTGATCCCGGTGTGCTTCGCTACACCCTCGTTATAAAATAAAATTAAAAGTATTTATATATTCTATTGTGAAAATTTAATGACGATCGGTCCAGTAGTTAAGACTATATTACGATTTTTAATTTTCCTAAAAAGGGGCGTGGTCCACCCCACTTTTCTCCTGGTACGTATTCCAAATTATGCCAATACCATATGTACCAAATATCATCGACGTAGGTAAAAAAAAATGCCCAAAATATGGCGATTTAAATTTTTTGGTTATATGGGCGGTGCCACGCCTCTTTTTCTAATCAAAACTTCATATGCCTATTATTCCTTCCAGAGTCACAGTAACATGCTGTGAAAATTTCAGGAAGATCGGTCCAAGGGTTTGGCCTCCTATAAAGCACAAACAAACAAACAAACAGACAGACCGACATTCATTTTTATATATATACGAGTATAGATATGAATTATGTAAAAATTATTTAAACCTGACACCAGTGCCAAAGTATATCAATATTAATTACATGCATCTCGGCAACAACATAAAAAATAAAGAAACAACAGGCTTTTTGTTTGTGTAAAATAAATTTACAATTGTCAAAAATAGCTCAGTAGCAGACCTGTAAAGGAATGATTCCTTTTTAAAAGAATCTACGAATCATAAACTCTTTTTTTTTTTTTTAAACATTCAAGAGTATTTTAATAATGATCCTAGTCCTAGTGAAAACAGTGAATTGAAAAAATGTAAAGAAATAAATTGGAATTTTAAGTTTTTAGATGAGATTTTAGAAAGAAAATAATTTTTCATTTTGCAGGAGATCCTCTTTTGAGGCCACAATGAAAAAAAGTTCCAATGAAAAATTCCCCCAATGAAAACTGGCGCCAAACTGAAAAATTAAAAATTGCTCAAAAGTTTAGAAAAAAAGGCCCCAAATTTAAAAAAGAATGAAAAATGACTGCTAACTGAAAAATTACTCTAAATTGAAAAATTAAAAACTTCCCGAAGTCTAGGAAAAATTGTTCCAAATTAAAAACGGAATGAAAAATGGCCCCAAAAATAGGAAAAAATGGATCAAAAGTTCATGTTTTTTTTAATACAAAAATTTTCGGGATATTTTAAGTGTTAGGTAATTTTTCATTGGAGCCATTTTCAATGCAGCCTTTTTTATACTAGTTTTTTAATAACTCCGAATGTGGTAATCCAATAAAAATACTACGTTAAGAACGCTTGACAATAATAACCTTTAGTTATGTGAGTTTTTTTGTTGCTTAGTGTTATTAATTTATCAATTGTATTATTGCTTACTTGCTTTTAACCGTGATTTCTATCAAGTTCACGCTACATATTAGTGTACGTAATAAACTATCTACTATAAAAAAGGACAAAATTAAGTACAAAAAGTACCAGATTTTTATAATTTTGTGCCCAAGAAAGTACCTTGTATGCTAACGTATAAAAAGTCCCAAAATTAGCAATTTATCTAGTTCTTAACCGCTAAAAGGCATCCTATATTTATAAACGGTTTTCGAGTTAGTAGATACGAGTATATACCGTATTTGCACTACGCAACTTTGTTGCATGCAACTCGATTTTTTCAGTGAGATAGACAGCTAAGAAATATAATATGTATACACTTTCGCACTTAAAACGAAAATTGCATGCAACAAAGTTGGTACAATGTAAATACGATAAGCATTTAGCATACATATTTTCTTATTTATAATATAAAAGCTCGTTCTCAACTCATGTTAATGAAGGCAAAAATGTCTACATATTAATATTATCGATAAAACAAAAAAGTATCAAAAGCAAAAATTACCAGGGTTTTCTCATTTTTTGCCCAAGAAAGTACTCGTGTACTCGTATATTAACGCAAAAAAAATTGAGTCAAAACCCTACGGGAAATGTTGGCACCAATTGCCTAAAACATACCTGTCCTATGATAGGTGAAAACGGGAATGGTACAAAGTGTTCCTGAGTTGTGACTGGTGAAAAGAGGACATATCACAAAACTAGAACAAAAGTGCTAATAAAATCATATGAAAAACTCCGAATTTCAGCATGCCGAATTTGCTTTCAAAAATGCTGAAGTTTAAGTAAAAAACCTATGTATTTTATATACGAGCATGTACATAAGTATGTATGTACGTATTTTGAAATTAAAAAAAATCCCATGGAACAAATAATTAATAGAATTAATGTTTATGATATTGTTTGTTTTAAAAGCTTTGTGTTATTGCCTTATTCATATTAAAATGTTCACTTCTTATATTTTTTATAAAAGTGAGTTTAATACCCGCTTTAATATAATTTAAATGAATTAATAAAATTTTTATTTTTTAAATAAATTTTTTACATGTAAACTTATTGTTGTGAAGCATTTAGACTCGTTCGGTGATACTTATGTCATCGAAGGACTAGATTTTATACCAGGCATTAAGGAACTATTTTCTGACATGTTCATTAAGGACTAGTTTTGAGACAGATTACTGTAGGCTAATCCTATTACCGGTTTTTATGAAACCATAACTGAGACTAGTACTTAGGAAACCACCACAGGACAAGTACCTTAAGTTTAGGTCTAGGACCTGTCACCTCTAATGACAACGCCATGTTAAAGTTACCGGTCATTCTCATATAAAGTTCCGGAACTAGAACCGTTTGCTAGTCCCTGGGAACCATTCACGTGACGTGTCCTGTGACAGGTTATTTTCCCTCTAGGGAATATATAAAATATATCAAGAGTACCAAAATTACCTTGTTTCAAAGCCCTAAAAAGTACCTTAAATTTTAATTTATATCATATGCTATTCTTCTGCTATATTTCATCATCATTTCGAGTTATGGTGCAACAAAAATCTAAAAACGTAAACATCTAAACATGCAAACTTTATCATTTATAATTCATAGTAGTGGGATCGTTCCTAAAGTTATGATCACATTTGGCAAATATTTATTTGCATATAAGAGCGTAACCAATAAATACTAATGAAAAACGTTTTCTATAAGTTATGCATAAAACTGTTTAACGTAACAAGCACGTGCCTGAATCAAGAGGTTTTTTCATTAGTATTTAGTGGTTACGCTTTTTTGTGCAATTGTTTGAAAAGAGTGACCGTAAGTTGATCAAATAAATTGTGAATAAAATATTTCACATGATTTTTCTTCGTATCTAAAAATTTCATTTTGATTAAACCAAAATAATTTAATGCTGCCTTTTAAATTTGATCAATCAACAATTTTAATATTTGTATATATACATACATATGTATATATGAACGTGCATGCATGTATGAATGTACATATATTCGTGTTACAAAATAAATCGGTATTTTAACCTCTTCAACATTGAAAATTTTATAATGATTGTGATGATCATTTTGATGATATTTTTCCTTTATGGTATAATTTTCAAATAAAACTCAATGAATTATTTAACAAATATAAACTTTTGAATTTAACTGTTTAACTGTTATTTTGTTTGTTTTGTTTTTGGTTTAAAGCCAATAACAATAAACAGCACACAAATAACCAAACAATAAAATTGACAGAAAACCCCGCAATATGATGTGAAAAACTATGTTTTTATTATCATTATTTTTGGTCTGAAAAAAAAGACAGTGAGACAGACAGACAGACTAAAGTCTATATTGTGAGATGCCGTAAATCTAATGAATGAATTAGTATGCAATGTTGTAAATGTGGTTGATACTCGTTTGTAGTCAGTCGCCACTTACAATGACTGTATTGGATTGGATGATGGTTAACGATGTGAAATCGGTATAAAATCAAATAAAGTTTATATTTAACGCCAACACGGATATACAATATTTTTTTAATTAAAATTGTAACAACATGCATACATGATGAGTCCAATTAATGTCTTATTTGAACTTTAGTTGAGTGCAAAATATAATTCTTATCTTTAAACAGTTATTTTTTATCAAGAATCTTTATATTTTAATCAGAAATGACATACAGTGCAGCGCACAAAAAATATGATTTAAATAAATTTTTTTTTTTTCAAATTTCTTTTAATACACAAAATTCTTCTTTTAAACCAGTGAAGGGCACACACATACTCTCTCATATGGGTTGGTGGGGGAACCAGCAAAAAACGAACGACTATCAATAATAATACACTTGAAAAATTTGTCAGTTGCCAAAAATAAGATACATACTCGTATCTTGCCTTTTAGTATTTTTATTTGATTTGAAGTTTTTTTCAATATTACTTTTTATGTTAATATAATAATAACGAAAACAATATTCATTTAATAATAAACTAGTTACACAACGAATGAAATAAAATATAATATATAAAAAGTAATGAAATATCGAGAAAACATAATAAATAAAAATAAAATTTATTAAAAACGAAGCCCTCAAGCTTGATACTTTATTAAATTCGATAATTAAAATAAAAAGTTCGAATGAAAACAAAATTATAAAAAAAATCATTTTCCCATTCTTCATTGAACATTTTGCTTTGAGTGTAAACAAAAAATTGTAAGGCGAGATCTTACTCAAACAAGTGCTGATCAGCGACTGGTTTGATTTACTTTAACGAAATGATAACAAAGCAGCAACCGAACGTTAATTCTCATAAGCTACACGAAGATGCTTATAGTATTCAGCGTTGTCAACTTTGAAATTTCAAAAGGCACCAAAATGGATAAAAAAACGCGCCACTCAACAAAAAACGCACCAAGTTCAGAATTATTTTTTTTTTTTAATATAAAATTTTTATTGAATTAATTTTGTGTCCTTACAACATTTAACTTTAGTCCAAAATTCTAATGTTGATATAGCATTGTGCCAATGCATGAAGTGAATCATTCTCCACCCTTTTTCAATACTAGATATTATTTTGACATCGGATTCAAATTGTACTGCTAATGACATGATATCATTTTTGTAATGGGCTTAAAGCTGTAATGTGTTTCCGTGTACCAGCATGCCGAACAAGGTTGGATATTTAGGCGTGATATCGCATTTGAATTAAAAACATCTTGCTTTTGTGTTATTATTTGGTCAATGCCGAATCCATTGCTTAAACCCACATTGTGATTCCCAAATCTTTTTGTATTTCGCGTATCTCCTTTTTTAGACTCCATTATTGAAACTAACTTTAAGTATTTCTTTTCGTAAATAGAAATTTTATTAATTTTAGTGTTACAACACTTTATATAAACGCATTTTTTATGCAATTTTTAAAAATTTAACAATGATGGCTAGTTTCGAGAATACTTTGTTTTTGCTAAGCTCTTTAACAGACTTGACAGCAACTTTTGCTCTTAAAATTGAATGTAAAAATTGTACGCAATTGAATGAAATGGTATTGAAACAGTTGTATTTTTTGTACAAAATACTGAAACAAAAAATTGTGTTTAATATACTTTGGAGCCACCCAAAATTAAAAAAATGCACCAAAATTAAAAAAAAGCGCACCACGCACAAAACATTTAGAAAAGCACCAAGTTGACAACACTGATAGTATACGTGTGTCGACGTCGCACAGTGGGGATTTTTTCATACAAGCCATGGTGGAATTAATAAGGTGCGCGCAAGAAGGAATATGGTTTTTTGTAGGGTTGTGTTTTGACCGTTAAATAATCTGCAAAAATATGGTAAGTCCCATGGTCTTGTCAAAAGTTGTTTACATTTTTGGCCGCCATGATGAATATTTTTATTTACGCTATGCTTTTTGTTGCTGCATAACCACTAAATACATACAAACCACAGCTATTTTTTATGTTTTTTTACACAAACAAAATGCATGTCGTTTTTTGTTGTTGCGTTGATAAGCGCACCTTATTAATTCCACCATGATACAAGCTTGGAAAAAACTATAAGGAGTGCTCGTAGAATGTTGATATTTTTCTCTGAGCCTTTGGTTAGGTCAATTAAGAAAAATATAAAGTTTCATCAAAATTGGGCACACCCACCTTTTCGCCAAAGAAAACCATATGAATATCATCGGCGTATAAGTAAATGTCTGAAACGGGTAAATTTACAGTCTGAATAAAATCATCCATATATATCATGAATAAAAGTGGTCCTAGGATAAAGCCCTGTAGAACACCGCTTACACAGGGCAGCTCTGTAGAAACTCTATGTCCACAAGCAACAAATTGTGAGCGGTTGTTTAGGTATGATAACATTAAGTTACATGTTTCCTTTTTGAATTTAAATCGCGAGTACAATTTATTTATCAAATTATTATGATTTATGGTGTCAAATGCCTTGGATAAATCCAAGGCTAATAAAACACCAACTCGATGATTATTCAGATTTTGCCTAATTCTATCCGTCAAAGAAAGTAGAAGGGTAGTTGTACTGAAACCCTTTCGGTATCCACTGTGACAAATACTGAGTAAGTTATTATCAAACAAATAGTTGTTTATTTGATTAACTAGTAGATGTTCCAATACCTTGGAAAGACAAGAAAGTATACTGATGGGCCGAAAACCATCCACCCCGTGACCTCCTGGTTTCTTAATCGGCACTACTCTAGCAGTTTTCCATAATAACGGAAAAGTTTATGTCATAATGATTGTATTAAAAATGTGTAAAATATGTTTTTCTATAGAAGGGTATAAGATTCTTAAAAATTTAATCGGAAATTCATCAACACCAAATGAGTTAGATTTTATACTAAAAAAAGCTTTTTGTAAATCAATCTCATTAAATCGACTAAAAGAAAAAACACCTTGTGTCATTCATTTCTACTAATGGGCAAAAATCATGGGTTTGATTAGATGCAAAGGATGTGTTTAAAATATTAGGGGTTCCGAGGTAGGTAAATCATTTTGATCTCTGCAACCTATATATTTTAATACTTTCCACGTTGATTTACTGTCATTACCTCTGAATTTTTTCGTACATTCCCTAAATTTTAGATTCCTTAAAATTTTCTTTACTCGATTTCTATATATTTACAATACACTGACCAATTCTGATCATTTTTACACTCACAGTATGCACGATTTGCTAGATCTCGTAGATATTGAGCAGCTCTAACTTCTTCCGTATTCTGGAGGTTGTGGATTTTTCGAATTTTTCTACGTTTAACAGGAACACAAGGAGAACAGATCAAATAAAATATAATTGAGTTTTTGAATTTGAATATTGACATTCGATGTTTGATAAATACTACCAAAGTCAGAGTTGAGAATCTTTTGTTCTAGAAGGCTGTAGTCAATTGCATTATAGTCTCTATATTCTACGAAAACATCTTCCACATGTTTAGGAAAATCCAAACTTGCGCAAATAAAAGCGTGTTTAGATAGATGCGGGGTTTGAAATTGCCCGGAAAACTTTAAAGAAGAATTATTACTCATGATAAAGAAATCTATTAAAGAGACAGAGTTTTCCTTTATATCAAAATGTGTTGGCATTATATTGTGAACGTAGTTTAAATTATTATTATTATTTATAGGATCAAATAGATTATAATTGAAGTCTCCCATTACGGCAACATGATCATAGCGACACGTGATATCACTTACTTATAAAAAAAACTATTTACATAAGAAAGAAAAATGAATGTAATACTGTATTTACATTATGCAACTTTGTTTGCATTTTAAGTCAAAGTGGTGAAATAGGAATGTATCCAATTTATATATCTTCTCAGCCTTTCTCAGTAAAAAAAAAGTAATTGCGTGCAACACAGTGACGTAGTGTAAATAGCGTATAAGTATGTTTCATTTTGGGATAATTTTAACCAGCTGTTAAAAATAAAATTATTTATTTATTTATTGCCGAAAGTGATAAACACTTTCTTTTTAATCGAGGATCTTGAAAAAAAATCGTGCAAGTTAAAATATTTCCTGCAAAAAAAAAATAATTTTTTTCTTATTTTGGAACCGTGTTATTTTAAAATGGTGTAAGAATTGCGGTGTATAAAGAGATTTGAGTGCATTCATAGTTCTGTGAAATTCCTCTATACATACAAACAGCTGTAGTCCGTAGGTGTTGTGTTACTCCAGCTCTTCTAGAATTCAAGCATTTTATCGGGCAAGTCACACATTCCCAATTTCAATTCCCAGTTAAGGCTTTGTCACAATCTTAAACTAACAAAACTTGATCGAATCAACGCAGTATCGCAAGCGATTGTTTTTTATTTTATATATTTTTTGGAGGAATTTAAAAATGTTTTCCTCTGAGAGATGAGGAACATTAGAATGTACACAAAACTCATTACTTTTTGTTTTTTCATTTACACCCACTTGTAAAGGTGGATCCTTAATATTAATAATATCAACTATTTAATTAACTTAATTTTAGAAATATAATACGAGAAATATTGCAATTCCTTCACAGAGAAAACAGTGCCTAATAAATACCTAATAAAATAGAACAAAATTAATAAGATACGAGTATCTCTACGGATTTTTTTCAAGAAGGAAGTCTTATTATTTTAAAAAGGAAAACCTTATTGGAAAAATCAAGAAGGAAACTTATGATTTTTACTAGGTATTCTTATTGAGTTTTTCAAAAAGGTTTTCTTTATTAAAATAATAAGACTTCCTTCTTGAAAAAAATCCGTAGGATACTCGTATCTTATTAATTTTGTTCTATTTTATTAGGTATTTATTAGGCACTGTTTTCTCTGTTCTAATGTTAGGAAATACAAATATGATGTCATCAGAACGTCATAGTACGTCCCGAATGCTTATTTACAACATCATGTATTCGTATTATCTGGATGGAGGGGTGATGAAAACATTTTTATAAAAATTACGTATTCAGGGAGTTGAACCAAGGAACTTCGGTTTAGTAGATTGGCACTCTAACCACCTCACTACTACACCTTACTATAGTAAACATGTTAGCAGCCACTTTAAGAAGATGATTTATTGTAGCACAAAAAAATTATGAAAAAATTGTTCCTATGTTGATTTATATGTATGAAATAACAAGCAAGCTAATGAAATCAAGAAGATATTCTTATTAAAAAAATTAAGAAAATGATTTACACATGATCATACACGAACCTAATAAAATCAAGTAGAAAACCTTTTTGAAAAAAACAATAAGATGGCCTAATGAAATCAATAAGAATTCCCTTTTATTTACAATTCATATGAAAACCTAATATAATCAAGAAGTTTTTCTCTATGGATTGTTTTTTTTTGTGCCAAAAATAACGGAAATTGGGTAAAAAAATTGTAAATAACAAGTTTTCTTCTTGATTTTATGTGTTTTCCTTATTAAAAAAATTAATAAGATTTACCACATAAAAACAATAAGGAATCTCTTCGAAAAAATCTTCGCTTCTTTCTGCTGGGATACCCCTTTGCCTTAAAGCGTTTCATAGAGAAAATCTTCTTGATTCTATTAGGCAGTTTTGGCTCTGTGTATATACAAAATTGTTGCAAGTGTGTTGAAACATTATAACTCACAAACGGTCAAACCAAATTCGATTAAATTTTTAGGATTTGTTCGTATGGTCGTATAGATGGTTTATCTAAAGTTTGCACGAAATCGGTCGACGCGATCGTGAGTTATGACTTTTCATGACAACATGTGATTTTGTCCATATAAAAAAACAACAACAAATACGTATGCGCCTATGAGCGTGTGCGCTTTGTATACTGTATGCTGACATCATACACACGGTAAATACACGGGTAGCGAATCACGCCTGGGTCCATCCGCTAGTTACGTATAAAAACGATTTCAAATGTTTTCGAATATATTTCACACAAAAAATTCAAACCGTTCCAACGCGTTTTGCCTTCCGATCGTGTTCGATTCACTTTCCAAACGATGCTAAAAACTTTTTTGTAAATTATTCCTATTATTTACGCTTTCCAAAGAACTTGAGCTGATTTTGAGCTGAATATTTAGAGGAACCAAATTTCTGATGAGGCTTAAAAATTTGATTATTTAGTAAAACGTTTTTGTTAAAAAATACTATTCATTTAATTCGAAATCAAAGTAAAAATTTTGAAACTTTTTGGCTATTTTTGTTCATACTCCAGATGTAATCAATAGTGTATAAATTATTTATTTACCTCCCACATACATACGTACACACATACTCGTACTTGTAAATCTTAATTTCCTTATCTTAACACAGAAATATCACTTAATCGTCTAATTTGTATGTATTGGCGTGAAATTATCGAATTGGAAAATATAAACATTTTTTATATTATTTATTAACAAAGTATTTAGTATAGAATTAAATAACTTGCTAATAAATTACTTATTGTAGTTGCAATTAACACTTCATATTTCTGATCACTTCAGAAGTTTTTTGTTGTTGTTTGTGAACAATAAAAGTTATTTGAACTTGAAGTGCTTGCAAAGATTGTGGGTAAAAAATTATCGTGAACGTTTTTTTCGACTTTGATATTTTGGTAATGTGCGATTTAGTTATTTTTTGTTATTTAATCTAAAACGGTATGAAATTATTGATTGTCTATGTATATGGGCATTTCTACAGAAAATTGCAGTTTTCTTAAGATTCTATCTGCGACCCATGTTGCTAAAATTTTCTCCCTTCTTTATTAAGTGTAGAGTAAAGAAGTAAATAATATATAAATTTTTCTTTGAGAAACAATTTTAACTGCTTTCTGGCGCGACGGGACAAAAAGTAGACTTTTCTATGGAAATGCCCATAACAAAATTTTTTTTAGTGTTTTTTTCCCCCAAAAATTGTATGTAGATACGTAAATTTGTGTTTTGGGTTATTGGTGTGCTCTGACACAAATATTTAGTAAAATTTTATGGACAACATTTTTGTAGAACATTTTTCGAGGTGTTTTTACGATTTCTTAGAATAAAGCCACAAAATGCAATTATGCGGTGGAGTTAGACGGTTAATATGTATGTTCTCCAAAACTATTTCCCATAACACTTTCTACACCTTAGATGTTAAGAAAACATAGTTGTATATAGCGGTATGTTACAAGAATATGCCAGAGCTGGCAAACTTTAACCGCCTCTTAAATGAAATCCCTGTGTGATCTTTCTAAACTGCGAAACATGTTCATGTTTTTTTGTCTCCTCTACCAGGATCAATTGTCGGAACCCCGTAATTTTTTTTTCTTTGCTGTTGAACTGTGTTATTTGATGTCATTCAAATTTAGAATATCAAAATTTTCGAACATTTTTTGCCAAATATTCGAATAACTTTTTTTAACTTCTTCCTTAAACAAATAGAACGCAATATTTAATTGATACATCTTTAATGCATTTGCAAGTTAAATGAATAAATTTTCGTTAATATTTATGAAATTTCTCCTCCCTGATACTTTACTCCTCCACGATGCTATCGAGATAAGGCAGCTTTTTGGGTGACTTAAGAAAATGAAGAATATTAATAACAAAGACTATATTTTATACCCTTCACCAAAAACGACGAGTGTATTTATAGGTTTGTCATGCCGTGTGTTATTTTGACACTTCATAAATGGTATATGTTCTGGATCCTTAAAGATAGGGAAGTTTATTAAACCATGAAATCGGTTTTCCGAAGTCGCTAGAAGAGTTGAAAATTTTGATTCTAAGCTGATGTGTAAGAATATGTCTTAATACAATTCGTATTCGAAGTGTGCAAAAATAAAATATCGCTTCCGATATTTAAATAAATATACAACGGGTCCGCCATTTAACGTTTTTTTTTAACTAGTGCTTATTTCGTGAATGGTAACACATAGCTCATGTCTGATTTGACAGATAATTAGTTTTATCCTTCCGCTGAACGAATATGGTTGTGTATACGCTTGTGGTTAAATTTTTATCCTGATTTATCTAAAAAAATCATGGTAACAACAGATTACCAGAAGATCGCATTATCAGCCGCAGAGCTGATGTCGTTTGGCCACCTCGGAGCTGCGATTTGACACCGTTGGACTATTATTTGTGGGGTGCCGTCAAAGATAAGTGTTACGCCGACAAGCCAGAGACAATTGACGCTTTAAAGGACAATATTCGTGAAGCCATTGGTGTAATACAGCTGCACACAATCGATAATGTGCTTAAAAATTGGACCGATTGTGTAGACTACTGCATGGCCAGCCGAGGCAGCCATTTGAATGAAATTATTTCTTATTATTAACCGGAAGGATTGTACTTTCAAATAAAAAAAGAAATTTAAGAAAATTTCAGTAGTTTTTTTTTTATAGCATTTTCAAAGAAAAAAAAAAAACGTTAAATGGCGGATCCTTTACATATATGCATGTATACATAAAAACAATTCCGGAAATAAATTTAAAATCGCCTCTTTCTTCATGGATGGATATGGCCAGTACGGGAAAATTTTGTTTGGAATATGATGGAATAAAAATGGGAAAAAATATCAAATGGTATTATAGCACCTCTAACACCGGCTCAAACTTTGCAGCTCATTATTTTTTATCCGTTTCCATAATGTATATAAGAAAATCACAAATGCATGTATGTACTAGTGATGTTACGAATACTCGTATTCGTATTCGACTATTCGACTATTCGCCTGTTTTAAGATATTCGTATTCGTATTCGCCAAATTCAAGCGAATATTTTTCGAATAATTTTCCCATACATTTTCCAAAAAAAAATTATACAAAAGGTTTAAAAAAGTACATAAAATGTATAAAAATATATTAATTTTTATTAAAAAAACCCATTGTATTTCACGCAAAGTAATAACCTTCTTAAAAAACAAACAAAAATATATATAAATTATAATTTAAGTTGTCTCAAATGTATTAATAAAATTAAAAATGCTTTCGCAGCAGTGAATTGAACAAAGTACATCATCTATCGGCAATAAATTGGAATATACTCGTATAACTTAAATGCATGATATTTAAAGAAACTCGGTGAGATGTTTTGATTCTGTTTATACATATGTAAATGTATAAAGGTGGGAAGCTACAGGAATCAAACTAAAACTTTTTATATATGAAATTCCACTGACACAGGTGGATGCGCCTTCTGCAAAAATATGTTCGCTAAACAGCACTGAATTATTAATTAAAAACCCAAACAGAGTAAGAAAAACGAAATCTGAAAGTATGTAAGTAAAAAAATGTTCTGTAGAGGTTTTCAAATTCGGCATCTTAATGCAATAATAATGTTAAATCACAAAATTTTTTTTTTTCATTTATAGTTACTAACGCAAAGGCAGGGATTTTTTCCAATTAAATTTGAAATATAAACCTCAAAAGAAATATTCGTATTCGTATTCGGCGAATACTGTTTTAAATATTCGTATTCGTATTCGCGAATACTAAAAATTGATATTCGTAACATCACTAGTATGTACATATACATTGAAGAAGGGTATCAAAGATTCGGCATTGTCGGTAGCTTATCTTATCTATCTATATATACAATTAGCAAACAGCGAGAATTTTGAAAATCAGTTAATTTATATATATATATATATATATATATATATATATATATATATAAATTAACTGATTTTCAAAATTCTCGCTGTTTGCTTGCAGGTTGGCATCATGAATTTCCTTTTTTAATCGGGGGCAATTTGTCTCCCCCTGCCAATATCATATTTATCGTATATCGCTGGCAATAATGGAGAGATTTTCCAAATTCAATATTTATTTCATCGTTTTAGTTGGCAGTTAATTCATATTTAATTATTTATTTTTTATTCGGTAGCTCCCTCCCCAAAATATTTTTTATCGCATAACTTCTCTATTTAAGGAGCGAATTTAAAAAATCTTGTTATTTTGTTGGAAAAATTTATTATCCCATAGATCCTTTATTTACTGATCAAAATTGTTTTTTTTTCGTTTGATTGAATTTTTTCTTGGCTTAGTCCAATTTTTTTTTTTTTTTTTGATCGGAGTGGCAAGTTGTCTCACCCACGTATAGATTATCGCATTAAAAATGTATTTATAGATCGATTGTCAAAATTTCTGTCAAAGTTTTCTGTTTGAAAGGGTTTTTTGGTGATCTGTTGTTACCATGTTTTTTTCAGGAAGATCATGAGAAATGTTTAACCACAAACGACCCTTTCCCAACCAATTAATTTTGGTTATCTTAAAACTTCTAAATTTATTGAACGATTTTAAAATTGATTTTTTTTTTTTCAAGTTTTATTGCTGTTTGGTTACATAAATCGCAGGGGCAATTGTTCCCCTAAAAGTTAGTCGGATAGAAAAATAAGCGTTACCCTGATTATTGATTAATAAGAAATTTGCTATTAATGGGCCGATTCTTTGTTTGTTAAAGAAGTGGGAGTAAAATTTAAACTGGAAATGATTTAAGCATTCTCATATTACGTCGATTGGCTTGCTTTATGAAAGTCGGGTTTTTTTTTGTATGAATAATTAAGTGTGTCTTATCTAGTTCAATTCAATTTTTAATATTTTGTAATAATTTTCGGGAGTTGGCTCTTTTTAGATGATGCTCCGATCAATCAATTACCAATAAAGCGATATACGGGCGGATCCCTTGTAGATAATTTAAAAAATAAGATGATTTCTTTCCATATATTTTATATGAAATCAAATTAAATAAGCCTTCGTACATTAGGGTTCAAGTGATGCAGCCCTATATCAGATGGACAGACAGATTGTAGTTAAAAAGTAATAAGTTTATGATGTCAACAGATTGAGCTCAAAAGATTTAAAAAAATTGCATGACATTACACCCTTTATTATTTTAGTGAAATAAGCTTAACTAACAGATTAATGATGATGATGCGTTTTGAGTTTTTAAAAAGTTTCTGAAGAACACAATTAAATGCCATCTAATATAGCAAAGGTATTATTACAACTTTTTTTTAAAAAGTTTAAACATTTAACAATCACCTTCAATATTAAAAACAATCAATCAAAATAAGTCAACAAATTAAAACCTTTAAATGTATTAAAATACAACAGTTTCAACTGTAAATTTAGTCATTTGATATCCATACAATTTGACAACTAATCAGTAATTTTTTTGACATCGAATTGTGGTCGAATTTTGCAAAAATTAACAATAAAAAATAAATAACATGGTAATTTAAACACATACATGCATATACACAAATATGATTTTTTGTCTATGTATGTATGTATGTATGTACTCTTACCAACAAATACTCATATAATTTATTGCAATCAGTATAATTTGTTATTATGCCGGAGTATTTTGCTGGCTCATTCAACAAATTATTCATTCATAAATAAAAAGTCACGACTTTGTGGTTGTGGCTGCAAACAAAAAATTAGGAAAATTTTGATTTATTTTGTGCAATTAATGAGGTGTGTTGAATATTATAATTATGTATTATTAGATTAATTTTTATACATACTTACATATATATTATATACATATATATATATCTATATATGTGTGTGTATGTATAAGTATTTATGTAATATTGTATGTATATTTACTTGTATTAGTTTACAAAATCTTTGATTTTTTTCTTTATCTGTGCAAAATAAATCCTTGGGATAAGCGTAGTTATATTTATTTAATTTAGCCCAAACAAAGGCCGACACAATTGACCGTATTCTAGATGTAAACAATTTATTTTTAATGTTTATAAAGATAGAATAAAAAAAATCTCTTAATAAAGAGTCGCATAAATTAAAAATAGAACAAAAGAGTTAATTGCAAAAACCAAATGAGCCGTTTATTTTGAAATTGGCATAAGTCACTTTTATTTTTTTTAAGTCGAGATATTTAAGGGTTTGCGTTTTAGCACGTTTAAAAATATGGATGCTAACTTTCGAGAAGATTTTCTTGTATTTGTTATTTCATGATACTGATATTTTTCTCAATATTTCTCCATATTTTTAAACGTGCTTAAATACAAACCCTTAAAAATCTCGACTTAAAAACAAAGTGACTTATGCCACTTTCAAAATAAACGGCTCAAATATCTTTCAATGAGGTAAATCTATTTACTGAGCTCTCTTCTCTGTTTTTTTTTTTTTTTTTTTTCTTTTTTCAACGTACATGCTTGAGTCAAGTGTACGTATATATTAGTGGAAACTTTAAACGCTTATAGCTTTAAAAATACTGAACCCACAATAGTTCGAAATATTTCGTTCACTTATGTAAATGAATATCTTTAATTTGTTGTAAGTTTTGTAAAAATCGGTTAAATAATGCGGCCATAAAGTTTATCACAAAAAATCGTATTGCCTTAATTAATATTATGTAAATAGTTAAGTTTTCCTTTAGCATATCGATTCGAGTTAAAAGTTTTGAATTCGGTAACAACTTAATGGTAAAAAATATGTTATATTTCTCTCAAAAGTTTAGTATGTACTGCAAGAGATATTTCGATAAAGAACAATATGACAATTAAAGCTGCATTGTTAACACGAAAATAAATTTTTTTGTGTTATGACTCTTTTACAGCTAACACTTGATATCTTATACACACGTGCATGTAAGCAATTGTTGTTTCAAGATCTATTAAATTGTTTCGTTTTCGTCAATTAATATTTATGAGATCATAAAACTGATAACTGTTTACATCAACAGTCATCATGCGTTGTATGCCATTTCTTTATAGTGAAAATTCATTTTTAGATCACGTTTGAGATCGTGCTAGATTTTTAAAATTTTTTTTATTAATTTTTTTTTTTGTAACTATTTGAATATAATTTTAGAAGATTTTTTAATGCTTTGCAGTCACGATATGCATCCCTTCACATTTCCATGATTTCCGTAATTGTTCTTTAGTTTCTGAGTATATTAATTTTTTATAAGATCTACAATCAGGAGATGGAAATTGGGTATGACAAGGTGTTAGAGGGAATACTTTTTATTGGCATTTGATTTGAACATTCCAACTGTGTTGCACAGTGGAGCCGATAGTTAAAATAGTGGTGATAATTTTGTTTTTGCTGAAACAATTGATTTATATATAAAATAATGTAACAAAAAGTTATATTGGAGGACCGCGACCTAAATTTTCAAAAAATTAAATTCTTTATCAATTTGTTGACATGCACCAAGAGGCTCCATGAAAAGTGGCCCCAAACTAAAAAATTAAAAATGGTCCCAATGAAAACTAGCTCCAACAGAAAAACCATATATGAAAAATAGCTCAAAAATTAGAAAAATGGCCCAAAAAATTTTTTATGTTTTCGATGTTAAAATTTTTGGGCCATTTTAAGTTGGCTCCCCAAAGTTTTGTATTAACAAAAAAAAGAACTTTAGGGCCATTTGTCTTCTTTTTGGGGCCATTTTTTATAAATTCGGGGGTTATTTTGATTTATTTTTGTTTAAATGCGTTTTCTGTCATTTATTTCAGTTGACAGTCTTGTCTTGGTTTAACATTTTTATTTAAATCTTTTTTCCCGAAAATAGATTTTTAGAAAAACATACATATGAACCGTTTATTTTGAAAGTGGCACAAGTCGCTTTTGTTTTTAAGTCGAGGTATTTAAGGGTTTTTATTTAAAAAGGTTTAAAAATATGGAGAAATACTTAGAAAAATATCAGTATAATGAGATAACAAATACAAGAAACTCTTTTCGAAAGTTAGCATCCACATTTTCAAACGTCTTAAATGTAAACCCTTAAATATCTCGACTTAAAAACAAAGTGACTTATGCCACTTTCCAAATAAACGGCTCTTATATTGGTTTAGAATACCAGACGGCCACCTAGAGACACTCTTCGCATAAACTGTTCTCCAAACTTTAGAGAGCTGGTTCAAGACTACAGATGTAATTTTTCGCATTAATTTTTTTATAAAATTTTCAAGCGCTCATAAAAGTCAAATAAAATTGAATTATTATTTTTTTTGCTAAACCTCGACAAAAGCAGTTCAACAGTGTTCGGTCTCTACTCAAAATTTCTTGCCGATACCTGCTCTAGAGTATTAGCTCAACCTAACCTAATTGTAATAAAATAAAAAACTAAATTATTATTCTTTTAATAAAAATTGAAATGTTCATCAAACATTTTTACTTTGCTTGGTTGTAAATTTCTGATTACTTTTATATGTGTGTAAATCAAGCTGTGTGTGTGTGTGTGTAAGCCGAATATGATGAGAATTCTAATACAGCATGACGTAACACAACTCAATAGAAATGACTTACAAGCTGTCACCTATAAAACATATCAAAGGAGTGGTATCCTGTAGAAAATTTCTTTACAGCGTTATTACAGATGAAAAATTCAAAAATTAAATGTAGAAATTTAATTTAAACAAACTGGTAAATCCAAGGTGACATCTCATTTTAAGTATTTCGAACATTTGAAAACCCCAAGAGAAATGTGTCAAGAAAATTTCCATGCAACTGCAACACATTTATGTATGTGTGGAAACTGCTGGTGTTTGGAAATAGCAAGACACGCCAGAGACAAATTTCAGTTTCGCGCGCTGTTAAATGTTACCCCCGAAGACCACTTGTGTCACTTGCATTGAAATCACACATTGCTACATACCTCTTAAGAATAGATGAAATTCTTACAGCTATCGTGATTCCGCCGAGTTCAGCCAAAAATATACCAGCAAGGCAGAGATGCACCACAAAATTAAACGGCAGCTAAATTACTCGTAGTATCTCTTGGTTTAGCAGGCCAACCAACCACTAGTGTTGGTCGAGCTGAAGTCATTTAGAGTGAGTTTTTAGGTGTCCGATCAGTTCATCTGTAATCTGGTTTATCTGTTTTTTAAGTTAACAATTAACTACTTTTACTTGAAAGTTTAAGCGGCCAACGTTGGTTGGTAACACTTACTGAAATATGATGGCAAAAAAACATGTATAAAAAAAAACAGCTGTCAAAATATTATAAAAGTGCTGCTTTTTTTTATTATTCAGTATGGGAATTTTACACGGGTTAAAATTTCATTTAATAACGGCAAACACAATTAGTACTCGATTAAATTTATATTCAGATTAACTGATTATAGTTTGACACTATGCCAAAACTCTTTCCTAAAAACTAACATCTTAATCTCTTAATTAACTTTTAATTAGCTTAAATTGTGTGTGAAATATTAGGTATGTTCTACCTTTTATCACCCATAAGTTGTATACTTCTGTTTAAGCCCCGTTGCTCTCTTATTTCAGATTCTGGGTAACAGAAAAAACCAAAAAAAAGGAAAAGGAAGATTTAATTAAAAGTTAATTATGTAGTTCTCAATCAACCAAGAAAGTAGAGGATGCTTTTTCGAGTTTAAGAGTTAATAAGATTTTGGATTTAAACATTTAAGCATTGGTATGAAGATCATACTATCAGCACTGGTAAAAATTTTAACTGTTCCTGTCATCTAGTATCTTACCTGGAACCAACAACCGCTCAAGTCGGAGAAATAAAGTTAACAGTAAGCACGAAATTCATTTTGTTCTTCTACAAGTTGGGTTGGAATTAGGCTTGCCACCCGTACTTTATAATAAAGTATTGTACGTTTTTTTGATTAATTGTACTCTATACTTTATAGAAACAATAAAGTACAACAAAATACTTTATTTCGCATGATTTGATTTATCTACAATGCAAAATAGATTCGGGTTTTATAAGTCATTTGTTGACGTTTTTTTACAGTGGCGATTCTTTCTTAAGACTTGGATATGAAACAAGCAAACCTTTTGTCTGCACCGGAACTGACCAGGGAAATTCACATGAATTTTTTATTATTTTTCGATAAAGCCTTAGAGTATCTGAATAAATGGTTTGATTTTAAAAATACAAACTGGTTATTTGCAATTAGCAATAAAAATTTAAAGAGCAAAATTTATGATCAGATATACAGTTCTGAAGGTTTTGCGGAATTATCTACAGCAAGTAAATGGCAGCTATTATTCAATAAGACTGGTGATAATTTATCAAATTTGTATAAAGTAATTTCATATTTAGTTTCTATTCCTGCCACGTCAGCGAGAGTTTTTTCTGTAATGAAGAGCAAATGGCGAGACGAAAGAAACGAAGCGTCACTGAATCTGATAAAAAATGAATTAATTATTTACTTTAATTTAAATATGATATTTATTTGATAAAACTTGCGAAAAGCAATAAAAAATACGTTTTCAAATATAACAATAATGAAAAATAAATTGTACTTTTTTTCCAAACCTTTAACAACCAATATACTTTAATTGCAAAAAAAAAAAGGTGGGAACCCTAGTTGGAATATAACATTTTTTGTTTGTATCTTAAAAATAGTCGGAAAAAGATAACCATGGCCTCAAAACATAAAAGAGCACAGAGGCCTTCTAGAAGCAATTTGTACTTCTGCTTTTTCCCCGCTGGGTATGTATTAGTGATGTTACGAATATCAATTTTTCTACTCGCGAATACGAATATTTGAAACAATATTCGCGGAATACAAATACGAATATTAATTTTAAGGTTTAGAGCCACATAATACTTCAAATTTAATTGGATAAAATCCCTCCCTTTGGGTCAATAACAATAAATTAAAAAAAAACTGTCACACTACTTAAGGTATTTATCATTATTATGACATTGAGATGCCGAATTTAAAGACCACTACTGAACATTTTTAAATTATTTTCATTTTTGAAGTCGAACATTCCTCTACTGTTACTAACTTAACATGAAATGATTATACATACATATAAGACTTTAACTTATAAATGCTAGTTGCAAAATATTTATTTATTTGTGCCTGTTTTTAAAGAAGGTTATTATCTTGCGCCAAAGATGAAGGGTTTTATTTAAATGAAAGTTAATAAAAATTAATATATTTTGTACTTTTTTAAACTTTATATATATATTTTTTTTTCTTTGGAAACTATGCGCAAATTATTCGATAAATATTCGCTTGAAATTGGCGAATGCTAATAATCGAATACGAGTATTCGTAACAACACTAGCATGTACTCGTATCCTTGAAATATACATATGTACCTGAAGCTCAAAAATTGTTCATAAAGAATATTTATATCAAGCCTTTACTAGCCTTTTAAGCACACATTCAGCTACATACACACATACATTTACATGGTTTGGACAAGAATACTTGGTGGAATGCATGCAGGTTGTAAATCTTAAACTAAAAAAAATAAAACGATAGACCTTGTCCTAGCCGAAAAAAAACGTACAAAAATTAACCATTTACCGTAAAATAACAAACACATAAACACACCCATCTGTGTAAGTGTACATGGTAACACACCTACCAACCATAGCTGCCAGAATTTTTTTGGTAATATCGTCATATTTTTGGACAAAAATCGTCATTATAGTCAATATAGCTTATTGAAATCATCATAAAATTGTCAAATCAAAAAATCGCTTTTTTACCAACAAAACATATTTTTATTAGAGGCAAAACATAACAAAACTCTTAAATCAACAAATTTTATTAAAAAAAAACAGCATTATTTAAAATACAGAGATCAAATACTTCACTTAGAATTCACAATAAAATCACATGTAAATAGATTGCATATTTTTCAATACTTTGAAATATATTTATACATTGTATGGAAAAAAACAAAAAAATCAAATCCTTTAGGTTTTTTTTTTCAATTTAGTAAAATATGCATTTTAAATTTCATTTTTGGAAACACTGTTTCTAAAAATGCATCAAAACTACAACAAAATTTATACAAAATACAAATACAAAAATACAAATTTATGGAAGGTACATTTGTTTAGCTTTAAATAATCTTTTGAATATAATATTGCCTCCAAAAACGACTTCTTCAATTTCTTATTTTAGTCTTATTTACGTTTACCTGACTAAATATTCTTTCCATATTTGCTGAATAATTTGGTAAAACTAGGATTTTTGTAATAAATTTAGTCAAAATCGGAAACAAAAGACTAGAATCCCTCTTTGCATCTCGGATAATTTTTTCCAAAAATCCCATAGTTATATGTTTTTATCAGGACAACACCTTCAATTGTCTAAACTCTCTTTCTAGCTCTTGGTTTTCTGTTTCTTCAACAAAATAGGAAAATTATTTTCTAATTGCAGAGAACCAACTTTTTTTTTCTTCATTAATAATATTAAATGGATTAATTTGGCCAAGAGCTTTTATTTATTTTCAAAATCAAATCATGATAATATCTGATCACAAAGTTCTATATAAAAATTAACACAATTATTACTAATATCATATTTTTCTTTTGCATTTATTTGTGATTCTTCCAATACGTCTCTGGCAAATATTCCTAAATAAATGTCTTCAAAATTTAAAAAATTGCTTTTGTTTTTATAATCAATTAAATAAAAGTTTTCAGTTTTAAGCAAACTAGTTTTTAAAAAGTTTCTCATTACAAATTTCAGCAGTTCAATGTTGCTCTAATAGTACAAATATATGTTGCAAACTTGAATTATTTAAAATCGTCAAAATTAGGGCATAAATCGTCCCATCGTCACTATGTCATATTTGGGACCCAAAATCGTCAAAATGACGATAAATCGTCAAATATGGCAGCTATGCTACCAACAAGAAAAAGTACCGTAATAAAAACGAAAGAATGTTTTTTTCCCCCTTCCAACGCAAAACGAACAAAGAAATACAATCCTATTTTCTTTTATTTTTGTAAACAAAAACAAACAGCACTACTGAACAAGATTCGAGTACAAAAGTATTCGCTTTTTCGTACTCGTATCAGAGGCCTACTAAGAAAAAAGATCATCGTAGCTTTAGTAACTAACACTTGCCGGCTACTGTGCTGCAACAGCGAAAACGAAAAGTGAACAACGCATAGTAAACACCTGACACAAATGTGTGCAGCTAATGCCGTGCTGTTAATGAGTACGCCAACGTTAAGTATTTCCACGTTGGCGTCTATGGTTTTGTTTCTGTTGTCGGGTCTCATACACTGTTTAAATTGTGAGTTGTTGCGGTGAGTTGAGTCGCGGCGCTTCAGTTCAGTGGACGTTCGTTTTAACTTGGCTGACAGAGTTGATTTCATTTTTATTATTTTTTCATTTATAAATTTTTGCAAACTTTAAGTTGTTATTGTTTTTAACATCAGGGTTCATATCTAAGTTTCAGTTCATAAACAACTAAAGTTTATTTACGCTCGAACACTGAAAGTGTTAGCAACTTAGTTAGCCAAGGCGCGTATAAAAGTGAAAATATTGTTTTTTTTTTAATACAAAAAAATTGAATTGAACGAATTGAAAATTAAATTAACGTAATTAAATAAAAAAGAAATAAAAGTTCAATAAACTAAGGAGAAGCCCTTCAAACAAGTGTAATTAATTTATTTGATTTGAAGAAAGAAAATTGTATAAAACTTTAACAAAATCAGATTTCAAGCTGTGTTTTAAAATTAACACTCAAAAAAAATATTATAATATTGATAATCAATCAAACATATTTCAAATTTGATTGCAATTTAAAAAGTGCTGCTATTTAAAAATAATAAAAAAATATTTCCAATTTCAGTTTTACATTCACCTTCAAGCATTCAAAGCAAATAAAAACATACAGACGTATTTGACTATGGTCGAAAAACTCGGTGAGTATTAAAAAAAAGAAGTTAAAAATATTTTTTTATAAAAGCAAAGTTTTTATTCTGACATATTTTGCTTTACTACGTTTTACTTTTGCTTAGAAAGGGTGAGTTTCTTCTTGCAAATGGGCAAAAAGTGTAAAATTTTTTTGCCTGAAGGGTACACAAATTACATTTGCTTAAAAAATAATTAAATAAAAAATTTACTTAAGTCCAAACTTTCTACAGATATTCTGGTATAGCAAGTCTTCTTAACTTATTAATTTTAAAGAAAGTGGGCATGACTTTCTTTAAAAAAAAAGCCAAAAATTTTACATTCTCTTAAAAACAAATTCTTTATTTTTTTAAATAGACATACAAACATACATACTACCCTTGTAATTCATAAACGGTTTATAAATTTAAAGTGCACATTAAAACCGGGTTTCCCATACAATAACTTTAATAATCGTTTATGAATTAGGAGGTTCGTAAATTAAAAATGTAACATATGGTACCAAAAAAGTTCTATAAATGTGAAAACATTATATTTCAAGGCTATCCCACGATATCGAAAGATTTATTTCTATCGTACAAATATATTTAAAATAACAACATTCAAATGTTCGTAATTGTTCGAAAGAGTAAATTCTTTTTAACATCGTGTGACTTGTGACAGTTAGAACTTGTCTCAAATAATAACAACAATCAGAAAAGCTCCACTTTTCTTCACATAAAATGGGTTCGTAAAATTTGGTTTCAGAACAAAGTGTGTCCAAATGAGTTTAATAACTCCGACAACATCAAAAAAAAAAAATACTAAAAGCCAACTGAACAGATCACAAAGTCAACGCAACTGTGGGTAAACTCAAGGCACGACAAAGTCCATTTATAGTTAATATTTTACTCGGGATTAAAAAAAAACAAATACAGACCTCTTTAATTTTTTTAAAGTCGGCAAAAAAAAAATTAGTGGAATTTCTTTCTCTTCTGCAGAAGAGTTCAATAAGTGACCATGAATTTAGTACTCTCAGACGTTTATGACGTTTTCAAAAATGTCATCAACTAAACGGACACATGGACATATCGATCGCGAATTTGTTGGTATACTTCAAGTTCAATTTTGATTTGAAAATTATTCAAAAACCTGTTACAAGTTTAAACATTTAATTGAAAGAAGTTAAACAAAAGATTAATAAAATTATATGCATAAATGGATTGATTTTGAGCATCAACATTTTGTGTGGAAGTTTATTGAAAAACGGCTTTCGTACGTACGTACATATGTACGTACATTTATGGCAACAATGAATGAATGACATTGTCTCGTATTTTTGTTATAATTTATTTAGTTCTTTGTTTTTTCAAACTGCATTTTTACCCACTCGATTATTTCCGTAAATAATTTGGATTTTGTTACTTTTGAAATTTTGTACTACAGTAGTTCCCCGCTTAAGTGTCCATGTTAAATTGAACATATTTTGGCACATCACAGAGGGGGAATCGTGAGAGCGAACCTCGAATAAATGCACAAGTGACTCATTCGCAAAACCCCGGATAAATGCCCAAATGATTTAATCCTTATTTATCAACGTTGCTTATTTTATTCATGCCACATTTTTTTAAAGAAAAAAATCATGCCATATAACTTTTTATAAAAACCAAAATTTCGCTTAATTTTTTAACACACTTAACCCATTAATGCCCATTGCAATCGAGATCAGATTAATACATTTTAAACAGAAAGTAACAGCAGCCAATTAAATCTACTTTAATAATAAAAATAAGAATTTTACAAATATTTATGTAAAAGATAGGACTAATTAGCTCTCCAACGATATATAATATGTGGTATTACTCTGCATTTTACGTGGCCTTTAATAACACATTATAAATGTAAAATTTGCCTTAGTTCCTACCTACGATGCAATTCCCAAAATTAAATTCTACGTAAAGTTATAATATATGATAGAACACTGTGTCCGTTTAAAAAAAAAACTCAATTTAACCTATAGCTACATATGTATGCGTGAATGTAGATATATTTAGAAGTTTTGTTATTCAGATAACCTTTGGTCGCTATAAAATGACTCATTTAAGCGGTGAAGGCTTTTAAGCGGAAAACATTTAAGTGAAAATGTTTTAGGGGTATCATCTTTTTGCCAGTTGCAAATAGCGAGGTGAGGTGAGGTGGGTTGCATATATGCGGCTACTACTGTACTCAGACTAATATGGTTGACCAAATATTTTATTATTTCATAATTTTATCTGAAATACATAAATAATTAATATCTTTAAAATATTTTGCATTATATTCTAAATTAAATTTCAAATGTTTATTTGTACGATTATTTTAATAATTGTTTCTTTTGCGAAGTTCTTTACAAACAAAATAGAATTTTAAACTTGTTTTTACTTAAGTTTGTTTTTTTTTTTTTTTTTGTTGTTTTATTTACTTCACACAGGTGTCATAAATTTTATAAATCTTTTCGAAAACAACTGCGAAAAAGAAAATTAAAATTTTTTTTTTGTTTTGCATATGTACGTTTGTATATATGTACATACATACATTTATAAATAAGTATTCGTATACGTATGCATACCAATACCAATAAAACTAAGAAACTAAACTAACGTAACGTTAGTGCCGAAATTTTAAATTTCCTGGAGATATTTTTTCATGCATACAGTGGCAGTTCTAATAAAACTTTACAGTCTGCATTCTAGATTTGTATGGTTTTAGACTAACGGTGTCGCTTACGATAATTTGCAGCTAAATGATCATTATGTACTTTACATTAGGGTACATCGAAAATTTGGATATAATTAAAAAAAATTTATTTTTTTTACATCCTCATACTTCAAGCCAAACATCAAAATCATTTGAACTTTATTTAGATTTGGACTAAAAAGTTAGTAAAAAAAAATACAGTACTCCTACAAGTAGAACACAGCTTCTATCATTTTCTTAGGGGCAAAGTGAAAAAACTGACCAAAACATTGTTTTGCATCTTTGTCTAACATGGATTCGAATGGATATTGAACATACATACTCATATAATAGGTTTTCCAATAGGGATGATATGATTTTGAAGTGACGTTTCGGCCATTTGTAATATGTCATGATCTGTCATTTGTTTTTCATTGTATTCAGTAGTGTTTAAAATTTCATCATTGAGAGATATACGAAAGAACAACGTTACTGATTTTGCCTTGGAACAACTTCAAAACTATGGGGATTTGCTTAAGAAAATCATCTTCTCCGATCAGGCTCACTTTCATCTGAGTGGTGCGGTCTGGTGGAATAATCGGTCCGTACTTCTTTCGAAATGAAGCTGGTAACACTGTTACTGTCAATGAAGAGCAGTATAGATCGATGATAACCATCTTTTTATGGCCGATATTGGAAGAAGTAGAACTTGACAACATTTGCGTTCAACAAGACGGGGCTACGTGCAACACAGCAAATGCAACAATTGAATTATTGCGAGAAAAGTGTGGAGATTCGATTATTTCAAGAAATTATGATATTGAATGTCCTCCAAGAAGTTGTGATTTAACACCATTAGACTATTTCTTGTGGAGTTATTTGCAGTCATTGCTCTTTTGAAATCAACCAGACTCTCTTCAAGCTTTACAAGTCAATATTGAACGTGCCATTCATGACATACGACTTGATTTAGTGAAAAAACTGCTCGAAAATTTGGTTCATCGAATTCGTTCTTGCAGAAGAAACCGTGGAGGCCATTTGAATCACGTTTTATTTAGAACTTAATTGTATCGATTGTACTTAACATTAAATAAAAAAACTTTTGAATTTCCTTAACATCACTCTTATTGGAAAACCTTTTATTTTACGAGTAACTGCTCAATGTATACGTTTCGGTCAGCCATTTCTTTCAGGGAACATTTAAAATTTTTTAAATATTTTTTTTTTTGCAATTTAAAGATGCATAACACTTCTTAGCAAAATTTTAGTAGAAATTCCTTTCGTCTTTAATACATATTTCTATTACGACATTTGTTTGCGAATCATTAATTATATATTCTCCAGACTAATTAGTACTACGACTAACACACCTTTTGTAGACAAAAATTTGAATTTTCTACATAAAAGTCATCATTAATAATCATTTTTATACAACACTTTTAATTAAGACATATTTTTTTTATATAAAGTTTTTCATCATTTATAAAATCTACCTTTTTTTCCAAGTATAAAATAAGGTGTGCGCCAAAAAGATAAGGTCGGTTGCTCATTGTTATCTTAACGCAAAAAAAAAAAAAAACAACGTAAAACTTTTTATGATAAATCAGATGAATTTGGAAAAAAAAAACAATTTTAATTAATTGGCAACAGTTAGACTCAAGTTTACAGTCTTCAATTAAATAATGCTGATCATTGCTTTCACTAGTGTTGTTATAAGAATTTTAGTAAAATTTCTTAAAAACATATAAACAACATGCTGACCCAGCAAAGTTAGCAAGATGCCTATGTTTCCACCTAATAAGCATTTTTAAAATTTTCTTTTTGCCAAGCCTTTTCGTAGTAATTGCGAACAAACTCGCAGAACGAAGTGTCCGAACCTACCACGATTAATTTTTATACATACATACATACATACATAGATATCAAAAACATAACAACTCAGTATAGTAATTCTCATTCTGTTTGTAGGGAAAATAAACAGATGCAGTTAAAAAAATTTGGTTTAAATGTTGTTTGTATAAGTTGTGTAGACGCTGGTAAATTAGAACCACTTTGTTCCTGGGAAAGTTCAAATTTTCGAGAAATTCTTATTTCCAAAGCTTTTTCAATAAAAAGCAACATAAAAGTGCGTTTTCTTCTAGAAATATTATAACTTTGCGTGATGAATTTTTTTTTCCTATGCCAAGTAAACGTATCATTTTAGCGCACGCTTGCATGTTTCTCATGCTTTCCGGTATTAAAAATATGAAAAATAAAAATGAATGATATGAAAAGGATTTTCATTTAAATTTATAAATTTTCTTTCTATTCTACATGTGAAAAATGGAAAAAGAAAACTTAAAAATAAAAGATATAAAAGAAAAAGAAAAAAAAAGAACTAATGAATTATTTTACGACAAAAAATAACACAACAAAAAACACGTCATAAATAAAGTTGTGTTGCTTTTTCCTTTGTCCAAGGTTGTGTCCAAGTTTTCGTAAATCGTACAGGAAAGCAAAAGACATCAGGGCCCAAATTACGGCACTCGATATCGATCGAAATTTCAATACAATTTAAATGTAAATTTCGATCGATATCGAATGCCGTAATTTGCCCCCAGGCTTTTGAGGTGTGTTGAGGTTTTATTTCCGTAATAAAACGAGCGTATATTCTAAACAAAAAATATCTCCTTACGTATGTATGTAGCCTTAATTTTTTACATATATACTATATACAATATATTTATGATTATTACCTTTTGTTATTTTTGTGTCGTATATTGAAATGATGTACCTGCTGTTGTTAATTTTTTCTTGTTTTTCTGTTTTTTGTTTTTTTTTTTTTTTGGCTGGTTAAGAGGTTTGAATTTATTGGCGTTTTTTATTCTTTTCAGTTTTTAATGCCAATGTCAAGAAGAGTTGTTGTTGTTATTGTTCTTGCTGCTATAACAACAATATAGAGACACAAATTTACTTGAAAAAGGTTTGGCATGATTTCTTTTCCGTCCTTTATTATTATATTTCATTAGAAGAGGTTTTTTTGGTTGTAATTTCTAAAATGATTTTTTTATTTATTTATTTTTTTTTTGTATGTTAATGTGTCCTCTCGAAGCAACAAATAATGTTCATTTAGCTGCTCCACCCATATTGTTAGAAACAGATTAACAAGGTACGATTAAAATCATGGACAAGAATCATCATCAAAAATTAATCATCTTGTAGAAAAAATTTTTGATTTTTTTTTTACTTTAAGTTTCTTGTTAATTATTCAAAGGAAGGATGAACTTGGCAAGTTTATTGAACCCAAGATCGCTGATTGCCGCCTTGCCGATTAAATTTAATTTATTTGTTATATTTTTGGGATTTTCAAGATGTGTACGTTGTTATAATGTTTCAAAGTAAAATTTCCAATGATATATGAGCATGAGAGAGTTATTGCATGAGAGAGTTATTAGCAACATGCAATTTGTTGGGTGATCATTTATGCCGATCTGCTAAATTTTTCAATAACAATTTCTTTACACAACTGCTTGCTTAAACAAAATGGATTTATAACACTGTTTTTTTTCTATATAAGAAATTCATTAGAAGTTGTTTTTATGAGACGGATAGAAAACTTTTCGTTGTGTCATGGCTGCGCAAAAATGCCATGTTTGCCCTCCCCCCTGCTCCAACCACTACATATAAACATAAATGAAAATAACACATTATGATTTAGTGGTCATAGGGAAAATATTTGGTCCCTATTTTAATACGCTTCACCAAAAATGGTAGGGGGTATTTATAGATTTGCCATTAGGGGCTGTGAACATATTATGTAACGCTCCAGGGGGGGGGGGTTAAAGATTTGTTACGGATTGGGAATTTTGCACTGGAAAATTAGTAAAAAGCGTTACTGTGGGGGGGGGGGGTATAAAATCTCTGAAAAAAACAGCGTTACGTAATATGTGCACAGCCCCTTACGTGTGTAATTTCCACAATATATATATTGTGGATCCTTAGAGGTATGGAAGTTGAATTAGCAATGTCCGTCTGTACGTCTGTCTGCACTTAAAATAGGTTTTTCGAAGCTACCAGAACAGTTGGAGACTTGGGTCTTAAACTGTTGTGTAAAAATTTGTCTTAAATAACTTTATTATTAAATGACGGTGCCTCAGTATTGAACCTAAGATCATTGAGTTTAAAGTTAAACACACTGCAGCAGTGCTACTTAGGCTTGTTCATGTCGTGTGTATAATTAATAACATTTGTTTTTTTTTCAATCAAATGCCTTTTTTTCAGGGATGGAAGTGGCCAGGAATGGAAAATGGAAAATTTTATTTGGAATATGATATTGGAAATATATATAAACATTTCATATACATACATACATAGAGGCTGGTGGACAGTAAATAAGATTTGGCACAGCCGAATATAGAGAGAGCACTCTTATTTGTTTTTTATTTACACTTTTGAAAAAATTATAGTTCGTAAGCCAGTGGAAATAGCTGAATGCTACTTACTACCTTCTCTTTTTATATATATTTTTTTACAGTAGCATTTAAAAGAAAATCATAATTAGCCAAGCGGCCATAGCAATAAATTAAATATTTCGCAATATTTTCTAAGAATGAAATATTTTTAATTCTTCTTTCAAATGCGTTCTTGGTCACATTTTTTTTTATTTTTATGAAAATATCAGCTTTAAAAATATCACATTTCCTAAATAAATGTGAAAATAACAGATCGGTACTAAGTTATGGTTGAACTTACCAATAAAATAATAATAAAGGGTGTTTTTTATAGAGTGACACAAGTTTAAATCATAATAAAACAAAGAAATATATTTTTAATATCAATGAAATGTGCTTTATTGGAAAGAAAATTTTATGAAATTAATGTTTAAAAATGATTTCTGCCATGTGGCGCGTAGAAGGCGCAATCTGGAATACCAATTTTCAACAACTTTTCACAGGATTTTGCGGACGTATTTCGCCGATAACTCTTCGAATGATGATTTCCAGGTGTTCAATTGTTTGTTGTTTATCGACGTAGACAAGTAACTTAACATGACCCCAAAGAAAATAATCTAATGGGTTTAAATCGCACGATCTTGGTGGCCAATTAATTGGGCCATTACGTGAAATTATTTTATCACCAAAAGTTTCTTTGATTAAATCAATTGTATCGCCCGCTGCACGATGAGTTTGACGAATAGAACAATTATTATGATTAAAAATTTCAACAATTTGCACGCGTTGCTCTGGAAAAGTTGATTCATAATGAAATTTCAAAGCAAACTTAGCAAAAAGCAACTATCAGCTGTTAAATGGGTGCTAAAAGTTGTGACACTCTATAACAAACACCCTTTAGTATTGTTGAAAAAATGTAAGTACAATCATGCTTTATTTAAATACGCAACTATAGTATGAGTAAACAACAATAAAATAATGCCGGAGCAATACTATGTTACACATGGTTGTGAGCTTTTTTTAAAACTTTCTTGCATGTAGTAAATTTAATTAAATTAATTTTCAATAATTTTTCTGGCAAAGTCGCATTAGAGTTATAAGAAAAATAATTGGCATTATTAAAGATAAGATAGTTGTGATTCTTAAAAATGAAAAAAAAAAAACTTTCTACATTTTGCATGTTTTATGGTCATGGGAAAATAGTTACAATTTAATAATTAATTTTTCTTCAAAAATTCTGTAATTTTTAATAATTTAATTTAATTTAAAATAATTTGCACACAAACATTGCCAGAGAAAGTTGAAAGTGTAGAATTAGCCGGCTGTATATGAAGCCTAAACGATCGACTTGAAATAGAATTATTCATTACGTATAATCGCACACCAGTAAAAGTGTTTAAATTTTAATTAAATCTTTTTGCAATTAACTAAACTTCGATTTATAAAGTAAAGTTTCTTTGATTAGAATAGCATTACATACATTTAAAGCTTAAGGGGATTTTGAATTCTTGCTGCATTAACTATTTGATATTAAATAACATTCAATTAAATCTTATTTCTAGGAATTAACTTGCACGAACTTTAGTTTATTGTAAATAGAAGAGAATATAAAACGCTAAAAGGCTAAAAGGTGTCAACGCAGAAGCCCATTTCATGACATAAAAGCTTTCATTTGATTTGTGTTTTGAATTGAAACTAAAACCACACAAATCAAAGTCAAAGATGTCAGTTATTTCAAAAAAAAAAATTACAAACACATTGACGTAGATGAAGCAATCAAAATTTTGTAATAAATCAAATTCAAAGGCATCTCTTTGTTAGTAAAAGTAGAGAATCAAGTGCAGATAACATCTTATTAGTATTGTAATAAATGATTGTTGAAAAATTGACAACAAAACAGGAGTTGCACTGCACTGCCTACTTTTCTGTACATAATAATGATGTACCTAATTTGACGCGAGTTTCACGTTTGCATCAAGTTTTTTAAAAATAGATTTGGTAGCGCAATTATGAATAATGGGTGCACCTCCATGTCTGATACGTAGCATTTCTAGCCTATTAGAACGGTAGCTGCAAGTTCAATTTCGACCAAAGACCCTGATTGATTTTTGCAGATAAGCTAATAAATTCCTGAGGAATTATCCAAATAATTAATAGCCAACACAATTTATTGTGACACACTTTACGGCCACATTCCTCACCCGACTTTGATGAAACTTTTACCAAATTAAAACAATTTATTCACAGGAGTGAACGAAATATTGTGGATTATTGTGAGTTCAGTATTTTTGGACCTACTAAATGCATGGGTACGTATTACTTATGGATGTCATGGATTTTGTTTAATTTGTAATAAATTGCGAATTCATGAAAATGTACCATTAAATAATTGTAGTTATGGTTGTTGTAAGACTGCCTTTTAACAGATTTTTTATGATAATTTCTTTATAAACATTTTAAAAACTAATTTACATCTAGAATACGGTCGATTGTGTCGGCCGTTGGTTTTTTTTTTTTTTTTTTTTTTTTTTTTTTTTTAATTAGGACCAGCACTCAGGGGATGACCCCTACGTATGCAGTGCATTGTGCCGGAACTCAGAGAGAGGGATAGAGTAGAGAAGATAGATGTTGAAAATGTAGAAGGCTTAACTCTTTTACAACTCTGCTTTGCGCGTTATGTTATTTTTTATAGCAATGTTGAGGCGTCTCCGGTGTTAGGTAGACGCATTAACTTTGTTAAGCTGTATTGGCAGACATTTTATTAATTGTTTTACTTCGCCGATGTTTCTGCTAACCGTTGTTGTTCAGAATTCGGCTAAATTCTTTTTTCTCATGGACATGCCGCTATCAACTTTTCTAGTCTCAGTATTATACTTTTAGCTAATAATAAGTAGAAATATGAATATTCACTATGTTTGGCTGTGGTACAGTCCACTTTTCTACTCATGATGATCTTGTATTACACACAACCCAATTAATTATAATTAACTAATAATTATGATAGAAAAGTTTCATAAGAATCTCTTAATTAGTAGCAATAATATGAATTTACTTTGTGTGGGCATAATACTGACCACTTTTAATGAGTTTTATCTGGAAATAAATTCTTTCAAATCAAAAATAAAAAACTCTAAAGTCACGTTATAAATTATTGAAAGCTGACCCAAAAAAAATTAGAAATAAAAAAATTTAGCCCAACCGATAATTTTAAAAACAATTCGTTCTAAATCTAAATTAAAGTGATTAACAAAAAAAATCGAAAACAGATATTCCCCAAACTAATTACCCGAATTTACTTTGCGACATTTGAAAAAGCGATAAAAATTATAATAGTGGTGATTAGCTTTTAGATTCAAACGTAAAATAGGCATCTAATTGATTGAAAAAAAATTTATTTGTTTAATATTTGAAATCGGTTCTTGTTTACTAGACGTCTAACGGGCTTGTCACATATTCTGATCGAAATGATTTCAATTCCGTAATTGCATTATGATCGTTTTTGATTTAATATCTTCGAATTTCGATTATTTTGTATTCCCATTTTATAGTGATAAAGTGTTTTAGACCCATAGGCGTTAGTTTAAATTGTTTTTAATTGCGAAGCACACAATAATCCTTTTCAATTAATATGTATGGGGTGTTCACACTGTTGTCATATTAGTCATATTGTCATAATGTCTTATTATTTTACAATAGTTTAAAAAAATTGTTGTTGTGCTTCAAGCAAAAAAGTCATATAATAATAAGACATTTTGAGGTATGTTTATGGTTTGTCATAAAATTACAGTATCTAGCAATCGTAGTCGAGAAGCTGCAACACCTTATTCGAGTCGGCGATAATATTTACAAGCCGCCGTTACTTTTAAATACACAAGAATGAAAACAAGGCAAATTCTTTACCAGGTATGTGCACAACCAAGGCGAATTAATTATAAGGTGGATGCATAATGTAGTTTTCGTGCAAAAGGCAAATTTATTACGACTACAATAATTCAACAACAAAGCAAACAACAGTCATTTTGTTTGTGCGGCGAATTCATTACCTACGCTGTCAAAATTCTCTATGCATAAAAAATTACATTCAAATGGCGCTGGAAAATATGTAAAAAATTTGACAGTTTAGGTAATGTATAAATTCTCGTGTATTCGCCACTGCATCCACCTTATAATTAATTCGCCTTGAATGAAAATATGTGTTTGTGTAAGTGATCTGCCTGGCAGCTTGTGAACGTTTTTCCACTTGCCGCCGTCCAAAATAATAGTTCAGCTCATGTTACCGGCAACAGCTGCTTTTGACTACATATGTTTATAAAAAGAATTTGAAAATTTTAATTGATAATGGAAATTTTAGAAAATTTACAGGAAATTTATGTGTTCTTTATTAACAATTAAAAAATATTTACATTTAAGCCAAAATGCAAAAGTATGCGCAATAATCCGACTAAAAATGGAGTGTTGTTAAATGTTTATCAGCTGGTACAATTATGACATAGCACACTTATTTATGACGGTGTGTTCACACTTGTCATATTTTGGTGTATTATTATTTTATGACATATGACTTATGAATACAGTGTGAATACCCCAGTAGTTTATTTAACTGATGCTCCCAAGAGTATGCTTGTTTTTTTACTACAAATAAAGTTAGTGGACAAGTTTATTGTCCATTTCATCTTCAATTTTAAAGTGATTTCTTTACTACCAAAATTTTCATTTTCATTTTAAGGACGCAACGTTCCATTTCGATCGGAATTGAACTCTTTGCTATGACTGTAAGTTACACGTTCAGTTCTGATCGCTTTAGTTGTTAAAAATTTAGAAGACAACCACATGGTCATAACCATAAAATTAATTGAAACAACTGGCTAAAACCTTAAAATTTCGATATCTGATGAGAACTTGATATTCGAATAAAAATAAAATCGATATGTTTCTATTCTTTTGATAGTAGAAAATAAAAATAGGCCCTATTATATGAAATCTGAAGCCAAATCCTTCCAATTGCGGATTTATGATCGAAATATATATTTTTCTCCGAATTTTAGTCTATGAGCCCGATACGAACAGGAATAAGGCGATCAAATAGAATCCTGTGTATGATTACCGTCGCTCCTGAGAAAGTTAAGAATTATTGAACATTCAGCTGAAAGTGACGGACATTTTTGGTCTTTGGCGAAAACGTAATGCCTGAAATTCGAATACATAAAATTATGAATTTAAAAAAATAAATGATTGTATTGTTTCCGACATACAATTCATACTAGAAAAATAAAAACTTTTCAATTCATTTATATGTAAATGTCCTAAAAATTTTATCCTTCTATAAATACTGTTGTTTTTCTTTTCGCTCTAGAAATTCATTTATGACGGACGACTAACACGTTTTATAGGTTTTCCAAATTTAAATACACCTTTTGGCATGAAGTTGTTTCTTTGCCAATTAAAAAGTCTTGCAAAAAAAGTATTTGCTTTCTTATTACAAACCATAGTTTTTTTTTCTTTCTTTTTGGTTCAAGGATAAAATGCCAAAGGCCATAAATGAATTGCATTTTTTGCATAATATTTTAATATTTTTATGTTATTTTGCATGTCTTAAAATAAAGTGGTCAAAAATCATGACTCATAGTGGTTTTTTTAAAGACATTTTAATAAAATACTAGTGCCGTGTAGTGTTTTTAAATGATATTAAAGCAACAAAGTAGCGGTATTTTGAAAGTGGCATAAGACTCGTTATTAAATATGTAGTTTAAAAAAAGAAAAATACAAAAAATATGGAAATAAAAACTAATAAGACTATATCACTGTATAATGAAAAGATAACAATGAAGATAGATATTATGTCAGCTTTATCGTTTCAAGTTGCTGCTGAACATTAGCAACTTTACTACCCAGCAGTGTTTTGACAATAGCGTTATTCAGGCAGCAATCACTGAAAACTCTTTGCATTGAGTGCATCGTCATCAAAACAAGGTAATATGCCTTTGCTGGCAAAAATGTGAAAAAAAACTTGTGTAAAGCTAAACCATAGGTAAAACAAAATCTGTAAAACAACAATGTTTAGGCAACTGTAATCTGACAGCAACATATTATGGTTAAATTATATGCTCCTAATCGAATCATACTATTCTGAAAGTTAATCTGTTTTTGTAACATTAATATTGTTATATGAAATCATTCACCCTTATATTAAGTTCAAGTTAAAAATAATATGATTTTAACCAATCATAGCATATTTGTATAAAGTAACCATATAAAAAATTTTAATTTTCTTGACTTGAAAATTCAAATGAAATTTAACAAAAATAATTAAATTTATTCTCTATTTTCCTGTGGCGACATATTGAAGTCAAATTAGTAATTTTTATACAAAAAAAAAATAACTTCAACCATATTTTTATAAAAAAAAAATCAACGAATTTAAAAGGTTATATTTTTTTAATAAAATTGAAATTTTTATTGATCTGTTTACATTTTTCATCATTAAATTTGTGCAAACATGTTGACAAAAAATAATATAACCGCTTAAAATTAAACACACAAAATGGAGAGTACTCGTAAAGACTTCAAACATCGATGTGATGATAACTTTTTTTAGAATATCGGCCCGCCCCATGATGTCGATCGTTGTAAACAAAAGACAACTGATTTACGACCTTCTAACCATCCATTTTATTTTTTTTTTACCTTTTTTGCAATTAAAGAAATAATAAGTAAAATCAAATCGGTCTTAGTAAAGCACAAGTTAGTTTTTTTACATCTAGAAATCCAGCTATCGATATCCTTCGACATCGTGACCAGGCCGTATATTTAGAATAGTATGTTTCTTCTTATATTTTATTGTTGTAGAATTATATTCTAGTTATCATTTGTAAGTAAGCCATGATTGAAATTGCAATTGTATCAACAATATGTGGTTGAGGGCAAATATCTGGTTTTTTTCTTTTTGTCAAAACTAATTATGTGATGATTGTGTGCAAACATGAGTTTGTTCATCATCGGAGTTTGTTCCTTCGGAGCATAACATTGTTGACTCAACCATATCACAATAACTAAAGCTACGTTCACATTTATAAAATATTTGTTCAAAAAAACTTAAACACTAGTTTTACTTGCGGATAGTGTCATTTAACTTGTTTTTAATTAAAAAAAATAAAATTACTAATTCTACAAAAAAATATTTTTATACAGTTTTTAAAAAATGAGAATCCATAATTAATCAAATATTTGAATTAAAGGAAATAAATTATTAGTTTCATTCTTGGTTCTTTTTCTTTTCGAAAAATATTTGATAAATATGACCGTAGCTTAACACGTTAAAGAATTTATTTATGTATTAATCATTTTTAGTAACAAAATATTGTTATGTTTCGCTTTGAAGCTCGCAATATGTACAGTAACACCTCGATTTATGACGTGTCGATTTACGCCGCTTCGATTTGGGTCCTCAAATATTTTGTGCTCTTCAACTTTGATTTACGTCGCCCGACTTGCTCGAAAAGAGAGTTGCTTATAATAAGGAAAACCCCTGGTTTCATTTAAATTCGTTGTCTTATGTTTTCATATGAGAGTAAGAATATAAATTTCTACGTTGAACTAATCAAGTTTTTCACATCAAATAAAAAGAAACGAAATATAAAATTGTTCACAACTAAAAAAAAGAGCAATCGGCCATTGTATGATATAATTCATTGGCAACAGTCACCAGCTAACATCAATTTAGTAGTGCGTAGTCTCGTATTCTATTTGCATTCGAAATGTGTCTAAAACAGAGCTAACTAATAAATAGTGAAAGCATGAATAATGACGAGGTTTAGTGGCTTTTACCGAAAACAACGTTTGTTTTATTCCGCCGTGTAGTTGAAATCTAAAGTGATGTTGGATATCAAACTTTCGTTTACTGCTTGAAATATGTTAACAATGTCAATCTAATATTTCTCTAATTATAAAATTTACGAACTTTATCCTGTACAAATATCGACAAATATTAAAAAAGAGTTTATTCGTCGTTATAGCGAACGGAGAAAAAGGATTTATGATTTAAAGTACAGACAATAACTGCCTAACCCACGATATCGAACGATGTCGATCGCTTGATTTTTAGACGTAAAAAATCTATCTTGCGTACCACTAATAACCGATTTTATTTATGTGTTCAGCTTTTCTTCCAGTAAACAATTAATAAGTTAAATAAAATCGGTTATTAGTGGAACGCAAGATAGAATTTGTACGTCTAAAAAGCAAGCGATCGACATCGTTCGGTATCGTGGGTTAGGCAGTAAGTATTTCAGTAAAAAGTGAAGTGTAACAGTTTTTAGTGCTTTTAATTTTGAAACTAACATAATTTTAAATTCGATTTAGGTCGTTTACACTAACGTTATCATATTCCGGAACCAAGCGTAATCGGCGTAAAACGAGGTATTACTGTATTAATAGTTAATCTCGTATTTTGATTTGTGTTTCTTAATAAACAGCTAATGTTTTGATATTTGTGAGAAATTTTTTGAGAATCAATGACAGAGAAAAATATCTGCAAAATTCTTTGGACAAAAAACTTTTTCAAAATAAGTGAAATCCAAATTTGAAATATCCTTGGCCTACTTCAAAGCGTACGGATATGTTAGACAATATTTTATTTTAGATCCATTTGTTTTTTTTAATAATTTCCGGGTTTTTGTAATTGTTATCGTTATGGGTGTTCATGGTTTCGTTTTCTTTCAATTTAACTATTTTTAATAAATTTTTAATTTCGTATAATTTTTGTTTTGTTTTGTTTCTTTTTAAGTTTTGGTGTCGTTTATTTTTGGTTATTCAAACTGTGTCAAGCAAACTGGTTTACAATGTTTCTTTCAATCAAACTGAATGTTTTGTTTTATATAATTGATTTTTATAATTTAATTTTTTTAAATATCGTACAATTGATCATTGAATTCTTTGATTTTTTGTGGTTCTTTCTTTTAAAGAGTGTGTTGTGGTTTTTGATTTTTTTTTCTTTTTGAAACAAGTTAAAACCGCTAATATCTTAATTGGGATGCATATTCTTTTTTTGTTTTTTGTTTTGGAATCATTTATCACGAACGTCTGTCTGTCTGTCTGTGTGTTTCAAAGAATATATTCGAAACCTTTTTTTTTTTTTTTTTGAGAGGTTTCGCTGTTTAACTGTTTATATTTGTTTGTACATACAAACAAATTTTATTTAACTTTTATTTTCTTCTATGTGTTAAACAAATTTATTATTTATCGATAAGATAAAAACTAATAGCGATTCAAAAGTTTAATTGATGGACAAATCATGCAAAATTTTCATTAAGATATTAAAACATTAAAAAAAATTGCGGATAAAGTTACATAAATGTGTAAATGTATGCATGTGTGACTCAATCCGGATATACATCTTCTAAAAATTCTTAATTTTTTTTTTATTTTGTTCATTATAAAACACTTTTTTAATCACGATTAAAAAACAATTTATTTCGGTAATTACTTCCCCCAATTACTTTTATAAAATAGAAGTCTTTAAATAACGCACGTTTGTTTTTAATTCAAACTTAATCCAATAATCTGTAGAAAATTTAATACCGATTTTCTTCAACGTACACTAGAGCCACGATTTGGTTTGTTTTTTTATAATTTGGTTTTGCGTTGTTCGTCTTAGGACTACGTCAGGGAAACTCAATCAACATTGTAAATTCTTTTGATGTGATGAAGGCATAACACTGGTCACTAAGAACACTTCCGGCAGTGATTACAGTCGTCGAAGTAAAACGATTAATAAAATGACAGCTCATGCAGGTTAATGCTGGGAACACAATTTGAACGAACGACGAATTTGTCGCTGCGAATATTCGTCGTCAAAAATAGCACACATGTATGCATATGAAAGTGAACACAACACCGACGTCGACGAAATTCGTCGTGCGTCACGAATTCTCTGATAGATTTATTTCTATTTCATACGCCTACGAATGACGAACAAATCAGTACAGAGTTACCTTGTTTTTTTTTTTAGTTTTCAAATATATTAGTTTATCACTTTATTTTCGAATTATATGCCGTAAATAGTTAATATTATTACATTTTATTAAATTTAAGCGTGCTTTCATGTACCATTTTCCACTAAAAACTGAACTTATTTTTGCTTTTCGTTTTGTTTACTTTCATACCAAATACACTAATGTTGTCTCTTTTTCACGATGCCGGGTTATGACAAATAAAATATGATCCAAGTCCAATTTTTTTTTTGTCATATCTGGTTACCTGTGACACTGCTGTAAATATTAACAAAACATAAAATATCAGAGTTGTAAAATAATTACGCCATCTGTTACAATAATTATTATAAAAATTGCAATTAGTAGGCTAACCATTTCAGCCAACACCAGGTTGGCAAAAAGCTGCAGGTTGGCTTATAGGCGCCGACAAAAATTTCTCAGAATGAGCAGCAGCCAATGTTCTAATGTATGCCCACATACATTAGCCGCTGACGGAATTATTTGTCTTTGGCGCAGGGCAACTTTTAGGTGCAACCGGTGTAATTTGTGTTTAGTCACCGTCGCCGATAATCCATCATTATCGGCTTGGTTTTGCACACACCGGGTATGTAAATTTTTTTTATTTCAAAACTTTTAAATTTTACTGTAAGTGTAGCACAAAAAATTTAATGTTAATTTTTAAAACGAATGAAATTTTTACCTGTCTTTTCAATTTCATTGACTTTTCATTATTTATTTTGTCAAATTAATCACATCAATTTAAATTTATATTAATTGCAAAATTCATATTAAATATTGTGCGAAGCAAACAACGTCATAAATGTTTATTAAAATATAACGTCAATATTTTCTTATTTGTTTTTGTATTTTTTTTCTTTAATTATTTACTGATCAGAACGGAAAGCTAATAATTTAAATTATATTTCATTTAAAAATTCTTTTGCCTTGTAAAGATTATTTAATTGTTTCCACTTCTTTAGCAAATTTATGTGAAGTCTTTTTCGGTTTTATCAATTCGACCTAAAAAAATTAATAATATTTAAGCTTTAAACAACAACTTCATTATGCTTTTATCTAGATAAAAAGATCTTGTTTTTTTTAATTTTTTTTCTTACATTTTTGTACATTTAAAAATTAAGTGCCGTTAATGTTGTTGCATGAATTAAATAAATAAGCGAAGAAAAAATAAATAAAATAAAATAAAATAAAATAAACATTATTTTAAATTTTAATTTAAAACAGCTTAACGTAGTCATTCACACTCTTGTGATGTTGCATGCACAATGTTCCCCTGTATAAACTACTGTGCAAAAAAAACACGGTAACAAAAATATTTAATAAATGTTAAATAAAATAAATATTAAAACAATAATAAAACAAAAAACAACTGTTTCTGAATACGAATTAATTGCAGTAAAAGCTTCTTTCAAATCGCACTAGAGCAGAGTTAGAAGATTAAAACAGATGAAATTAAATTAGAAATATTAAAATATAAAAAAAAACTAAAGAAAAACATTCGTTTGTGTCTTTTTCTTTTCAACGAAAATAACAACTTGTCTTTGATCAAACAAAACAAAACAAAACACTGTTGTTTTTGTTAACTGGGAAAAGTACCTGTGTGCGTGCTTCTGTATCTGGGGGTATCTCAACTGTTAAATATTGATAAAACAAAAAAACAAACAAAAAATTAATAAATAGAAAATAAAATAGAACACTGACACAAAGTTAAATAATATTCATAGTTTTTTTTTTTATTTATTCCAAAGAAACTGAAAACAAACATTAATTTTAGGAAGTTGTATTTCTTATCACCTGACTGGAGAAAATTAAATAAAAATTGTTTTAAATTGAGGCAAACATTAGAAAAAAAAGAGGTAATAATGTTTTCAAGCATTCTTTCTGTTTTAATTTTCGAATTTTACCTGGTTTTAAAAGTGTGTGTATTATTTTTTTTTCTTCTTCTTCTTTTAAGTATTTTTATGCTGCGCAGTTGGCCTAAATAATTGATGAAATAACACGCAGATAATTAATAGTTAACATTTGAATAAAGACAAATAACGATGGTTAAGAAATTTCAAACTAAATTTTTATATATTTCATAGTGGCACAAAAAAAAATTCTTTTTTGATGAGAAGTGAAAAAAAATAATGCCCTAATTTTGTTAAATGCATCACCGAAGTGACTTTTATATGGAAAGCAAAAACAAAAATTCAAATATTTATAATTTTTGTTCATTTTTTTCATTCAAATTTTTGAAATTCTTGAAGCCAAAGCAACGCCTTGATTTCTGTGCGTTTGTTCGGTGATGATATTGTACGAAAAACAAATTTTTAAATATTTGCATTTTTGTTTTTGCTTTCCATATTAAAGTCACTTCGGTGATGCGTTTTACAAAATTAGGGCCTAAATTTATAGAAATAAAATACAGTCGAATTCGGATAAGAGCGCACTGTTAAATGAAAAAGTCGCTTAATGAAAAGTAAAAATTTTTATTTATTATTTTTGAGGAATTTCAAAGCACTTAAATTCGCTTAAAAGAAAACCCGCTTAATTGAAACATATTTTGGTTAGAAATAAGGTACTTTATATAAAACAAACATCGTATAAGAGAATCAATTATTAATTTGCTGGTGACGAAATACTTTTTATCGTCGCCTCATTTGAATTAAATATAATTCAAATTTTTAAAATGAATTTGAAATGAAAAACAAATCACAAATATTTTACATCTAATGCTGCAATGAGCAATTTTAAAGTGAGTTTGTTTAAATTAAACGTTATTCACTTATCCGAACGTCTTTTTATCGAAACAAAGTGCTTGTAATTTTACGTTTCCGATTAACCGAATTCGTCTGTATTTGTTACCGGTTTTTGTTTAATGAACTGCCTTTCACGCGTAATGAAGCTGGTGAAAGTAGTGATCTATTAGAAATTCTGATCACGCAATCATGTGCTCTCACAATCGCAGAAATATTACATTCACCAGCTTGTTACGACTAACCTTCCATTCAACCACGAAATTTCACATTCACGATTGATTTTGGATTCTAAAATCAGAGGGTGTAAAACTTAATGAAGCTTTTATTTCATGATCTCACATGTTTACACTTGTTGTTGTTCTTTTCTTTGTTTTCTAGTTCAGACCATTGATTGATCTGATCATTGATTAATATCTCCATGTTAGATTGTTTTTATTAATTAAAGTAGAAAATTCCAAAGAAAAAACCTTCTTTAATTGTTAAACTTTGTTGCTTAAAACCAAAAATGAAACAGCAAATAACACAAAAATAATCTATATTTAAAAGTTTACTAAAGAAACTTTGTTCAAAACAAAATATAATTAGTATTAATTATATCAACAAATCATTAAAAAGATGCCATGAAGATCTGTCTTCAAAATTAGAGTTCGGAATTTTCCATACAGAAAGCTATTTTTTTTTTTAGCAGTCGCAAAACAAAATATCTGTGAAGAAATATTTTTAAGTTTTGCCAAAATCGGTTGAATAATGTGACCATAAAGTTTATCACAAAAAAATTGTATTGTTCTTTATTTAGGTGCTTCCACTAAACTTAAATAGTCCTCTACTATAGTTTACTAAGTGAAGAGCGTTTATACAAACAAAATTTATTTACCTTTGTGAGTTGAGTATAAGAAGTAAAAGAAGAAAAATTCTCGTATTCTCTTTCGTAAAGTTTGTTAAATAGTTGATCTACTTATTAATTTAAATTCGAAATGAGCACAGGTGATTATGTGGAGACAGTGCAGCGACTTCCAAATCTGATTAATGATCAGATCTGTAAAAAAAAACAACGTTTCAACCTAAACGTCTGCAATTCACAGAAAAATTGTTTATAAATATTTTCTTCGATTTTATTTCGAATTTCTTTAAAACAAAAGAATTAATTTCCAAATAATCATTTCCTTGGACGTTAATGCATTTTACCATAAATTCGTTTGTATTGTTGTCCGCCTTATACGTGACAACAAAGACTTCAAGGAAATCAATACAATGAAATTTAATCTTCGGCACTCACACATTACAGTTAGGACTAAATATGTAGCTCCAAGCATTTGAAAGAAGTTCACTTCTATATCTAGTTTTTAGTCATAACGAGACACTGTGCGATCGGATTTCCATATGCTAGTTACTTTAAAAGTATTTTCAACGAAAAAGAGGGACTACAACATAGCATGTGACCAAGATTAAAAAATATAGTACTTCTTAGAGGACAAATTGGTAGTTTGGATAGTTTTTATTTTTGTAATATTATTTTATAAATTAATATTACCTTCTAGGGGGGTGAAATGAGAAAAAATTGGTACTTTTTTACTTTTGGTACTTTTTTCCTCTGGTGTTTGTTTTACTTTTGGTACTTTTTCTCTAGCGAAATTTTTTTTAAAATGAATTTGGATGAAGTTTGGTAGATGGATAACGTGTGACACCGATTCAAATTTAGAGTACTTTGTCAGGGGTAAAAACGGGATGAGTTGGTACTTTAAGTATGTACTTTTGTTATTTTTAATATTTTTGTTGAACATTGTCTTACAATGCACTGTCTGGGGGTTAAAATAAGAAAAAGTTGGTACTATTGGTACTTCATATTTTTTAAACTTTATTCTACAATAACATACAGAGGTGATATGAAAAAAATGCAGGAACGTTTTATGTTTTAAGTACGCTTTGTTTTTTCATTAGCACGTAGCATGAACGAATTCACGTTTAAGTTGGTAGAGAAAATAAATAACAAATTTTAAATTAACTAAAATTTATTCATTAATGAATCACCAAATTAATAGTCTATAATTTTTTTTCAGTCAGCTGATCGGTAGTGTCATTAATTAGCGGCTTAAGCCACTAATCAAAACAATTTGTTGATAGAAAGAAGGAAATACGCAATAAAAGATATTTGTTAAACTGTTTAAAATTTGTTCTTAAAGCTAATTTAAATAAAAAAAAATATATATATGCGTGTGATACCGGTTAGTCTTTATTTATTTCATGCAAAATAATAACAATAGCAGCAATAGTCGTAATAATGATAAAACCATTAATGATTGAATTTTAATTATTTCTTTTGTCCGAATATTTAGTTCATCAAAAAACAAAAAACAAAAAACATTTAAAAAGTTTGCAAAAATTTTAAAGAAAGATATAAATTTAAATACGAATATTAAAAGATTTAATTATCTGTACAAAACTATGAGCTTAGTTAACCAAACTACATACTTTTTTAATCTTTTGATAATTAAGACTGTATTTTTATAGCAGTTTTTATCGAGTGATAATCTAAATTGAATAGATGTTTATTTAAATACATACATATTTTTAACATTAACTTTCAAATGGTCATCGCATTAAAAATATTTAACTGCATTAACCTGTGCGCAGCCAGCTGTAGTTCTCAGAAATTGGCAAAATGTGGTTGAATAAACCGAAAATACAATATGGAAAAACTAATTTAATATTTTGAAAAAAAAAACCAAAACGAAATCATTCATTAAAATTAAAATACACATGTTGAGTCTCAAAAGTATTTTGCAGACAGAAAATGTCTAAAAACTATTATGAATTTTTAGTCGAACTTGAGGCTCAAAGTTCGTATAATTTAACTTTTTAATAAATTAATTAAAAAGGTAACTTTAGTTGCTTGTCATAATTAAACAGACAATTGAATTGACATCATGTTTCATCATGTTCCATCAGAGTTGTATTCCTCCGCTAATCATGTTTAATATTTTTTTATAATTAATTTATTCCGTTGTGTGACATGAAAGTTTTATAAACAGATTGTTTCATATTAATAGTTTGAAAATTTACTATTTTCTTGTTTTATTGTTCGTTTATTTTGTACTTCGATTTTATAGAGATAAAGTTTTTTTTATACCCATAGGCGTTTATTTCAATTGTTTTTACTAGAATAGTTCACATTAAGGTTCTCTATAAGAATGAAAAGCTTATTTTACTGACACACCTAAAAGTATGCAGAGTTTTTTATTGTTTAGTACAAATGAAGTTTGTAGAAATTATTCACTGTCAATTTCATTTTAATTTTAATACTGGTTTGATTAAAAACAAAAATTTTCGTTTTAAGCTTTCTAAAGACTCAATTTTCGGAATTAAAATTACTTTTAATCGGAATTGAGTTCAGTGTCATGGCTGTAGAAAAAACTCTTAAAAATGTATGATATATTTAATTCCATGCAACTTCTATACTATATATATTTAGGGTATTAGGCGAAAAGTGTTAGTAATTTTGATTCTTTATCAAACCGAGCGCCGCCCTAATATAATTGTATGAAGAATTTAGTTAATAAAAAACAGCCAATTTTAAAGAATATTCAAGTCAAGCCAACTAAGCAGAAGCTCTTACCTCGAATATATCGTTTTTCCTACGTGTTGGGATATTTATTAAAATTTTTTAGAAGTTTTGTTCTTTTTATTTTTCGAATACCTTTACAAATTCCAATTTTTATTGAACAACAAATGCGTCTCCAAATTCTATTTCAAAACTATTTCTTTCTAACTTTTAAACTGTTTAAATTGAATTTATACCGATACCTTTAATTAAACTAATTAAGTGCTTATAATTTTTTCATTCTTAAATGGAATTTAAAATTTAAACAAACCCTTATTTCGAAAATTTAATTAATTCGTGTGACAAATAAATGTTGATGGCTTTGCCTGCAAAAGTTAATTAAAGTTAAGCAATTTTTGGGTCTAATCTTATAATTAATCATTTAAAATTTTCTTATTTAAATAAATTTGAAAAGGCGCCTGCAATTATGAATTCTATTTATTCGTTGTTTTTTTTTTTTTTTTAATTATAATTTTAAAGCAAATAATACCTCTTGGCTTTATCTTATCTTGAGAATATAATTGGTATTGTCAGAGGGAAGCGAAGATAGGGGAACGAGTATTGATTTTTTTTTAATAAAAAACTCCACAAATAAACTAATCTAAATAATATCTGTAAAGTAATTGGCATTTAATAATTTTGCTAATGAAGAAAAAAGGCTACAGTTTCAATTTCAATAACACTCCTTTAAAATTTATTAAAAGGTTTGAGGAGAAGTAGAAATAAATTTGTGACAACTTCTTGTGTGTTTGTAAATTGTTTGTATTTAGGCAGTTCACAGATTAAAAAGAAATTTGTATTTGGACACTGATAAATATAGATTTAGTGGCAAGAACTGATATATGCAAGTAACTTCAAAATCTATTTGTATAAAAAGTTCTATGTAAAACACTATTTGCCGATTGAACGATTGAAAAAGTTAAAGTTTATTAAGGCAAGGCCATAGTATATGTAATGTTTTTTTTTTCTTAATTTGTGATAATTTATTTTATTTCTTGGCGCTATTTTTAATTTTTAGATTTTAGGCAATTTTTAAGTTTGCGGCAATTTTTTTTGTAATCTTAAAAATGTTTCCAAAGTATGTGTTTGCTGTTGTTTTCAATACAAAACTCTGGGGGACCAATTTCAGTTTTAGGTTTTTTGCCATGCGCCTTTCTTATAGTTTTTTTTGTGTCTCGGAAACAGCTGATAAGTTACTGCAGAAAATTTAACTATTAAAATTTTTCAACAGAACGCCGCATCAAAGAACAGCAACAGTAAGTAAAATCTAAATGAGCGCTTTATAAAGGATGTTTTTTATAGAGTGAGACAAGTTTAAATCATAATAAAACAAGGAAATATATTTTTAATATCAATGAAATGGGCTTTATTGGAAAGAAAAATTTATTAAATTAATGTTTAAATATGATTTCTGCCAAGTGGCCGCTTGTGGTTTATTGACGTATACTAGTTACTTAACATAGCCTCAAAGAAAATAATCTAATGAGGTTAAATCACACGATATTGGTGGCCTATTAATTGGGCCATTACGAGAAAATAATGTTTTCATCAAAAGTTTCTTTGAATAAATCAATTGTAGCGGCCGCTGCACGATGAGTTTGACGAATAGAACAATTATTTTTATTAAAAATTTCAACAATTTGCATGCCTTGGCTCTGGTGTAATCGATTCATTATGAAATTTCAAATGATGCCAACTCAAAGTTGTGAAACTCTATAAAAACACCCTATATAAAGAATATGTACTTTGTTTTACTTTTTATTTCGATTAACTATAACATTTTTAATTATTCTTTAATAATGATTTAATTTTTTTCTATGACATAATATTATAGCATATCAGTTAAATAACGATAAAATGATTAGTTGTCAGTTAGTTACGTCTTTAATATTGGGCGTGTTCGTAAATTAATCATCGATGTACAAATGGGCATATTTAAATTTATTAAAATATGTATTGCCGAAGTCGATTTGCTCGCGATTTTTATGATTTGGCTCTTCAAATAAAATATATGGGCTGATAATACGTCATTTGAAGTTATTGTTGTGCTTTACTCACTTGCCTACTGCATTTTTCTGTCGCTTTTTATTAAAAATCCCTTTTGGAAAATTAGAAATTCTCGAAAATTAGAACTACTACAGGAATAATTTTTTTCTAATTTACGAGTGTCTACTGTACTTTTGCTGGAGCAGATGTAACACAAACTAGTGTTTCGATAATTAATTTTCATTGGCAGTCTGAAATAAGTTTGCTTTACATTGATTAATATTCGAACAGCCCCATTGTTGTATTAAAATGCACCCACCTCTCTTTCTATCTATTTCTCAGAGACTGTGAAGTAATAAAATCTCTCACTTAAATACTGTTCAGTTAGAAGAGGAATTTTTTTTATAATAAACATTGTCGACAGAAAACACTTACATTCTTTGTCCGGAGTCGAACCGCCAACCTATCGGCAAATAGGCTAGCATTCATACCTACACACCGATTGGGTGCCGCCACTTCCTTTTCAAAAAATCTCTTTCATACATACTTCTTTTCTCAATCGAAAGAAGTTTTTTCATAATTAGGAGTGTTTGTCAAATAAATAAGTGATTCTTTCACAACCTATTTATTCTTTCCTAATAGGGTTCTTATATTTATTTCCCGCCTTTAACCATGTTTTCAAACCATCGTGTTTTTCTTTCTATTTTTGTAGACAATCAAGCAAATATTTTATTTGTAATTATAAGCATTTTTGCATTTCATTTGGTTTTTTTTTGTACTCCAACTCGTCTAACTTCCGACATTTTGCAAAGATAAATTATTGCAAGACATGTTGCCTGGTCGTTTATTACAAGCGCAACATTTTAGCATTTCCTTACTCGTAGATAAAAACATCTAAACCAAATTTACTCGTAGTATATAGTTCTTCTTCCATCCATTATTGCTATCCAATTTTATCGTTTTATGAAGATCTTGTATTTCTTTTTTAATAAAGGAAAAGAGGAGCGTTTTTATAATAAAAAAGAAGGTATACAATAATTACAAAATGTTTGTCTATTGTAAATATTAAATTGTTATGATACTAGCATTTGTTCTTCTACTTAATAAGTGCACTCATACAGTTGGTTAAAAGTATATACCAAGCCGTTGCTGCAATAGTGTCATAACTCAAAAAGGAAATCAATTTTGCAGAAAACGAATTTAAGGTTAAAAGAAAATATTATTTTTCTCTCAAAAGTTAAGTATATAATCTAACATTTAATAATCAAATTTTTTTTGAGTTATTACTTTATTGCAGCAAAGACTCGATATGTACTTGTGCAAATGTTTACCTTTAATAGAAGTTTCAAAAGTTGTTTTAGTTTAATTGTTTAGGTTTAGGTCCTACACCAATTACGTGCTAAGCAAAAAGAAGGTTGTGCGTAAAATTTAAGGACAAAGAAACCCTTGACTAGTCATGATATGAATATAATCTTATACAACTCTTAGTAGGGAACAGTTTTTGGATAAGTTTTAACAGCATTTAGTATATGTATCAGTAAAAATTGTATGGGCAAAGCAATAATCTCACATGCCAACAAACGAATAAATTAAATGTTTTTGCTGAAGAATCGATTTTTTAAGCCGGCGCAGCCTTTGTGGAAAGGCAATTTAAGTCATCGGTGGCGTGTGTAGGTGAGTAGTAAGCGACGGCTTGTAATCGGCGTTTGGTGTCAGCTGTCAGTTTGAAATTAAGTGTTGTATAAGTAGAATAAATATGAACTATTGGTTTAAAGTGTTGCATATCGATGGCTTAATATATGTATATAGAAAGGTCGTATCTCAAAGTAGCTAACTTTACAGGACACTGAAAAAACTTGAAAACATCTCTAGTTAGTTAGTTAGTTTGGGCTTTTTTTAATTACTGTAAATCTGTTATTCGTCAACATTGGAAACTGAATATTTTTTAAGGGACCTGTATTTGAGTTTTGTCTACCAGAACATGTAAAAAAACTGATATACTGATATAAAAAAATGAAATACGACCTTTCTATATTAAGCCATCGATATTAAGAGAAGAGTAGCCCCTGTTAGTAAAAATATACTTGCAGTATTGAGTATTTAGTGCAAAAGGTCTTGCGACAGTGCAAATGCAAAATATCGAAGCTTTTTGAAAAAATCAAGCAACAAAATACGCAGAGCCAAAAAGCTGCGATATTTTGCATTTGCACTTTCACAAGAGCTCTTGCACCAAACACTGAATACCACCACTATACAATTTTGCAAATGCTATAATGCAAACTCATTTCTAAAAGATTGAGGATAATCACTCTTGGTTGAAACTGCTCTTGCATACGTTGCAGATCTTGCAGGGATAGCTTATTTACACATTTTGTTGCTTTTTTGTTAGACTTGCAAGATCTGCAATGATTACAATACTAAGAGTGATTTCCTATTGTTAATAGATGACTATTCAGCTTTTTATTGCAAGGAAAGCTTATAACTTAATAATTATTTTTTTTGCACTCCCAAAAGTATGCATCTTTTTATAGTCTTGAATGTAATAGAACTTAGTTTGATTACAAAGATAATTCTCGTATATCAATAACATTATATAGAAAAGCTGTACGTTTAACTTTTCGATATTTTACAGGAGAAAAAACTTTATTCTTTTCGAAGCATGTATCCAGACAATTTTAAAAAGAAATAGATTTTTCAAAATCATAAAATGGGTACCTGTAGCTTAAATCAAATTATTTGAGTTACATTCCACCAAAATGGATGAAAATATAATGATTTTTATACACCTGATTTATGATAAATATTTTGCACCCAGTAACTCATTGGCTTAAGATATTATCGCACTAGCCCCAGTTATTTATTTTCTTTTCTATTAATTTTATGTTTTATTTTATTGTATAGTTGGTCATACCTTGCGGCAGACAGAAGTACAATAATTAAACCTCTTTACAAATACACAAATGTAAGAAGTCAAGACCATATACATAAGTGTAATTTATTACTTGTACTATATGAAATATATATACATACAGAGTACAGATATATTTACATATCTATATCATTATATACATACTCGTATACTATGTAAATAAATACATTTATTTACAAGTACTTATTATCATTTTTACCCCTCAGTGTTTAGTGTTGTGGCTTTACTGTAATTGGCAGAATAAGAGCAGTTTAAAATTTTACCGTTACTGTGACCGTTTGTTTTAAACACATAAAATTAATCTCAAAATTAATTTCAGTAGTTATCAGTAAATAATTTGTTTGCTTCCTAAATATATGAACTATAGCTGCTAATAATGGGTTAAACACAATTGTTGATATGAATGTTTAAAGCATTTGTTTAAGTATTCAAGCAGCCATACAAATTACAAATTTATAAACATTTAATTGCTTAAATGAAGTTCTTTTTTATTCAAGTTAAAAAAAAATAAAATAAATTAAACTATAAAAATAGAAATTTAAAAAAGAAAGTATTTTCTTAGATTATTGTCGCTATGAAGCCAAAAATTATTGCGATGACTTTCATAAAGTTGCACGTAACAAGCAAACGACAGCGGACGGCAGAAGAAAAAAGTGAAATTACATTCTATTTTATTGTAAACAAGTTGCTATAAATTTTACAGAAGGCACAACAAACAAATTAAATTATATCGAAATTTTTACGATTCGTGATTTTGCTAAAATTTTAAAATATTTACTGACACAGAAGTTTAAACTTGAAATAGTCAAATGGTTGGCTACACATTTCTGCAAATATACAAGGAAATTTTTCTATTATTAGCGAATCAACTGTTTTTAAAAGGCAGTGTTGCACTGTTGAAAATTTAAAAGAAATTAGTGACATCATAGTTTGATTATCGTTTAATGAGATAAATATAAAAATTTAATTTCTGTTGAATTGCTTCGTTTTAGGAGTTACGGTGATCAAACTGGTTTTAATTTGCCATTTCTTTTGGGCAAGTCACACCATTTCAATTGGAATGGTTTGAATTCCTCACTTTTATTCCGTTCGTTTTTAATTTACAGTCTTCAGATTCTGTTAATTTTGTATTTCGAATTCGATTTTACAGTTATAAAGTTTTTTTTGCTCTTAAGGGTTTGTTTAAATTTTTTTAGTTAGCAAAGATCATGGTTAAATATCTTACTGATGCTCCCCAAAAGTATGTAATCGTAATAACTATAGTTAAGGGTAGCCGATCTTAAGGGGCCCCGAATGCCTCTTAATTTCAAAAATAATACCGCCTATCAGTTTACCAGACGACATATCATCCGAACCCTATACTTCGTTTCATTATTTTTACCAGGCAACCGAATATCGACGTCTAACTTTCGTCAGCATCAAAATATCGCCATTCGCCTCTGTTCCGTTTCATCGTATATCGTATATCCCAACTACTTCGTGGTATTCAGCCAGTCATAAGTAGTTTAAATTTCGTTTGAATAAAGCTTTGTTCCATCTATCTTTAAACATCTAAAAGATAAACATATTTTATTTCAAAGGAAGGAAGTAGACATTTGATACGAACCGAGACAGGCTAAGGCTTTCCTCGTCTGGTAAAATAAACTACGTTCCAATTTAATCTTCCGTGGGTGCAATAAATAAACTTAAAATGAATTACTATATCGTTTTTTAAGCTTTTGTATACTTGGGTCGATTTTGTATTCGGTTGGGTGTTGTTTTTTCTTTTTTTTTTTGCCACAATTATTCTTTTTAAGTATGAAATGTAAACTAAACATCATTACCGGTATTTTGTAACATACGAGTGTGTGCTACATACATACATATATATTTTTATATAGAAAAGCATATTTATTTTTATCATTTGCTATAAATATGATTGACAAGCGATGTTACCACCAACAAGTTGCGATGTTACTCAATAAGCACGCTTAGACTAAAGTAAATAATCGTAAACAAAATATTAAACAAGCCGACTAAAATATCATAACCAAATAAATAAATAGACGGGAGATAGAGAGAGACATCGAAGCAGCCATAAACACCGATTAAAACTGACAATCATATGAATGGAACAAATTTATAAGCCGAGACTGTGAATGATAAGTTTACTAATAAAAACAAAAACAACAACTACCAAGACTATTTTGCCAAGATGATGGGTGGTTTGAATATTTTATAGACAGACTCAAGTCAAGTTTTTTTTTTTTTATTCATTTATTTTTACAATTTTTACACCTTGTTAATTGAAAACAAACTCTAACGTGAGATTTCATTGAACTTGAAATATGATGTTTTTTTTTCTTGTTTTATTTTCTGTTAAATATTTAAACTTTGAATAGAGCGAGTACGAGTACTTTTTGTTCACGGTATTTTATTTCATTTCAATATAATAGTTAATTAACATAAATGAATGAAATTATAAAGTAATTTGCTCCTAAAGCACAAAAAAGAGATCATGACTTTGAAGATTTGCGGTTGGAAATATATTTCCCATTATTTCAAATAGATATTAAAAAATATGATATTTAAATTATAGAAATACAATACAATTGTTTCACTAATGTTTAGCGATTACCAGTATTCTTCAATTCATTGAAATACAATATTTGTTTGTAATAACATGACCTACAATTTTTAAATCGTATTTGGAGAGAAAATATATTTTTCAATTATTGTACAGTTTAAGGTAAAATACATATTGACAGCAGCTTTTGTAAATATTCCTGAAAAAACGTAATTAGTATTTTCGGAAGACAAATGCAAAACACATGAAAATGAAGGATAAATATATAAAGAACATGATAAACCGTTTGAAAAGGCCGGCATTCACTTATTCTACAATGGCATAAATTATCCACAGAACTTACATTTACTCACTTTTGTGCTACAGTGTTCATTTAATATTCCTTATTGATTTTTCTTCGTAAAAGATATCTTAACTTGATATTGTTATATCATCTGGAATTTGTAGGACCAATCAACCACCTCTCTATTGCGTGTCGATCACTATTAAGATAAAAAAATGTAGTACAAAAATTATATTAAATAACTCACTACAAGGGCAACACCAATAAAAATAATATTTTTTAATATTTTTCAAAGTTTTAAAGCAGAAATTGGATTATTATTTTTTACAGCGAAAGGATAAAGGAAATACACAAATATAACGGCCACTGGTATCACACAGGATCACTGGTACAGCAAAGTAAAAGATACACAGCAATATTTTGTTAAAAACATTAAAAACTGTACTTTATTGTTTCTAAAATTGCAATTTGAATGAATCATTCAATTGTAGAATATAATTAGTTTTTCTGTATTTTATGATTGCAAAAATAATAAGAGTATATGGCACAACGCAACACAAAGCTAATAAGGAATTAAAAATTCTATACCAGTTTATTCAGAAACGTATGTGTGTGTGTGTATCGGTGAATAAATAAGTTGTCATGGATGCGAGAATGTTCTTATTTAATTTATTACTAATTAAGTATAAAATTATATAAAGTTTTATTTGCAAAATACAATTTAACCCAGTAGTGAACAATTGCGTATTAATAAAATTAATCAACAATGATGAAATTTTCACATTAAATATATAAATAAGAATGGTTAATTAATTTGAAATGTTGATGTGAAAGCAACAAAAGATATGAAAAATAACATGTACATATCAGACAAAAAATCCTTAAACTTAATGCCGACATCAATGAGTAACCTTTCCATCCAACTCAACCGTAAACGCTTTAAAGAATATTTATGGATATGCGCCAAACTATCGCATATGTCAAAAATTTAATATTCGCCGCCGGTACAGTGCTATGCCTGCATCACTTCGACAGTCCAACAAAAATTAGCAAAATTTCACACAAATAAACAACGGAAAAATTCACGATATTGTCGATTTGGCTTCAGCGGGAATCGAACTCACATTCTTAGTTATAGTTTTCATTTCAGTCATTTTCTAGTATTTTTGTTATACTCCAAGCAAAGCTTAAAAGTTTAACAGGTCAAAAATGATGCAATCAATCGCTGTCGGAACAGTTTTTTAGTGACCAGTGCTATGCCTTCATCACTTAAATAGTCCGACAACAACTAATACAATGTCTCACTAATGTACATTAGAGAAATTAATGTTGTTGATTGAGTTGCTCTGGCCAGGATTTGAACCCAGGCCCCAAGTCATTGTAGTCAACGCGCTAATCACTTCAGCCAACACCACCTCCTTTAATAAAAGTATCTTCTTTTTTCCGGGGTGGTAGTTCCCAGGAATGCAAAATGGCAAATTTTGTTTTACAGATGAAATGAAAAATGGAAAAAATATTAAATTGTATAAGAGTATTAGAACGGCCCCCCCCCCTAACGTTGCATAACATTACTGAGAAGAAAGCTGATGTAAAAAGGGTGATCATTCTAAATTCAAAATGGCGGTTACCTCAAATACCGCGTGACCAAAATTTTCACCTCATTGTTTTTATGCGTTCCCCATGATATGGGTATCAAAAGAAAGAGATCTCTGAGCAGACAGCTGATGTTCATATATTTTACGCGTACCCATTACATACTCCGTATATATAACAAATTCACCTAAATATGTATGACTTGGTGAACGGCATGTAAGATGCCGCATACTTACTTATTTTTTTATTTACATACATATATTTATTTTATTTTTTATTTATTTTTATGAAACGCGCTTTATTGGAAAGAAAATTTTATGAAATTAATGTTTGAATATGATTTCTGCCATGTGTTTTCAACAACAACAATTTTCAACAATCTTTCGCAGCATTTGCGGCCGTATTTCGCCGATGTTGATTTCCAGGTGTTCAATTATTTGTGGTTTATCGACGTAGACAAGTGACTTAACATAACCTAAAAGAAAATAATATAATGGGGCTAAGTCACACGATCTTGGTGGCCAATTAATGAGGTCATTACGTGAAAGTTTCTTTGTGTAAATCAATTATAGCGCCCGCTGAACAATGAATTTGACGAATAGAACAATTATTTTGGTTTTGTTGCTCTGGTGTAAGTCGATTCATAATGAAAATTCAAAGCAAACTAAAAAAGCAACTATCAGCTGTTAAATGGGTGCTCAAATAAAGCAATGATGCCAATTCAAAGTTGTGACACCCTATAAAAAATACCCTTCATATCGGAAATGTTAAAAACGAGGATATTAAACCAAAAAAATTTACTTCCTTAATGGTCGATGTGCTAAACGAATAACCAGCTGACAAAATGTAAAGACGCAAGAATCACAGAAAAAATTATTTTCAGTGTCAAAATAGAAAAGCAAATATTACAAGTTTCTTTTAAATGCCCCTAACATACAATACCAAAAAATTTCCATTAGGTTTTCTTTTTAAAATTGAAAATCATGCCGAAAAAAAGTATAATGGAAAAAGCATTTCTAATGAATTTTAATTATATTAAAAATAGCAATTGCTAAAGTTAACTATGATATTGCAAAATAAAATAATTTTCAATGAATATTTTAGGAAAAGTACATGCCACAATAACAATAATATTTGTTAAATGTAACTGCTGCTGTTCAGTTATTGTGCGAAATTGCCTATTAATTGGTAAAAAATACAATTCTAAAACAATGAATCATTGTTTTTAGAAAAATAAATATGAAAAATAAAATATGCAAAAGTATTTATAAGTTTATCAGTTGAAGCAATATTCTAATGACACATACATACATATACATACCTACGTAAATGATCGGTCCGAAAATTACATTCCGCTGCCATGGAAAACTTGGTTAATTGCTCTTCACTCCATAAATTTTTTTTTCTACTTTCAGCTAAAGATTGGATCGTGAGTATCTTTTTAAAGACGAATATTCGCATTCACAATTTAACTATATTACTTATGAGCGCTCACGCTTGTGTAAAACAACAAAATGCAGGCCACGAAAGCGCATACTCACGAACTAGTGACAGGTTGTTTTTAACTAACGAAATTCGTCAAAAGTTTTTTTGCATGGACTTTCTGTCACTCGGTGTTACAAACATGTTTCAGAATTTTCATTTAACGCATTCAACTTCTGATCACTCATACACGACAAGATTTTTGTATACTCTTATTTTTGCACGCGGAAAATGTAATGGGATCAGTTATAGAATATGGCTAAGTGAGGAGTACTCATCTCCACTTTTAGCACACTTCAATGTAACTAACTATTGGAGCATGTAACCTAATTGTTCGAAATTTAATTTTACGAGTTTGTTTTTTTTTTCTTAATTTAATTTTTCAAAACTGTTTGCAATTTATTATAAATGTTTAATAGTGAAACACTAGTATTTGACATGTAATCATGCAACTTAAAATGTAAATGAAATTATCTAATTTGCATACGATACAAGTACAATTAATATCATAAATCACTTGTTGTACGTTTAGAGATGTAAAATTAGTGACAACAGCTACAATAAAAAAAAAGAAATAAATACGAGTATATTAAATTCGCTGTTATTTAGAAAACTTTATAAAATTTAAGTACACAGCAGTAGTGGTAAGAATGAAAGCAGCAAGCAACACAACAAAATTAATTACAGCGTAAGTTCTGAAACAGAATAGAAATGTGTCATAGGAAAAACTAATACCCTACACTGGAAATAAATTTGAAGAACACATTTAACATGAAATAGAGGAATAAATACATAGTAAACTATACCTCATTTATTGCTACATTGTCATATCTCAAAGAAAGTGAAATTATTCAAAATTTTTTTTTCGTAGAAAAAAGGATCCTTAAATACCACCACCACTTTTTTCTGTCCTTTTTTCTTTCGAATTTTTCAGAATATCCCTATGAACTGTTTAAGGTTCTTTTCGGCTATAAAAGTTGAAAGACACCCTACTATTTTCGTTCGATCGCTGGTCCATCTGTATGTTTGACTGTTTGTATATCAGCCATGAAATGTTCTTAGAGTATGTGAAAAAATTTCTCTAAAGCGAAAAAAAATCCTGGAAACAAAATAGACGCTAAAACAAGAAAATTACCAACCGAAAAGTATCTCATAATAATACTGCTGCAGTTTGACTACTTATCTTGCAATCCGTACCGAAGGACTCAATGATCCATGAGGATGGTTAATTCTATTTTTTTAGCTACGATTGCAGATTTCTACGGCCCATATTATTCCAAGATATTCCCTTCCAGTGGAGGAACTATTAAGCTTGGCCTTTTTTAGGTTTTGTTTAACGTACGATACTGCCGGTCCATCAACTTCAAATGTCAGCATTCTGTACCCTGTTTCAGTAACTTTTAAGAAGTTCTTGTCACTCGATTTCAGTAGAATATTTTATTTTTATATGATTTTTTTTTCCTTCTAACTCATCTTGTTTTTCGCAGAATGGTAATAAACTTTTCGATGCGAGAAACTCTCAGAAAGAAAAATACTTTTTGAGGAAGTCTAGCGCCTTGCGTACTAGCGTTTTTCCCTCTTCACGGATCCACACTATGTGCGAAGTAAGGTACGAAACGTTAGTACCGAAATGCGATGCCAAGACTTCGACATAATTCGCATAAAAACCAAAAAACAACCCGAAAACAAAAATAAATCACTAAATCATCGAAAAAAATTGCCAAAACTGAGGGAATATATTTAGGAACCAAAAACTCTTTAATCGATTTATCTTTAAACGTTACTAACGCCATTCAATATTTTTATATGGAGAACAATTTCAATGTAGGGTATTGCAAAAAAAAAAAAAATCTGACACATGAAATTGATGATGCCAGCTTTAGTTTATTCAGTTCTACTTTTGACAGCAAAACAAAAAAAGCTAGACACACATTGTGTTATTTAAAATTTATGTTTTTTATTTTCAAAATAATTATTTAGCATATTTTTTAAACTACAGAAGTATTTAAAAAAAAGGAAAATAGAAACATTTTAAAAACAATAGTACTTAATATAATTTTTGAGTGAATGACCTTTTTGGACGTATTAATTTTTAAATGTGTCATTCTTTAGTCAGCATTATTAACATCGTGAAAGAAGTTTTTTTTTTGATATTTAAGCCACGTGCCTATTAAATTTTTTACTACACTCCATTTAAACCGCAACAGCAAACAAATAAAGTTTATTTAATCATTAATTAATTTTAATGTTTATGCTTTACTTCAGCTAAAACCTCTTAAATTACTCGTGCATAAATATTTTATTTTTTTATTTCTTTTATGAAATCAATTACGCCTTAACTTTGCAAAATTAGTGATTTTATTAAAATCACTACAAAAAAAATACACTAATATTTAAGAAAGAAATTATCGAAATAGTTGTAAACAAAAAACATAAATTTACTTTTAACACTATATTGCTAGTAAAAATAATTTTATTATAAGAACAATACGTAAAAATGAACCCAATTTTAATATCAGTGGATAATAAAGTTCATAAATTGAACATAATTTTTTTTTTGTAGGACCAGCAGTCAGGTGATGACACCACATTGTGTCAGACTTTAGGGAAAGGAATAGGGTAGAGAAAATAGATGTTGAAAATGTAGAAGGCTTAACAGTTTTACAACAGTGTTTTAAATAGCAGTGTTGCAGCGCCTCTGGTTTTAACTATGGGCATTAATTATCTTAAACTGCATTAGCAGGCATTTTATTAATTATTTTACATCGCAGACGGCTCAACTGAACGACGAATTTGGCAGCTGTGGTGTACTTAAGCTTGAAACAGTATGAATCGCTGTCGGAACAGTTTTTTAGTGACCAGTGCCTTCATCACTTAAAACAGTCCAACACCAATCAATACATTGCCACACTAAAGCACATCACCTAAATTTATGATATTGATGTCTTGCCCTGACCAAGAATCGAACCCAGGTCCTAAATCATATTTTGAGTAGTAGTCATCACAATAACTACTTCAACCATCCGTACTGCTATTGGCTGGTCTTTTGAGAGTATATTTAATAAAACTTACAGAATGTAGCAGTACTGATTTCCTGATCGCTACACCATCTCATTAACTTGTCTGATCATTTATATTCACTTCTTGAGACGGCTACTAATGCTTATTAATAATGTAAAATATTTAATTAACTTTATTTAACGAAATAGAATATGAGAAATATTGCAAACTTTTGTATTTAATTTACAACAGCATACGCACCTGATAATTGTTGTTTTGAATTGAGTCTGTTCTTCGATAAACTGTTCGAATTCGTTTAAAGAAATTCCTTATTGTTTATGAATTCAAATAAAATCAATTAAAACAATTTTTGATTTAATTAAAATATTAATTGAATATAAATCTGTTTCTAACAAAACAGTTAATTGGAAAATTATAAATAATAATTTTGCGAATCTAAAAATACCTTTAAAAGCACATTTGCCTCAAGTGTTATAAGTTATAATTTCTATTAAATACGAGTTTATACTCGCGTACCCGTATTTTTTTTTTACAACAATTATAGAGTTTTACGCAATCTTAAGTTTTATCATTTATAAGCTTGTGTCAATAACACTTTACTAAAATAGTTGCACTTCATGTCGAACATGAACATTAATTTTAAATTGTTGTTTAATTTTTTTATTTTTATTGTTTTGAAATTTTCGGTATTTGAGAGCAAATTTCTGCTGTTATCTTAATCCCACTACTTGTGGCAAATATTTGCACAATTATTATTATATATTTATTAAAGATATAAATATGTATTACACAATGCGAAATTATTGCCAAGGCAACATTTCGCTAAATTATTTATATCTTTTTTTTTTTTGTTTTTTCATCTAAGTGTTCAACAACTTTAAAAGTTGTTATCAGTAAAACGAGGGTTGTCAGTCAGCACACATCGTATACACAATTATCAATGATAGAATTTTGTCAAAATTTTGTTATTTTGAAATAAGTTTCAGGCCACCAAAAAAAATATGTCTTTTACTGAAAATTTCCAAGTGTTAAAATTATCGATAAATTTGGAAGCTTATGTTCACACGACGACCTGAAACACTAGATTCGCTCCGTGAACCTGAATGGCAAACCCATGTGTTCACACGTCATATTCTATTGGTTCGTACTTCGACATTCTTTTACTGTTTAAACTACGATTGACTATTTATTGCTTTTTCATTTTGTTTAATTATTTACTTAAATATAAATATATGGGTATTTCCACAGAAAAGTCAACCGCGGCCACAAAATTATAAGTTATTAAACAATTATTTTTAACCAATATTCTATTATTATATTAATATTAAATCAAAGAATATTATTTTTACACGACGCCTTAGCTTTATTCGAATGCGCACGAGACCACATAAATGGGATTCATTTAACTTTTATAAGTGCAGACGAAATTGAAAGATTTTCCCCACCGTTAACGGAAAAATGGAAAGAAGTGCCGAGTATCTCAGGCATGCAGAAACTTCACTACTTATCATGCGAAGAAGATTTACAAATAAAAGTAGCTCGAACCGCAATTTCGTCAAAGAGAGATATTTAATAAATAACCTTTTTTTACTATTTTTTTTATTCTTATGTACCTTTTCAAACATTGACCTGAAGAACTAAACTCTCCCTTAATAATATCCAAATAAGTTACATAAAAGTTTTTATCTTATTTCGATGGTTTTTGCACTTAAGTAAATGTACAAAAAACCCACTTCTATTTTTTGTCACGTCACGCAACAGCTTTTTTTGACCAATATGTCAGGACCCCGACTCTTACAGCACCCATGCTTTCCACTAAATAAAGAGCTCTAAAATTACTTCCCAAAAACCTAAATGAAGAAAAAAATATTTGGGCCTTAGTTTGATTTTCTTCATTCATGTTGAGTACGTGCGACTGTCACGTGCGCAACCATGGAAATACCCACATGCTTTATATTTGTTCAATGTTTTTTATTAAATTTTAGCACTTATCAATTGTTTTTCCTTATTAAAATAATTTTGGACAACTAGTTCAGATAAACTAGCGATAATTTGTTATCAATATTAGAGATGATAGTAAATTATACAGGTTCGCAACAAGGTTCAAAATAAAACACGTTGGTTCGCTCTAAAAATTTTGTATGGCGAAACATGTATGTAGGTTCAATCTAGGTTGGCCCGTGAACAAAGAATGTTATTTGTCAATTACTCAAAAAAATTTTCAAACAATAAACTTTTCTCTATCTACCTTTTGCTTGTTTGTTTGTTTTTGCAGATGTGTCAGCAATGGTTGGTGTCAAGGATATCACAGACAATAAAAAGATCTGGCGTCAATTGTTGGCCGAATTGGTTGGCACCTTCTTTTTGGTTGTCATTGGTGTTGGCAGTTGTACGGGTGGTTCAGAATGGCAACCATCAATACCACAAATAGCCTTTACTTTCGGTTTAACAGTGGCCACATTGGCACAGGTAAGTTTTTTTTCTTTAATAATATTTTATTATTGTAACTTGGTTATTGAAAACCAAAAAAAAAATTGTTTTACAATACAATCACTTGATTGAACTGTTTATGGAAAATATGCAAACAATTGTTATTTGAAATAAATTGTCTAATAAATGTTTTATATACAGATTTTTTTCTGCACCCAAACCATAACCAATCATAAAATGGCCATCAGATATTTATTTTTTGAAGGCAGTTAAAATTTTAAATGTCATCTTTATTTAAAAATAATAAGTTTTTCAAGAGCTACTATGCGTATGTATCTATTTATGTATGTATGTGTATAGAGTGACCTACTTTCATCTGACTTAGGTTCAAAATAAAATCAATTACTACGAGTAGTATGCACTTGATGAATAAATTAAACAAAGTATTTCTGCAATGAAAAAAATTAATATTACAATTAATTATTTAGAGATAGAAATTATTTTACCATTAAAAGCAGAATATTTGGTATTCCTCACCGATTTGAGAGAGTGTAGCGATCTTGCACAACAGTATAGTTCTGCTTTATTGTTGCTACAACTCTTTCCTTTCTTTATTCGAAAAGCAATCTGTACTTTCATTTCATAACATTTTAAAAATTTCTAAAACCTTTCAAATCAGTGTGGCCAGTCCATATTGTTTTGAAATTGCGCAAAAAAAAAATTCAAAATAAAATAATTTTATCAACTAAATTTCCAATCCAACCCTAAAGCTTTTTAACCCACATATTTTATTATTGTTATTGTAATTTGATTTTGAATTTCTTGAAACTCAAAGAAAAAAATCAAATCACTTGACCTTCAAGGCAAAATAAATGTGAAAGACAAGTTAAAACTTGAAACGGATTTGCGCAAAATCAAAAAAAAAAAAAATCAAAAGTAAAACGACAAAAATAATTTTATTTAAGAGTGCAAAAAACATACATTTGAAAATATTTTTACGCAAATTGACTGAGGAGCAACTGCAGAATAACTATTTAGACGTAAGTGACTGAAACTTAAAGACCAACAACAAGTAAAAATACAAAATGTCTAGATATCTATCTATTGGATCGAATGCGAATGTTATAGAATGCGCGAGCGTGCGTGCATGAGTGCGTGTGTGATAATTATACACAAGAATGAATCAAATGAATGAGTAGTTGGCTGGTTTAAGCTTTTCTTGTGAACCGAGACTGAACGACTGATGGACGGACGCATTGGTTTGGCTGGCTGCTGTTGCTTGTTTGATTTTTAAGATTAAAATTTATTAAGTTTTAGTTAGAATTAAGCGGCGCAAAAAAAAAACTAAGGAAAAAAATTAACGGATACACATAATTAAGCGTTAAAATTATGTCTATCTATTTGCAACAAAAAATAAAGAAAAAACTTATTTAAAATCTTTAAAAAGTTAACTTAATGCGTAAGTTAGTGTTGCATGTTTGTTGCATGTCTTTCGGTTTCAGTCTCTTTTTTTATTTGTGATAAATGAATCAACTAAATTAAAAAAATGCGAAAATGCACTAACACACGCACACACACGCAGAGGTAACCACACAGCCAACGTTTAAATTAGAATTAAAAACATTCGCACTAATTGCATAAATAAGTCTTAAAGTATGCGTAAAAGGTTTTTTTTTTTAATTTAATGATTTGTTTTTTTCAATGTTTTTTGTTCGCTTAAATTAGAAAAAGCATTTGTTGTGTGAGATTGTTTTAGAATCTTAATTTGAACAGGTTTATCAAGGTGTAATTAACAGCAACATTAAAAGTGCTGATGATGTTGCTAATAAAGACAATAATGGTGATAATGATGATTGTAACTTATGCTAAACAAATTTAACTTTGTATATTTGACAGTGATGACAGACCGCAATTAAACCCAATGGGAGTTATTACAAGTTTTTTTTCTAAGAGAAACAATACTCTGGCAACAATGCCCACCAACTAAAAAATAATTTTTTTTGCAAAGTTTTTTGTCTTCTTTGGGAAAGAGATATTGTTGGTACAAGTGGAAACTTAACTTATTTTGTTCTGTTTTTGAATCCTGCTAATATGCCTTTCGTTAAGTTTTTTTTTTTTAAGCAATTTTGTAGCGGCCCTAGTGATCAGTATAGGCATTATATTTCTTAAACTTTATTTGTAAAACGAAAGCAAACTTTGTGTAGATACATATATAAAAAACTTAACAATTAACAAAATTTACATTGAAGTCCATTTCTATTAAATTCTTATGTATGTTTAAGTTGGTAAACTTAATAATTAATATAAAACAGTTTGCAATAGATGAAGAAGTTAGGTACAGATCGGTTAATTGGCCAATGTGTCACAATTATGGGTGATTAATTGCACCAATTACTCCTGGAGGAGTAGAAAGTAAATTCGTGAAGGCCATCGGGCTAGAACTTCAGTTGAAGAAATCTAATTTACTACTCTGAAATCATAAAAAAAGGTTTTGAGTCTTAGTAGGCGCTTCGACTACAATTGCTCGGTTGGAGCGAGGACCCGTAGATGGGAAAACGACGCTCCCGATTTCTATAGTATGTGCGGATATGAAGAGAAGCCAAGAAGCTTTTGAGAATATCATCTGTCATCGGTCAAGTTTGCAACGACACAGGCTAAGATGGCTTAGCAGATGTTTTCATGACTCATTAGAGATATCGCAAAGAGTAATCTTATGGATATCAACGAGGCTTTATCATTGGAATTAAGTGGCTAAATGATAAATAAATGAGGCTCTTTTGTTTCTTCTTAAGCATAAAGAAGGTTAAAAAAAAACCAACAAAATTATTAGTTCAATGGAATCATAATGGATCAAAGTAGGTCTCCCAGTGGGTTTTCGCTTAACACTGCACTTCCTAACCTGACCTTACAACTAATAATAATGATGAATTTCAAATGGTACTCAAACAACTATTAGTTGTTGCGATCTGAATATAAAAGTAACATTTAGGATATAATTCTAGGTATAAAACTCTTATTAATTTGTTAATTGCAACAGCACGAATTTATGTGACTTTAGAAACTCCTGGGTTTAGATTACATTGCAGATGAATGTGAAGTGGACAATATCCCTCAAATTCAGGCCGTCAGATATAAGATGCTTGGTTATAAATGCCTTAAATACTTCAATCATCAGCACCATTATTACGGTTTTAGTAACGCCTTCGATGTTTGTACTTAACAAGAGAAACGCCGTAGCCAAATACTTTTATTCCCGGAAAATATTCCCCGAGCTGTACACATCCAAAGGTCTTACGTATGAAATCCATTGTGCACATTAAATGCAACCTTCATTGTTATGTCTTCGAGACCACAAAATAGTACACAGTGTTCAGTAAAGCATTCCATAATCATCCTTAGCCTGGTTGGTTCACATTTCTCTATGGAAAATAATTATTTATATAATTACAAGACAATTACTTTTATTGTGCTGCCCTTCATGCACCTATTATTCAAACGATTTTTTTGAGACTTCTACCAATTTAAAGACATTTTTTCACAGAAGTGAACGAGGTATTGTGGGTTTTTGTGGGTTCATTATTTTGGAAGCTATAACCGTTCAAAGTTCCTACTACTACATTCACACGTATTACTCGTACATGTAAGTTAAAGCCAAACAAAAAACAAAGAAACAACACATACACGTTTTTTACACAGGTGGAAAGAGAAAAATAACAAAAAGACATCTATACATACTAAGATGTGGTAGAATTGCAAAAAAAATATAATAGAGTTGAGTAAATGGATTTAGCTCAGTGGAAGGTATTTAGTTTTTGCATTTAACTGTTCTTTTATTATTTTCAATTTTTGTGGATTCATACAAATTTATCATTAAACAATTGTAGTTTCCGTGGTTTTATGACTGTTATAAGAGATTTTTTATTATTTTTTTTCTATGACTAGAACACGGTCGATTGGGTCGACCGTTGGTACACACGACAATTAAACATTAATGTGTAAGTTGCTTCTTGTAATGAACTTTTAACAGCGCAATATCAAAAATACTACTTCAATTAATTTAAAGAGTAGGAAAATTTGAGGTTAGGACGTATATTGGCTGTCAAATGATAAAATGTCAAGAATTGAGCTGTCATCCTTTGACATTTATTTAGTAAAAAGTTGGGAAACTTTAACCATGGAACGCTTTACTCTTGAACAAAGAATCCCAGCAAAAAATTATTATGTTTCTGGAAGCAGTAACAAAATTTCATACTTTCGAGATGCGCAGTTTTGAAGCGCTTCCGAGGCTGCACAAAGAGAAGTCAGAGATATGGCTCAATTTATTTTTAAGCACGTTGAAATTGGTCGGCTATTTACATTTAATTGACACGAATAATAGAGTAAACAGCGAATGGAAGATAAAATTTAATTTTGATGCTCCCTGCCTCTCTCTCTCACTCTTATTTATTTAAACTTGTGTATTTGCCTACCGTAAAATCAAGGCATAATTCAGATAATTCAAACATGATTTTAGCGCATTTTGGATGATTAGAAAAAAGAAAGAAGAAAAAAAACAAGAGCTCCAAAGTGGGACATCGCGAACAAGAATCATGCATGTTCGAAGCGCTTTTCGCAGCAGGAGGCACAACAACAACAAGCATCTCTCCCTTACAAACCTGCTTCGGCCGAAGTAGTAGTTTTTGCTGGGAATTTTAATTGTGAAAATTTACTTTCATGACAAATTTCGCGTAATTACTCGATTTGGCGATGTCAATCGGCCAACTCGTTCTTGTGATTTAACGCCGCTGTATTATTTTCTATGCTGCCATTTGAAAGGCCGAGCTTACGTGAACAAACCACAAACAACTCACGCTCTAAAAGGTGAAATTCTGCGCTGCATTGGTGAGATGAGCTAAACTTTGTTGCAAACAGTGGTTCAAAATGTTGTGAAAAGAGCGGACGTCTGCCGACGTGTTCGACATTTGCCCAACATCATATTCCATTATTAATTTCCATATTTCTTATATACACTGATATCAATAAAACTGCATTTTGTGAAAAAAAACTGACTTTTTTAACCAATTTACTTCCTAACCTCAAATTTGGGCACCCTCTATTATGAAACTACGTCTTCCTCAAGTGAAATACATATACTTTTTCCCATGGATAAACATGGATTTTATTAGCGATCAAGTTGTTCTAAAATTATGATAAAAATCAGTGAAGCACCTTCTTTGAAATGTTATAAAAAAAAATATTCACGCGCTACCTTTGTTATTTGCATTACTTTTAATTTCCACTATTTTTATAGAGAATCACAAAACATAAAAATATTATTCACAGATGCTATAAAAAATTATTAATTATGTTGCACAGTGTTCTCAACAAGTTCTTAAACATATTTCGTGCTAACTAATAGAGGGTGGTAAATTACAACAAAAAGCAATCAACTTTTATTTTGCCTGAATTAGCGATTCCACCTTGTCTTCAATTTCCATAATAAAACAAAAAAAAATCAACAACAAAAAGTCGTCCACTAAAAACCCGTCTTGCCATAATATTCCATTTGGATTTTTATTTTGAGTTAAAATTACATTAAATCGACTGAAATTACATCTAAAGCAAGTTTAATCTTATAAATTAATCCAAAAAACTAAATATAAAATAATTCGTGTTCATACAAAACAAAAAAAAAAAATATTGAATGCTTTGGGCTTTTCTTTTTTAATACCAGATTAAATGGCCATAAAAATATTGGAAAAAAATAAGCTGCAAGTATGCTAATTATGGATATTACAACTATATAGAAGCAGCAGCAGCAACAACAAAAACTACAATCACACACATATGCGTACACACGCATCTATAAAAATTAATTAAATTTATACTGATTTAAGTGATATCGAAAAATACGCGGACAGACTAATAAAATTACAATACACGCTGGCAGGCAAAGGACTCACATTCATTCATTCGTAAAGCATGGAATTTTTAAAATAGAACAACAATTTAAAAAGATTCACTTTCCAACATCATGAAGATAAACATTTAAGCAGTATAAAGATATCGGCAATGAGGTGACATCGCTGCCACCATCATCTGAGTTAAATACAAATATTCATGCCATTTTACATACAATACTGATTACCCCTACTAATTAAATTTCATTATGATCATCAATAAGGTCCAGTTAACAAATGTGTAAATTCAGATAAAATATTTTACAGCATTTACTGATTTTTTTCACTGGAAAAAAATTCTTGAAAATTTGAAAACTATTTTAAAAAAATCGTCTGCTGAATCAAAAACAATACTGCCTTTAATTAATTTTGGTTTTCGTTTCGAAATCAGTTAAAGAATTTTTAAATTCATGCAAATTTTTTTTTACTTAAAAATTTAAGCATTGAAAGATTTTTTTTTTTTTTTTTTGTAAACTTAAACAAAAATGAAAACTTATATTTGCTGAAACATTTAAATTTTTTTTTTTAAATTTCTTCTGTATCGCTATGTGCAACTGGCATGCCGCTTCCTCTTTGATTTCAACAAAAGAAAAGCTTTTAAATGTTGCCGAACAACGAGCCATAAAAGTTAGTAGTGTTTTGCGTGTCCACCGATTTTCCGTTTTTTTTTTTTTTTTTTTGGTCCTGGCTCTCCTGCGCTCTTTTTTGAGACTATTTCGATGTCATAACCACATACGTATGATTCGTCACCAGTTATAACCGTTTTAAGGAAATTTCGATCACAGTTGACACAATTCACACGGTGTTAAGAGCACTGTGGGCTTAAGCCGAAATACAGGTTCTCATATTAATCTGTAACACATCTGTACATTGTATTGATTGGTGTTGGACTGTTTAAGGGATGAAGGCAAAGCACTATAAACTGATCCGAGAGCGATTGTTACTCTTCCAAAGTAATGAACACCACAGGTTCCGCCTTCGTTGGTTAGCAGAACCGTCAGCAAGAATTAAAACAATTGATAGAACCGCCTGCCCTCATACAGCTTAAGAAAGTTAATGCGTCTACTTAACACCAGTTGCGCTGCAACACAGTTTTAAAAACTAAAAAACTCTCAAGAGCATAATTGTTAAAGAATTATGACTTCTATATTTCCAACATTTATCTTCACTACTCTATCCGCGTCCCTGAGTTCTAGCAACGTATTCATATCGCAAACAATTTTAACTTGGCAAAATGCATTTCGAGTTTTTAAAGCTCAAGCATTTATATGGCCGGCTTGAACATTTTAGTGGTTATAATTTCGGTTTAGATAGAGATATATTACAAATAAAGAAGTCATTCATAAACCCCTTTTTCTTCAGTAACTAAAAAATTTTGTTTTTTTAGATGTGACTACTTTGCAATAAACGAGTGATACGTAGATATATAAAGCTTACAAAAACTATATTGATTTGTTTTTCTAAACTTTACATTTTGCCTATAAGTCAACTTCTGTAGCCGATCGAAAGTTTAAGTCAATCCTTAAATTACTTAACAAATTTCTATTTGACCCCACTGTTCTATCATGCGTCCGTTTGTCTATATTAAACAAACACTTAATGCGAGTGCTTACAAATCGATATGCAACAACAACAACTTCAACAATAATAGCAACAGCATTAATAACAACGTCAACAAACATTAGAGCCAAACATTTTGAAACTAACGAACAGTAGCACAAGTTCATTATTAATAAATGGCCAAAGCAAAACGGACAAATGTTGCAGCATAAACCAAAAATGTATTGAGAAAAAGAACAACAAAATCCATGGCAATGGCAAACGAGCAACAAGCAACAGGCAACATTTAACAACAACAACAACATCAATAATATCAACAGCAATATTTACGATTTAAGTGAGAATGGCAAAAAAAAAATAAACAGAGAAAAAAATCAGCACTAATGGCCAGGCTCATTATGATTATGTAGTAAATACATACATTGATACAAACTTACATACAAACAAACAGTCATGCAGCTAGATACTAGATAAGTCATTCACGAACAGGCAGATACACACATACAGTATACGAGTATTAAACGTTTACGAACAACAATTGTTAATAGCGCGCAAATGTAAACTTGTACCTGACCGGATTTTGTGTCTAAAATGTAAACAAATTATTTATTTCATTGGACAGGCAGGCACTGAAACAGTGTGGTCATTTTGGCGATTTTCCAGATTAATTATTTTATTTTATATTTTTTTTTATTTGGTTTATCAGCCAATTGTCCATTTAGCAATTTTAGTTATTTTCATATAACCGACTTCCAAACAAGAGATTTGTCTCTCTATTCATCAGTTGTATTTTTATTTAATGTTTGAACCTGGATAACTCTACTATTTGTTGTTGTTTGAAAGAGTTTGTTTGTAGTTTGGTATCATGTTTTTTTTTCGCAAATCAGAGGATCAACTTGATCCTCGATATGTTGATTTTCACGTAACTCTTACATTTACGAAACGATTTGCTAATTTGTCTTCAAGTTTTTAAGGGGTTTCCTAGCGGTTTTGCCCATAATGTTTTTCAAGTCGCACACTCGTAATATTCACTTTCACGTAGCTTCATCATTTACGGTCCGATTTCGTGACTGCACGCCTGCAATTTGGTCCTATCTGCCGCCTCATATCTTAAGGGTGTTGCTGGCTGAAGTGGTTAGCGCGCTGACTACAAAGCAAACTCCGACATAAGGCCTGGCTTCGATCCCTGGCCAGAGCAAGTCAATCAACATCATTAATTTCTCTAATGTGCATTCGTGTGGCATTGTATTAATTGTTGTCGGACTTCTTAAGTGATGCTATTCCAAGCTAATGTACACAACATCGCCCTCCTTCGTCGGTTAGCAGAAACATCGGCGAAGTAAAACAATTAATAAAATGCCTGCTAATACAGCTTAAAAAAATTAATGCGTCTATTTAGCCTAAACACTGCTATAAAAAATTAACATAACGCGCAAAGCAGAGTTGTAAAAGAGTTAAGCCTTCTAAATTTTCAACATCTATCTTCTGTACCCTATCAATCTCCCTGAGTTCCGGCACAAGACATTGCATACGGAGGGGTCATCCCCTGAGTGCTGGTCCTAATTAAAAAAAAAATACTAAATTAATTCGCTATTTATTGATCTATTTTCATATTTTTCTGACTTCCTTTACGCTTTTGTGATAATAATAAGCACAAAAGCAATGACAACAAAAACTGCAGTAAACGAGTGTATTTCTTTATATTTTTTTATGATTAATGAAAAAAAAAACAAGAGACTTAAAATGTGGAACTGCTCTTATTAGACAACAACTGCAAACTTGATATTTGGGGGTTTTGAGTCCTATCAATACATGTTTAGTAAACTTAATTTTAAATTAATTCTCATGTATAAATATTTAAGTATTTACATATAGCTGTCTGGAACGCAAAACGGCCAAACATAAAATGTGCATAACGAGTTTTTTCATGAATTCCAATGCATTTTTCATTACAAAAAGAAATAAGACTTCACTGAACGAAAATTTTTGTTTTATTAATAAAAATATCAAAAAGCAAGTTCATCTCACAATCCTGTTTGTATTTAAAGTGCCTCACAAGATATTTCGCAATTTCAAAATTACCTTTCTCCTGCTGTTGCTATTTTGTTTCTCCTGTAAGCTAATGAATAATTTAGTTAGGGCGTCTTGCGTTTCCAGTAACGATATATTTAACACAGGCGCAGGTAAGTAGTACAGTGCGCAGAAGGAATTTATCTAATAAATATACGTACCGAATAGCTTTTTTATCCCACAAAATCTGATTCTGAGTCTGCTAGATGGCATTAAAAAATAAATATTTTAGTGTATCCGACGTTTGAAAAGTTTACATCTGGAATTCATGTTAGATGGAGTTACATTTACGGGGTGGGTGTAAATGTTCTTGCTCCCACTGTTATGATGCATCACATACGTATAAAATATTCTCAACACTTTCTACTGATCATCGGCGATGTGTACCGGCAAAACAGTTCCAATATGTGATTTGATTTTGTGAAAAACTTTATAGGTCATTAAAATTTTACCATTTTGATTATGGTATGGCTAAAGTTTTCTTTGGGGGTGGCTTATAATAATGATAATGTGTAAAATAGAGTTACTAATTAATTCAAGAACTATTGAGATAATTATGCCTACTGTTCACTCTATCCCGAGTGCACTCTGCATACATACATATGTATATGTTCATTTCTAATAACCAGGCATTGACAGCCAATAGCAATGAATATATTTACTGAGACCTTTTGGAATAGGTTTATTTTGCGATCGATCCCACTGTGCGTTAGCTATAATGTTTTTTATATGCTTTCATGAAATGAATTTTTAACATACTCTTTATAAGAATGTTTGTTTTCAAATTTGTTGCTTCAATCCTCCTGAGGAATTAAATTTGTGGCGTTCGCAAGTCTAGTAAAAATGTTATTCTATTTAAATTTTTTTTTTATTTTGATTTTATCATGTGCATTTTAAAATTCACAAATTAATGTTTGTATCTCATTGAGGTGGTTTGCAATGCGTAAAAATATAAATTTCGTACAAGTGAATATTTGTAAGACAATTTTAAACTGGTCTTAATTCAGATTCGCACATGGTCAATGTTTGTAATGTGTTTTTCAATATTTTATTATTGTTGTTATTTTAGCAAATACAATTTTTATTAATTTCATTTTAAACTTGTTTATCTGATCACTACGATACAATTTACTTGTAACATTTAGTTATTTGTTTACTTTTTTCTTTTAATTGTTTTTTATCGTTATACTCTTAAAAAAAATGTACAAGTTCATTGAACGTTTATTTATGTGTATTGTGGGATTGTGTTAGTGTTGAGCTTATATGATGATTTTTAACCCATAAATGGCATTTTCAAATGAGCTTACTTTTAATGACAATTATTAAATAAATTTTAATTGTTTTTTTATTTAAGTAAAGGAATGCTTTACTAACACATATTTTAAGAGGCGTGGTAGGTCGTTGCCTTCCTTGGTACGTACTTTACGTAGTTTTTTGTTTCATAAACATTACGGAAAGTTTTACAATTGTTTTCAGTTTCATTTCAACATCAAAATGGCAAAATTTAATATTGTTTTTGTATATAATATAACGCACAATGGAGTCAATTGCAAAATTAAATGATCTAAACGTCCTGCCCTTGTTGCTAGTTTATTGAGAAAATTTAGGCTGAACTCACACCTCCTACGTAAGACAAACCAGTTTTTTTGACTAATACGACAAAAACAGAGCATTCATTCTTATTCCAGCTGGCATTTACATGATTGTTTGACGAGCGCGATCATTTTGCGACTCGTTTTATAAACGTCCACACAATTGTTGCAGCGGATTTATATTTTTCTCTCTATAAAGATGGTTTTGTGAGCCATTTTTACGATTGTTGGATAAATAAATCGTCGTTTACGCATTTTGACGGGCATTGGAGGGCTGTTAATAGTTAAGAATCGTATTTGACTCTTCGAAGAGATACTCTTGCAAGTTACTTAAACGACTGTTGGACGGGTGTTTTGTTAAAGGGTCTAAAACGATCCGTAGGCGGCTAATTATGGTGCATCGTAAACAATTCGCTTGGAAGAGTCGCCATCAGGACACAGTTTCTCCCGTTGTCTTTAACTTCTGCGATCGGAAAGAGTCATCATTGGCGATCGGTTTAATCGTCTTCTCCGATCACGGATGAGTGTTTTACGATTAAAAATGCTTGCTGGGTATGAGACAACCACCCTGAAGGAAACATGGGGTTCAGTGTACCCATGTCAATATTTTTGTCAACAATGATGGTGTCTTTTTGGTGACACTGTCAACAATTTTTTTTTTTTTTTTCTTTTGTTTTTGATGAGTAGAGAAAATTTTTGACGGTTTTGATGAGCTCAAAATCGGTATAATTTTAATATTGCCATTTCCTGCAGATGGTGACAGCGTCTACAGTGAATCTGTACAGTTTTACTACGGACATTTCTCACAGTGTGGTGACATCGTCAATAGTACTCGCAAGTCAGTACAATCTTACTATGTGCATTTGCTCCATATGGTCCCACAAGAACTACCTAGTCAGTATTGACGCAGTCTACTGGTAGATTTCGTAGGACACGCCTGTGTTAAATGTCAATAGTAGATAGCATTACTTGGGGTATAATTTGTCAATAGAACTGTTGACATCGTCAATACTCGTAGAAAATAAGTATAATTTTACTATTGACATTTCCTGCAAGGCACCCACATCGAACAACACAAAAGCAAAACTCTCGGTTTGACTTAAAGCGCCATTACAATGATTGCAGAAAATACATAAGGTTTGATACAACATATTTACACAGAAAAAACAGACTGAAACGAGCCTCGTTGCATATAACTGCGTGCTTTCTTACAGTGTATCCCACGGCAATTAAGATTAGTCAAAAAACAAAAAAATTAAAAATAAATTGTCGCATTGCTGTTTGAGTACCGTTCATCTTTTATAACAAAAACTTGAAGTTTATTTTTTTCTTTTTTTTTTTGGTGGCATCAAACTACAGTCTTTGACTTCAAGGACAAAAACGTTCTGTAATCGTTTATTGGTATGGTTTCAGCTTTACAATACCCGAAAGGAAATTAAATTGAATCAGTTATTTTAAAAGTCTCTATTACTTTCGTAATAATATCCTTCAAAGGTTTTAAAGGTTAACGATGACGATACAATTTCACACAAATGCAAAATATAAGGTTTTCCAATAGGGATGATATGATTTTGAAGTGACGTCTCAGCCATTTGTAATATGTTATGATCTGTCATTTGTTTTTCATTGTATTCAGTAGTGTTTACAATTTCATCATGGAGAGATACACGCAAGAAGAAATTATTCAGTTTTATTATCAAAATAATCGTTCTCCAATTGCAACTTTTCGTACTCTTTTGTCATTTTACGGTCGTAATAATCGTCCAAGTGTGCTCGCTATTCGTCGAATTGTTGAAATTTTTAAGCTTACATTTTCTTTACATCAATGTTAAAGTGCCAATAAGACAAAGAACTGCTCGAAGTAATGCAAATATTGCTGCCGTTCAATCATGTGTTGCTGAAGAGCGCAATTTGTCGATTCCAAGACTTTCTCAGCAATTGGGACTGTCTCAAACCACTACCTGGCGGATTTTGTAAAAGGATTTAGGTTTGCATCCGTTGAAAATTGTTCTCACTCAAGAACTGAAGCCATTGGACCACCGTATACGTCGTGAGTTTGCTGATTTTGTATTGGAACAACTTGAAAACGATAACGATTTTTTTAAGAAAATCATATTGTGACATTGAATGGCCTCCAAGAAGGTGTGATTTAACACCATTAGACAATTTCTTGTGGGGTTATTTCAAGTCATTGGTCTTTCGAAATAAACCACACTCTTCTTCATGCTTTACAAGTCAATATTAAACGTGCCATTCATGACATACGATTTGATGTAGTGAAAAAAAAGCTCGAAAATTGGGTTCATCGAATTCCTTCCTGCATAAGAAGTCGTGGCGGCCATTTGAATGGCGTTTTATTTAGAACTTAATTGTATCGATTGTACTTCACATTAAATAAAAAACTTTTGAATTTCCTTAACAATAAGTGTGTTTTTTTTAAAGAAATCATATCACTCTTATTGGAAAACCTTTTATAAATACTTGAACTTCGATAATGGTTCATATGATCTTAAACATTGCAAAAATTAATGATCAATTAATGCAAAAATTGTATTACATTCTCGTTCATAATTGTACACAAATGCACACAAACAAACACACATACAAATCAGAAATACACACACCCAGTGATATACAAAAAAAAAACACAATAAATAAATTTTTGAAATGATTTGTTTATCGAGTTCGTTCATTTATTTATTTCTTATGCACATTTTCGCAGCAGCATGTGCATGAGTGAGAGTAAACATTTAACTTTGTTTGTAGTCAGTCTCATAAATATTATAGATTCTTTTACGATTAATTTTTCTCGAAAATTCCAACTTAAGGCACGTCATATCCCAACAAACATTTTCAATTACGAATGTTACTAAAAAAAAGCATTAACTTTAATGATGGATGATTGATGATATTTGAAGCGGATCAATGCATCCACCTGAAGCCGTTAATTTTCGCCTTAAATTAACCCGGATGCATTTTTGATCTGATCTATTTTTGATCATTGGTTCAATTCATCCACTAAAGAAAACAACACACGAGGCAGAAGATAGAGTAACACCCTCTTAAGTCTCTTATCTAGAACTACAAAATTTTTGGCTACAATCATCTGTAAGACACTAGGACGAGATGTCTTTTGCTAACTGTCAATGAAATGTTTGATAGGATATTGTATGCAAACAAATGTGTGTGAGAATATTACGTTGAGAGTGCGTAAAAATTATTATTCTTCATTCAATTTATTGAAATGCGCTGATAATTTATTTGTTTAAAATACAAGTTCCAGTGGGTTAAGAACAAAACTTAATTTAAAGTTACTCTAAAGACCAACAGCAAAAACATTAGTGTAGACCTTCATTTTTTCTCGTGCTCTATAAACTCAGGTCTGCCATCATCCACAGCCAGCGTTGCCATTTTGGTGCTTTTCGGGTATTTTTTGGTGCTTTTTTACTTAAGCAATACCCGAAATTTTGTTAAATACCCGTTTTTGAAAAGAGGGTATTTATAGTGCTTTTAAGAATTTCTCACAGTGCTTTTAGGTGCGTTTTATACACAGATAAAAATATCACCAAATTTTAAGTGACAAAAGTAGTTGTTAAAAGTCAATTTTTAATTTCAACAACATTTTTATTATAATCAATACGTTTGTTGTTGATATGACTAATTGTCAAGCTTATTTTCAAATAAACGTGTCAACAATTGTGTTTGTTGAAACCCAAACATCTTAACAATAGCAATGATGTCAATAGCATTTTGTGCCTTTGACTACGAGTAAAATGATTAAAACGTTAGTTTAACATTACTTAATATATTTTATTAGTTTTATAAATAAGAAATGTATATTTTTCATAAAAAAATATTTTATTCGTTTTACTACTTATTAAAGTTAGTTTAAATTAAAAAAAAAATCACTAAAAATATATCTGAGTTTTTGAGATTTTTACGGCGTTTTGATGTTTAAAAATATAATAATATGCAACACTTATACCTGTGATTCTTTATACACACAAGAAAGAGAAAACAACAAGTTAAAAGAAAACAAAACATTTAAATTCTTGTTATACACACACGCGCGAAACAATTTGTGAATTTAAAAAAATTTTGTGAAAAAACTTGAAAATTGATAATAAAGTGTTGAAAATGGTAAATTTATTAATTATTTTTCTTGCGATAAATTGTTTATTTGCCCGAATAAGTTTTTCAAGCATTTAAATGGATGCTTTCCGAAAAATACAAAAGACAAAGAACAATACCAGTGCAAATTTGGTAATTGTTATCAAAAATTTTCCCTTAAATATTCTCTCAATATCCTTCTAATCTCTTTATATTTTATTAGTTTTTTATTATTTTATGTTAATATGAATACTTTATTTGTTTTACGTTTTGTTATTTTTTTTTTAAATTAGTTTTTATTAAATAAAATTGTTTTGAAAAATAAAAATTAAAAACTTTTGTATTTTTTTATTTAAAGGGGGGTTTTCAATTAAAATATGTATTATTAAAAATCAACAAATTTGTTTGTTAAATTTTGTTTTGAATTTCAACAAACTCGTTTGTTGACTATGTTATTGAAATAAATTTAACAATCAAGCTACAATCATGTTGTTTGTATTTACAAGATCTAGTATAGGAGCAATTTCAAAAAAAAATTTGTTTGTATTTACAAAAAGTTTGTTTGTATTTACAATTTTTTTATCTGTGTATAATCAACATTTTTGGCACTAAACCATTTTCCTACTATTCTTTAAACACACCTAATGCTTTTTTAACCAACTGCGTATAATTTGCATCTTTATTTTGATTAGTACTCGCAAACTGTTAAGAGTTTGAATTCTAGAATTTCTCAAGCATCTTTTTTTTTAAATTCGTTCAGAAATTTTTATGACTTATTTGTTTATCAGTGATTTTACTTTCAATATTAGTACATATTTTTGGATTTGTTTTTTATGCAAATTTAAGCAAGAAACTGCCTTGGTTATTATCAAGCTGCACAGTTATTAAAAGTAAATTCTTCATTGATGTTAAAGTTGATATGTGATAAAGTTCATCATCTAACAATGGCTTTCCCTTAGATCGGAAAACAAATACTTATATAGAAAAAACAGCAAAAGATGAACTAAAAGCATATTTTATTTGTTGTAATTGTGAAATAAAAGTTCCGACAAAGTCACACAAAAAGCCATGAAAAAGCAATAGATCTGTCTTTTGATCCACCAGACCCAAAACAAAATTAGGTTAGTGCTTCTGTACCTGAAATTGTTTTTATTTTTACCCTTTTTTACCCTTTTTCCATGGGCTCACAGTGCTTTTGATGTTGCAAGAGTTGGCATCACTGTCCACAGCACACCCGCTTGTGATCTCTTGTAAATCGTCGAAAGCGAAGCAATAGAGTGTTGATGTAGTTAAGTTTGATTTCTTTGGTTATTTATATGTACGCAACTTGTTCTGATGGTTCTGAGTTTGAGAAGAAACATTTGGGTTTTTACTGGCATCCAGAGAAAATTCTACTACATTCAACACTTATATAAATATAAAGAAATTGCTTAAAATTACTAGGATTAATTAGGACCAGCACTCAGAGAATGACCGCTACGTAAGCAGTGCATTGTGCCGGAACTCAGGGAGAGGGATAGGGTAGAGAAGATAGATGTTGAAAATTTAGAAGGCTTAACACTTTTACAACTCTGCTTTGCGCGTTATGTTAATTTTTTTATAGCAGTGTTGAGGCGCCTCCTGTATTAAGTAGACGCATTAACTTCGTTAAGCCGCATAAGCGGGAATTTTATTAATTGTTTTACTTCGCCGATTTTTCTGCGAACCGACGAAGGATTAATTAGGAATTAAGAGATTTAGGCAGCTTCATAAAATAGCCGTCGATAATATTGAGGCTGTGAATGTTGCTGCAAGTAACGTCGACATTGATAGCCTAAATCCGGCTCGAAGGACCATAATCAAATTATTACTGCTGACGAGAATGCAACATATTAATTTTTTTTTAAGGAAAAATAATTTGAGAATAGTAAAACGTATTAAATTTTGCGCATCCATTTTTACCGCAGCAAATTTAGAATTCCCCCTACGATTTTAAATTACATGTTGTAGCGTATCTAATTTATATGCAAAAGACAAAAAAACTAAAGTAAATGTTGTTTGCATACTAAATGAGTTCATTTATATTGAAGTACTTATAAATTAAAATTTATACAAACATATCTTTAAGCAAACATACAAACATATATTCGTTCATACAAATATGAAGTAATACATTATTTTTTAAGCACTCTTACAATTCATACAAGCATATGTATGAATGTATTCATAAAATGTGTGTGAATATGCGTTTTAGAAACGCAGACGTTGAAGTGCATATCTATCTACCTGTTGAATGTAGGTTAAATTGTTATGCGTTTTAAGAATTAAAAAAAAAGAACTGAAATCTTGTCATATTTATCGTCTATAAACGATTTTATTTTGTATTTAACATTTTGTGAATGAAAACGAAAATCAAAAAAAAAATGTTGATTGTGATTTTTGTTTTTATATGAAAGTTGATGTAGAATTTACGGCGAGATTTTTTTCATTTGATGTATGGTAAAAGTTTTCTCAAATCACGTTGAACTTAAGGATTAAAATATTATGTTAAATTGAAGAAGAAAATAAAATTGCATCTGAGATCAGTGATCAGGCAGTGTGAATGAAGTTCATACTTATTTGAGTTAAAATATAACTGAAGCCACCTTCATTGGCTGCTCTTCTACTCAATATGAAGACATCGAAAAATTACCACCAAAGGATTAAGGATTAAACGATCTTCCGTTAGGTTGTCAATTACTGAAAATTACATATATTACGGCAAAATGGCAAATGAGTTTTCAGTTGCTATTTCGAACTCGTTTTGGCAACCAAAGCATTTCTATTGCCGATTAGCAACGAGCCATTATTCTCATGTATTTATAACCAGCATTCCTACCTGAAAAAAAAAGTTCGTGCTGCCAGAAAAATAAGTTCGTAGTTTAAATTCTAAAATGTGCTTAAAACTATTTTTATGCCAAATCGGATAAATCTTTTTAACCATAAGAAGCAACTGATGTTTTAGGAGAAATCCACTTTCAAAATATCACTCCTCTCACAAAAACAAAACGAAAATTTGCAAAAAACTGGAAATTTTTTAAATGCCCATAATATTGTTTAAAAATCACCCAATTCGGTAAAACATGCGAAAATGGCGGAAATTGTTTCTTGCGTAATTCTGTGGTAGGGGAGATGACTACAGACTCGCTATCACTATTGATCATTTTATCTGCTTTTCGAAATAAATCATGTTAAGTGGAAGTTCAAAAGTTTAGGATATATTTAAATAATTAGATCATAAGGGTAAATATCCTTGGGATCCTCTAAATTAGATTAGGTTAGCAGGTTGCTGTGAAAGAAAATTAGACTTCAGCCTACTTGGTTCCTGATGTGGTCGCATTGTGTTACTTGTAGGAAGAGAAGTAGAGACGAAGGGGATGGTTAGGCAGAGAAGGATCAAGAAAGGTCAAGAAAGAGTGAATGGCGATCGCCTAAATAATGAATTTGTTTTAAATTAATTTCTACCCCAAAAAATTTTTCAATAAGGGGCTGTGCACATATTACGTAATGCTGTTTTCAGATATTTTATACCCCCCTCCCCACCGTAACGCTTTTTAATAATTTTTCAGTGCCAAATTTCCAATCCGTAACAAATCTTTAACCCCCCATGGAGCGTTACGTAATATGTGCACAGCCCCTAAATAAAAAATTATTTGTAGAAAACAGCTAATCTCACAGAACTGGTACAAATCATACACGCTGAATACCCTTTTGAAGTTGCTACCCAAATATTTGTGTGTTCATACGATGTCTTTTAATTGCATGTATTTTTTCCCAATTTTGTTTTGAAATAATGAAATGTAACAAAGATAAATAACAAAAGTAAGAAAAATAATAAAAAGAAACAAAGAGAAATAGATCAGAAAAATCCTGAAAAACAAAAAACGAGTCTTTTTGTGTACCTCTCTTTCTTCCCTACACCGCTCACCCACAAGCAAAAAGAGACGTCGAAAAAGCGACGTCGCGAAAGTCATCGTGTGAATTTGGTGTAAGAGTAATTCACGGTGTTATTTCATTGTTAACTCAGTCAAATTTCATTTTGTTACTTCTTTTTATTAGTTTTTGTTAGTTTTCTCGGTTTTTCAAATTCCTTTTCAAAGACAATAAATTGAATTTAGATCGAGAGTACATCATGCAAGACTTCTGAAAATTTTCATATGTATGATGAAGTAATTGAAATGTAATTTTTTTTAACGTGATGCTTGATTAAGCATGATCGATTCACTTAAATGAATAAATTCTTACGCCTTCCTCATCAGTGACTACATACACTGCCGTTTCAGCTTCAGATACGTTCGCTTACGAAGTTATCTTTATTCGTTTACTTTTATGCAGATGTCTAAAGTCTTGCTGGGCAGTCTTTCTGTAATCTACTGTCGAGATTTCCCGTTTTTTGTCATATAGAATCCAATCATTAAATGATCTCAAATGCCGATCTCTAATTTTATTTTCTGTTGCAGAAAATGTGACGGGGAAACAAACTTCCTTTTGCTTCGTAGTTTTATTTCGTTTTATGGCGATGTTTTGGGTTTCCGACGTTTCCGTTGTCCGTTTTATTTTACAGTCTTTCTCTATTCCGAATTATTGATTTATAAAATTATGGTGTAACATCTCATCTTTTGTCTTTCTTTTCTTAAATTATTTAATTTGATTTTATTGTTTGTGCTTTTTTCCAGGCCGTAGGACACATTTCCGGTTGCCATATTAATCCAGCCGTTACTATTGGTTTTCTGATCGTTGGCGAAATGAGCATAATTAAAAGTGCCCTTTATATAGCCGTTCAATGTGTTGGCGCTATTGCAGGAGCTGCTGTTATTAAAGTAAGTTTTGTAGTCACACGAAATGAAGTAAAACTAAAATAAAATTATATATTTTTTTAAACGCAGGTTGGTGTCTCTGAAGCGGTGGGTGGCGACAATTTGGGTGTATCCAGCTATGCCGCCTCTTTAACGGTGGGTCAAGCAGTACTTATCGAAGCTTTGATTACATTCATTTTAGTGTTTGTCGTGAAAGCTGTTTCTGATCCTGGTCGTACCGATATTAAGGGTTCTGCTCCCTTGGCTGTAGGTTTATCCATAGCTGCCGGACATTTGTGTGCAGTAAGTGAACTTTTACTTAATTTGTATTATTTCTAAATATGTGCTATTGAATATTATGTATTAAAATTCTCGTATATTATTTTCTTTTAGATTCATTTAACCGGTGCTAGCATGAATCCAGCTCGTTCTTTTGGTCCTGCTGTTGTTCAGAATATGTGGTTGGATCATTGGGTCTACTGGGTGGGACCATTTGCTGGCGGTGCCGTGGCTGGTTTGCTTTACAAGTTTGTTTTTAAAGTACGCAAAGGTGATGATGAGACCAACTCTTATGATTTCTAAGTGAATAAAAGTTTTTTTAAATTTGAAATAAAAAACAAAAATAAAATACAACAACCGTATGGCCATGTTTTGCTTTGTTATCCGCTAAGTTATTAACAAAATATATGAATGTCTAGATATTAAATGTCCAAACTTACCAGTTACGAAAACCTTTAAAAACTTTTCGATTTAAATGAGTGTTAAAAGAAAAGATTAAATACTTTTTAAAAATCTTTGAATATCAACATTTAATTTTATATAAATTTTTTTTATTAATCGTTATATTTATTGTTAAATTTATTTAGTTTTATAGTTGAGACAAAAAACAAAAAGAAAAGAAAAGATGTTGTACATTTTATGCACGTATTTTTATGAAAAAATATTGCTTTAAAACAAAAATAGTTTATTAATTTTGATAAATTAAGAAAACTAAAATCAGAATGAAGTATATAGAGGTTATTCTCGAAAAAAAAACCTGTACACATATTATATATATTATTGTTAATTAAGAAACGCTTGTTATATATGAATATAATATTATATGTTAAATGAGAATTATATGAGTTTTATTTATTTCGAAGACATCTTGTGCTTAAGGTAAAATCGCAAAACAATATTGTGCTTTAACTCTAACGCCTTTAAAGTAAAATAGCCTCATTTAATTTATTTTATAAAATTTTTGCAATATTTCTCTACCACCAATGCGCCAGTTTAACGGTAAGTAAAAAAATATTGTATAAAAATTAAATAAATTAATTTGTTGATGTTTTTTTTTTCTTTATAAAAAAAGTGAGTGCCTGTTCGCCGATATCGAAGAAGTTCTTTCTTTCGAGCAATTACATTTGAAACAAAAACAAATTCAAAAATTTTATTTTTTTTTTAAATGTAATTGTTCGAAAGAAAGAACTTCTTTAGTGCCTGTTCGCCGATATCGAAGAAGTTCTTTCTTTCGAACAATTACATTTGAAACAAAAACAAAATTTTTGAATTTGTTTTTGTTTCAAATGTAATTGCTCGAAAGAAAGAACTTCTTTGATATCGGCGAACAGGCACTCACTTTTTTTATAAAGAAAAATAAAACATCAACAAATTAATTTATTAAATTTTTATACAATATTTTTTTACTAACCGTTAAACTGGCAAAAACTGAAACTGAAAAAAAATACAGAATAAATTAAAAAGGTGGATGAAATTGAAAGAATTATTAATTAAAAGATAACTTAAATATTTAATAGTTACAACGAACTGGCTTGGCTTATGACGCTTTCAAAACAAGCGGCTCATATGGATATGAATTTTCATAATTAAAAATTTGTTTCTATCCATCCTAAAAATATGCAATGCTTAAATCTTTGCAACGCACAATACACCAGTGATGGAAAATTCAATAGTATTGTAAATGTCCATTTAAATTACAGCGAACTCGCGGTAATGTGAACTTCCACAATAGTGAACTATCCACTATTGTGAATACTCATTTTCTTATATGAACTCTATAAATTGTGAACAAAGTGTGATGGCTCTAAATAGTGAACGACAATTTTTGGCAGAAAACAAACTCGCAACAGTTAAATAAGCTCTTGTAACACATAACTGGCTTTTAAAACCGAAAATTTTTGTTGCTATGTGTTACTCCCAAATGTTTTATAAACTCTTCACGTTATTCTTTTCTAGTTTTTTTATGATCTCCCATTATGGTTTTGACATTTCGAATTAAACTAAAAGCGAATATATGAAAATTTGTAAGTTTAAAATAAATTTTATGTTATTTTACCAAGCTGGCATTTCTTTTCTTTGTGGCCTTTTGTATTATACTAAATAAGCTAGTAATTGTGGTACAACTTATTGCAATCGAAAATGTGAACAAATTCAAAAAAGTGAACAATCTTGGTTTTTATTAGTTCACATTACCGCGAGTTCACTGTATATTGAAATTTCGATTGATATCGAGTGCGGTGATTCGACTCCAGTACTTTACATTCAGAAAATATCTCTAACGTAAACAATGCTAAAGAAATGAAATACATTTACAAAAACGACTTAATTTTTTTTATTTTCTTATTTTAATTCTTATCATTCAAAAACATAAGCAAACCATTTTTATATGGATTTTTGAAAATAAAACCAATTTGCTCAAGCATACAGTATACAGCTCTTGTATTAAAGTCCTTAAAAGGCGACACAAAGAATCACTTGCAAGTCAATCCTTCTTCCAAACTCAGCGTTTACATAGAAAAATAACGACGAACGATTTCACGCGCTCTATGAGGACCAGATAATAGTAGAATACATACTCGTATACTTTGGCTTAAGGTAGTTTTACACCATATGTATTTTACAGTGGCTTTATCAGTTGACGAAGCATCTGTAATTGCTTCTCTGTCAAAATTAAAAATGTATAGACGGTCTATAATTTTCGTTTTCACATTTGCGTTTTTGGTTTATAACTTGTAATAATTTACAACAACTTTCTTTGTGATGATTTTTTTAAATTTTCACTAGTGATTTGTATTCATGCAAATAAAGTTTCCAAAAATGAATTCAAAAGATAAAATAAATTCGACTAGTTGTATTATATCAATAATATCTGCCTTAAAAAAAAAATAAAAATATTAAGCAAGAGATGGTAAAGATAAAAAGTGCTTTTTTGCTGTATGGATCCAAAAATTGTTGTGATACTGGACTTGGCTTCGCTTCAATGTTTTTAAAGTAAAATAATATATTAATAATAATACATTTTAATATAAATTTTCCGAATCACAAACACTTGTTCTTGGCGCCACAAACAATTGAGATGCAAAATAGCTGATGTCAGTTCAAAATTTACATTCAGGCTGATATTTACAACAGGAAATTCTTTTTGCTTTTAAACGACAAGTTTGCATTTTGCAGTGGGAAATTTGACAAGCACACTGTAAAATACATAGTGTTTAAAACCATCTTTAAATATGTAAACAAAATTTGCTGTGACACAAAACATGTTGTTTCTCCCAAGGCGAACTCTATACCAGGGTGGTCTTATTACCCTACTTACTTATTAACCTACTTTAACCTACTTCATGATGAACTGCCCAAAGTCAAAATGTATATTTAGATCCTGACTGACAAAAAGTGCATACTTTATAAATAAAAAAACATCATTTTCATACAAATAGTGTTGCATATTTGTTGACATATTGGTAGTTTTGTAGCTGTTAACTAAGTGTTGTTTGTTGCGTCGGTTGCCTTGCTTGGGACAACATACTCATCATACATGCATACATAATTACACATGTACAAAGAATGCGCAACTAATAAATAGGCCAAGTTTTTTCAGCTTCTTGCATAAAAATATATAAATAGATTTTGCATACACATTTCCAGTTCTTTTTGTGGAAAATTCAATAAATGACGTCAAACAGCTTGTTCTCTGTAGAAATGATAGCCGATAACATGGTGCGTCGGTTGCCTGGCTTTCAACAAGGAAAATAGGGGCTTCGCTAATGTGTCTGTTTTCGTCGGGCTGTCTTGGATAATGTTTGCTTGCGATGTATTGTTGATTTTTATTGGGCGTAGTTAGGTATCTGTGGGATTGTTTTAGGTTGTGTGAACTGGCTGGCATCGCAAGCACGGCGAAAAGACGGCACGGCACGTAACATGTTTTTTTTATTGTTGGTTATTTCTTTATTTTTCTAATATAAAATTTAATCCAACGAAACTGAAAATTATGCGGGTTTAAATTAGTTGTCAACTAGTTGAATGTCTTTTATCATTAATTAATTCTACAAAGTGACACGAAAGATTTTATCAACTTTCAAATGTATCATATTGGGCGCGTTCAGCAGAAAAACCTACTACTAAACAGTTTAGATGTAGCAGCTTTTGATTTGATTACTTTTTCTGAACGATCTGCTTACTTTTTTGTCAAAAAATCAAAATATTTGACTTTTCAATTAAAATTAATGAATTTTATTTTGTGAAAAGATTTTGTAATATTTATTTGTGAATTTAAATGATTTAAATTGTCAAATTCAAGGTCAAATTGAACTGAAATATCGTAATTTGATAATACATATGTATCATACTTTTCCTTTGCTACCAAAAATAGTGAGCGCTCACTCAACATGTTCGCTCATCGCTCAGTAATGAAAGCGTTCAGCAGATTGTTGTGCAACAGTTGTGTAGCAAACTGTGTCAGCTGAACGCAACCATTGTTTATTTCTAAGCATAAATAAGTTCTGAACAAGTGCTTATAAAAAGAAATATATTAAAGTTAATTCTGGCCTTTACAAAACATGCGCTGACATGATATAATATGGTTATTATCCTAGTGATAATATGTTGACTAGGTGCTACGAATATCAACAGATGTTTGGTGCTGTTTATAGTCTACAAAATATATAACGATAAAAACTAAAACACATTCAACAAAGTCACAAAATTTTTTTTTATAAAGAAAACTAACGTATCTGCCAAATATTCCGAATAATTATTATTTATTAAAAATTATTATATAGTGAAACAATATATACACGAGTACACACACACATCTTTGTGATGAAATGATTCACTTGTATACAAAAAGGAAACACAAAAGTTCTCAGTGTTATTCGATTTCAATTGAATTGAATAAAACTAAATTTAAACCGTAAATGAACCTGAAAATCGTTTCAATGGATGAATAATAAAATAAATACAATTGTACAAAAAAGTCTTGACTTTAGTCAAACGGAGCTGTTTGCATTAGAAACAACAACAACAACAAAAAGAGATATTATTTACAAACAAATAAATAAAAGTTATTTAATATGCAAATTATTTTAAAATTTCACATACACATACACACACTTATCAGTTTTGACTACATTTGATATTGTGAGGGTTTTGTTTTGTTTTATTTTATTTTCTTTAAAGGAAAGAATTAAATAAAAAGTTAAAATGGTTGGAAATTTTTTTTAAAACTTATTAGGGATGGATGGCATGAAGGCAGTTATGTAAAAGAATTAATTAACAACATTAGTTAAATTCTGATAATTACTTGTGTGACAAAAACTTAAAGAAATTATAAGATTCTTTACCGCTTTAGATAAATAAAATAGAATTAGGATGGTTATTTACCACTTCCCAGTGAAATTTCTTTCAGCTGAGGTGTTTTTTGAGTTGAAGTGCAAAGTGCTGGTCTTTGCCAATGGAAGTATTTTGCTTTGTATTACCGTATTTACATCATGCAACTTTGTTGTTACAATTTTTCTACTCTCTCTTTCTCACTGAAAAAAGGGAGTAGCATGCAACAAAGTTGCGTAGTGTAAATACACCAAAAGTTTATTTAAAGCCCCTGGTTGCATTTGAAATTGAAATTTTTTTAGTTTTTAAAGGAATGAGCTCAAGGTCTGCTAAATTTGTTGTTGTTTTAAAAGTTCACGTCTGCTATTTATTTTAGGAGCATTTAAGCATTTCCATTTTTTCCCAAATTTGTATATTGCCGGCATTCAGAGTTAAGTGCAAATAGTGTTTGCGAAAGAGCAAATGTCAAATATCGAAGATTTTTTTCTGAAATCTAACTCCATATTTTTTGTATTTTGTTGTTAGAATTTACACAAAAAAATTACGATATTTAGGATTTGGTTTTTCGCAAGAGCATTTGCACCAAACACTGAATACCGCCATTTCATCGCTACATAGGACAGTGAGGCTAAAATGTGCGAAAAAAACTTATTTCACATAAAATTCTGCTTACATTAAAGCTCAAAACTTAACTTTAACGGCAGAAAACATTAAAAACTTAAGACAGTTTTGAGGTGAATTTCGTAATTGCCCCCAATTAGATCTAAAATACTCCCCAGAATTGGCATTTCTGATGCATTTACGCAAATTGATAATTTTATTTTGTTGTACAGAGAAATTTATCTCAAACGAAAACCTTCACATTTGTATTTACTATAATAGTTACAGAAGAAATATGGCTCAAAGGTATTTAACCTAACCTAACCTTAACGCATAGATATAGTTTCACAATGAATTTGGATCATGTAGAGGAGAGTATTTTTTTTTTAGTTTAGTTCCAAAGAGGTCTTATTATCTTTCCAATTATATAAAACGAATTTTCTCAGAAGCTTACAAAAAATGTTTTCGTTTTTGAAAGAAAAGTGATCGCAAATGCATGTGAAAGAAAAAATGAGTTTGTTTCTACAACCCTGTTTATTTTTTAATTCCTTGAAGCCAAAGCAGCAATCAGATCCAAAAGAGATTCATTCATTTGTTGTATGTTAAGCATGTCTATATGCATTTCATAGGCGCTTATGCCAACTCATCAGCAGACTTTAACCTCAAACTATCAAAAATAATTTGAGAACAACAACAAATTAATAATGATTTTTTTTTTAAATAAAATTGAATTCTAGGTATTACACAAATAAACTGAGAGTTATTTTGATGTCAAAAGATCATTTATAGCATTTCATTTTACACCACTGTACGTTAAAACTTTAAAATTAAGTCGGAATTAAATTATTATCATGTTTTGATTCTTTTAAAGGTCCGTTAAGCCATGAGAAATGTTCATTAAAATTGTATATGAAATTTTTAGAAAAGGTTATCAGTAGTAATTTTTTAATTGCAAATGTTTTAAACATTTTTGTAACATGTTGTTTGATCGCTAAACGACATATTGGGAAGTAGGTTTTTTTTTTTCTGTAAACACTCGTACCATCATAGAGATCACACATTGCATTTTGTTATTAAAAGTTTAACGAAACATTAAGAAATTATCAGTAATTTTTTCAAAATAAATATATGAATAAATGAATATAACAAACAGAAAATAGTACATGTGTGTATATGAAGAGAGAAAATGAGGGCAAGTAGGAGCCCAGAAACAGCAGCAAAAATAATTTGCAAAATTAATACGAATATTTGAACGAATCTAATCAGATCCCATTGATACCAGTTCTACAAGAGGAAAACAGCCATCTTTTGCACTATTGGCATTAAAGCCTCCCATTTTCCCCTCTAACTGATCTGCTTTATTGTTCCTATTTATTTTGCAATTCTTCGAATAAATTATTGGAAAAAACGAAAAGGCTTCTCGCGCACTTGGATAGACATCAACAAATGAAAGTGCTTTTAGTCGAACACGAGACGCGTGCAAGAAAACACAATACAAACGGTTACAGGCAAATAATAAACAAATTAATCAAATTTGTTTTTTTAAATTCTTTTTTCAATAATGGTAATAGAGTGAATAAAAAATATATTAGAAATAAATAATTATAATTATTCTATTTTATTTTAAGTTTAAATATTTACTGATCATAAGTCTGTTGGTAATGGCAGTGTTGACGCAAGATATGCCACCACCTGATTTGGATATACCCACCACTACTGTGCTGGCAACAACTACAGAGGAAATAGCAACAACTACAGAAATTGCAACAACAACAGCTTTAACTACAGAAGAAGATACCATTACAACAACCACTGAGGCAGAAACTACAACTAATACAGAAGCAATGATCACACCTACAGAAGCAGATATAACGACCACTTCAGAAGCAACAGCAACAACAACTGAAGCGGTTATCACAACTCCCGAGGAAACTACAACTGCTGAACCAACTACTACTACCACTACTACAACTGCATGGGCACCCACGACTTCAGCGACACAAAATAATATACAGCCTTCCACGGATTCACCCTTTACAACAACTACAGCTGCAACTTTGGCTCCTAACTATCCATTTTATCCCATCTATCCGAATTATGCCGGTCAAAGATGTTACTATAAAAAGCAATACGGGTTTCCTCAAGCGAGATGGTCTTGCCATGGCGGTATGTAAAAATATTTGATTTTAATTTGCCGAATTATCATAAATATTTTGTGCATAAGATTATTTTGCCGTTGCCAAGGTCAAAGGTTCAATTCTAGCCAAATACTCAGGATCATGTACGCGTCATAAGTTAACCGAGGTCAAAGGTCAAGAAAATTTATTTATTTTTTTAAATCTCATTTATTGTCTCGAATATTACTTTCGGACACAAAATTAGTTCGTCTGATCAACAAAATTTAAGTTAGAACGTAAAGAGCAAAAAGGTTGGGGATCACTTCTAATGGAATTGGGGCTATTCACATATTACGCTGCGCTATTTTCGGAGATTCTGTACCACGCACTCGTATCACTTTTAAGAAAATGTGAAGTAGAGAATTTATACATTGTAACAAATCAATAGCCCCAATAGATCTTTAAAAAAATTAAAATTAAACATAAAATTCAAAACAGCTCAACCACAAAATTCTCTGATACTTTTGATACACGAATTTTAAATTCAAATGTTGAAGACCTATTTTACTGGGGGTAAATCGATTAAAAAGATATTAGCGAAATATTGCCCTGCACAGTTTCAGGGGGGGCGCAAGCTTAGAAAAACATTACTCGTTATACTTTGAAACTTTAAAAGCGGTCTTTCTATAACCGCCCTAAATATTTTTATATATTCTCTTTTTTTTTTTTTGAACTACAACATTAACTTTTTTCTTTTATTTCCACAAAATTTAGGTCTAAAATATGTTTATCCCGTTGAATGCTTCAAATGTTGCCTGTTTGAATTTTCCAACTTTGCTGGCTGTTACAGAGTCCATGGCCATCACTGTAATACTGTGAATCATCAACGTGGCTATGACAAGTGATAAAGATTTTATATTGTTTTCCACGAATCTTTTAATCTGTTAATGTTTTGTTTTTAATATTAATTATTTTTAATCGGAATTTATTGAAAATTACGAGCATGTGAATATATTTATTTGTTATTAAACAATATCGATCGATGTAGGAAATTATTTAAACGAAAATTATTAATCAATAAACTATTTGAAAAACAACTACATACCTTATAAGAGAAATTTTTAAATAATTTGCAATAATTATACAGCTTGTAAAATTTAATACAAGCTGCAAATAGAACTGATTTAATCGATATGATTTATTGCATATGGAATTTTTTTTGGAATTTAAAATTAAGTGGCGCACCAACACATGACGATAAAAAAAAATTTTTTTCTGCATAAACTTTTAGAGTTAATTTCAATGGACGGAGGGAAAACATTGATTTTTTTAGGGTCTTTTCCAATTAAATCTAACACCCACAGATAAACAAAATTACATATCGATGGCTTAATATAGAAAGGTCGTATCTCAACTTTTAGCTACTTTACAGGAGAAGGGAAACCCTCAATAAAATCTGAAAAAATAACATGTAAAAAATGAGTTGGGGCTTTTTTTAATTAGTGTAAATCTGTTATTCATCAACATAGGAAATTGCATTTTTTACGGGAGGTGTATTTGAGTTTTGCCTACCAAAACATGTAAAAATCCGATTTTGTAAAAAACGAGATACGACCTTTCTATATTAAGCCATCGATATATATGTAAATGTATGTATGTGTGTATTAGCGTTTTGAAAAATTTTATATACCACTCTTTTTAGACGATGTTTTTCCACACTCGCCCCCTTTATTCTCGATTACTAATAAAATATCACATAAAAGCGGATCATTTAAAACAGTGATGGACAAAAAGAGAATTAAGGTAGTACTAGTGATTATGAGTATATGTATTAGTGTAAATACACTGAACAAAATTCATGAACATAACACAATACCAACATTAAATTTGTTTCTGTTTCTTTTGTATAAATGAAATACTTTATATATAAATGAACAACTTTTTAGGTTAATAAATTACATCAAACAAGTATTTTATCCCAAACAATATAACAATGTAAATACTTAAAAAACTTTAACGTTTAATGATTGGTATGTTTATTACTTTCCTAAAAGCAACTTCATTATCACTTTATTTTTATTAAAAATCTGCTTATAAATTATAAGCTTGAATAAAATAAAGTAATTGTCCGTTGTTGCAAATATTCGCTGTGTATCTAATAAAAAAAGGAGATGCGAAATATACCTGCTTGTGCAAAATCTATCATTCAACTGAATGAAATTTTGTTGTTTAGTTTTTACATTTTGGTGAGTAGTTTTATTTTAATTCGTTTGTATACATATAAGAAGCAGACTGAAGTTCGGAACTTTGGCGCCCATTTGGCCTTCGCTGATTTAAAGTATGTTTTACGTAAAATTCCACTATAAATCACTAAATTTTTAATCTGTAATTTTTTTACGTTTATTATTCATTCAATTTATAATTGTAAATTGACCTAACGCAGAATATTGTAATCTTAAATCTAAAAATACTAATTATTTGTCTATCTAATGCTAGTGAATGAGCCTCAACTGTTGAATCTGACCTTGTCTTATTTCACCCGTAAACGGTTGATTCTTCCTATCGGAAAGCTATCTACAGACGATTGGCAGATCTTACAATATTGTCAGAAAAATCTTCAGAAAATGTCTGACAACCGTCTTAACTTACAATTTTTGTTTTCCAACGTTGCCAGAAAAAGCATTGTCAGTTCATTGTAAGACAATAATATTGTCAGACATCTGAGAATCGTGTAAACACTCTACTTTGGCATTGTCATTGTGAGCTCTTTTTATTGGCAGATGTGTGTAAATTAATGCATCTGATGGCACCATTGTCAGATAATTTTTCTATTGGTTACGCTGTCCATAATTACGATTATTAAAAAGCAAACCATAAAGTGTAACAACGCATCTGGCAATTTTTGCTACACAACAATCTGACAACCGTCTGAACTGACTATTTTTGTGGGCAGATAAATTTTTTGTCTGACAGTTGTCTGACAATGAAATTGTAAGGTTTTCTTACACTCGTCTGAACTGACATTTTAGCTTTTGGTAACAATTTTTCATTGTCAGTACGTTGTCAGCATATTGTAAGACTTACAATATTGTAAGATTTGCCAATCGTCTGTACATAGCTTAAGAGTATCAATCCTGCTTAATCAATTAAATTTTAATCCAAAAATATATATTGAGAACTAAAGACTTTATACATTTTTTCCCCTTTCCTATAAAATTTGAAAATTGGAGTTAACTTGTTTACGCATCAAGGCAACGAATATGTATTTGATTTTAAAAATGTATGGAAGAAAATTAATTTTAGAAAATTTTTTTCATGTAAATTTTAGCTTCTCTGAAGCATTTGCAACCAAAAAAATTAGAAGATTTAAAAAATACCTGATTCGGAATTTATTAAGCACTGAAAATATCAGTATTTCCGGTTCGGCAATACATATACATACATACATCTAGCATTTTTAATCGTTCGAAAATGTAAAAACTAATACAAAAAAAAAAACAAGGCTGGACAGCATTTAGAACAAAAGAAAAAATTTATTCTCATTTATATAAAAACAACAAAAAAATTAAAATGGTTTTTTTACAAAACTTGATTTTTAGTTTTTAACACATTATTTTCTATAAAAGGTGGACATCGCAATTGGGATACTTTCCACCAGAGCCATGCAATAATGTTCTCTAGGTTTTTTTTTTAACAAACACAACCGCGCAAAGCGATTAGCTTGTCTCCAGAAAACACACCCAGGATCTCCGGCCGGAATCGAACCGACAACCTCCGGACTACTAGTCTAGTATTGCTACCTATCAGCCACGTCCACACCCGCAAAGACAATACATGACATGAAAAATGGTCATATCAACCAAATAATTTTGCTACAACCATATAATACTTCATTCAATCACACATAGTTGCATCAAACATTCTTCAATAATGAAAATATTTGACAAAACAATAAAATAATCACTATGAATGTACTCCTCATAAAATAAGGAGGTATAAAAAAGGTATTTTCTCTGCTGCAAATGATAATATTATATAATATTTAAAGTTCATTGTGAGCATACATTGTTTGTGTTTTCAGAAATGGGCTATTAAAATAGCTTTCAATCGTTGTTTGTATCGTCAGTCATTCCTTATATTTTATAAGAAGAGATATGCAGTGAAAAATTAATGTGAAAACTTTAAGTTATATAAAGAAAGTTTTTTAATTTTATCAAAAAAATTTTCGTGACTTAAATCAAATATTACTTTTATGTACGCATTCTACTTTTGTCTAAAAAAATATCGCATTGTTTACATCTACCAAGAAAAAAACATTGTCATAGCAACTATAATGCGTTCAAATTTCTTTGCATTTACAATACATAGTTGGGATGTTCACACTGCAGTCATATCAGTCATATTGTCATAATGTCTTATTATTTTACAATAGTTTAAAAAAGTAGTTGTTGTGCTTCAAGCAAAAAAGTCATATACTAATAAGACTTTTTTAGGTATGTTTATGGTTTGTCATAAAATAACAGTAGAAATCTTAGTCGAGCAGCTGAAACTCTTCAGTCGAGCCGGCGATAATATTTACAAGCCGCCGCTACTTATAAATATCACAGGAATAAAAATATGTGTTTGTGTAAGTGATCTGCCTGGCAGCTTGTGAACGTTTTTCCACTTGCCGCCGTCCAAAAAAAATAGCTCAGCTCATGTTTCCGGCAACAGCTGCTTTTTATTATATTTATCTCAGCAAGTTCGTATAGATAAAAAACAATTTGAAAATTTCAATTGATAATGGACATTTTAGAAGATTTACAGAAAGTATATTGTTTTCTTTATTAACAAGTCGGACTGAATTAAAAAACATTTACATTTAAGCCAAAATGCAAACGTATCCGATTAAAAAATGGAGTGTTGTTATATGCTTATCAGCTGGCACAATTATGACATATCACATTAATTTATGACGGGGTGTTCACACTTGTCATAATAGAGTAGACACAGCATTAATCTGAACATTAATGATAGTTTGCGATTATAATTCCATCGACCATGTGTTTTCTTTGCGTGTAGCCTACAAAGCATTTTGAATTTTATTCGATGAAGCCGTCAAATTCTTTGATCGTAATGCTGCTTAATGCTGGTGATGTACACCATTCGATAAATTCTCAATCAGGTTGAGATACGGAGACTGAGATGGCCATTTCAAAACAGCAATATCGTCCCGCTTCAAGTAACTCTTCTCTATACACGAGGTGAGTTTTGGGTCGTTATTATGGAAATCACGATATTTAGTTTCCGAGGATGTAGGCTTTAGCATAAACCACATGTATAAAAAAAAAACAATAGTAGAAATCCATACTGGTACTCATGTGGACATTTTTAAAACTATATTTTTAAATTGGAATTTTTTAGATATAACTATTTCTTTAAACATTTTATGGCTTTAAGAAAATTCAATTGCAAAATACAAATATTATTCTGTCACTGACTGGTAAATAAATTCTTAAATGTACTTTTTAGAGATAAATATTTTTCCCTTTTCCACCTTTTTAAAATGATTTTCCTTTTTTTAGTTTATTTTTATTTTCGCAACTTGTAAGAAAAATGTGTGTAAATCTACTGTCAGTGTTACAAATGGTTAAACTGCAGTTAAAGTGACTGACATCTGACACCTTCAACATTAGTTTGTTGTATATTTTATTTTGTTATTAGTATCCTTTTCTCTTTTTCAATGACATTTATGTTGTTTAAAAGAAGCTGTTGTTGTTCTTGCTTTACAGTTTGATTTTTTTCTTCTTTATTTATTTTACTTGTTCTGTATTTAGAGCCAAAAAAAAAACAATTTGCAAATATACGAGGGTTTGGCCCGTCTGACACTTTCCCATGTCAGTTTAACCTTTTGCGTCTATAAAATTTTTTTAAAATATATTTATGATTCTTTTTTGTTTTTGCAAAATAAAATTTAAATATTTGTTCATAAGATAGTATATTATACTGAATTAAACTTTTAGGTGGCCGATCAGAGATTCACAAAACTTTAATGTGGATTAACTGTTTTTAGGATGACAATTAAGTGCATTTACTTGAAAGTTTTAGCGGCCAATGTTGGTGTTGGTTAAAAGCCATCTATCAAAATTTTATAAACAAAATATATAAGAACATAAATAAAAGATATTTTTTTTTAATTTTATATTGTTTTTTAATCTTTTCTATGCACTCAATTTTCTTTTCAGATATAAACTTAATAAAATTAAAAATTGCTTCTTCTTTTGCATAAAATTCAGTGTTGCTTTGAAAAAAATATTGCCATTTGATCTATGATGCCAGTTTAAGTCTTCAGTATGGCCATTTTGTACGGTTTAAGCTGTCACTTAAAAACAGCAAACACAATTAAACTCGATTAAATTTATATTCAGATTAACATAAACGTAGTTTGAAACGTTTAAACTCTATCCTTAAAACTCATGTATTTGAATATAATATTTTGACAGCTGGTTTTTAATACATCTAGTCGTGTTACCATATTGTTGCTTGGGAAAAAATATTGCCATTTGATGCATAGTGCTGCCATTTTTTAGACTTCAGTATGGCCATTTTGCACGGTTTAAGCTATCACTTAAAAACAGCAAACACGATTAAATTTATATTGAGATTAACATAAACGTAGTTTCAAACTACGTTTAAAATCTATCCTAAAAACTCATGTATTTGAATATAATATTTTGACAGCTGGTTTTTAATACATCTTGTCGTGTTACCATATTGAAAGTAAGTTTAACCCACCAACATTGACCGCTTAAACCGCAGATTCAAAGCGTTCAGCAGATTGTTGAGCAACACACAGTGCGATTTTTAATTTATTCGTGATTCTTTAAAACTACTAATGATGCTGGCTGATAAAGTGATACAAAAATTGTTTGAGTATTTTTTTTTAATTTTTCTTTTTTTGCAAAAGTATTTTTCACCATTTTTTGTTCTTATTCATACTTAAGGCGATTTTTAAAAAATTTCCCAACATGATTCGGTTTTAAATAAAACAAAAAAGGTTAAAGAAATACAGTTCAGAAAATTTTAAATGTTACCATGAAATTTATTGTTTTCAAAAATTTAATTTATATGCGGCATTTCGTTGGATGCTAATGCTAAGTCAGTAGTAGATCTTTACCACCATGCTTCAAAGGTTTTCAAAAGTTTTTTTTTTACACAAAAGAGTTTGAAAATGTTTTTTAAGCCTGATTTTTATACGCGATCAATATTTGGAACCTGGAAAATTGCATATAGTGAGCGAAAAGTGCATAGAGGCATACACAGGAGTTGCAATACGACTGTGTAGTTGCATTGTGAATTCGGTTTAAAAATTTATTTCTTGTATAAAATGATGCTACAAATATTTTACCAAACTTAAAGTTTTTCTTAGAATTGTTCTTAAATGGAAATTGCAAAAACAAAATAAATAAATGTTCCATTGAATTGCGCTGGAGAGAAATAAAAAAAAGCCAAGATATACAAAACACATTTAGTACAGTGAACAGTCGCAAATGTAAAAGACTTGAGAAGGATAAATGATTTGTTTTTATACAAAAAGCACCATATTCCAAAAAGTTCCACTTTTTTTGAATGATAGTCCAATACGTCTCTCACCATTTGTATATCGGGCGATTATCCCATACATCACTATTTTTTTCATAATTACCACTAATTTTTTTGCAGAAAAATTTTTTATATGAAAACATTTCTTTAGAATTCCAAGATGATTTCAGGTAGTCCTTTACCTAAACATAAACATTTTTTCGTAATAATTTGTAATTTTCAATCTAAATGAATTTCATCAACTTTTAACTAGAACTGTTAACTATTTAACAGTGCTCTGTTAACAGCAAAAAGTTTATATCTTAGCTAAGTTGAATTTTAATTTATGTCCAGACACACTAAAGCTTAAAGAAAGTCTCGGTAGGCAATTGTTGTTGCGCTTGAACGAGAACTTATAAATTGTTCGGTTAGATTCAATCTTCTGAGACCATATGGTCCTTCAAGCTGGATTACAGCACTATAATTATACCTAAGATATAAAAAGCGTGAAAAAAAAACATATTTAATTTTTTTTTTCACATATACGCCGGCTTCAATGTTAATTGTGATATAAATTGTACACTATGAATAAGAACTTATTTACTTGGTCGGTCTTGCAGTCGTATCTTTGCTATTGCGTCTATTTCTATTGTCTAATACACAAGAAAGCTAGAAGCCACAGTAAAGTATCAGAAACAAAAGGTCGTTTAAAGGTTTTAAGTTTTCATATTCTTTGTATCTGAAGTTCTTGTCTGTTGTCTGCAATAACAAAAATACAATCAGAAATGAAAAGAAAAATATCCAAGAAAGATTTTTTTCCAGGACACTTAGTTGAGAAATGGAATACAAAAAACAAAATAAACAAAGATGACTATAATTTTTAATTTGTGTTTAAGTATTACAAAAAAAAAACAAAAAAAAACTAGAAAAAAGCTGTCCTTTTCTTTTTAAATTTATATTTTTACTTCATTGCTATCCTACATTTAGTTGACATTTTTATATAAATTTGTTTTTCACCATTTATTTTTAAGCTGAGTTGTTGTTGTTGTTGTTTAAGACCGTCATAAATTTCTTTTAAATTATTGTACATTTTAGTCTCTCTAATATTTTTATAGAATGAGAAGGTTCGTCCCATGTGTTAAATGGAAATAAAGTACTATTACAAATAATGGCTGTTTTCTGGTTTTAAGACTATTTACCATTTTAGTTGTTTGCTTCAATAAACTTCTAATTTTGAGTGTGTTTTTGTTTTTATATTCAAGGGTGACACTTTTGACTCTTTCCTTTGTTTTTCTCCCTTTTTTTAATCTTCTTGAGTTAGTGTGGGTTCTTTAGTCTTCTGGCCATTAACAATTATTTGCTTATTGGCTTTATGACTTTATTTCCGGCAAACAAAAAAGGATTTTATTCTATTTGACAGTAATTGTTGAGAATATAATCGAGTTTCTATTATTTTTGAGGGTGTTATTGCGAAAGTCTAAGGTAAATTTTTAACTTATGAAATTGGGGTGATTTTCCATCGTATTTAAAACCGACCTTAAGTTAATTTTGTTTTCTGTCTTTTAGGATTTTGTTTATACAACATTTTTCAACATGGATACGAGAAATTAGTAACCTCTGATTGAAATCTATTATAGACCTAAAAAAGAGATTTTTCGAAACAAAATAATGTTTTTGTAATTCTTTAATAAATTTATATTTTGCTGAAGTTTTATTTTAAGAAAATATATTACATTTTATTCGAGTAAGTTCTCAAGATTTTATGTTTTTAAAACATAATTTTTTTTAAATTTTTATTTGTTCTGGATAAGCCAATCTATATACTGCATTTCATTGGTAGCTAACTACCAACTCATCAGTAGATCTTTACCATCATGTATGAAAAGTTTTATAACGCATCTACTCATACATGAACTCTCAAGTAAGATCTGGGCATTACTAAAACACAAGCAAAACAGTTTTTAAAAAACTTTAAAATCAGCACAACAAATAATTTTTTTCGATATGAATGTGTTTATTTTTCTGATAACCTTTTGTTGTGTTGTTTGTGAAAGTTTTTTAATTTGTTTTGTTTGTGCTTTGATAATTCTCATTTTTTACTTGGGAGTTTGTGTATAAGCAAATGAATTTGACAACTTTTTAAGCATTTTGGTTAAGATCTACTGATAAGTTGGTATTTAGCAATCAATAAAATGCAGCATATAGATTGGCTAATCCATAACAAATACTTAGATTATTTTTTGAAACGGTTCTATTTAGTATAGATTTTCGCAAATGCCATTTGTTTTATATATTTTACGTTTCCGTTATAAATTAAAAATTAATTAACTGCCTGTTCAACGATGTCGAAAGAAAATCTAAGCGATCGAAAGCCAACCGCTCGAAGTCTAATCAATTTGGGTTCAACGATATCGACAGCTTTCGATCGAATGTAGTTACATTTTTCAAAGTATTGCCACATAAGAAATTTTAATTGTTTTAGCTATTTTCTTTAAAATTGTCAAAATCACTATCAATTCGTTTTATATATAAAAATAAACGAAAGTAATAAAAAAATACATACAAATAATAAAGACAATGTATGTATGTATGTACATATGTATTTAAAGGCAACAATAAATATGCAGGCAAAGTGCCGTATATTTTTTTTCTAACAAAGAAGATTCTGAAGGCGTACGTTTAAGTCGTTGGGAATTACGAGCTACGGACACTGTCCTGGAGCTGCTCATGAACCAATAAGTTTCTAAAGACATACATTTGTAGAAATAAAATTTAGCTCATTCACTGAATCTCTTTAAAATTTAAAAACAATAATCTACACTAATATAACAACAACAACAAACATTTCAAACCAGAATTTTGTAATAGAATTAAAACTGTTAACTTGAAATTGTGTCAACTTTATATTGGAAATCAATAATTATAAAAAAAACTTTCGAATAAGCAAATTTTCTCATTATAAACTCCCAAGAATAAATAAATAAGATGTTCATTTGTATAACTAAAATGGATCGTATCATATTTTCAATAACTTACATATGCAAAATAGTATGTTTCAGTTACAACATCTCCCTCCCCCAAAAACTCAAACTGCATCCTTGGCTAAATGTATGTATATATGCATGTATTTACATACATAAATGTACTTATCAATGTTTTAAAAAGCATTTTTATATAAATTTCATATGTTTTTGGCAAAATGTTTTTTAAACGAAAGCAAAAGAACAAGTGCTTGATTTTGACATTTGCGTTCGCAATGATGTCCGTATGTTCGAAATAGTTGAACGGAATTTTTCATGAAAGTACTTACGTTTTCATTCGAATCAACGTTCGAATAAAAAACCAGTTGTTGAACCCAAATCAGTTTTCATTCGATTAGAAAGCGATCGAACTCTTCTCTTCGACATCGTTGAACATGCCGTAAGTATTTCATCATTGTTATTTTGCGGGGCACTATTTCATATAAAAAAATTCTCCAATAAATTCTAAAATAAATGCAGCCGTAAAAAATTAAATAACGCTCTATAATAACGTTGTTGTTGTAAGCTTCCATATATTACTTTGGGGTATTATTTAATTTTGTTTTGGGGGATTATTTCATGGGGAATTATTGCCTGCCGGCGCAGGGTTAGACACGGTTCGTTACTATTGCAAAAATGCATGAATTCTGCTAAAAACTGATATTCTATCCAGCAACATTTCCGGAATTATTCCTTTTTCAATATATCCCGTTTAAAATGTTAAGAACTGATTGTTATAAGATAAGAAGTTATCCTTGAAAAAAGAAATGCATATTTTAAGGGTCCTTAGAAAACAGCATTATTTGGTGGAAACAGAAATAAGTATGTGCCTACGCGATCTTTGCGCATCCCTACAAGTTTCGTCATTTGCCACTTCTCAGTAGGTTAAAACAATAAATAGTTTAAAACGCTGGCTATCATGACCGTAAGAGAATTAGAATGATATCGTTACCAATGGATCGAGAATAAACGCTATCGTGTGACTAATTCGTTAGATTATGTATAGTCTTTCGATCTCGATCCCAATCAATTTCTGGGCCAATTCATAACTGCTATTCAAACATGAATTTTTTTAATCGATTAAAATAAGCCCCAGCAAAGAAAGCCATTTGCAATTGTGTACAAAATTGCTAACAGTCCTCTGAAGATCCTTTATTATAAATTAATAAGAAAATTTATAATTTTTGCTCGCATAATGGCTCTTAGCTTTGATAAAACCAAAAAAAAAAAATCTAAAGTTTTTCTAATGCCATCAAATTAATACGCAGCAGTAATTTTCTAAATCAAACGTGTTCTCTTATTCTGCATCCAGCTACTTTTTTTAAAATAATCAGCTTGAAAGATTATTTTCCTCCACACATGCACTTGAAAATTACAATTTTACCTCAAAGTGAGTTCAAGTGATTGCTGTTACACATATTTTATCTTTTTATGCTGATATATTCGAACAACATAAATGTGTTACGTTTATTTACTTTTGCGGGTATACATATACATGGACAGACATGTATATTGTACATTCATATGTGCGTTTATACAGAGAAAACTGTGGCGATTTTGTGGAATATAATCGTGCATACAATTTTTAAGCGGCCATCTTACCAAGTAGCGTATCTGGCATTTTTGGATGATATCAGTTTTTAAGAAAAAAAAAATAAACAATACTGATGAATTTTAATGAAAATCTAATTTAAGAATAGACTACCAATGTACTCTCAGTGTTTTTAAATTTCAAAAAAATCCGCATTAGAATAACAACATACGAAAAGTTCCTGTTCCTCATACAAACAAAATGGTGTACTGCCTTTTTGCCATTTTGAAGAGAAGCTTCCTGTAAAAGCTGTAAATAACTTATATTTATTTCATTATTTAAAAGCTTCAAGAAATTTACTTCTTAAAGGAAGAATTTACTAATTTTTAGTTTTAATGAGAACTGGCAGATGGCAGGTACATGGGATGGTGTACCAAAGGCTTTAAAAAAAAAATCAACTCAAAAAAATAAGCCACCGAAAGTACGTTCCAGCGATGTCCTGCATAGAAAAGAAAAAGGACAGCATCATCACGTGGAAGTGAAAACATAGTAAAAAGAAATGCTCAGAAAAATCCCACCCAGTATTTTCGGTTTACTTTAAGTACGAATTGTGATTGAAAATTTTAATCCGAAAATCGCTTAAATGTACCTGAATCAAAACAAAATGTGATTAAACATTTTTTAAGCTGCCTCTGTTCTGTTCTCTGCCAGAGATGAACAAAAATTAAAAAAAGGATTTTATTATCTTGTCTTTTATATGTGGCGGAGTTGTCTAAGGCGATGTGTAACAACCATGTGACTTTTTTATGTTCAATACCAACAATGGACTAAAATAAATTTTAAATTGATAAAATGATCGAATTTCGGACACTAGGCGGCACTCTAGTAAGTATAAATAAGCCCGATTTAGGGATTGTTTTAAATGTGCGATAGGAATGATTTTTTTGCCCAACATATTTTTTATTGAAAAAAGTATTTATGGATCAAATAATGATGCAAGAAAACCCGTACTTTTTTATGTAAAGCTCCACACAATTATATGGAAACGTTGCCCTTAGGCAACAGCAGATGGCAGCATTATAAACACTGAACTAGATTTTAGTAAATATTTTCTTCTGATTTTGAAAAATTTCCTGTGAAACACGAAATTTGTATTTCATAACATCAAAAGACGGTTGTATCACTGATTTCAAATAGTTTTGTAAATCAAAAATAGATAATCTCACTTATGTCAGTTGGCCATCTAAGCGACGATTTGTACAGTTTAATACTGAAAGCATAGATAAATCTAGGATTCTTCTCTTCTTGTTCTTCGAGTGGATTTTAAGTGGAAACAACTTGTTTCACAAGTGGTTTACTTTGTGGCTATTTCCAATATTGTGTAGTTTATTATTTTTCCATTTTTATTTTCTTTTTTCTCTTCTCTAACATTTTGTATGTCAACAGGTCTATTGATGTGTAAAACAAAAAGCTGTAGAAGGTGTAGAAGGCTTAAGAAATACACATTTCAAAATCGAATTTTAAATTATTTGCAGATGTTCAAGATTATTAAGTAGTTCAATAGAGAGGAGAAAAAAATGAACAGAAAATAGAAACATTAAAAAGTTATAAAGAAACACTTAAGAGATTGTGGGAATGTGTATGTGAAACGATAAAATAGATCAATTATTTTTAGTGCACTGCTTTAAACCATTTTTGCTCAAAAAAAAAACTATTACAAAAGTTTGAGTTCAAAAATGGATTAAAAGTTACTCTAAAGAACTAATTTATGAGAATGTTATTCATTTACAAAAATTTAATTTAATTACTTTTATACACCACTGTGGAGGTTTTTTATAAAAATGTTTCTTTTTTACGTCTAACGATGTCTACTGATCGTACGTTTATAAAATGACACTTTCATATACAAAATCCGCCTTATATATGTATATACATACTCGTGCATATATGCATAATATTTATACATAAATACTTTTATATACACAGCACCTTTATAGCAAGTAGTAACCTTTTTATAAAATAGTACTTTAATGTAAAAATTCACTTTTAAATGGCATTTTATTATAAAAAGGAATATATTCGTACATTTAAAAAATATAATTTTTATATAAAAAATTACTTTTCTATAAAAGGACTTTTTATAAAATTAAATAAACTTTTTAAAGTTAAAAAAGTACTTTCCAAAGTTTGGTACTTTTTATTAATATGTAATTTTTCTTAAACACATACTTTTCGTAAACAGATATAAGAAGTTATTTGTTTTATATAAAGGTATTTTTAGTGAGAAGGTACTTTTTATACAAAATATTTTTTTTATAAAATGTTAATATTTTATAAATACACTCCGGTTCACATATTTAAAGGCACTAAAAATTCCATATTCAGCAGCCTGTATCTCTTTCATTTTTTAACCGATTGCACAATTTTAAAATAGAAATGGAAGCTAAGACATCTTGAGATATAAAAAGTCATGACAAAAGTGGTTTCTTTACTAAAGAACTTTTTTTATCAAAAAAAGTCGAAAAATGTGCTAGTTTTCTGGTTCACTTGAATAAAGGCACTTTATTATTTTTTATTATTTTTAAAGTAAGCGATGATTTTTTGTAGTGAGCGTTTGTTTATTACAATTTATTACATCTTAATCATTTTACGTGTCAAAATGGCAAAACAAAAAATTTTAAATCTATTGGAAAAAAATAAAATCGATGTTTACCGTTCTGAAGGATATTATAACCGCGCAATAATTAAAAAAAATTGGACGAATCCCAACAATTGTCGACAATTACATCAAGGACCCCGAGGGGTATGGAAAAAATTTTAAAGGAAGGGATTCATTATCTTTATCTACGTATGAGAAAAGAAAAATCATCAGAATTGCTTCTTATTCTGCTTTAGCCTTGTCAAAAATAAGAGCTCAAGCTGGAGTGCAAGCGAGCAAGTCATCATTACGCAGAGTAATTAAAAGGGCTAATAGACACGCATACTTGTCTGCCGAAATGTAACCCATTACTAATAGTTCTTAAATAAATTAAAAAAAAAAACAACAAAAACTGTTTCTCATTAAAATTAGTTAAAGTGCCTTTATTCAAGTGAATCCAAAAAAAAATAGAACATTTTTGGACTTTTCTTTTATAAATGGTTAAAAAAAAGTTCTTTAGCTAAGAAACTACTATTGTCATGATTTATTTTTTTTTTTGTATATCAAGATGTCTAGCTTCCATTTCCATTTTAAAATTTTGCAATCGGTTAAAAATTGTAAAAGGTACAGGCTACTGAAAAGTTTTTAGTGTGAACCGGAGGGTATGTACAGATATATATATATATATATATATGTATATACAGTACAACTTCGACTGTCCGGACACATATAGTTTTAGGCACGTTCGGATTATCGAGTTGTCCGGACTATAGTAGTGAAAATTATTAAAATAATCTAAGTGAATTGAAAAAAAAATTATATTATGAAAATGTTTTATTACATTATTTTCGTTAAAATGTTACCGGGTCAAGTATAGGTGTTCGAAATAAATTGTTTTATCTTCTCCTTATTTTTTTTAATGCCCCAAATCGTTGATTTAGGAACATGTAATTTTTCGGCAACCTGCCTAATAGTTTTTCCCTCATCAAGACTTTGTAAAATATCACACTTTTCCTTTAAAGTTAGTTTGTTATGAAATTAGACAAACGCTTGCGAAAGAATGAACCGAAACTGAAGTAATGATAGTGCAAAATGTAAATAAAAGTATGAACAACAAATGATGCGAGCTAAAAACGGGAAACCACTGGAATTTAAATTTTTTCTTGCATAAAAAAAATTTTTCCGGATTGTAGAGGTAAAAATTTTAAGTTGTCCGAAATGTAGAAGCGTCCGAATTATTGGAGTGACCGGACTGGCGCATGTCCGGACTGTCGAAGTTGTACTGTATATATAATGCCTTGCTTGTCGTCTTCTGATTACAAGCTGCCTCTATACTGTGCATAGGCTGTCTATAAGTTGTCTCCATCTTTGTCGATGTGCGGCTGTAACTTTGAGCTCTCCGATGTTATTGAGGGTTCTACCAAGACTATGAGACATGGAATTTATTTCTTTAAGAGTAGATCGCCGCCAGCTGTTTTTTGGTCGACCTGGTTTTCTGCTTCCTTGTGGGTTGTAAGCAAGGGCGTGGTTGCATATTTCTTAAGGTGGCTTAAGAAGAGTATGACCTACCCAACCAAATTTTCTTCTTCGAATTTCATTGTTTATGTCCCGAACACATGTTCTGGCCTAAAGTTGTTCATTCGTTATTGTACGGGGCCAGAATATTTTAAGCATGCTTTATTGTTAAAAGGTACTACTTATTTTCTTATAAAAAGCAGTTTTCTACAAAAATTTTTTGTACCCTTCACCAAAAATTGGAGGGAGGGGCGGTTAAAGACTTGTTACGTATTGGAGATTTTGCATTGAAAAAGGGGTGTGTGGGGTATAAAATCTCCGAAAACAGTGGCACCTAGTAAATGAATGGCTACTAAGAGACAGACACCAAATTAAATTTAAAAGAAACAAAATGAACAAAATGTCGTTAGAATATAATAACCGAGTTATTCGCGTTTTGTACATTTTTTTTTATTCATAAACAATTATAAAAGTTACTGTTTCCAATCGTTTATGAATATGGGAGTTTAAGATTAAAGCCGACTTTAGCACATAACTTAGATTAGGGGCCATTATTATTACAGCGTTTAAATCCATACAGCCGTACTTACGTGATTGTCTGAGGGGCTAAAAAAAGATGATTCCTTCATTTCAGAAGAATAAGAAAGACTAAATTTAATTAATTAAAATAAAAATTTGAATTGAAAATTGTTAAAATTCATTCGTCAATTAGAATTAAGTAAACAATTAAAAAATAAACAATGAAGTCAGCAATTAAGAAAACAAATCTGCACGAAAATTTTTTCAGCACAAATGATTTAGTCGATAAGAAAATTTGTTGAACTTTTATCTCTGCACTAAATTATTTAATAATAAAAAAATCACTTTAGACGCCACTTTTCTTTAATTTTCTTTGTGATCACTTGCAGTTGTGACATTATAATCATGCAGATGTATGAAGCAAGGACATACATATTTATATTTAAATTAAAACTAAAAGAGTATTTATTAAAAAAAAGAAAATAACCAAAATCCAGTGTTTGTTGAATATTTAATGGCATTTTGCTGTGTCATTATTGCTATTTCTTCTTCTTTTTAAGTCTTACCCGGTCAGTCGCTTTCAATCCCAGCACATTCATTTGGTGACCCAATGAGGAACCAGTGCATTGTGGTTTTTGTATCGTCGTTGTTTTTTTTTTTTTTATTATTATTTTTTTTTCTCTCTCATTCACTATTAAATTTCATCCAAATTGGTGCTTGTTATTGTTAGTGTATCCTTTTTTTCATGTTGCATTCCAACAGTTTTCTGTGGTTCGGCAACTTATTTAATAATGCCAGGGACAATGACAGACAGTATCCTTTTTGTTATTTGTGTGTGTGTGTTTTTTTTACCACAAATATTGTGAGAAAAACAATTGTGACAATAAAGTTGTAAAAATGTTGGTTGGATTTAAAAGAACAGCTTTTATTTTAAATTACTTTTTCCTTTTTTTTAGTTACGAGTTAAAAATTGCAATTTGAGCACTTAACAAAATTTATTAGGTTTAAAGAGTTGTCGAAAGGGGCCTTTTGAACAGATGCATTTCTGAAAATAAACTTGTCACCAAACTGACGTTACAATAAATCGAATATTAAGCGTGCATATGATGGCAAGTTACGTCGTCTTGCTGCAACCAAATGTCGTTGACGTTTAGCTGATTAATTTTAAGAAACAACAATTCAGCCAGCTTAACGTCAGCTTCTTTTGTAATTTCGAAAGAAAAAAAGGAGCCACAAAATAGTAAATTTTAATGAATGTAATGCTGATACGAGAAACGATAAGAGTGAAATTAGTACGAAAAGGATCAATAACTGCATGAATTGCCAAAATTCGCTGAACAGAAATATTAAGACAGTTTGGAGTTCGCAGCTGTCAAACCATAGTTATCGATATCGATAGATCTCATACATACATACACTAACAAACAATTACGAGAATGTTCTACCGTCAAAAATAACACAAAGTTCAACATAATTTATTTTTTTTTTTGCAACATTTTGTTGAAATTATTATTTTATGAATAAGCGAAAAACTATGTATGTTTTTCTAATGGAGAAAGTTGTTAGTTGTTTGTAACACAGAGAAGCTTAGACGTTAAGAAGAGCCTCTGCTTGTATTTCAATATAGAAACACATAATTTCATATTGTTCCACCCATATATGAATGTCTGTCTGTATGTCCTTAATAGACCCTGAAACAATCGAACTGATGTGCTTAAAACCGGTCTCCTTAGAAAGGTAATATTGTGAAAATGTCTTAGACACCTAAATTACAATATTAGATTTATTCGTCGATCCATGCGATTTTAGAATTATCCCTTACTAAAATTCTTCTCAATTTTAAAATTTTCATGTTTTGAAATTGGGTATGTAAAAACCTCTTCCGATGTGTAAATCCACTTAAAAGAGATTTTTGCAAATTCGTCAAATTCTACCGTCAATAATATCACAAAGTTCAACATTTTTTTTTTGTTTTTGTAACATTTTGTTGAAATTATTATTTTATGACATCGCTAGACGATTATGGTGTAAAGTTGTATCCGCATTTTACTAAAATAAAAATCCCCTTTTTATAATCACTCAATAGTCTATAAAATTCATAAAGTTAAATAAACGCATAACCAGCCATATTAAAAACAACATAATAATAATGTATAAATATTTACAACAACTAAATTATTTTATAATTTATTTGAATATTTTCATCAGAGCAACCAAGCTCCACTCTCATAATCGTAATTTAGCAAAAAAAAAATATCTTTAGAATATTTAAGCGAAGAGGCAAAGTGCTAAAAAGGCACAAGTCAAACAACAATTCATCAACTGAAAGTTAAATTTTGGGTTATGAAGGAGGTGTCTTAATGTTTTAAATAAATAAAAAAAGTTTCTTGGTATGTGGGTTTTTCTAAAGGTCATTTGGTGTTGTTAGATAATTTCCTTTCTTAACGTTTCTCTATGCCATTTATCTTTTTTGTTTATTTTTCTTGGACATTTTGGGCAACCCATTATATAATCTACTGTTTTGGTATATATTTAACACCATTAAAATGAAATGACCCAACCGAGATTTGAATTGCTTTTCGTTTAAACTTTTGCGTATAAATAAAATTGCATGAGAAATGTGTATGTACGAGTATGTTTGTTAATATTCAATCATCTATATCGTAAATTGCGAATTGTATTTGAATAGAAATTTTATTATAAAAATGTTATTTACAAAAAGCCAAATCTGTCATGACAATGAACTATCAACCCTTGTCAAAAATGTTGCACACAAATTAATTTCGGCCTGCATTAGGGAGATCGATTAATCGATTTTTCGAGTTTTTCATTCGAATACATACTCGTACTTGGTATATTAGATGGCAATGTTTTGCATCTTGTTGCCTAATCGCATATTGGTCCTTGCAGTACATTATGGGTGAAAGGATAACGACTATCCTACTAATATTACAGATGTGAAAGTTTGAATGTTTCCATGTTTGAATGTTTGTTCCACTATAAATCGAAAACCACTGAATGGATTTGAATGAAATTTGGTATGAACCAGATTAAGATATATAGTATATTTTAAGGGGCAAAAAACGGTACTAATTGGTACTTGTTTTGTTTTTTTTATATTTTTTTTTTACATTGACTGACAGTGCAGTTTTCTGTAGGGGTAAAATAAGGAAAGACTGTTGTTTTAGTACAATTGGTACTTTTTCTTTCTTTATAATTTTTTTTACATTTAATTAAATTGTAATTTCCTATGAAGGTAAAATAAGTGAAGGATGGTACTTTTGGTACTATTGGTAATTTTTGGCTTGTTTTATAAAATTGTTTTAAATTGCTTTAAGGTTTTTTTCTGTGGGGGCAAAATAAGGAAAAGCTGGTACTTTTAGTACTATTGTCACTTTTTCTTTCTTTATTAATTTTTGTTTTCTTTGAATTACAGTGTAATTTCTTAGGGGGATTAAATAAGGAAGGGATGGTACTTTTGGTATCTACTATTGGTACTTTTTGTTTTTTTATAAATTTTTTTTATATTGATTAATAGTGTTATTCTGTGTGGGGGAAGGAAAGGAAAGGAAAGGCTGGTACTTTTGGTGATATTGGTACCTTTTATTTTTTAGCATTTTTTTTATATTGACTTAGGGTGTCATTTTCTGTGAGGGTAAAATAAGGAAAGGCTGGTACTTTAGGTACTTTTAGTGCTATTGGAACTTTTTTATTTTTTTTACATTGTAGTTTCTTCAGTGTAATTTCGTATCAGGGTAAAATAAGAAAAGCTTGTACTTTTGTTTTATTATACATTTTTTTACATTGACATGCAATTTCCTGTGGGGGTAAAATAATTTTGGTACTTTTATTACTATTGGTACTGCCTATTTTTTATAAACAATTTTTTTACATTGCAATTTTTTCAGTGTAATTTCCTGTGGGCGTAAAATAAAGAAAGGCTGGTACTTTTGGTACTTTTTATTTTTTATAAACATTTTTTTTTTTTTTTTACAGTAATACACATTGTACTTTCTGTGTGTTTAAATGAGGAAGAACTGGTACTTTTTATGCTTTCTTCCTTACTTTTTGATTAACATGTAGTGCGAAGCAAATCACGGGTAAAAGATAGTAGTTTTATATAGATTTACTTAAATCGTTAAACAAGAAAAACATTTAATAATAACACGCTAATCCATTCACAGAATATAAAATGAATACACGTCTTTACTTTGAGATTCATTGGATTACTCTGTGGTGATATTTGACAGCTTTTTGCTTGTGAGAAAATATGAACTACTTGACTTAAAGTTATATATTTATGAATGTACTAAAAAAAAAGCTTTATATAAATTCTAAACATTTCTACTGTTCTGTGAATTGTATCCCCATTTTCAAAGGCAAACCAAAGAAAATAAAATCATGGAAAAGGGAAAGTATTTTTTAACTTTTTCTGAGAAAAAAACAAAAAATAAAGAGTCCTTATATAAACATTCCACAATATCAAATAAATAATCTATTGTAAATGTCAAAACTATTTTTTTAATAAAGCATCGTTACTCCTTCTTACTGTCATCATTTAAGTTCTTTCGTATTTAGATTTTCTTTTTTATTTTTAATATTTCTTTGTCGGTTGAGAATAAAAATGTCAGCTTTGGGAAGAAATCATTTGATTTCGTTTATATGTATTTGTTTGAAGAGTACACATATTACAGTGCTTGAATTCATTTATTGAAATGCTTATACGAATAATAAATGTATGCATGTACATATTTAGGAATGTATGTATGTATTCAAGCATCCTAAGTAAACAATATGTTAAGTTGATATTAATAATATTAATCCTTTAGAGTTTGTTTCCCTTTATATCTCACATAAAATATAAAGGAATGTGAAATATATACTATTTGGGGAATTTAATATGTGTAGTTTCGTAAAAGGGTAGAATTGAAATCGACAGAAATATTAAAAAAAAATATATTATACTTTAATTTAAACAAAAATATAAATTCTTATTATTTAAAAATAATATTACCAGGATGTAGTACTTTTTTTTAAATTAAATTAATTAATTTGATACATATATGTTAATTTTTTTTATATTAAGAGGGGTAGGGAAACAAAATAGACAGGAATGGCTAAAATCTGTTATAGCAGTAGTGGGCGTAGGAATGTGGGAATGGCACTATTAATATAAAATTATAGTGTAAAACCAAAAAAAACCAATTAATACCGTAGAACTTTTAACTCTTGCGAAAGTGATGAAATTTTCTATAGTTTCAAAATTGAGTTTTTTAACCATTATTTATTTTTTTGCTTTTATAGAGACAAAAATTGCTAAAAGTGTTTGTCGACAATAGATTTAGAACAGCTCAAAAAAGGTGTCATTAAATTGAACTGAAGCGACAAACCACAAACCACTTATCAAACCACACAAACACTCTGTCCAATACATGGAGTTACATTCAGCAAACTACATACTGCAACCCGGAAAAACACAAACTATTTGTATGTATGCATAAAAATCTTAACAAGGCAACAACAAAGGAAAAAGTTAAACTAAAACCACACGGTATAAAATGTTGCAGTAAATAAAGAGGAAGCCTTCCATCAATTTGCAGCAAGAAGAGCAAAAGGAGGAAAAGCAATCCTAAATGTTTTTACCTTCGATGAAGGACAATGTATGCACCAGGATTTCAAAATATTTATATTTTTACTTAGAATTCTCCGCATATTTCATAACACTGTATGTAATAAAAATGTTGAGAAAAAAAAAATTATTTAGAGGGATTTTCGAGTAACAATTGTTAGAGCCCATAGGGAACGAAAATATAATTGTCACTCCGAAGAAGCTTTCAGGCCAAGCCAAGTTTCATATAGTGGGTATATTAAACACACCCTCGTTGTCTTTACTTCAGCCACTCTGATGAATATGGGGAAATGAAAATACATAAATTCAAATCTATACATACATTCGATTTGCCTCATGAAGAAAGGCCCTAACTCACATAATTGAAACTTTGCAAGAGAAGGTACAAATATTATATAAACTGCACTGATTAAAAAACAACATTAAATTTTTGTGCAGTTTTCAGCAGGTAGTATAACCTAGTGTTATACTATGCAATAGGGTGTTTTTTAGTATTTATTTCAAAAGATTCCGGTTAGATTAGCATAGTCAGTTTGATTTTTTTGAAAATGAGGGTTAGGCCGTTTTGGCGCTGAGCGCCTCATATGGTCATATAACGTATCACATTCCAAAATCTCTAGAGTATTGCTAGCCGAAGGCTGCTACCTAGTAATCAAATAAGAAACACTAGAATAAAGCTCAACCTGAACAAGATAGACTTTGAAAAAGTATAGTAAAGTTCCAACCCATTAAAAAAATGATAAAAGCTGTAGTGTAAAAACTTACATGTAATTCAGCAGATTCAATTAATGATAGAGGTTCTTTAACTAATATGATTGCAGCTGCCGTGGTGGCAGTGAGGTCTAAGCGCTAGATAACTCTGATGATGAGACTATGGTTAGTCTCGAAACATCGATGTCAGTTCAACCCTCCGCGCAGTCAAAAAACTTTTTCTTTGTCTGTTCAAGTGATAAGAGCCACTAGATTTTTCTTTCTTTCTATTTTAAATAATAATTTAATTTGTAACAAAATTAAATTTAGAGAAAACGAACTTAAGCCTGAAAAATTAAAAATTTCTTTACATATGAAAAGTAATATTATCAGGCTCTAGTTCAGTTTTATTGAATTAATGAAAATTCAAAATTACTAAGAGTTTTTTTGTGTTGGAAAATATTATTATTTATATCCAATCAGTTTTTAGCAGAATGTTGATTATTAGTTCCAAACAGTAATGAGGGAATTTCGTACTAACCAGCACTGTTTCATTGTAGAATAAAAATTGAATTAAAAATTAATTCTCATATTCTATTTCTGTTGAAAACTGGTTAAATAGTTGATATTCTTCTCAATTAGTATCCACTTTACGAAAATTGTAAATATGTACAATTTAACGCTGATGAGAGGTGTAGCGGCCTTGAAATCAGTACTGATACGTTCTGCTAAAAACTGATTGGATATAAATAATAATATTTTCCAACACAAAAAAACTCTTAGTAATTTTGAATTTTCATTAATTCAATAAAACTGAACTTGAGCCTGATAATATTACTTTTCATATGTAAATCCATATAAGTTCAAATAATAATTACGTTTATTCGTAATAATAATAATATAAAAATATTAAAAATTTCTTTAATAATAATAATAAATAATTTTGTTCTACTTGAAATACGAAAACGACGCTTCTAGTGAATGAAGCGGACATAGCGCCATCTGTCTGTCAATATGATGCGACGCTTCTGGACATAGTGCCATCTGTCATTCAAATTTTTTTCTGTTTGAAATACGAATTGGGTTAAATACAGGAATTGCCCCCACTCTCCCCTCCACCAGCCCTAGCGATTTAAAATATACTTTAAAACCTAAAATTGCATTAAAATCGGTCGAGCCGTTTCGGAGGAGTTCGATAACAAACATCGTGACACGAGAAATTTATATATTAGATTGATCATGTTCGAGTCATTTATGACTCCTCTGCGCGATTCAAATAGGCACATATGAGCTCATCTTCTGATCATAAATGATTGTTTTCTAAATATTAAATATTTTTAATGTACAATTTGTGATGGGAAATAGCTAAGACGAAAAATATTAATTTTAATTTTTTTTTAATTTTAGACCATTGCACTTTCAAGGAAAGTATCCCGATGCAAACTATCAGACCTTTTGAAATTTAGATATATTGTAGAGAATACAAATGAAATGGACACGTTTTTTTTTTTTTTTTTTAGCTGCCCAATCTCAATTTTAAGTGTTAAAAAGTGGGCTCGAAAATGACCCAAGATTTTAAGATTTATGTTATTCTAAAAAATGGGTTTAAATGGATTTTTAAAAGGGTACGAGCATTTTTTGGGACTTTAATGCTACATTTCAATAACACCAATAAAATTGCATTAATTGCAGCAAAGCTTATTTGAAATTGAATAGCCCATATAGACAGTTCATCGCACAAATTAAGTTCATCGTCGTCACATTCACTATAATTTTCTTCACTCCACTATTATAATTATTTAAAATGTCATCATTAAACTTTCATTGTTTGTATAATTGTCCTGAGAATTAGTTTTCTGGTGTTTTGGCGATATTAATTTTTCGGCTTCCTTTTTATTTTAAATTTAATATGTGAAAGTCCACCGAAACATGCGCAATCTGCGAAAATATGTTGTTCCAAACAGGTCTGAATTAATAATTAAAAGCGCAAACAGAGTAAGAAAAACGATATCTCAAAGTATGTATGTATGTACTTATGTATTTAAAAAAGTTCAGTAGTGATCTTCAAATTCAGCATCTCAATGTCATAATAATGATAAATACCTAAAGTAGTGTGATCGTTTTTTTCAATTTATTGTTACTACTCGTATGGCAGAGGGAGGGATTTTTTCCAATTAAATTTTAAATATTATGTGGCTCTAAACCTTAAAAGAAATATTCGTATTCGGCGAATATTGTTTCAAATATTCGTATTCGTATTCGCGAATACTAAAAATTGATATTCGTAACATCACTAATACATACATACTCGTATATGAATGGACTTAGTTCAACGTGATCTTTATTTTATCTATGTATGTATGTACATACATACATACATATATTGAAAGTTTGATAAAGTTGTTCTCCTTCTTACAAAGCCCATAGTTAAAACTGGCCCTCTAATTTCAAAATAAAAACTACAAAACGAAATTTGGTGCCATTTTCTTAGGCAGATACCTCACATAGCATGCATGTGTACGTATGTATTTACATAAATATTAGAAATAAAAAAATTTAACATTTATTTTATAAAAAATGTAACATATATGTACATACATATACTATTTGGATTAGTATGTAAGCATACTGAAAGTGATTTTAGTTTGATCAATCCTTTATCGTCCTTGTATGTTATGAGATTCAATACAAAATTCATATGTATGCTGTATATAAAGAATAAACTTTATAGCATGCGATAATTTGAAAATATACAAACATATGTATGTATTTTACCAGATGTGATTTATGTATGAATGTAAGTATGGATGTGCAACAAATACTTCGTATTGAGCAAATAATTGCTAATTGAAAAAATAAATTACTTACCTTTGGAAGAGACCAAATAGACGCGATGTCATCAATAAAAATATATGGTTTAAAGTCAGTTTAATGACACGAGCTCAAAAAGTTTTTAAGTGTTCTATCCGACAGAAAATCAAAACCTAAGAATATGTGGCGAGGCTACTCACCACATATTCTTTTAACGTGTTTTTTTCTTCTTATTTTTTTTTTTGTTTTCTATTGAATAGAACATTTTTAAAAAATTTTTGAAGCTGTCGCTGAACTTTATTTGTTCCAAAAATATGTTTATGATCGTTTTCCACCCTGCGTTTTCCTGAAAGAAGAGAATTATATTTATTTTAATGCCAAAGACCTCGTATAGACAATTTACCTAAATACATATTATTTACACCATATTTGCACTTTTTTATATAAATTAACACTAATTTTTTACAATAACACCGTTGACACAATAATTTTATCAGGTATCAAGAACAAAATGCACTTTTCTTTTGACAAACTTTTAAGTAATGTTCTGCGTTGCTCTGCGTTTAGTTTTGTTTCCTATTTGCCTGTAGACTTTGCATTACTTTAACGGTATATTTTATATATATTCTGAAACAGCCTGTTTTTATACCAACGTTTGACATTTCTTTATTTAATTTGCACTGAACATGCCCCAAAAATTGTCAATTATCATTTTGTCTGTTTTTTCGGCATTTAACAGATTGCTGCGCTGCATTGGGAAAATAATAAGATAAAGAGAAGGAAAAGAATAGGCCACAAGAAAAAATTTTCTTATATATTTTTATACAACAACAAAATAAAGTTTTAACAGGAAAAAATTGTTAATTTAATTGAAAAAAGTTGTGAAAATCAGAAGGAAAGAACAAAAGACGAACTCTTCAGCTGAAAGACTGAGGGAATCTTTTGCTCGGAAGATTAAAAAAAGGGAAGTGAAGTAAAAACGGGCAAGGTCGTCATCGCTGTGAAAAACATAAAAGATCAACAAAAAGCAACATGGTACGTTTTGTTAAAAGTATTAAAAAATCAAAGAATTTTTTTGTTAAAACTAAATAAGTTTGTAACTACAAATTGTATGTAGTTAATTTGAAACAACTTGGACACAAGAAATTTCAACATTTACAAAGGCTGTACGGTGCCGTATTTTTATTTTGCCTATAATTTTTCAATATATTTCTGCTAGTCTAAATTGAACTTTGACCAAATTTTATAAAATATTTCAAAAATTTGCTATACATGACAGAAATTTGTATTAATCATAATTTCACTAATCTGCTTTAGGATGTTTTTCTGATGATTAGACGAAACAAAACAACAATCTTTACAGATGCGAAGGAAAATACTTCAGTGGCTGAGTTAAAACGTATGCTGGAAGGTATGTTTGACACTAGAAAATTTAATTATGTAGCAGCTACTTTTAAAATTTAATTATCATCCAAAAATGATCATCACATAACACTAATGAGCGAAACGTTCAATTTTTTTTTCTAGGCATTTTAAAAGTCAAACCCGCAGATCAACGTCTTTACAATCAGGACAACGATATTATGGAAGATGACAATACATTGCAAGATTACGGCATCACAATGTCTACAGCAAAGGCGCAAGCACCTGCTCAATTAGGTCTGGCTTTAAGGTAGGTCCTTTTTTTATTTTTGTGTTGCACCTCGCGCATGTTGGCTTGAGCGTATGTATTTAATTCTTTGAAGGCTTAAGAAATTTTTATTGTTATTTATGCTGGAAACACAATTAGGACGAACGACGAATTTGAAAAATTTGTGTTTCCAGCATTAGGCTTAGTATAATTGCGGAACGCACATGTTTTCCAACTTCTTTGTTAACTTTCCATCACTAACTTGGTACCAAAAGTACCAGCTTTTAGTTGTTTTACTCCCCAGAAAGTACACGGTATGTTAATGTATAAATAAAAAAATAATAGATAAAATTAAAACTAACAAATTTTCCTCGTAAAAGTATCCTACATTTTAACTTCGGCCATATGCCAAAATCCATTAAGCGGCTTACGAGTTATAATGGCAGAGCACAATATTGTTATTAACGTCGTTACTTACTTTGCACGTTCTTTCGGAAAACGTAGTAGATTTTTACCGATTTTAGTGATGTGGAATTTCAAAGTTTATAACCCAGTTTCAAACTGTTGTGAGCTACAGTGTTATGGCCAGAAACTAATTTATTTATGATTATGTTTTTGTTTTTTTTTTTATAGAAAGGAAAGCGGTGATATAGAATCACTCGATATTACACCTTATTCATCACCACCTGACTTACCCGAAGTCATGAAAAACCAAGAAGCTGCAAATGGTAAGGAACAAGTGGCATAGACGACAGACAGTCAATTGAGAAGACTAATATCATCAAGGATAAGAACATCAACAATAGCAAAGCCGAACAGGAATAGGTTTAGCAACACTTTTATCAGCCATCAAAAATTAATGATTCAACATTATCTTTTTTTACCTTTTATTTAAATAACACAACAAAAATCACATAGAATAAAAGCATTTTAAGCAAAGAGAAAGTAAGTATGTATGTACAATTAATTGCTTAAAAAAATTAAACTGCGCTATTTTTTAAATCTGCATAATGACATTAAAATTAAACAAAAGTGTTGTACTAAATGCTAAGACTTACTGTTGTAATTTCACAGAAAAAAAAATTAAAACTCTCTTAAAAGCAAGTTAGTTTTTTAAGTAAATTTATTTAAAACATATAAAAGGGGGGCTCAATATTTTCAATTTATGTTTTTTTTTCTATAAATTTAATTGATATTTAGTGTTTCTTCTTGAAAAAATTATTAAAACAGAATATAAATATATATTTTAATATATAGTTTCAAAAACCATATAAATCTGGAAAAATTCTAAGCTTAACTGAAAAAACAAAATAAAACAAATATTTAAATAAAATCTACAACTTCTATAACAATATAAACTAATACATTTAATAATTGAATTATAATTTAATTAAAATTTGAAATAACAAGTTTACGATACACATTCGTTTAATAAAACTGCTGATTTAATAAACAAAACAATTTGTTTAAACTTAAAACAAATGAAAATTTAATAAAAAGCCTTGTTAAAATCTCGTTAAAAAAGATAAAGAATTTGTAAGAAAACATTAGATTTAACGAAAGAAAAGTAATAAATAATAAAATAAACACATTATGATTTTTAGTTCATAATAGAGATGGGAATGTGAGTAATTTGTCACTCCTAACCAAATATGCTAAAGAGTACGATGATTTAGCTCGTACCCATTTATGGTTCGAAGAGTAAAAAGTTTTCATGATCTAAAACGCTCATGTTCGTGAAATAACACAGTCATTTAGCATACATCTTTAAATTTGATTAAAAACGTATTGTGAAACTTTGACAATAAAACACAAAATTTAAAATTGTGTTTCACAACTTTCCGACAGTTTTATGAATTTCTCATATTAAATAAATATGAAAAAGTTAAACAAAAAATATAAATATGGCGAATGAAGGATATGAGTGCTTTATATCAGGAGCATGAACGCTGCCCATCTCAAATTAATAATATTATATTTCAAAATTAAATTAACTAAAACAAAGCTGAACATCCTTAACACTCACTAAATAAATTTATTAATAATGCATACGTGTGTATGTATGCGTGTATCTAGTATGCATACGAAATTAAAAATAAAACTACTATTTGCTTTTTTTTAGTTATTTTCTTTTTTTAATTTAAATTATATATTGTAATTATGTTTTGGTTTAATTTAATTCATTGAAATTAAGAAATAAATAAAAAATAAAACACAATTTTATAAAATCAAAATATTGTTGTCGTCTCCTCAGGCACTATTCTCTGAATCGGATATTATTTGCATGTCCCCGTGATCTCCTTCTTGTTGTTCCTCGACAAAAGTCGCATTCGAAGTTTGTTGGAGTTCTAAATTTTCTAAATATTCTTGCAAACGATCTTGAAAAAAATTGATATAAGTTTGCTTTTGATTAGATGTGGCTGGGAAATAATGTCCGCCATTATGTTCTAAAATTTCAACATTTTTAAAGTGGTTTGCTAAATCTTGACTCATTTCTTTGGGTATTATATCGTCAGATAAGCCGTAAATGTGCAATGTTGGAATGGAAATAGATTCTTCGTAAGCACTTTTATGCACTAAACTGCCAGAGATGAAGCCAGAAGAGAGTATGGCAAATTCTGGTCTAATGGATGTCACTGACAGCAAAAAATAGTGGATTGTAAATCTTCGTTGCTTTTATTTTTATATATGTTTTAAATTCAATTATAAATACATAGTATCGTTGGCTTAATGAGGAAAGCGTGTAACTCGACTTTTTCAAAATAACTTTTTTAACGCTTTCTGGTTGTAAAATGTCCTCAAGAAAATAAGTGTTTCTTTTATTGAACCTTCAATTTTAATTTGACTATCAATAAGTATTGACATTTTAAAAATAAAGATGATATGGAAAAAAGTATGCAGATGTTGAAAATAATGGATTTATAATATAACGATAATTCGCAATACATACGTCTTTTCTATAATAAGCCATCGATGGGAATGCATTTACCACATAGCACATACATATAGTATATACTAATTTGAGTACATACATGCGCGGATTATTCCAGTTTTTACTTACGTTTCTTTTTCGCCAGACCACATATTAAACCAACGAAGCAGGCACCTTGGGAGAAGCCCAGCAGACCCTGGAAGGGACCTTGAGTTTTCCAAGCAATCTCCACATATTTTAAACTTGCTTGAAATCCAAATGCCGGCCCATTTTTGTTTGTACCTTTAAAAGACCCATCGTCCGAGTTAGACCACCAGCTCAGCTGATCTTTCTGAGGCTTTGCAGAATCCTCCACAGGTTTAGACATATGTGGAGCATCAATAAATACAAATTCAGCATATTTGTTAACATGTTTTCGAAATGAACCCAGTTTACTTTTAAAACTATCGGCATTTTGCCGATAGCCATGCAAGCACAACACACGCACTTTGTCTTTTATTTCCATTTGGGATGAAGCGGATTTTTGTTTACTGGATTTTGTCGTTATGGACGATGAACCAGTATCGTTGCTGGTCATATTAGTGTGATATTTCTTTTTGTTTGGGATTTACTTGTTAAAAGCATAGACTTTATTATGTATGAAGTCTACGTTTTCTGTGGTTACAATGCTGAATAAATTTTACAACAAATAACACAGGGCATTTTATTGTTGTGATTTGCTTGCTTCTGTCAAACAATGCAATGATTTCTATATTTTGCTTTCACAGTCTTTCTCATAGCAACAATTTGGAAGAAATCTTAACAACCCAGCCAGACGAGCATATTAATACATCGTCAATAAAACAGCTTCCAATTGGGGAAACCGTATATATCTTTGGACATGAATTTTATAATTTTGTGCATTATTTGAATCAGGGTTTAAAATTAGTTTTTTTTTATTTTTATTTATTATACTAGCGACTAGTGAGAAAATATGATCCGTTTCCATTTTTGATAGCAGAGAAACTACAAATATTTACCTGATAACAAATAAATTTCCAGTTTTCTAAAAAAAATTTTGTACTTGACAACTATTAAAATTTTTTACTAGCTCACAAAATGAAAATAAATTCTCTGTAATATATTGTTCAGCAACAACTTCTAGTCAATGAAAACTAGCCATCCACACAAAAATGCAAAAACACACATATATAAAATATTCTCTTCATACAATATGCCGCTAACAAAAATACCAAACAAAATATATGCCAATCCAACCAAACACAACTTCGACCAGTTGACAAGCATGCCGACCTTACAATGACTTGTATTTAAAAATTTTTCTCCTTGAATCAACAACCAGCAACCCAAAACATTTTTCAAAATATGAGTTTATGAATGTTTATTTTACGTTAGTCCTGTTAAATTTATATATATATATATATATATATATATGTATATATATTTTATGCCGGATGAATTGGTCTCATGTAATTAGGAGAGAAAAGAAAGTGTGTGGCTTTAAAATTGTTCTCGTGTAAATATCCCCACTGAACACAACTATTAACCAAACGGTATGTTCAGTTGGTACACTCTGGCAGAAAATAAAATGGGCACAAATCTAGTTAAACTACATTGCTCAAAAAAAAAAATTCCTATACGATAGAGAATCAAAAAATAAAAAAAAGTCGATGAGTCCATAGTATAATTTTAGAAGTATATGCAAGAGCACAGCTGGCCGTGTTTTTTTAATACATATTTTCATTGCCTATTGTCAAAAATTTTTCATTTTCTTTCTACACAATTTTCTTCAAGTTCTGAGCAGAGCTGTAAAGGAATGATTAGATTTTTTTTTTAATTCAAGTGATTTACAAAAAAGTTTAATTGATTAATTTAACACAAAATGTGAATTGAATTAAAACACGAATGCATTTCTCATGAATTAAAAATTCTCGCATGCATACACATCACTAAAAACATTAATTGAATTAAATTTTGAGTGAATTCATTGGTGATTTAATAAAAATCAATTTTTTAGTTCACTGTTTTCAATAGGATTAGGATCATTATTAAAAAACTCTTCAATAATTTAACAAAAATTTCAAAAGCGTTTATGATTCGTAGATTCTTTAGATTCTTTACAGTTCTGCTACTGAGCTATTTTTGACAATTGTACATTTATTTTACACAAACAAAAATCCTGTTGTTTTTTTATTTTTTAAGTTGTTGCCGAGATGCATATACTTGTATTAATATACATTGGACGAGTCTGAACTTCCGAGCTATGGGTACAAATATATGATTATCAGGGATGTCACAGAAACCAAATTCGTACGAAAGTGAAAGTGAAAACGTTTTTACCTTCTCCAGAAAACGTAAAAATTATTCGCGTAAAATTTTTGCGTTTTACGTTTTCTGGAGAAGGTAAAAACGTTTTCACTTTCACTTTCGTACGAATTTGGTTTCTGTGACACACCTGTATATAATTTTTATTAAACAGCAGGTTTAATCCCAAATTCTGGGACAAATCATGGTCTAATAATCAGGTCTGCGCAAGAAGGAATATGATTTTTTGTAGGGTTGTGTTTTGACCGTTAAATAATCTGCAAAAATATGGTAAGTTAATTCGGTCTTGTCAAAAGTTGTTTAGATTTTTGGCCGCCATCATGAATATTTTTGTTTACGTTATGCTTTTTGTTTTTGCATAACCAATAAATACATACAAAACAACTTTTGTTTTGTTTTGTATACAGCTTTGTTTTGACAATGTTGAATTAATTTTACACAAACAAAATGCATGTCGATTTTGTTGTTGCGTTGATACGCGCACCTTATTATTCCACCATGGGACAAATCCTCATACCTGGCTACACTGGCTGTGTTTTGTTGTTTGATGTTGACATTTTGTCTTCTTAGCCGCTTCCGCGTTTTCTTATGTAAAAAAAATTGTAAATTATTCTCGCACACTTTTTTTGGCAAAAGAACTGTTTTCTAATACTGTATATCTTTTTTTCTATTTTTTACCAGTTTAGTTTTTACGAAATTGTGAACTTATTATTACGCCTTAAGAAATGATACTAACTGTACCTCTATTAAGCAAGTTATCCTTCTTGGGTTCTTTGATTAACAAATGCAGGCAAGTTGTACGAATTAAACCTGTTAACACATTAAAAACTAATATCAAACCACAAATATCTACTTCTATAACTACAACTCCATCCATAACTGCTACTGCACCATCACCTGCATCTTCGCACCAACAAAAAAATAGACCAGTTTCTGTTGCAAACTTTAGTTTGAAGTCTCCTTCAGTGGCAAAAACTTTAGAAGAAAAAGTTGGACTGCCGCCAAAACCCAAGAAACCTTTAACACCATTCTTTCGTTATATGAATGAACTAAGGCCAAAATTAATGGCATCAAATCCGAAACTTTCCCTGATTGAAGTAATTAAGCAAATCTCGAAACAATGGGAAACCGCTGATGCCTCAATGAAGCAGCGCTTGCAAGAGGAGTATAAAAAAGATCAAGAAAACTATATTGAAATACGAACCAAATACGATTCCACGATTACGGACCAACAGCGTTCACAACTAAGTGATCTAAAAAAGGAACAAATGAATGCAAGAGAAAAACGAATGATGCGTAAGCGTATTAAAGAGCTGGGAAGGCCTAAAAGACCAGCCTCTGCGTATTTGCGGTATATTTCTAACGAGCGCTTCGTAACACCTCGGTCACCAAAGGAAACTTTCAAAGAATGGCACCAAAAGGCTACTGCTAAATGGAGTACACTGTCAGATGAACAAAAGGGTGTCTATATGGCTGAAGCACGCAAACAGTTTGAAGAATACAAGTAAGATGGTCAAATATTTTATTTCCTCGCAATATAATTTATGATTACTTTTACAGAAAAGAAATTTTGTCATGGGAGGAAAAAATGATCCGTTTGGGTAACATTGATGTTGTACGTCATGCTAATTTGATTGATCCACCCGAGAACAAGTCGAAGAAACATTAAACATTCATCCATCTATGAGTTGTTCATCTTTTGTTAATAATAAAAAGTTACTAATAGAACTGAAAAAAGCAGATTTTTTAAAATCATTTAGTCGTAATCTTTGTCAATCGTAAGGCCACGACACTTTAACACTACATATGTATGTATATTGTAGGTTTTCGTATTCATATAGAATTTAAGAATTAAATATTTAAATAAAAAATATTAAAGTAAACATTCAAATGAAATCGCATAGTTATAACAATTTACCCGTATATGTACAACAATAAATTTTACTGAATCATTTTATTTAAAAAAAGCATATTTTACTTGTAAAGATATGTAAAAGATCGTTGCAATAATTTTGTTGGTGATGTATTTTTTTACTTGCTACAGCTAGGGACGGATATAGACTTAAAATATTGATTATTAAAAAAAATTCACAACAAATATTTGTATAACTTACGACTAATAAAATACAATTTTTGTTACTAAAATATTCTTAAATGCTTCAATTTGCGTAAAAATGGTGTTGTTAAGTTTTGTTTCTAATCTACTTTAGTTTCCAAAGAACCTTAAATTTGTGTTATATATGGAAACAAAACAATTTTAATAGTACGAAACCTAATGTTAAAGCTAAAACAACATCCGCCTTTACCAAGGCATCGATTCGACTTGCACCGGCTTTATAAAAGTCCCAGTCAAAAATAATATTTGATGCATCGGATTGGCGCCAAGGATTTTCACCATCATCAAAGTACATAGGACAATCGTCACGTTCTCGTTCGTATTCTATGGCATCAAGAGCTACTGCGGCTCCTTCGCTGTGATTCCAAGATGTTACATCTTGATTAAGCTTACAAAATGCACCCACGGCTAATAATATATTGATGTTTATGTATATTTAAATTGGTATAAACCATTTCATAATTTTAAGTGTTTTAATTACCTTGGGACATTAGAACTCTGTTTAAATCGGCCCTTTGATAAACCCAGCATCTGTACTTGGATAAAGGATCCAAGTCATCATAAGTTATGAGGTAGGACTTTAAGTTTTCTTTCCAAAAACCAATACATTTCATACGATTATCGGGATCACCTTATATTTTTTACGAGAATTTTAGAGTTATTTGTTTTATTTAATTTCAATTTCAAACTTACTGTAAATGTCAACCGGCCTTCCCAAATGATCAACAGACAAACAATAGTTTTCATCTACCGCCAATTCTTTTTGATCTGTATCACAAACAGATAAATCGGAAATGTTTTGTTTACAATGTATATCTGGACGTGGACTCAAAGTTACACCACCCAAAATTCTAAATATACAAAGAAATTGGATAAATTGATACCACGATATTTAAAGTTTAACTAAAAATTCATATCAAACCTTCTCGCTATTAAGAATTATCAACTTTTAATTTACCTTGTTTTAAAGGGATGTTCACCGCGTTGTGTAAAATTAAACTTGCCCGCTACTGGACACCTAACTGGTACTGGATTTCTTGCCAAAAACAAGTCATACTTCCAAGCTACGTCATTTTTAAATTGAACCCACGAGCAGACAGTGCTGAACTCATCTTTTATAACCGCCAAACCTTTACGATAACGTATGATGTTGTGATGGCGAGGCATAAAATCAAAACAAACATAATCTTTTTGACAGCCATCGACTGTTAGACGAGCCATCATAATGCGATTACCACGACGTTCGCGGCATACATAAATTGTGCGCCTATAACGGGCCTTGTCAGGATAATAGGTTTCATTGATATGCGTCTCACTTATAATAACATCAGCGTCAATGTTGGCCGTATTAACCCACTCTCCCGAAAAATTTTGTGGTAGAGTACAACCAGGTTCAACATACTCGGCTTTGACCGGAGTAAGTTTCAAACGTTCAGGAGATTTTTCGGGAGTCTTAAGTGTATTACACTCAGCGGTTATGGAAACACCCACATACAAATCATCATCACGATTTTTAAGAAAACAACGATATTTTTCATCTTTGCGAGATTCTTTTGTATTGGCCACAGCGAAATAATGGTTTTTTCCCACAAACCAATCGCCCAAGCAACTGTATTCTACAATACCACTAAATGTTCCTTCCATTCCCTCGCATTGTTTATAAGTGATGTTGAACTTTTGATTTTGTATCAAAAACTGAGTTCCGGCCGTTTGGCAAGATATTATTCTAGCATCAGGCTTGTCACATACGCCAGTAAAACGGAAGCGATTTTGATAATTAAATTGCCAAACGCCTTCAAGAGAACTACGGCAATTAATTGGAATAAAGTTTTCATTGAATAACGTTATCAATTGTTGGTCATCCTTAATGCCTCGGCATACATTTTGCACCGAAGGTTTAGAACCATCTTTTATAGTAACACAAGGGCCTAAAATCAGATATATAATTCGTTGAACCTAAGTTTTAGTTTAAGTATAAAATTCTTGCTTACTTTCGAATTTCTCAAAAACATTTAGGGTTCTTATAAAAGTTTTAACACAGTGATAACAACCTTTACCGCGTTCTTCGAATACAAAAGAATATTCATCACCGTGATTTTTCTCCATTGTTATACAATAACCTCGTTTACTCATAGACCTGGCATCTATTACCGTTAGTGTGGGTAAGCCAGATTCCCAAGAAAACCAGGATCCTTGCAAAATTTTTGGCATAATGCAATGCTGTTCTTCCAATTGATTATATTGTCCGTCAACTAAATTAAATAGTAAATAAAATATACGGTGCATTAGAAAACTTACATACAATGAATCAACAAGCTAAGATACACATTTCTCTTCTATGGAAACAAGCCGTGGGTGTGGCTCAAAAATCCAGTCAACTAATGCAAATAACTTTACCTGTCAGAAAAATACCCAAAAGGACATATAATCCGCATAACTTCATATCGAATTTATTGGTTTTTCAACGTTATAATAACTAACCATATATAATTTATAATGTTATAAAGGAAAGGAATTTAACATAACAATTGCACAATATTAAATTTTAGTTATGCCTTTAGTGGTTAAGTTGCCAACTCTTTGTTCAAGCTGTGTTTGGCATTCGTTTGGTGGTGCCAGATTGAAGGGAAAAATATTTCCCAAAAATTAGTCAAATAATGGACGCGAAATAATTTTAAAAATCCTGATTATCTATCTCTCATGCTCATTGGATTCACTCAAAAGAAAATATGACAAAACTCTGTCGATTTTTCCGGTGATTACAAGACACACACAAAATTTTTTTTTAATTTTATTTAAATTGCAATCTATCAGTATATAATGATAATAAGCAAATTGGATGTAACAATAAAAATAACAGTTGAAGTAGTACTTTTACAATAAGTACAACTATAAAAATGGAAAACAAATTCTGTGTTTAATAATATTACAAGTATAAAGTATTTCATCTAACAGTTAGGTTTATATAATGTATTTTTTTTTATTTTTTTTTTTTAAGTAAAATAAATAACAAAAAAAAAAAATAAATAAAAATACAAAACATATGTAAGCACAATTGCTGCTAAAACTAACTCTAATTGATTGAGATATATGTTTTTATGAAATTTCTAACAAAATGTGCATATCAGGCATAAAAATTTAAAATCGGACGGACGTAGCGAAAAATATCTTAACAAATACATATTAATTGAAGGGCAGCCGCGAATAACGTTGTACAAGAAAAATTTAGCAAAACCTGTTTTTTTTCAAGTTACCGTTAACTTTACTCTCTTTCATTGTTCAAACAAAAATTAATTTTTAAGTCCGCACTATCATACTTTTTGAGCGCAGTCTACATATTTTTACAACAGGGTTAGATTTCCTACAGCTGATAAGAGATAAGAAGACTGAACCAACAATTTTTTCTTGCCCTGTAGATGTATGTGTAGCATACATATGTATGTATGTACACAATTGATAATTTTTATTCATTTAAAAAAATCACAATAGTCATCTAATATAAAAAAACAAATACAAATAAAATGTTAAAGAGATAAATAGAATCAAACAGAATATTAAAAGATCTTACATAATTAAAGGCTAGAAATAGATATTTATGTCTGTATTTTAGCCCATATACATACATATGTATGTATGTAAGTATTTATGTAATAGGGTTTTCAAGACGGGCTTCCACTCTATGGCTTCAAATAAAAGTCAAAATAACGGTTTTTAGGAGGTGAAATATTTGAAAATGTAGAAAATTCTAGTTAATTAATGCGAATATGTAAACAAAAATAAAATTCAATAATTAGAAATAAAAATACGACGGCAATAAAAAACTCCATTTTTCAGTAGACTCCATTTATATCGTTGTGGGTGGAAGGCGAACTATTTTCCTGCGGTACCAATCGTCTCCTTGCAGATAATGTTGTGGAAAATGTGGAACCAGAAGTACGATTACCACTTACTTTTTCGGCTTCTATGCGTCCTGATAAAAACCGAGCCAGGCGTTCCTTTTTTAAGAGAAAGTTACCAAAATTATTTCACATATAAGAAAGTACTTTACTAAATATAAATTTACCAAATAAAAATTAGAGAGACTTTGAAAGCTACTATAAAAGTTGGTCATACGTTTAACTAATGTCTCGGCTTCTTCCTTTGACAAATGTTTTACTTTATCCAATTTTGTTATGCTAATCAAACGATTATTAAAATAAATCATTTGGTGGACTACTTCCGTTTTGGTATGAGAGAAGGTTCTATGAAGTTAAAAATATGTACTTATGTATGTATGTACATATGTATGTAAATTTGTATAAAGAAAAGGAAAAACATACTTTGGTAAATTTGCTGCTACATTTGCACCAAAATTAACAACATGAACCAATCTTCTGGCCGATTCCCGTGTCAGCAATACAATTAATTGCTCCAATGTTGTAGGTCTGGCTTGATTTTCTGGCTCATCCCGACTTAAATAAGCCCACAGTTCCTTCGCTTTTTGTAAAGCCAATTTCGGATCTGTTGCAATCTATAAATTTGTTTAGTGCGGTTTAATTTAAATTTCATGATAATTAAATTATGTACGTAATTACAAAAAATTTACCAGTTCAGCAGCATATATTAATATATGTATGGCTTCCTTACTTTGTTTCTTCAAAGCTCTCGCCTCTGCTAAAGTCCTTTGAGTCAAGCGGCGCTTAAGTTTTCGTGAAAAACGTTGTCCATGGTGGATTGCCTTGATGGCGGTTTTTTCATCCGGTGCATCCTCACTGATACCTTCATTATTAAAAATATTTAAAAATATAGTTTGAATATTTATTACAAAACTTCAAGTATTTTTTTAATTTAAACGGATTTTAGTAAAATTCACAACGAAATTAGTGCAAATTAAACTGGAGTTTGTTGTTTACTGTAATAATAAATTAATGTGCACTAAAGTTTAAAAATCAGTTTCAAACAAATGTTTGTCCGAAATATGAATTGTTTAGGGTAAAATAATTTAAGACTGAAATTTTGCGAAAAGCACAAAATATAATCCATACCTAAAACTTCAGGCCGTTTCATACTATAAAAGGCATCCATAATACAGTTTGTTTGAAACGGCCCTTAGCAAATTTAATTGTTCTCTTTGCTTTATCATTACAAGTTCTTTTATTTTTTTATTTCTTGAATTTCTGAAGAAGAAGCAAGTAATCGACATGCGTTTATTTTTATTATCAATAATTTCAAGATTAAAAGTTATTTATGGTTGGTTTTTTCTGTCAATTTTTCTCCAAAAAAAATTTTTTTTTGGAAGGAAATGATAACCTCAAAAAGCTTGAATGACTTTTTTTTGTTTTCTTATGAGCATAAATAAAAACAGATAAATAAACAAAGAATATGTATGTATGTATGTATGTATGTATTTAGAAATGTATGTGTGTATGTATTTATGTGAATGTACATTAGACTGATCGTTAAAAATAAATAATAACGGCCAAAAATAATACTATCCCTCAAAAAAACTCATTGTTTTGATGAAAATAGCGTGCCCTACAAGACTATTTCGTCTAATTTGTTGGTAAGGTCGTGTTTTTTTTTAATTTCTCATTACATACTTATGTATATATGTACATACATACATAGATACATACATACATAAAATTTTTTGGGGCTTATTTCATTTTATTTGAGGCTTATTTCATATCCGTAAAATAGATCTAAACACATTTGGAGGAAATGTCCATGTTATTTTCAAGTTTCAACTGTGTTATAATAAAGCCGTTGTTCAATATACCATAGAGGATAAAATCCTTGCGTCCGGCCGTAGGGCGGATATGCAGAGAATACTTTGAACGCGAAGCCGGTGTTCGATATATGTACCATAGAGGCTAAAATCCTTGCGTCTGGCCGTAGGCCGGTTATGCAGAGAGTACTTCGAACGCGAAGCAGGTGTTCGATATACCACAGAGGATAAAATCTTTTCGCCCGGCCGTAGGCCGGTTATGCAGAGAGTACTTTGAACGCGAAGCCGTTGTTCAATATACCATAGAAGATAAAATCCTTGCGTCCGGCCGTAGGCCGGTTATGCAGAAAATACTTTGAATGCGAAGCCGGTGTTCGATATACCATAGAGGATAAAATCCTTGCATCCGGCCGTAGGGCGGTTATGCAGAGAATACTTTGAACGCGAAGCCGGTGTTCGATATACCATAGAGGATAAAATCCTTCTTAAGCTTACTTCATCAAGTTAACAAATTTGGGGCTTATTTCATTTTTTTTGGGTTTAATTCATTGAATGAAAAATTTGGGGCTTATTTAATTTTTTTATTTGGGGTTTATTTCATATTTTTTGGGTGTTATTTCGTAAATTTTGTTTGGAGCTTATTTCATTTTTTTGGGGTTTCTTTCATAAAATTTTTGGGGCTTATTTCATTTTTCGATTTGGGGCTTATTTCGTGGTGCCAAAAAATATATTTCATGTATTTATTTCATATCATACGTTAAACAAAAACAAAATGTACATTGATGATCAGCGTTGTCAACTTGGTGCGTTTCGCACCTTTTTTGGTGCTTTTCTAAATTTTTTGTGCGAAAAATATCTGAGTTGGTGCGTGGTGCGCTTTTTTTTAAATTTTGGTGCGTTTTTTTAATTTTGGGTGGCTCCAAATCATATTAAACAGTTTTTTGTTTCAGTATGAGAAAAAAGAATTTTGTACAAAAAATACAACTGTTTCAATACCATTTCATTCAATTGTGTACAATTTTTACATTCAATTTTACAGACCATAATAAGAGCAACCATTAATGATGTTTAAGAGGTACCAAAACACATTCACGAAAACCGTTAAGCCGTCTTGTTGTTATAGATAATTTATAACATTTCATTATAAGAAATTTGTTTTCCCTTTTAGATTTTCAGAGTACATACATACATATGTAATTGTTTGTTGCATAAAAAATGCGTTTATATAAAGTGTTCTAACACTAAAATTAATAAAATTTCTATTTACTAAAAGAAATATTTAAAGTTAGTGTCAATAATGGAGTCTAAAAAAGGAGATCATAAGCGAAATACAAAACGATTTGCAAATCACAATATGAGTTTATGCAACGGATTCGGCCTTGACCAAATAATAACACAAAAGCAAGATGTTTTTATTGCAAATGCGATATCACGCCTAAATATCCAACCTTTTTCGGCATGCTGGAACACGGAAACACATTGCAGCTTTAAGCCCATTTAGCTACAAACGACATCAAGAACCAACATTGTACAAAATATTTTATCCCATTACAAATATGATGTCATACTATTAGAAGTACAATTGGAATCCGATGTCGAAACATTCGGGTCTGTTCTAGAATCCGAATTCACTTTCGAGTGAATTACTTTAGCATTTTTGGTGTTCTGCAATTCACATCCACATGTTTTTATTAATAAAAATATGTGGATCTGAATTGCAGAACACCAAAAATGCTAAAGTAATCCACTTTCGAGTGAATTCGGATTCTAGAACAGACCCGATTATCTATTATTGAAAAAGGGTGGAGAATGATTCATTAGAATTTTGGACTAAAGTTAAATGTTGTAAAGACGCATAATTAATTCAATAAAAATTTTCAATAAAAAAAAATTCTGAACTTGGTGCGTTTTTTGTTAAATGGTGCGTTTTTTTCTCCATTTTGGTGCCTTTTGAAATTTCAAAGTTGACAACGCTGTTGATGATCGCTGTCGTTAATGTTTACCAGCAAAGCATACGAAAGTATTGTTGCTTTGCTCTTACGTGTATATAGTGAAGAACAAAAAAAAAAACTAATAAGACAAAGTTGTTTGTGAATTTCGTATTGCTAGTGCTGAGTGCTGTATGGGTATATTAAAACACACAGCCTATAGCTAAGAGTATTACAAAAACAAATGAGCATCAAGAGCATAGGGCTTGGGCAACGCTGATTTAAAGTATTAATATCCCATAAATACAGATTTAATAGCATTTTCTGCAAAAACCTATGATTGTCATCATGATATACATACATACATACATATGTTTGCGCTTGAAAACTTTTCGTTCGGAATCGGAAATAAGAGAAAACTCATTGTTCTCGAAAACCGGTTTTTTCCACTTTTGTAGTGGATGTGCGATATGTACATACATACATACAATGTGTGTTTGTATGTATTTAAGTATAAATTTTGATATTCCCCGATCGTTATTTGTAACTCACCATCAGTTTGATCATCATCAGTTCCAATAGGCACCAAATATTTATCTACGAACTTGTCACCGGCAGTTAGAGCGCCATCTAAGCGCTCCGCCGCATAAGTAGTTATTTGACTCTCCAGTACCGCATTACCGATTTGTTTCATCGAATCGGCACGTTTCAAAACGGGCTTAACCAAATGGTCGGCCATGTATTCCTTTGTGTTCCAATACATCTTAAAGACCATAACAACAGTCCAATAGTCATAATGTACTTTTTCGCTAAAAATTAAATTATCTCAACTCACCAGTTCGGGCGGCAAATATACCAAAGGAGCACGTTGCTCTAGAATATCCAGGCTCTTACACATAACAGCGTCCAGTCGCTTAATTGGTGCTTCGAATAGTTTCACAGCAGGCTTTACAGATTCATAAGCAGATAAAATAGTGTATTCTGCAGTTTCGAAGTACCAGTTGAATAGACGATTGCTCTTCTTGATTTTAGCGTACATATGCTCAACCTGTTTTAGACTCGTTTCGATTAATGGTATGCTGCCAATGCGATCGATTGTTTCCAAATGTAATTTTATACTTGGTGTATTGGCTTAAAAAATATTATTTATTTCAAATAAATTTATTTTCGATGCATGAATTTTGTGAACTAACCCATGTTTTATCACCGTTTTGAAATAAAAGCTTGCAATTGTATTTTTATTTTGTAAAACACTGTTTTTTATTAATCCGCTCTGACGCGGTCCGTTTCATAAACCTTCTCGCTTCAACTGTGTACAAAAACTAAATCTCATTGACTTTGAAGTGTACTTTTAAAAATTATTATATTTTTTTTTCATATTGCGCCAAGATTTTGTTCCCATATACACACATGCATACATGCAGACGAAAGTATGTAAAGACTACAAATGTTCATACATACACACATAAGTATGTTAAGTTAATCACCGTTGAGTTTAATGCAACTCATAATCTTAAGTAAACTGAGTGTGCTCGTGCTGTTGCAATGTTGCATTAATTATGAGCAATAAATATCAAAGATCTGTAATATGTTATAACCATTTAATTTTAAACAGGTCTGATTGAGCAAAACTCTTGTTCTGCAGAGAAGTAAATGGACAAAAATTTATTCCAAGAGATTATCATTGTTTTTTATCTTTTATATCCTTTAATTGTGGAGCAAGGGGAAGTAACGATCAACTCATAGCCAATCCTTTCCAACTTAAAACATACAGCACTGCCGTAAAGTCTTTATATTCCCTGTTTTTAACTAACGAGGCTCTGTCGAACGAGTGTGTGTGTAGGCTCCAGAGCCGGTTACAGTGGACCAATCACCCGCGCGCCCTAAGCTAAAATGATGACGGAAACTACAGCAAACAACAATAATAAGACACGGATCCCTGTAATGGAACAAATGACACGATTTGAAACATGGAACGTACTGACACTCCTAGAACCATTTAAACTGGCCCAAGTATACAGAAATCCTACTCCTATTTATTAACCCATAAAAGAGATGGCCAGAATTGGGAGAGTATAATACCTTCGAAAATCTTGCTTTTTATACTCGGGTAAACCGGCAAATCACGGTTCCGCACTAGGGATAAAAATCCCAATCCTTGACGTGCTGACTTTTCCTCAGACCACCATCTTGTTATCGGCATCATAGGTTTGACATTTGCGGCTATCCAAACCTGCCGCACGATAAGAAGAACATATAACGTGCATAAACTATAAAATCAGGTAATACATAGTAAGCGTGCTGCGCGAGATGCTAGTGAAGCGAACGGCAAAAGAAGATGGCATGAACAACTTGCTAGCGATGCGCAGAAAGTCTTTGAAGAACACAGGTCCAGAGAATTATGTATAAGCAATAACCTAAAAACTCACTGGCAAAACTTTTCAAATGCTAAGAATCTTAAGAATGGCGGTTCAGTGTTGTGTACCTCCAAAAGCGAACATGTGTATTAAGGATTATTAAGGGGTACCTGCTTTCGGCCCCAGCCCACAGTTCTCTTAACACCGTATGAATATATGTGTCAAAAAGCATTTCCGATTCGCTCCGAGGGCACACAAGTGTGACCACTTCCACTGATCGAGAATCAGTCCTTAAACCAATACCTATTTCAGCTGTTGGTAGAGCAACCACAGACACCACGTCCAGTCCCGAAGGGGACCTCACCAATAACCTGTCACGGGATCATGCCACCAACGACGGTAGTGCGATGGCTGCCAGCATATCCATTCTCAAGGAAGAGGAATATGCCAATAACATACCCATCCCCAAGAGGACAGATACATATGCATCACGCAATGTCACATCGCATGGTGAATTCAATATAGGAACAACACTCTCTACCCCCAGGTAGATACTCTGTCGTGAGGCTTACCGGCTCAAGTGGTACCAGTGTTAGGTTACTGGTCAAGCCTTGAAAGAGAATCTCAAGGGATTAACTTTCTATCGACTTTGGTCTTGAGCCATAGGTGCATTTTCATTTTCTACCATACCAACATAGATTACCTACTTCCCTTCTCTACCTTATATGTACACCCGTTGCTCTGTTGTTTTAGAGATTTGGTAGTAACATATAAGTTTTATGGGTAATTGACAAAAGGTAATGAATGTTTGGTAGAGACAATTACCCTTTTTCGACGAAAGTACAGCACCGAGAAATATATCCATTGAACCTCCTGACTTCATTGAAATCCTGAACGCTACCAACGCCTTAAAACCCCTGGAACTGATAATATTGCTCCAGAGATGCTTAAAGCTGATCCCATGTCAGCAGGCACTATTGCTGTCTAACATTGTGAATTTCTGACAGCCTGACGAGCTTGACATACATACATATGCTTAAAGAAAGTCCTCGTAGTCAATATTCCTAAGAAGGGAGACATCATTGACTGCAAAAACTGGAGAGGCGTAACCATACTTAGTATGGTTGATCTTTTCAAATAAATGAGCTTAAATTAAACATTTATCGATACAGTTATTGATGCAGCATCAACCAGTTCAAGGTTACATTTAAAGTCAGTTCTGCAGTTTAGAAGCTATGGTGTCACAAACTGTCGCTCAGATACACACATCAATCTTAGAATAACACTTTTTTTTGGTCGGAGTTTAAAAAGAGGTTTTCAAATCTTATCACAAAATAAGTCTGAAAAAAATGTGAGTAAATTTAAAATCTGATATATGTACGTACATACATAGTATGTATGTAATATTCTTTCAAATAACAGATATCCCAAATTGAATTAATAATTGAGAAGTACTGAAATATCAATTAAAGATTAATATAAAATAAGTAGCCAAACACATACACATGTATATGTATAATCTCTTCCTCATTTGAAACCCTTATAGTTATCAGATATATTAATGTCCATTATCTGGCCACTCTCAAATAATATGAGTAATAGAAAACATGTATGATTTATTATTTTATGTACGAGTATAGAAAGCGTGACCTTTACGAGACTTTAGGTGACAGATAAGCAATGTGAGTGGAACAAATTGATAATAAAACAAAATTTTATAAAAATAGTAGTAATTAAACAGAACAAACGTACATACACACATATTTACAGTAGGGGTATAACCAATTTCTTGGCATAGTCAACCATGTCCAAGTAACCACGAAAATCATAATCTTTTGTTATTTTTCTCAAAAAAGTTCACGCACCAATTGGTTTTTCTAAACAATTATTATATTGAATATTCATAATTCTATACGGTGTTTTTATTCATTTTTAATTTTTTTTTCGTTAAAAAAGGTTAGATACGTTTGGGTTTGCGGAAAAATCTCTTACTATCTCTAAATATTAAATATTTTTTGTTTTAAATAAACATATTATTAATTTTTCTTAACCATTTTTATGCTCTATCGGACTGTGCTATGCCAATTTTGATATTTTAAAAAATTGTTAAAAAGTTATGTCCCTAATGTACATACATATGTATGTACATATTTGTATGATTTAAATTTTAAAGTGCAAGTGCAAGTGACATATCCGAGTGATAAGCCAAAGAAGTGTTCGCGGTCTATATTTTTACGTTGGGCTCATCTGTGGGGTAGACAGTCAGCCCCGTTCGTTTCCTGGATGAAATTCGTGGCAACCAACATAATGTTATTTTATTTTTTGTTTCAAGTTCATTTATAGATGTAACACAGTCCATGACAACACCAGACCTTATCTCATAAGAGATTCTGGCTTTGAGCGCTGCTTAGCTTTAGCACTAATATAAATGGCATAGACTTCGATTTAGAAAATTGTAGGGCATTTACTAGAGTTGTCAATTATTCGCCTTTCAACTTTGTTCGAATAATTCAAATAATAGTTTTTGTTCGTTCGATCAAACGATTAAAGCTAAAAATTTATTCGATTAATCGATGAGAACAACGAATAAAAAAATGCTTAAAAATAATTTATTAACAAAAAATAAATGTTTGTCATTTACATAAAAATGCATAAGTATGTATATAATAAAAAAAAATTAAAAATCAAATAGCTACTATTTTTAACAAAAAAAAAAAGAAGAAAAATACATAAAGTTAATAATACATAAAAAAACTTAAAAATGTTATAACTGAGATTACTTCGATTTTAATACTTCAAACACACATGTTTTATTCAGTCAAATTATCTGAAATGATTTTTTTTTGTTAAATTAGACAATTTAGGATGTTCTTAAGAAATAACCTTTTAAAACAATTTTTTTGCTTTCAAACGATTTTTGGTTTTTGTTTTTATTAAATAGATTTTGATTGTCGAGTTTGGTGATATAGTGAGAAAAGCATAAAATAGTTTAAATATCTAATTATTTTGTTCTTTTTTCGATTTTTCCAAATATACTATATCGTCTAATATATCGCTGAATTCTTTTTTATTATTTGAATTTTTAATACTTTGAATAGGATTATTTAATTCGCATAAAAGATTGTTATTTTCATTAATAATAACTTCTTCTATATCATTACTTTATTATTATATTATTGTGGTTACTTTCGACATAAAATAATCTAGAGTATTATTCATTAGCATATTCTTTAGTTTAAATTTATGAATATATTTGTAAACTTTAATTGCACGAAAAATTTCCAGAATTTTAAAAATATTATTAACGTATTTTAAAGTTTTATACGTCTCTTATTTATTCTTATTTTAATGCGTTTTAGTAAATCTGTTGCAAAAGAATTATTAATTTTTTTTTGTTGTTGATTCAACAATTTTGTGTACTTTAGGACACTTGTTACATGTGACTTTGTTTTTTTGTTCTTGGTAAAATACTTCCAAACCGAGCTCATTCTGAAAGATAATTATATAACTTTAAAAAAATAGAATACAATACCAACATTTTCTACTTATATGATAAGATTTATATAAAGCAATTGGTTCTTTTTTGGCTTATAGTGTATTTCTAACTTATTCACCTGACAGTAAAAAAACCCCCATTCTTGAAAATTGTATAACGTTTCATTTAAAACATAGCACGACTACTAGGTATGCGCAGTTCGACAACAACTACAAACATATAAAATAACATGTATTGGTTGATATAAATTACCCGCTTTGTTTCAAATCATACAAACAAATTTAACACATTTTTTACGTATGCAAAAAATTATTCGAACAAGAATTTAGTTCTGTTTGACCGATTAATCGAATTATTCTTAGTCGGTTGACAACTCTAGTATTTACCCATGGGCCCCTGTATCTCTATTTTCCTGGTTGGAGCCGTCAGTTTACCATATCTGGTCGGCACCTTTGTGTCATGTAGCATGGTTCTTCCATAGACTCCATTCTGTAATCAGAACTTCAAAGTTTTAGTTAAGAACTATTGTCGGTTGTATTTGGCGATGTATCCTAAAGTATGGGTCGATGGCAAAGTGTCCCAATATGCTCATATGTCCAATTGGTCTCCAGCTTTAATATTGGAGGCACCTGGCAATCGAAGTGCGCTTTTGCGAGCCTCCTCCTTCACTGCGATGTGTAAAGGAGGAATGTGCAGGTTGGCACCCAAAGCATGTATAGGTAACGTTCTCATTGACCCATTGATCGAAAGTAGTTTGTTCAGTTTTTGGCCACCACTCAAGGGAAGCATATGTTATTATTGATTTTATTATATTGGTGAATGACCAATATATCATTTTTGGTTTGATCCCCAACGTTTTGCCAAATAGCCGTTGGATTTATTAGCAATATAGGAAACATGTTGGTTGCAAGTGAGTGACTTATCAAATATGACACCAAGGTATTATTTAGCGAGTCATTTAAGGTAGGTTCCATGATTCTTAGTTTTCTTTGTCTATCTTTACACAATTTGTTGGTTAAATTCAAGGCTTGTTGCATCCTTTCTTATAAATAATACAGTCCAATTATGAAAAATAGGTACAATGCAATTTTTCTGTTTTTTCTTCTTCTATTTTTAATTGTGATTTCAATAAGAAAATATTCCAGATGTGAGGAAGAGGGAAATATTATTTATTACCCTCCCTCATATTAAGAATATTTACTTTTACGCAATTAAAAAGAGGACGAATGGAAAAATTACACGGGAATTATTATTCATAATTGGGCTGATAATGAACATAGATATGTATACATACTCGTACATATGTACATACATACTCGTGTGTAATTTTTAAATAATCAGCTGGTCACTCATTCCCATGAGCAATAATTTAATTTAATGACCAGTCTTATCTATTTTTTTTTAAAGAATTGTACTTTGATTTTGTGGAAGAACATGTAGTTTTCTAGTGATATTTCGATTTTCTATGTGTGTACATTTGTACATATGCAGTATGTATTTTAATATTATTTTCAAAATGCTCAATACTTTTCAGATTTGTGTATTTGTTTTTTTATTATTTTTAAACGCATGATGAGTTTATTTTAATTTTATAACACCACTGTTTTAATTTTGAGTTGTTTTATCTGCTGCAGACATATTTTATTATTAATAATTGTAAGTATTTAATAAAAATAAAGATGCCAATAAAACACATTAATAGTTCAACATGTAAATGTTATCAAAAGCGCCAAAGATAGTAAAGGAAATTTCTGTCTGATCACAGTCTAGAGTTTTTGATGTTAATAATAATTTGCAAAAGTCAATAACCTAATTTTTTGCTAGTTACATTTAAAATTTTGAAACTTTTCAAAATATGGTTAAAGTCTTCACTAAGTAAAAACAAGAATCAATTAATTTATTATCAACCAATCACGAAAATCGTAGATTAAATCAGCAGAATACATTGAAAATATTTTGAATTTTCTGGAAATAATGTTGCATGATTTCACTTTACAGATGTATTTAAGAGCAATTGGAGTGTGGAAATTCTTTATATCTTATGGTGTCTTTTTATTCTATGATTTACATACATACGTCAAGTTTCCTTGATCAAGTTTCAATTCAGCTGAGAGAAAGACAGATAAATTTGTATTGCTTTCTTTGTTTTTCTCCCAGCTGAATTAAAACTTCATCAAGGAAACTTGACGTGTATAAATCAGCACTAATATTGTTAAAAAAAATTAAATGTCATTGAAATACGATTTTTATAGCCGGTTTCAATTATTTTGTTGTTTAAGGTCTTCATTTTCAATAATAAAAGCGTCTGTATACGTGCAATAGCCTGTTTTGGGGGCTTGAAAAGTAAGGAACGGTTTTTTGGAGAAGATGGGATTACTCGGGACCTTATAGTATATTTTCATAATCAATAGCTCTGTATGTGACGTCATTGACGTTGCACATTATACGATTGTATGAGTTATATTCATTACCCGTTTTACTAAAAACCGGTACTGCGTGTAAAAATCCTGCTTATAAATCTAATTTAAAATTTTACATCTCCATAAAAATTATTATCCATAATATTATTATATAATATAAGTTATCGTTATATGCGAAACAACAAATACCATACAATTAACTGCTTCATTAAATTTTTATCACACTATATTTAATACGTACTCGTATATTATTAAATTTATGTTAAAAACTAGCTTCGCACGGAAGCTATTTACTTTTATAAATTTCCATTTACCTAATCAAAGCACATCAAGACTTTTACGAAAAGTCATAACTCGCGAACTCGTCGACCGATTTCGTACATAGATAAACCATCTACACGACCATACGAACAAACCCTAAAAACTTAATCGAATTGGGTTTGACCGTTCGTGAGTTATAAAGTCACAACACACTTGCAACAATTTTTTATATACAGTCGAATTCGGTTAAGCGAAATTGTGAAATTACTAGTACTTTGTTTCGCTTATGCGAGATTTTCGATAAAATAGTTTGGATAATTGACAAACGTTTCAGTTAAATGAATTTACTTCAAAATTGCTCTGTAAAACGAAAATATAGCATTAGAAGTAAAACATTTATGATTTGTTTTAAATTTTTTAAATTAATTTTAAAAATTATATATGTATAAGCTTGCAACGACATTTGAAAATAATAAATAGTGAATTATATTTCATGGAAATAAGCGCTCAATAAAAAGTTTTTCGTCACCAGTATATTAATAATTTTTTCTTATATGCGGTGTTTGTTTTATATAAAATAGCTTATTTCGCAAAATATTGTGGAGGCCTCTTCTATATATTTCGATTCTAAAGGAAAGCATTTTGGAATTCCTAATGTACATATAAGTTACACAGATACATACATAAGGGGCAGTGCACATATTACGTAACGCTGTTTTCAGAGATTTTATACCCCCCCCCCACGAAACGCTTTTTATTAATTTTTCAGTGCAAAATTTCCAATCCGTAACAAATCTTTAACCCCCCCCCCCCCTCCCTCCTGAAGCGTTACGTAATATGTGCACAGCCCCTAACCACTTTTCCTGAGGCCAAATTACGCCATTCGATATTTATCGAAATTATCGATCGATATCGAATGCCGTAATTTGGCCCCTGATCTTAAGTTAGAATAAACAAAAAATATTGAAGACTTTTGTAATATATTGTTTAAAAAAATAAAACTAAAGAATTGGAATGCTTTAACATTTTTCATTTTCCTCATTTATTTATTGTTTGTTTTTTTTTTCATTTAGATTAACAATAACTTATTCGTTTAAAATTTTAATGTTTATATAGAAAGATAAAATTCCTATTAAATACATCATAAAAATACACATAAATATTGTTTGATTTATAAAATAAAAACATGTTAATAAAAGTGTTTGTATATAAATTTGAATGTATAATAATTAATCACTTGGTAGAGGACGAAATTACTAACAATTTTTTTTAACATTTATAATGCAAATAAAAACATGAAAGGAATGCACAAAAACATAATCGAAACTTTTAAAGCAAGCTTCAATGCATAATATAATGAAAATCTTCTGGAATTATTATAAATTGGCAGATTCCATTATTTGTTTAATGAGTATGTGTGTTTACATATATAAAGTACTTAAACGACTAAAAATAAAATAAAATTATTTAACATATAGACGAGAGAGAGTATATAAAATACATAAAAAAACTTCGGTATAGGGTTTTCTTTAACTAAAATATATTATAATTATATTGAGCTTATTTAAATGCGCCTAGAAAATATGAATACTTTTGTTTATGTTAAATTCATAACTTCACAGAAGAATGTATACGCTTAAAAGTTTCTTCTTTCTTCTTTCTTGTTTCCTTTCTTTTTTTTAATTCTTATAAATCTCAAAAGTTTTCAACACATGCAGCGTTAATGGTTACATGTAAAATAGGTTGAGAACCACAGCACAAATGTTAATTTTTTTTCATCTCATTTATAAAATAGTTAAAAATAGAAATAGTTATATGTATATTAAAATAATTTCTTTTCTAGGCTAAAATCTATACTTATGTATATACATTTTGTGTCCCTTTTCTTTATAAAACACATTAACTTTATCCTACAATTATAGTTGTTGTATCGCATTTACTAAACCACCACTATTCGTAAGCAGACTTAGCAGAACAATAGTAAATGGCAAATATTTTTGTAGTGTTGTGTGCTGTTGTAAGCCCAATGCTCCACAACGTAAATGATCTTGTGGATATTTATTAAGCGGCGGCGCTTCTTCTCTTAAACGACACTGTTCATCTCGAGCTCCAAAATATTCACTACACAATTCTTCACAGGAAGGGCATATGAGAGCGCCACGATGCAGCCATCCATTAGCCGAAATACTAATAGAGAGTCGTTGTCCGGGAAAATAACAAGTATAACTATAATTAGCAACTTGTATATGTAGTCGACCATCACTGCAATTGTATTTGTAGCAGCCAGAGCCCCAATGTTGCCATTCACGCGTATGATGGCAGGTTCTTTCCTCCCACATGGCATCGCCATGATCGAAACATTTTGAGCCCTGACCATAACTTTCCAAAGCATAATTTTTAGATGATGCTATAAGAGTGAAATGGCATTATATTTCTTTTTATTAATATAATATTTACTAACTAGGATTATTTTCTACAAAATGACAGTGAGATCCGCGTATTGTAATGTTGTTATTACGCCAAGTAAATTCTTGTATATACGGACAATGATCGGCCAATGAAACAGATCCTCCATAATAAACTTCATCGCCATCTTTTACGTTATTTATACTATCGAAATTCTAGAATAAGAAATAAGCAATTTTTAAGTTATCACATAACAAAATAATTAACCAATTCACACTACTACTTAAGGCTGAATAGCACTGGTCTGAAAGGTCTGTTGTTGTATTATCATATACAAATTTGTCGTGAATTAATTTATTCCGGCTGGAACCGGAAAAGTTTTCACAAAAATATTCATGTTTAAAAAATTATTACTTGTTATGGTTTATCTAATATATATGCATTTCGTTGGTAGCTAAATACCAACTCACCAATCAGTAGATCTTTACCATTCAAAAATATTCATTTGAATGAAGTTATGGCATCAATTAAGGCAAATGTATGGAGACTATTTTGTTTAAAGCAAATATTTTGTTTAAAGCATATTTTAAACAACATCATGGGGCATTTGAAAGAAGAGATTTTAATTAAAAAAGTGCATAAATTTAGAAAAAAATATACATACACATTTAACTGACACAAATTTTTGTATATGTTGAGTTTTTTTAAATAAATTTTTAAAATAAATTAATATTGAAAATCTTCGATTGGATTTGAAAACATTTCCTACGTCGGTTAGAAGAAACAACGGCGAACTAAAACAATTAATAAAATGCCTGCTAATACAGCTTAAAAAACTTAATGCGACTACTAAGCACCAGAGGCGCCTAAACACTGCTATGAAAATTAACATAACGCGCAAAAGCAGAGTTGTAAAAGAGTTGAGCCTTCTAAATTTTCAACATCTATCTTCTCTACCCTATCCCTCTCCCCAGAGTTCTGGCATATATTTCTTTATATGAAGAATCGCAACAACTTTTTTCTGGATGAAAGTCATAAAGGTTAACAGAATACAGCTAATATGATGCAATAGATCACTTTGTGAGTTGGCTCTTTGAAGAAAAGTACTCTTCCAGACACAAGAAGATATTCCTTCCGCATGGAATATATTATACCAGTGTATACATATTTACCCACCTGATACTGTTCGGGCAACTTAAAACTATGTCTAATTAGATTGCACAATGCCACCGAGTTGCGATCATCTGTACATTCAGTTTGCAGAGGATCCTGTTTGACCTTCGAGCAGAAGGGGTGTATGGAACGGCCCCTAGAGAAACCATAATTTAATGGTAATAATTTTACTTATAAAATATATAACAAGATACACTAACTTGGCATTGTTTAGTTGTATCCAGTCTTTACAGCTGCGCATAACGAAATTGCAGCCCAGACCACGGCCCCAAGACAAAGGAGTTGCCATACTATAGTTGGCTCGATACCAGCCGGAGTCTTCCATTAAAGCCAAAGTAATGCGTGAAAAAACTGGAGACTGGGTATGTGTACCAGTCATTGCCTCATTCTTCAATAAAATTGCAAAACAATTTATTATTTAATTATTTAATGCACTTGTACAAGTATTGTTAACTTTACCTCGAGTATTCTCTTCTCCCAGTGTGTCAGGGCAGTACCCTCACCACCTTGATCCTCCAACTCAGCACCTTCTAATAAATTGCAGTTAAAGTGTTTTCGTACTTCTGCTACAACTCTGGGTGTAACCATCATATCAATTTCCCTGCGTACGTGACCATTGCGTACCGACCAATTATCTCTAATCACTTTGCGTATAGTCTCATTACTCCACTGATGTATTTGTAGGCTAAATCCAACATATTTATATAATTATTATTTAAAGATTTCAACATTTGCAAAAGAATTTAAAATAAGTGGACACTTACATTTCATTTAAATGTGGTTTACCCGTATCGGGGGTTCTTGGTGTTCTTGGATTTCCCTGATCATCACGAAAGAATGCAAATAAGCTTACCGAGAAGCCCAAAGCATGCAATATTTCATGCTTAACTGTTGATATAAGTGTTTGCAGTTCCTGAGGTTTTGTGCTTATACTATTGGGGCATAAATTTGCATGTCCGGCTATGGGACGATCAAGCTTAGATTCTTGCTGACAATGGGCTGCATATGCTACCGTCAATCCTTTGTGACAACGTTCAGTTTGACGTGCCGAGACATAGAAAACAAAATCAGATTCTTCAATACCCTCTCCAGCCTGAGTTTTTTCATCGGCACGACAATTTTGGCCAGTTGCATTACAAATACGACATACCTTGAGGACGGGTAAAAGAGACAACTATTAAAATAGACTCTTTTCAAAACATAATGAATTCACTCACATCTAAATGTTCTTCGGGCACTTGAACTTCGCCACACATTGTTACCGCTTTGCAATTGTCAATGCAATGTGTCAAACCATTTTTAACAAACACTTTGGTGCTGTTGCATTTTCTATTAATTAATTAATAAGTAGAGTGAATTAATTACATTAATTAATTAAATTAAAACGATTATAAGTGAATTTAAATAATTAAATAAGAAACATTATTTTTAGTACCTGTTAAGCCGTATAGGGCCTTTCGTTTGTCTCACCATTAATGCCTGCTCCCAAAATTGTATTGCATCTGGTAAGACTGTATCCTTGTTCGTACATATGTGGGAAAATAAAACAAATAAAAAAGTCATAAACTAAATTGTTAATGAAATAACAGATTTTTTTATATGTAATTTCTTTTCATAAACTCTTATGGCAAGGCGAATTAGTTTTATTAAAACTTTTTTTAAAATGTGTAATTTTGATAAATAATATCATTTTTTTATAAAAAAAAAAATTTTAAAAAACATAAGATGGATATTTTAAAAAACAAAATTTCTAAAAAAATAAAAAACAAAAGGTTTTTTATGAAAAACTTTATTTTAAAGCAGTAAAATTTTGAAAAAAGTACATTTTTAAAAAAATGTCCTCTCAGGAAAATAAGTTTTAAAACGCTACCTTTTTACTCATGTTATTTTTTGTAAAAACCATTTTTCTGAAAGAGTACCTTTTGCAAAAAATTATCTTTATATTTAAAAAAAAATATATGAAGTGGAACATTTATAAAAAATGTATTTTTCAAAAATTTAACTTCTTACAAGAGTACTTGTGAAACAAAGTGTCTCTTTAAAAAAACACCTCTGTATAAAACTATTTTTTTTATAAGCGTACCTTTTCAAACGGAATAGTTTTGGAAACAAAGTGCGATTGCTTTTATAAAAAATTACTTTTGATAAAATACAAACATCAATCTTTTGCAAAAAAATATGATTTTATAAAAAGTACCGATTTGAAAAAAGCATCTTTTTGTAAATAAAAGTGTTTAACCTTATTATGAAAATATCTTTTTGTGAAGATGGTACCTGTTTTACAAATGGTAGCTATCTTTTTTTGGAAAACAAAATATCTTTAAAATTAAATAAAATTTTCTTAAAAAGTGTACTTTTTTTTAAGTAAGGTGTACCGGCAATCTCTAATCTCAGGTTAAATTACTTTTTTACTATAATTTCCTCTCGCTGTATTTAACTAATAAATTGTTTTTAAAATAATTATGATGACTTACATTTATCAAAATGAATTTGTCAGAGTCCAGACTGCAATAGAAGAAATTAAAATCAAAATTAATCTTTTCATAAAAAAAAACTGCTTAATTAAAAAGACTTAACGGTAGTAGAGGACTAATTAATAAATTATATATGTATTTTTTTGCTTCATAATTTATGGACAATTCTATTTATAATAGCGAATTATTGTAGGAAATCAGATTTAAAAGCGATAATTAATTGCGGTTTGTTTAATATTTATTTCTTAGTTTTATATAAAAAAAAAACTACTAGCAAGTGTGCATTATTACTGGTTTTTTAAATAAATTTTCTTTTCTAACAATTCATTTCTATTTTATTACTTTTAATTTATTCAATATTTTTACTCAAACTCTTTATAAGATTTTTATTGTAAACGATGCTAACTTTTTGTTGATATAAACTAGTTCCATTTCATTAGCTGACTGACCTTGGATACAAGTGCTCGTAAATAGTTGATGGCTACTACAAATGATCATTCAGCAAACATTCATTTTCATTCATTTGTGTTGTTGTTTTTCGTTTTTACAGAAATTTATACTTAATTGCTAACAGTGGGCCGTCGCTTCCCAGCAAACAGACGGTTTGATAATTTTTTTTATTCTTTAAGGCGAAGAATTTTTAATTGAAATAAAACACTGATGGAATTGATAGATTTCCTTTGTCCTCCGGTGGGTACGTTTTGTCATCTTGGGATATCCACACCTTGGTGCTGTGCCTGCTGCGGAAAAGGGTCCTTGTCTTTTCCAGAAATTACCTTTGGCCAATTGCCCATACAATACTGCCCGATCTCTAAACAACAGATCAACGGATGTACGTGTAAGATATAGAAGGAAGTAGGTAATCTACATTAATCTAGTAGAAGGTGAAAAGGCACCTAAGGTCTCCGCTCAAGAGGTTCTCTTTCGAGGCTTGACCAGTAACCTTACACTGGTACCACGGCACCCGGTAAGCCCACGGGAGTGTCTACCCTCAGGAGTACATGGTTGCTACGAATAGACGGGAGAGATCGTGTTTTAAGTACTTGTGCTCGACCAGTGCTAGTGGCTGAATTGACTTCGGTCTACCAATGGAAAGCGAAACAACAGATAAGAGATTAGACAGCTTGATAGGTAGTCTTGGCAGCTTAAAAGTTTAGTTTCGCCCCATCTATTTGTGATTCAGTTGCGTTATCAATTTGCCTTGTTCAAAGTTAATTACCAAGGCGAATTCATACAATGTTCTCTCGACAGCCCACTTTCGCCGCCGGTATTTTTGTTCTCCCTTATATGTCAAAATACAGTGCACATTTTTGACATCCCAGAGTAGCATTTTTTAAGTCAAAATTCGTCCCTTGTATGAATTCGTCTTGTAAAAGCACTATCAATTTAAAACTATAAAACGATATAAAACGGTAAAACAAACATGTTTAAAACGTTTGATATTGTGTTAATTGGGTTGTTTATGGCGGCTTAGTTGTTATAATTTTCGTCAAATCATATTTTACCTTCGATGGAAATTCTATAGCTGGTTCAAAAGTTAAGCTTAAAATTTAAATACACTGAATGTATTTGCAGTATTAATGCTTTTTATAAAATTGTAATTACTTATTTTGTACAAATTAGCAAAATTATTAACTAAAACATTGAACCATGATTTGATTTTTTATAACAATTTACCATCGACTTTTGCTGAAGCCGGTATTTGAAATACTATCGAGGAGAACAACGGCATGCTGTGTTTTTTTTTTTCATCAGCTGTTCGCAAGATTTTTAAACTCAATGATATAGCGAAAACCGGATTCAATCGGTAAAGACTTTCTGACGAGCACCGGTCTTAACTTTCAGAGAAAACTTGCTTTTTTTAAAGAAATTTTACAAAGCTTCTTTTTATAGGAGAAACCCTATAATTTCTAATAAGTTATTTTTTAAAGAAAATGCTTTTGAATATTTTAAGTACTTTTTTTGTTAATTAAGTACTTTTTGAAAGATATTTTCCAAAGAAAAGACTTTCATTGGTAAATTTTTTCCGTAAAAAATTCTTTTTCTTTGCTCAGACATTCTTTTTTTTTAAAGTTATATTTTTTAAAAGGTACTTTTCTTAATGAATAATTTTTTCTATTTTTAAAATGACATTCTTAAGACGCACATTTTCTCAAGAGCTAGTTTTTCTTAAAGGGTACGTTGTTCTTAAGGAGTAATTTTTGTAGAGATGTCTTTTTTTAATGGTACTATTTCATAAAAAGTGCAATTTTTTTGCAAGTTGATTTTTCTTTAAAGGAACTTTCCCTTAAAAGGTACTTGAAAGATACTTATTTTTAAAAAGTACTTTTTCATAAAAAATACATTTTCTTAAAAAATGCTTTTACTTTTCTTGAGAAATAGGTCAATTGGGCTAACATGGTCCCAATATTTTTTTATTATCTACTCTAGTTTTCAAATAATTGAAATATGTTTTTGATGACTTGAGTAATTGAGTGAATTATGAATTTAATTGAAGCTATTTTCTACTGAAGTGTCCACGAAAATATGTAGTTTGAAGTGAATTATGTAAAACATTAAGTTGGTTTATATTTTTTATCGCTTAATATTTATTGAGTATGCAGATTTTATGGAAGGAGTAACGTCAAGGACCTATTATCGAAGACATTTTAATTGCCGCGACTGGTATAAAAGAATGGAAATAATGAAATAAAAAAAAACTCACCCAAGAACGGAATCATCGTAAACGAGTGAAATTTGCAGAGGTCTCTCAACTGTGCTGCGTCTTTTTCGTCTCGAATGATGATGAAGATGGTCGAGTGTATCAACATCATTATTTACCAAGTACCGCTGTTGCTGTTCTTGCACAGGATCCATGGAATTCGTTGTCGCCTCAATTGTTTCGATTCGTACACCATGTACAACCTGAAAGTAAAATAAATATTACTAATTTTAGTATCTTAATGACAGTTTGTTTTTTAATTATTTGCGATTACATTTTATTTTAAAGTAAAAATTTTAAAATCTGTGTAATTCCAGGTGGAGCATGCATATAATGCCGAAATTTTTATTATTCTAGCTTAACCCTAGATCTATAACGATATTTTATACTACGCTACCACTAACGATACGTAAATTTTACGTACAAAATATTTTTTGGCAGATATTTTTAAATAAAAAGCAAATCTGCAGTAGGAAATATTTTTATTCATTTATTTGAATTTATCTTTCATGAAAAAAGAAATAATTTTTAAGGTAATTTTCAAATACATTTTAATCAGTTGCTGATGATCATACAATTTTCACAAGTAAATATATTTTTTATCACTTGTAAGCGTAGTAATACAACAGATGTGAGTATTCCTGGAAGGAATTGCCTCTAGAAAGTCTCACACGTGTTTTATACACATTTGAAAAAAAGTGCTCGTAAAATTTACGTACTTTATGGTTCTAGGGTTAAGTTCAAACTTAATTTTTAACTAAAATTAATTTTTTAGAAAGAAATCTCTTAAAATTCATTACAATTCAAGAGACAAAAACAGTTTTTACTGCACGCAATGTTGGACTGACGTCACGACTTTTTGACACCAACCAGGATCTCATCATCAGAACACTAGTCTGCTTAGATCTCACTGCTAATCGCGACAACTGTAATCAAATAGATGCATATCCTTTATTCAGTAATTAAACCAGCTGAGGCACTTGAAAGTGTTATTTATCATCAGATTTTGTAATTGTTGGTTTGGAATTTCACTATTTTGTATTACGAAGTTAAAAAAACTTTATATTGTTTTCGATTTAGTTGCATATTTATGAGTTTAGTTCAGTTATTGCGAAATAATATCAAATAAAATATCTATGTATTTGCAACCTTCACACCAGGGATGGCAAAGTTGGTACAATTGTACTTTTTTTGGTACAATTCAAACTCGAAAAGTACAATGGTACACCAATGACTAATTTAGTACAATTAAGGAATCTCTCCACTTTTAGTAATTTTATATGGCAACTCACCATTGCAGTCATTTTACATTAAAATGGTTCGGTAAATTTAACCCAGAAAACGTAATCAGTGGAAAAACTACCACGATTAGTAAAATTGTTTCCAAACGAGTACCACAATTTTGATGTCATAAATTCGCAATTTAGAGCTCTTGCTGATGTTCAAATATTAAAATCTTACAAAGATTCGAATATTAGCGATTTCTGGGCAACAGTTGCCAAAATAAAAAATGAAGCAAATGAATTCATGTTTCCAGAAATTTCAAAAATTGTAAGAGGAATATTATGAGTTCCACATTCATCAGCAAATGTGGCAAGAATATTTTCTTACCAAAATATAATTAAAACCAAAGAGAGAAACAGATTACAAACTGCAACTCTTTGCAGCTTAATCCAAACAAAGGATTTACTGAATTCACAAAATTGGAATTGTTATGATATAAATATATCAAGTAAGCTATTATCAAAATTGTAATTGTGATGTCGAAATCGATTTGAAAGCTAGTACGTAGTACTTTAATTTTCTCTATATGTAAATGATTTATACATATTCAATGCTGAATTGCTTCTTGTTATATTATAGTACAAATGAAATTTAATGTACCTTCTTTGTTATATTCTTAATAAATCTAAATAAAAATAATATAAAATATATGAAAAGTAATATTATCAGGCTCAAGTTCAGTTTTATTGAATTAATGAAAATTCAAAATTACTAAGAGTTTTCATATATAAATCAATATAAGTTCAAATAATAATTACGTTTATATAATAATAATATAAAAATAATAATATAAAATTTAAAAAAAAATGTCTTTTAGTACAATTAGGGTCAAAAAAATACAATTTTTCAAGTTATTTGGTACAATTTTAAAATTCCCGATGCCGTCCCTGCTTCACACTACACATGGACTAAAAGCAACAAAAATTAATTTTGCAATAAAAATTTCTTACAAAATTTTGTTATTTGTAACAAAAAACAGGCTATAATAACTCAAATTATTTTATGAATTTTTGATTAAACAACAATTCATAGAACTATATTAAAAATGTACATGAATTACTCGTACAAATGTTGATAAAGTATCTCTCAATATCTTTAGCTTCGTTATGCTTCGCTGTCATATTGAAATACGAAATATCGCTGTCATATCGAACATACTTATTTATGTCTTTCAGCATGCATATAATAATAACAACAACATCACAAAAAGGGAAAACTCATTTTATTAATATGAAATTGTTAACAAACATTTATTTTTGAATTTGAGTCATTTTGAATACCGGCCAAAAAAACAATCAAACAAAAGGGGGTTTCTTTAACTCAACTCACGTTTGTACAACACGAATTTGTAAGATCCCGAAGAGAGTGTGCTAATTTCATTTAATTGTATTGACAGTGGTCAGTGAGTATTAAAATTTTATAACTAATGTTAATGTGATAATTTATTTCATAATTAGATGACACAATTATTAACACATTAAACACATTAGCTACGAAGCAACGTGACGCTTAAATAAAGATGTCGGGTGGCAAAATTAATGTGACACATAAATATTTTAATTGGTCACACGTCTTAATGACTTTATGGTTTCTTTCGATAGTAGAAACTCAATAAATAATAGAAAAAAAATTATGTAAAAATTTCATTATTTTTACAATTTTAAATTCAATACGAAAACGATACTAAAACTGATTTAGCAACACAACCCACCAGAATAAAACTCAAAGTTTTAATAACTCAAAATTGGTAAAATTAAAAAAAAAAATTGCGCTTTGATCACATCAATAATTCGATTCAGTTACGGTATATTCTATATAAGTTTTTGATAGAGAGTATACTAAGAAGAAAACTTTTGAGAATTTTTTGCGCAATTAATTTTTGCAAAAATATCGAAAAACATGTTTAGAGAATATTGTATTTTAGTAACGATAAAATAATAAGATATATTCCATTGCTATCCTAACTATCACTGAAGAGCTTTTTCGCTCTCTTGTCAAAGGGTTTGGTGTTAGAGTAGTATTCAATTTTCAGTCGGGTTTATATGTATGTACGAGTATATCAACTATTAACACGATCGGATGGCTCTTTGTTTTTATTGAGCTGGCGCACGAGAAGCGAAATTTTGAATTGTCAAATATTATTTCTAAATTAAAATATTTAGCTTTGGGAAATTGTCCGTCTGATTTGGCAGATATAAAGCTGTGATACCAAACTGCAATCACATCGTTTCAAACAAACAATAAATTTTGCGTGTATAAACATTAAAAAATTTACGAACTTTTCAAACGACTTAAACAAAAAGGAAAAAAGGCGTCAAGTTGGTCCCTTCCAACCAAAAAATTTTTTTTTTTCAATTTATAGACCGATTTTAAAAATATTTTTTTTGGTTTTTGAAGGGATTTCTTGCAATTTGGATCCATAGTTTTTTTTTTATCAGAAAGGCAAGTTATTGCCGCGAAATAGTGGTTCCCTGAAATATTCTGTAATAAATCAAGCCAATATTTATGGGCCGATTTAAATTGTTTTTGTATTGAAGCCGTTTTTTTGCAGAATTTAATTTCTTGTTGTCTGTTTTAGCGTAAATAAGAATTCGAAATGAAACTTTTACTAATTTGTAAACTTTTTATTAAATTTAAGGATCTTATTCAGAAATATGTTTGCTGCAAATAAAAATTTGATTTTTTTTAATAGATGGCTGGTTTTACACATTGGTAATGGGTCCTAGGTATGTCATAGTATCATCAGAACCGGGAAACAAAATTTTTTTCATTGTCCAACAAGCAAGAAATGACTTTTATTTAATGTTTACTCTGGTAGTTGGCCAAAAATTATTTCGTGTCATGTTTAAATTTTCAAGGTACAAAATGAAATAGAAAAATGTACCATAGATTTTCTACTGAATCACTAAAGTCATACAAGCTAATCAATCAATCAGTCAGCCAGCCAGTCAGTAAGTCAAATGTATAAAAGCTCATTCATAAAAATAGAAACATAAATGTTAAATGTAAGAAATGAAACAAATCATCAATAAACAAATAAAAACAATAAATTAAAAAAGTTAAAAATATTCGTACTATATCGTATGAATGTGTACATATACGTACATACATATAAATAAGTATGCATGTATTACAATATTGCATGTTTGCTTAGTTTCGTTTTAAAAAAATCTACAACTACAAATTTCCACCTAATCGTGTTTTTTTTTTGCATTTTGTTGTTGTATTAATTAATTTCTTCGATATATTTTGTTACAATTGTTTAATTTTTTTAGTAAAGATGGGCGTGCATACATACAGCAGAAACTGATATGCAGTGTTTTTAAGTAATGAATTCTACAAAAAAAAAAAAAAAACGATTTAGACAATGTTTTTTAATATACCCTGAAAAAGTTTTTTCAGATGTACATACATGCGTACCTTCTAGAAGTTATTGTTTTTAAAATGCACTTACCTTAATAGATAGTTTTTTTATAAAAGAGTTTTTGGGAAATGTAATTTGCAAAATAATTATATAAAAATTTGTTTAGAAGGCAACCTGTATTTTTTGTTTATTTTATGGCGTTTTCTTTTCTGAGTAACATGCTGCATTTATTCTGCCTTCTCTATATCTTTCTGTTCTTTTCTGCAAAGTATGTGCTATTTTAAAAGTGTAACGCGTTCTTTTCTCATGATGTTACCCTTTAAAAGAAAAAATGTTACATGTTCAATACTCATTTTAATTAAAGGGGCATAAGTGCAGCATTATAATAACAGCTGGTTTTGTTATTGTTTCTTTACTTTATTGATTAAGGCTGACATTTATGTTCTTTTGTAAACGTAAAATATGCAACACTTCCTAAAAGTAGCGGGAACATATAAAAATGTTGCCAAGTCACATGTAACATTTTATTTTTAGAAAAGAAAACGCCATTAGTCTTTTTAAAAACAAATTTTCGAGCTAGTTTTTAATAAGGTACTTTTTCTAAAATGTACCAATTTTAATTGATACTTATTTTTATATGAACTCTTTAAAAAAACCACACTTTCGAAGGAACTTTTTCTAATAGGAAATTTTGAAAAACTTTTTTGAAAATATGTTCAGTATATTATACATGTATTCTATTAAAAGGTAAAGTTTTGTAAAGAAATTTTTGCTAAGAAAGTTTTTCATAAAAGTTACTATTTGCAAAAGACCACTTTGAGTGTAACTTTTTTAAAATGACATTGTTTATAGGGAGTTTTTTAAAGGTACTTGTTTTAAAAAGGGTAATATTTTAACTACATACTTTAATTTAAAGGTCTGACTTTCCCAAATCCCTCTCTGTATATTAACAAAAAAACAGAAGAATTGGGTGGTTCATGCATGATCTCATGTGATCATCCATGATAATGGTTAACGTTTTCCTTTATTCATATGATTTTGAGTATAGGAAAATTTTTCAGAGTTTGTTGAACGACTCACCCATGTGTCTCGTAATTAAAAATATCCTTAAGAATTCTTTTCTTTTTTTAAAAAATTTTGTTTGTAAAATTAAATAAAACTTTTCGTTTGTGAGGAATGTGATCGGAATAAAAAACAAGGACACACATGAGTAAAGGTTTTATGTTAGGCACAAGTGCTGTTTTAATTTATTAGAAGTTTAGCGTAAAAGAAATTATTCTTTTGAATACGTAGCATTAACCAAAATTAAGCAATGCTTTCACTTTCGTTTTCATTGAAGTTCGATTTCAGTATCGAACATATAAAAATTGTTAAAAGCGCCAGCAGCAAGCAGCTGCTGCCTCAGCTTGTTGCCAAACTTAATCAAAGCAGTGTTTTGTCGCTTGTTGCAGCAGCTACTGTAATCACTAGTGAATAAATCATATAAATACATACGAGGTATGTTCAAAAAATATATGTATGTGAATTTAAATTTTTTTTCCCCCTTCAAAGGAGGTTTCCATCAGATATTGCGTTTTTTTCGAATCCTAGAAGCATGATCTCTTTCAGATATTCGGTTCTTTTGGGTCTATTAAATTTTGGGAACAAGAGAAAGTCACAGGGAGCTAAATCTGGTGAATACGGTGGCTGAGGGATGATTACGGTATTGTTTTTAGCCCACAAATTTATGATTTTTTTTTCGGTAAAAATTATGGGATTTTGGAACGAAGTTCGCTGCCACAAGCTTCTTGCTTAACATTTATAAAAAAATACTGCATGGCATGATCCAACCGATATGCCGACAGTCTCAGCCACTTCCCTAATAGTAATTCGACGATATACACGACAATTTTCTTCACTTTCTCAACATTTTCATCGGTTGTTTATGTGCTCACCAACAAACTAAACAGCTGAAACTGTGAAAATATTTTAGAGACTGATACACTTGTCTCGAAATTTTTAAATTCACAAAATTTTTTGAACAGACCTCGTATGTATAATAATTATATACTTAAATACAACATAATATAAATACAAGACATACAGGAGTACGAACAAATATAATAATAGTAGAAAAACTTGAAAAGACGTCAGTCATTCAGTCGTTGTTTTAAATTTGTTAGGGAAAAAGAGTGTTACGGTGTAGATTGATATGGGCGCATGTTATCGACTTGTATTTATGTATGTCTGCTTGTTGTTACATTTTTCAAGTTTTAATTTTATTGTTTAGAGCACAAGTTCAAAATACCAACTCACTTAAGTTGCTGCTGCTTTTATTTCATATTTCTCATGCTGTTTAGTTCAGTTAAAAACGTTTAAATTGAGTAGATATGAGTATCAAAATCTTTGGCCTCAAGTTAGTTAAATAGTTTCGCTTTCATTTCAATTTGGCGACAGAGAAGAGTATAATTATGTTAATATTGTCAAATTGTTACCTCATTGATTTGTGTTACTTCATATATTCATACTCAAGTCTGAGACAATTGCATAAAAACAAATGTGTCAACACATAATTTAATGTGCGTTTTGCTTGCAGATATAAAACGTGTATGACTATAATTATAATAATTAATAGTTTTGTTTATTGTAGATGTTATAATTTCATTAAAATGTCAGTTTAAATAGTTTCTGAAATAATAGTTTAAATAGTTTCTTTAAATAATAAAATTATCAAAAAAAAAAAAAAAAAAAAATTGTTTCTGAATGAAAAAGATGCATGTACGTGTGCTTAATTAAAACATACAAACTTTCTATGAAGCCTCATTGATTTGGTTATAAAAATGGCCATATTGAAGAGGAGTGTGATTCGTATAAGAATTATCTGATCAATTATTTTGAACTTTAGCTACTAGGTTCCGGTTCACAAAGAAGTTTAACTTTTGAGTGAGCTGAAATTTCTCTATTGAATAAAAAATTATATTCCAATTTAGGTCATCGAACATACCAAGGACGATTTCCACCCGTTTTTGACAAGCAGACAAAAATATTGTTGCTGTAAATACATTTACACCCAAAAAAATATTGTTGGTGACCCCACCAATTTTAGTTGTTAAATAATTGTTTATATAAATTAATTAATTGCAATTTTTGTAATTTCTTCGAACTGCTTATTATTAATATTTCTGTGGCAACAAGGAAAAAGTGCATAAGTCGTATTTTATAGTTATATAGAAAAGCAATTTTAAATTTTTAAGTGGTTTGATAAAAATGTAATCGCGTTGTGCTAAAAGTTGATCATTCGTTTTTCGATTCTTTTGATTTTTTAACACATGGTTTTGTCCACTATAACATATATATTCAATTTGAAATATAATATGTTATAAGATAAAATATGATGTTATTCCATATGGGATAATTATTTAGAAAAAGAAAAGCAGCAAGTAATTGTGCCAGAACTTGGTTAAAAATCGCTCAATATAAATAAAACTTTGTCCAGAGATACCTTTGAATATTTAATCACCATCGTGTTCTTGATATTCAAGTCAGCTTATCTCGACTTAAGCAATTTTTCCTTTTTGCCACATATTGTTGATATTTATATAATTAGACATTTATAATATTTCAAGCAACAAAAGAAAAATTTAATATCTAAACATTACTTTCGATTTCAACTACACGGCTGAATAGAATAAACCTCGTCCGTATTGATGTAAAAATGATTTTATTACTTGTTGAACGTGATTACATATCCCATTTATACACATTTCGAACGCAAATAGAATTCGAGACTTCTCACTACTAAATTGATGTTAGCTGGTGACTTTTTTTCACCATATGTATATTAAACATTACGGTGTTGCCAATGAGGTTTAGTGGTTTCTACCAAAACGACGTTTGTTCTATTCAGCCGTGCAGTTCAAATCCAAAGGGATGTTTAGGTATTACATTTTTTCCTTTGTTGCTTGATATACATATGAACAATCTCTAATTATATAAATATTAGTAATTAAAGATGACACTACATACACACATACATACATACATGTGTATGTACGTACATTCAAGTCTACGTAGATAGACGTATAATAAAAACGTAAATATTTATTATTTAATAAGTAATAAAATATATGTGAGATAAAAGTTTTAAGTAATTTGACACAATTCCACACTGAGGAAATTAAAAATACATTTAATTATTTGTAGCATGTTATTACACATCTTTACGAGATTTTAATTGGCAGCTGAGATGCTATGCTGTCTGTAGTAAGGAGACATTAAATAATATTTGCTTGCAATTTACAATTTTCTTTTTTTTTTTCATTTTAATTACATTTCTTTGATTACTTACATAAATTTTATCATTAGTTTCCAATATTTTATTTCTTTATTCAAATATTTATTTATTTAATTGACATTATTTATTTATGTATTTTCTGAGTAAATATGAATGTAAACATTTTGTATAATATATTTTTTTAATTTTTCGTTAATTGATTATGCGAAACGAATACGTTAAATGGAATTTCTAAGTATTTTATCTTATTACAAAATCAATTAAATAAAATTGAAAGTTTATACAAACAGTTTATACGACTGGATGTTTATAATTTATAATTATTTATTTGTTTTCTTTCTGATTCAAATACGGAATGACAAAAATAAAAAAAATGTACGTACATACACAGATCTCGCTTGATCTCACTATTTTATTTCTTAATTCTTTCAACCCACTATCAATTGAAAATAAACATCTACAATCAGATTTGCATTTTTGTTGGTGATATGAAAAAATATACTATACTTTAAACAAACGAGTATGATAAACAATACATATCAGTTTCATTTCGTATACTGACTAATTCGTCAGATATGATTATTTTTTTCATTCTTTTCATTTCGGGTTCAAACTAATAAAGACGAGAAAAATTATAAGACATAATAAAGCACAATTACAGCACACTGCATTCATTATGAACTTATGAATTAAAGATAAAAATAAATATACATACAACAATTTAGTAAATCATTTGTACAAACCAGGGTTTTAAATTAGTTTTTTTTTTTTTTTTATTTATTATTTTGATAGTAGAGAAACTAAAAATATTTACCTGATAACAAATAAATTTCCAGTTTTCTAAAATAAATTTGTACTTGCTTAGTAGTCAACGCGCTAACCACTTCAGCCAACACCACCCTCATTGTTTGGTATTTTTGATAGCGGCATATTGTATGAAATGAATATTTTGTATATGTGTGTTTTTGCATTTTTGTGTGGATGGCTGGTTTCCATCGACAAGAAATTGTTGCTGAACAATATATTACAGAGAATTTGTTTTCATTTTGTGTGCTAGTAAAAAATTTTAATAGTTGTCAAGTACAAAATTTTTTTTAGAAAACTGGAAATTTATTTGTTATAAGGTAAATATTTTTCTAGTTTTCACATAAAATTATGGAATATGAGGGGAATTTTTACTAAATATATTAGTTTTTTGAAACCCTGGTACAAACAACAAGTCAATTTAACTCAGAGAATGTGAAAGTACTGGAAAGTTTTTATATATTCGAGGGTATTCTTTTATCATTATGTTTTCCCGATATGGCAGCACCACGCCACAATCAATGAAAAAAAAATTTAAATCTTTTTTGAATTAGGTCAAAAGCATATTTAAGTAATATGACTGTTAAAATTCAGCCTACGACGATGATTGTGTGGGAAATTTTTTTAATTGAATCTATTAATCATGTGATCAAATTCGAAATTTTCTTATAATTTAAGAAAAATATAAATTAATTGAAATATTTGATTTAATTATTTGGATACGCAATTTGTGTCGTAAGTTTAACTTTAACAACGCAATTAATTGAATATGCGATAATGATTTCTCAAACAACTTCACTGAAAACAGTTTATCAAGAATGAGAATTGCTTGCAATAATAATGGTGATTGATTCAATTGTGATAAAAAACAAAACGTTTACAAATCGATAAACAATTTGATTGTGATCGCAAAAAGCAATTCAATTAAGGAATTAATTTAATATAATTGAATACAGTGTAAAAATCACTTAAAATTGTTTTAATCTCTTAGAGAAATTCGGTTTATATACTTGAATAATACATTCAATTACGAAATTAGTCATCATGTTGAGTGATAACTTCTTTTATTGATTTTTTTTAGAAAGATAAAACTTTTTTAAGTATGTATTAGGGTATTCAGCAAAAGTCCGGACACTTTAACTGCCGATTTCACGATGTCGAAAGAATTTTGAATTTTATTTTCATTCGTACAAATACATTTGATACAAAAACAAAATTTTAGAATTTGTTTTTGCTTCAAATGTAATTATACGAATGAAAACATATGGAAATTTTCTTTCGACATAGTGAAATAGGCAGTAAATCTACCAACAAAAAAGGGACGAATTTCTATCCATATGATGAGAAAATCTTATTTTCAAACTTTATTTTTGAAACTTTTTTTAAATGTAAGTAAATTAGAAGGTGGTGTTGGCTGTAGTGCTTATTGTGTTGACTACTAAAGCTCTGCACAGACGGTTGTCAGAGCTAATAATATTTTCAGTAAAATGTGTTAAAAAGTTTTTACAACCGTCTGGACGACAATTTTTTGTCCAACAACGATGCCAGAAAAATAATTGTCACATCATCTTAATTCTATCACCTGACAGATAACTGTCAGACAATTTTTAATTGTCATATGCACTAAATATGCTCATCTGACAATATTTTCATTGTCTGTAAAGAAACAAACGATATTTTTAGTTTTCTTAAAAGTATGCTATATTTTTCATAAACACTATGCTCTGTGAGAGAATCTGACAATTATTATTATACAATAGTCTGACAACCGTGCGAATTGACAATTTATTGCTAGATAAATTTAGATAAATTGTAAGATCTGCCAATCATCTGTACAAAGCTTTATATTGGCGATTTATTGTAGCTTTTCTGAAAAATTGGTTACAACCGTGTCGAGTGACAGTATACCTCATACCGGCAATTCTCTATTGTTAAGAAATGGTAAATTATAAAACATATAAAGTAAAAAAATCAAGATCAACATATATTTTGTTATATATAGTCAGCTGATTGAGTTAGTTAACAAATTTCATTGTCATGACAATATTATCTCGTGTAATCACTGAGTACGAACATCTATCGAAAACCAATAAAAGCATTTTCGGCAATCAATAAGTTATTTTAATTTATATGTTTTATCAATAAATACACATGACAACAACCCTCACATTAATTGTAGAAAATATTAAAAAAAAGAAGAAATAGAAAAAAAGAAACGTTTAAATTAATTAAATGAACATTTATTACAGTCAATCTCTTAATAGAGATAAATGACAAATACAGTAATTTAATGCTCTAAAAGAATTCATATAATATGAACGAATGCAAGCTGTTTACTCGAGTGTCGTAAAAGTGTTTCATGGAAATTTATCTTTTGGTTTTGTATTATGTTTACTTCAATACGTCTACTAAGATAAGATGCGCATCAAAGGCAAAATTCAATTAAGAAAGCTGTAAACTACTTAAATATAGTTATGTTTATGAATTGAATTTATCTAAAATGCACTTACGAGCTTCTAGAAACTCGTACTCGTACATATGGCTGAATCAATTGAATTTCACAAAAGTGATAATAAGTTGTATTAAATAGACTACAAAAAAAAAAAACAAGTATTAAATGAAGACTTATTTTAAAGCAATAAAAATAAGGTGTAACTTTTTTTAAAATTTGCACATCAATTAGTCTTGGCATAAATTAAGTTGCCTCAAAAGTCTTATACAATCTCGTTTATCTCATTTTTTATTTATGTATATAGATTATCGGATAGAAGTCCGGCAACGAAACGATCAGAAACACTCGTTAATTTGGATAGTTCTAATTTAGCAACATATTTTATCAGGGCTGTTCTGAAAATCAAATTCTTAAATACATGCATGATTTATAATGAATACACGTCAAAGTTCACGCATCAAGCAAACGAAAAATCGAAATATCTTGATATCGATTTTCCAGAAAAAAATGAAGATCATGCATTTTAACCGAGAATACTGCGTTTAATCTAATTCAATGCATTATGGTCTTTATATAACACAAAATGGAATAATTCGAGTAATTTTTGAGTAAAATTAGAAATAATTAAGCATATTTCCAGTGTACGCAAAATGTGGCAACTTCATATTTTCCCAGCGAACATTTTATCGTAAATTCCTGTTCAAATTCGTTCTGAATGTTTCTAGACGTAAGATGCTGTATTCATATAGAAGTCGATCAGAAAATGTACCGAAAAGCAAAAGAAATCATACGCCTTTGTCTGAAGAAGTTCTGGAAATTCTGCCTAAGGTATCAGAAAATTCTCTAGAAAATTTATGAGGATATTTTAAAGAAAATTTTTATATTTGGAAAGAAATTATTAGATTGTTCTTATAAATAACTTTATACCATTTATCTTAGGTACCTTTTCTTCACAAAAGTAACAATTTGAAAATTTTTAATGCCCTTTACTGTGTTTTAAACAGCTGTTAATATTTCATAAATTATTTATTTATTTTATGTTTACTACCCAACAAACCATTTGATAAGCAAAATGTAACTCGTATAATAAACTTATAACAGATTTCCTAGAACTTTTAATAATTAGTATTATAAATTTTTTATATACAAAATGCAGTTTTCAAATACTTTACATAACAATACGTTTTACAATTGTTATACACATACTTGTTCATATAACAATTTAACACATATATTTGCATATGAGTTATGCTATAGTTTTGTAAGTGTTCTTGACACATGAGAGTATTTTTTATTAAATTTTAAAATAATCAGTTTGTTTTTTTTTGTTACCGGAAAGAGTAAATAGTTCAAAATTTATTTAAAAAAGATAAAGAATGTGCGCAGCCTGAGTGCAAATGGAGTTATAAGAAATAAAGTATGTTTTTCGTATAATGTGCATATCAAACGGTATAACCATTTACTTTTAAAAATTTTAAGTAGTTCCACATTCAATTGGAGTAGGAGAATAGTAGAAAAGAGTACCGCTTGAAACAAGTTTGTAAATCAAGAATAAATTGTATATATTGTAAATATGTGTTTTAAATAAACCAAATGACAAATCCTGATGAAATTATTATTTTTTTTATTTCTAAGCTCACAAAATTATTAGGAATCTAAGTTCTGTTTTTCTCTAAGCTTATTAGCAGGGCAAGTTTTTTAAGCTTTTTGCTGGAAAAGCTTGATTTCGCTTATTTTGTACCTTTTTTTGCAAAATTGTTTTATTTGATATACTCTGCTTGAATTTGCTTATAATGCACTTTGGCAGCCCTTGAAAATAATTTTTGAATCTTTCTGTTGCAAATAAAAAGCAAAAGTGTGTCCTTTTTTCACACATGCAATTTTCTATTCTTTAACTCTTGACATTGCATACTAGATTGGCTTAAAGGTGTTATTTATTATTAAGACAACTATACAGAAATTTGCAATGTGTTAAGTGCACTTTCCGGTGATGATGTGGAATCAATATATAAAGCAAAAGCGCTATTTAAAAATGCATCTTTAAAATCTGATCTCCCGTATATAAAAGATAGTTTCGAGTGTATTTGCCGAAGTATAATCAAACTAGAAAGAAGAGGACTTTATTTAAAAGAAAATTTGTCTATTATAGAAAAAGTGGAAGAAAAGATGAAAAATTTTGAAAACAAAATATTTTTTGAAAAGTTCAACAAAGTGATGAATCGAAACGTTAAAATTCAAACATTAGTTAAAATTAAAAATCATATTTTTTTAAACAAAAGCGAAGCTGATGAATATATTGATTCACTATCTCCAAGCGAATTATTATTGTTTAAGTTCGCTCCTACTATATCCAATGATGTTGAATGAATTTTGTCTATTTATTCTACAGTTTTATGCGATCGATCTTTTCTTTTTGATAATCTAAAAAAACATATGATTATGCTTTGCAATAAAAAATTATTTAATAAAATAAATGAAAAGTGGTTACATTGTTTAATTTTTGGAAGCATATTTGAGCTTTTTTTGCTTATTCTTGGGCTTATTTTTTGTTTATTTTGTGCTTTTTTGCTTTCTTTTTATTAATTTTGTGCATATTTAAACTTGCCCTGTTTAGATAAGCAATATTATCTAAAAGGACGCTGTTTATTACTAAAAAATTGTTAATAAAATTTTTACAATAGTATTCACAACACTTTTCTAAGTTTAAAACTTATGTTGGTAAGCTTGTTACAAGAGATTTCTAAATCGTTTTGGTTTGTTGGGTAATCCTGTTTTGTTTATTTATAGGCAAACACGTTTTTAAATATTCTATACGTACACCAACGGGCTAACAAAACAGTACGGTACAGTACGGGTACGGTAGAGAAGCGCGAGGCTAACGAAGCCTTTACTTTTTTCTTTTCACATACCTACATACATACATACATTTTTTTGCTTTTTATTTAAGTATGTATGTATGCATGTATGTATAAAACATTAATTTTATAATTTTGCTTTATTTATGTTAAAATAATAAAAATGAATGAATTTAAGTTAAATAGTGGTATGTTTTTATATTAAATTTTTAGTGGTCGGTTATTGCAATTTTTGGGTAAAAGCAACAACCCCGATTTCCTTTCAGTTGCGCATATCGAGCTCGTAAAAATAAAATTTTTTAAAAAATATCATTAAAAGTAACAAACAAAATGAGATCAATTGCAAAATAAATTACAGTGATTCAACAGCATAAAATTAATCATTTAATATATGTTTAAATTTTTTATCATAATTTTATTAAAAAATAAAACTTATATAAGCTGTACCTTGAAACACAGAACCTGCAGGTCAAACAATGCTAATACATACATACGTATGTACATATTCACATGTACCGTGTTTTTTTATGAACATAAATTCACACATGTTTACGTACAAATTTGTCTGCATGTACAGACAAATTTGATCACTTTTATCCAAGCAAAATCAGTTAAAACATTTATTTTGTTGTGCTGCTAATTTTGTTTTAACGGCCATTCGTTTTAAAATTAAAATCGTTTTGATTTTATTTAGCAAAAAATGCAAAGACACAACAACTAAATGATTTTATTTTTGTTTATTGTTTCAGTTTAAACGATGCAACAGGTTTTATTTAATTATGAAAGTCATTACAAATAAATTCAATCAAAAACGAGGATATAAAATAATCATACAGGTAATGAAAGTTCAACGATACATGCATACTTACATTCATATATACAGTGCACTGAAAGAAAAATTCAATGGATTGCGATCAGTTTGAAACGATCGCAATCGAAACTTTTGCGATATATTTGAGACATATTTTTGAGTCAATCTAAAATTATTTACTTAAAAAAATCACACTGGATGATAATATATCGTCACCTAAAATTTAAAAGGCCGCAACTAACAAAAAAAAAAAAAAAGAAATAAAAACAAAATTGAAATTTTGATCCTTCTTTAAAATTGTACTCGTATATTTTCAGATATATAAGATATAAATAGTACTAAATTATGCACAAAATGGATAAAATAAAAAAAACCTACCGTGGAAATGTTCTTGCTATGTTATTAAAGGAAGTTTAAATCGAATTTTAATTTAACTTAAACTAAGGCCCTAATTTTGTAAACGCATCACCGAAGTGACTTTTATATGGAAAGCAAAAACAAAAAGTCAAATATATAAAAATTTTATTTTTTTTTCATACAATATCATCACCGGACAAACGCACAGAAATTAAGGCGTTGCTTTGCCTTCAAAAATTTGAATGAAAACAATGATCGAAATTTTTAAATAATTGAATTTTTGTTTTTGCTTTCCTCATAAAAGTCACTTCGGTGATGCGTTTTACAAAATTAGGGCCTAAGTTTTTACCGATATATTAACGACATAAAATGTTTTTTTTTTCCAATTATTTTTTTAGCATGTGTTGAATATTACAGGTAAAAATTTGTAACTCAATGATCACCGAATAATAGACATTATTAATATCCAACATCATTTTTGATCTCAACACTCCAATGCCAAGTACAACAAAATATCAGAAGAAAAAATAGGCATTGTAAAATATATCTACCTCACTGACAACATTAAATGCAGTATAACAGCTCAGTAACATCAATTCTGTAGTGATTCCCGTATTCCATTTTCATTCGAAAGTTGTAGAATGCAATCATGTCCAACAGAGTTAGCTAAGATATTTAGGTACTTCTATCGAAGAAAAACTTTAGTTCTAATCAGCCGTGTATGTGAAAATCTTATGGTGTTTTCTTTTCTACACACAAAATGGCACCTTATTGAAAGGTACATATATAAAATGTCTTGCCAACCTTGTAATAATGCAGCTTGTTATTTCACTAGAACTGAACACAACTTATGAAAAAGTGGAACGCCCTGTTTTCAACAACTGACAGCTATGTTTTATAGGGCACTATCAACAGTGTCGATTTTTACGGGGCAAAAAGTGCAATGCCTTCCACCCTTAGTGAGGGCGATTTTTTAGCATCAAACACACTGCTCTTTTAGAGAGCAAAACATTTTTAAGAAACGAACACCAAAGTACATTTTCTGCATGGAAATGTACCATTGTTTTGTAGAAAAGAAAACACCATTCATTCATATTTTGGATATTAAATTTTTACTTTGTTCCTTGAAACATTAATATTGTATAATTTTAGCTGATCAGTACGTTACGAACTTTACCCCATAAAAATCAATACTGATTAATATGCAGTTGGAAGTACATACATAATTAAAATTCATAATTTTTACGTTACATTTTTAATGTAATATTTGCATTGGCAGAAATGCCAACTGTACAAATTCAAAACGAACCAATCAAGCAGTCAAAAAAGAGCTAAAAGGAGCATAAGTTTATAATTAAAGATTTTTCTCTTTCTCAATTCATTCAAAACTTTAACTTTAGATCACTGAAATTATGAAACATACAAATAATCAAAATTCTATTTGAATACAATTTATGCCCCAATTTAAATGATAAAGATCCAAATAACAAAGATGACAAAATTTTTGTACACTTATTTATATATACTAGTGTGTACCAACGGTAGACCCAATCGAAAGAAATATCATAAAAAACCTCTTATAAAACAGTCATACAACAACCAAAACTAGAAATATTTAACGTTCCCACGACAATCGGATCGTCGCTCCGGAACGACCCGAATCCAATTCGGCCAAGGATTGTCAACTCAGCGACAGCTGTATCAGACGGAAGTTTTTTCCAAAGGAAAGAACTCCCGTTACCAACAGCATCGGAGCTGTTACAACAACAAATATTTAATGATACATTTGCATGAATTCACAAAAATTAAAAGTTAATAAAAAAGAACTGTTAAATGCAAAAACTAAATTCCTTCTCTCGAATCTTTTTTCCTAAAATTCTCCCACATCTTAGTATGTATAGAATCTATAGTAAAGATGCTTGTTGTTATTTTTCTCTTTTCACCCAAGTGTGTAAAACACATATTTGTATGTGTTGTTAGTTTGTTTTTTGATTGGCTTTAACTTCCCTGCAGGAAATGGCTATAGTGAAACTGTACTGATTCACTACTGACACTGTCACCAGTACTAGTGACTTATCATACCCCAGACAATGCTATTTACTATAGACATTTAACATTTGCGTGTGTCATTGAAAATCCACTACTGACATTGGTACTATTGACTAGGTAGTTCTTTTGGGACCATATGTAGACATTGGAACCATTGATTCACTAGTTCAATTAAGCAATTATAGTCTACGCTTTTGGTGCTTTTCTAAAGCAGATGTCGATAATGAAAATGCATATTTTTTCACCTTAACCGACACATTATCTGCCATCTTTCGCCACCACAAATTTTTTTGTCATCAAAGCCAAATTTAAATTTGTAGACGCTTTATTGACAATGTCGCCTAATAGTCACCAATATTGTAGACAAAAGTGGTGACTTGGAGACACTTGCCCCCAGGATTCCCTCAGGGTTATATGCATGAGTAATACGTGTGAATGTATTAGTAGGAACTTTAAGCAGTCAGAGCTCCCAAAATACTGCAGCCACAAAAACCCTCTACAGTTCTGCGAAAAATGTCTTTAATTTGGTAGAAGTCCTGTAAAAATCGGTTGTATAATGGGTGCATGAAGGGCAGCACAAAAAAATCAATTGTCTATTAATTATATATATAGATACAAAGAGATAGATAGGTTAAAACATGTACATATATACATATACATACATACATACACAATGATATTTAATCATTCAATTTTTATCTCAAAAACGACATAAAGAAAGACCTTTAGAACAAAATATCACAAAAAAAAAAAATAGACTTTTCAATGACTTTATTGAATACCAATTTTTATTGCAAATATAAATTGTGTTTTGCATTCAATTTTTTTATCCTAAAACAAAAATAATTTGTGGTTTATTTTCAGTAACTAAAATTAAAAAGTACAAACAATAAAATAGAATATGTTTATATATGTATGTATGTATATATTTAATTTTAATAAAATTATCAACTTGTACTTAGTAAATCAGCAAATAACAAAATGTTCACTAACTTTACTTGTAGTAAAAACTGCAGGCATACTCGTATACGAGACAGTTGGAAAATACATATTATAATAAACTGGTTTTCATTCCCAAAGTTGATCGGGTAGTTTTTGAATTTTGATGATTTACAGCAAGTAAATTCATAACACTCCTTCCCAGCAGCAACAACACAATTGTTAAAATGAAAATGTTGCAAAAAAAAAAAAAAATGAATAACAGTGAGTTCTCATTATCATTTACATTTTCGGGTAGAAATATAAATTTTTTATTTAAAATTTTAATTAAAAAAAAAAAACAAGCTTAAGGTCAACAATAAACAATAAACAAATAACAATTATTTTATTTTTATTTTTTTAATTAAAATTTTAAATAATAATAAAAAGGTCGAAAAATTAGAATAATCATTTATAAATCTAGGCGCACAGTAGTGCGCCAGGCCAAGTTCGGCCACACAGTGTGTATATTTACACGAAACAGTTCGAGCTGTTTTTACCCCCCTCATAACTTTGCTCCTCTTGATCATAATATAATGAAACTTGAAACATAAGTTCTCCCCACAGAGGTGACCTCACAGGTTAAATTTGAAAAAGTTCTACCGTAGAAGCTTCCCGAGATATTAAGGTGTGAAAAGTCCATATTTTAGTACATACTCACTGACTCACTGACTGACTCACTGACTCATCAATATTATTGGGCACTTCCAGTATAGCTAGAAAGCTGAAATTTGGTACACAGGTAGGTCTTGGCGAGAAAATAACCAGAAAAATCTGAAAACGGCCACTTTCCTTCCAGGGGGGACCTGAGTGCCCCTTCTTTATATGGGGCACTTCTAGTATAGATAGAAAGCTGAAATTCGGTACACAGGTAGGTCTTGGTGAGAAAATAAGCAGAAAAATCTGAAAACGGGCACTTTTCTCCCAGGGGGGACCTGAGTGCCCCTTCTTTGTATGGGGCACTTCTAGTATAGCTAGAAAGCTGAAATTTGGTACACAGGCAGGTAGTGATGAGAAATTACCGAAAATCATTTTTTAACGGGCACTTTTCACCTGGGGGGAGTTGGGTGCCCTTATTTGTATGGGGCCTTTCCAGTATAGCTAGAAAGCTGAAATTTGAAATATTTATACGAAAACAACTTAGAAAAAAGAAGTGAGATCCACACAAAAACATAAATGTGAAAATAAGGCCAAGTTCGTATCCAAAAAGTTTCGGCCGTAAAAAGTAATGAGATCAAAATAAGGACCAAGTTCTTGATAGGTACAATTCCATCTCATTTCTAGACAACCTGTAAGCTTGGCAAAAATTTTTTGCCTTTCTAATATGGAAAGAATTCTTTGAAAAATTTTGCCAAGCTTATGGTTGCCTAGAAATGAGATGGAATTGTACCGAAACTTTTTGGATACGAACTTGGCCTTATTTTCACATTTATGTTTTTGTGTGGATTTTTTTTAGGGCAATTTTAATGCCAATGAAGGATATAAAATATCAAAACACGAATGTGTATGTAATTGTATATAGTTTTTTTCAATTTTTAAAAGCAAATATTTAAAAAAATTAAACACCATACAAATATGGAAGCTTTCATAGAAAACTAATATGTATTCTCATTGACAACATATTTTCTTTTAATGGAAGTTCACATTACCATAAGTTTACTGTGCATCAAAAAAGAACTGCACGAAAAATAACACAAGTAAAAATACAAACACGTTTCTTTAATGTCGTCATAATATTACAAAATTGAACAAACAAAAAAGAATTAATTCTTACATTGAATATAAACAAAGATAATTTAGTTATAGTGATTATATAATTTTATAATTCAACAACAAATTTCAAATAATTACGCTTAAGCTACGTTCACATTTATCAAATATTTGTCGAAAAAAACGTAACCAAGAAATAAACTAATAATTTATTTCCTTTAATTCCAATATATTTTTAATTTTGGGTTCGCATTTTTAAAAAACTGCATAAAAATACTTTCTGATAGAATAATTAATTTTATTTTGTGATATAAAAACCAAGTAAAACAACACTATCCCAAAGCAAAACTAGTGGTTACGTTTTTTTCGACAAATATTTGATAAATGTGAACGTAGCTTTAGTTTTTTATAAATACTCCTTTAGAATAATATTTTTCTAATTTGCTCTTACTCAAAGACATACACACACAAATATATTGTTGGTTAATCCAACCAATTTCAGTTGTTTATAAACTGTTAATGTAAATTTTTGGTTGTTTTAATTATTTTCATTGGTTTTTGCAATTCTAACCAACAAAATTGGTTAGATCTACGCACTTTTTTTTTTGTGTGTACATACATATGTACGATTATTCGGTTTTATTGTTATTGTAAAAAAAAAAAGTTCAACGAAAAACAAACTGAAAAAGTTATTTATATTTCAATAGTTCTTAAATTAAGCAGGCACTTAAAATTTTACGACAATTTATTATAATTCGTTGTTGTTATTAAACAGCTTTTAGTTTAACAAGGGTTTTTTTTTCGCTTCAGTAAGAAGTATTCGAAATAATCGTATTATTACAACAAATCGCAATCGTTGGTACATATGTACATATGTTACTTTTTATCGACCACATCTTATTCTACTAATGTATCCTTAACTACCGTTGTTACTTTAAAATAGAAAGCCCTAAGTTATTTTTTCCAAAACATTGAGACATTTTTATAGTAAGGTGAAGATATAATTATGTGAAAAGCTCAAGCCGTTGGATAATTATTTATTCTAGACTATTAATTTGCTTATCTGCTATTCATATTCGATGTTTGGCAATAAGTTTCTTATACGTATTATCTACCATTTTTGCTATGAAAATATATAATTAAGTACATAAGTATATAAACAATACTCAACATACCTCATGAGCTTTGGGATGAACATGTTGGCAATTATGTGATTGGACTACATGTGCAAAATTTGTCATTAAGAGTAGCAAAACATTGATTAAAATAATTGGCATATGATGCGGTCTGCAAACAGGTACTATCATGTTGCTGCTATTTCTTAACAGAATTGTGCGTAGGTGGTATTTTTTATAGTTCGAGGAAATGAATTCCGGCAATTTTCGTAGCCTTTGTACATGGTGACTGGAAAAGTAGCAGCGTTCTTGAAGGCATTTTCGATGGCAAACATGTTTAGTCTGGTAAGGAGTTGGTGGTGGTGGCGTAGTTTGTTCCTGTTTTGGTTTTGAAGGCAGGAAAATTAGTTGGCACATCTTCATTCCTTTGAATATTTTTTTTATTTAATTTTTAACAAAATTTTCAAAGACTTTTTCATTTTTACGTATCCATAAAACTGGTGATTATTACATTTTAAAAGAGTTTTACATATGCTTATTACAATATTATTAGTAACAGTGATACCAGACGAAATAATTTTATTATCCTTAATTTTAAGTCGTATCCTTTCACTAAACAATGCGAAGACTAAAGTTATTTAATTAAAAATTTATATTAAAAAAAATTATTTATTTGTTGTGGATTAGCAAATCTATATGCATTTCGTTGGTTGCTAAATACCAACTCATCAGTAGATCTTTACCATTTATCTTTGAAAAGTTCCAAAACTCATTTATTCATATAGGTATAAACCCGAATAAAAAAATTTACATTAAAAATTCTGTAAAATTTATAATCATAATGTTGATAAAATAGGAAAAACAAATAAGGCATCATTGAAAGATTATATAAAATCCTTTATATTTAAACATCACTATACCCATACATTTGTACCAAATGTTGTGTACCTACTCCAAACTAATTAAAATTGTGATTGCCAAGTTTAAGTAGTTGCGCTATTTCCTTCCTTCTTTTCACCATTTTATGTCCATGGATGCAGTTCGCGTTAAAGCGGGAAAAAATCTGTGCATCTGGCATCACTGATCTATCTAGATTCATTTGACCAAATTTCTGCCAGCAGCGGTATTTTTGACAAGCAAATTGCCGAAAAAAAGTCAAAACAGCTGTAATGATTTATAACACTGATAAATAGGTACAAACCTAAAACTGCACACCACCAACTCGTAACATTTCTATTGAAATAAAAACAATAACAATTAAACACAAAGAACATGCACGTAATTACTTCAGTAATATATGCACATGGATTGAGTTCTATTTTTTTCGTTTAATTTCTTGATTTATATTTTTAAATGTCACATTCACATGAACTCGGGCAACAAGAAAAAAACACTATTATGCACCGCCTAATAAAAGCAGCGACGTCGACCACTGTGATAACACTACGAAACACACACCCGCTTGCCTGCTGTTGCAAACGAGTACAACTAGAAATTAATTATTAACATTTTGTTGCAGAAGTCGCTTGCTTGATTTGTTTATTTTATTATTATGATTTGCATTTTTGTTTTTTTTTTTCTAAAGTTTAATCGACTTTTCTAACACGTCTGTTTTCTTTCACGATTGATAAACAAATGATGAAAATACAACAAAAACATAATTCGTTTACAAAAACTACACATACAAAGGCAAGGTTGTGTTCGACAGTGCTACCACAGTCTCATTGTTGTACAGTTGACAGCGCTGCCAGTCAAACTGCTAGTTTCAACCAAACCTTAGATTGTGAATAAATTCCCTAAACTGTGAACGATGTGGGGCACTTGAAGTAGATGTACTGCCTTACCTTCCAGAAACAGTGATAGCACAGTTTTCTAACTGACATAACCAATTTAAATTAATCTTACCACAGCAGATTGTTTGCATTAGGAAAAATAGTGTAGATACAAATCACCAACAGTTAAATTGTTATTTTAATAACTGTTGTGGATGGCTAAAGTTTTTAATACGTAAGCATTTATTTGGCCTGCCTGAGCAGTTGATTGGCGATAACTGCGGTTTAGATAGAGAAAAATGATTTACAAATAAAGATCTTATTAAGATGTAAAAATTTGCTAAAGAGAGAAAAGCAATATTTCGAATAGTTCACGAGATATACACTTAAGAATCAGCGCGTGTTTTTTGAAAATTTTGTACTAAAATCCATCACCAGTCGAAAACTTCAAAAATGAATTAAAAAAAACCTTAGCTAATAATTCAAAACCCAGCTAGGGTTTTACTTCTACCAGATTTTGGGGTCTCAGTTGGTTCAAGATTTTAGTGCTGCACTGTGTTATTAAACAACAACCAAAAAAAAAAACAACTTTCCATTTTAAATAAAACTATTATATGTTTGTACGTAATACGTATATTAAGGTGGCTTAAATTATTTAAATATACATATGATTCTATTTTGTTTAAAGAGAACACTCCTTATCAGTTTTGGATAACGTTGAAAACAAACTAATTGCCCATATAAAATACTTATTATAGATCTTGCTATTTATTAAAAACTTTCTATTGTCTAACACTTAACCATTTCGTTGGCCAACGAATTTAGGTTAATTTAAAAGTGAATAAGTGAATTTTCTATAAGGAAAGCAAAATTAATTTAAAAGTATTTTAAGTTTTATTTTTGATAACATTGTAATTAAACAGACATTTTTATTTTGTGAATATTATGGACTCATAAAATGGACTTTTCGCTTTAATAATGAATATTAAACGTATAGTGGAAAAATAATTTAAATGCCCATATGCATACATATTTGTGCCACGTCAAGGGGTATGCTCATGTACAGGTGGAATAAAATTTAAAGACGACACAACATTTTCATATATGAGTGTATGTCTTTAGAAACATATATGTATACTAGATGATTGTTCCGGCTTCGCCCGGAAGATATTTTCTTATATCGGGGAACCATTCTCCCGACTCATAAACCCATTTATCCAATTTTGATAGGAGGACATAGCGCCATCTGTCATTCAACAACAAAAATAATTTTGTTCTGTTTGAAATACGAATTGGGTTAATAGTTTATTAAATACAGGAATTGTCCCCTCCTCGTGGCCCTAGCGGTTTAAAATATACCTTAGAACCTATTCTCATACCAACCAAATATGCATGAAAAATTTCATTAAAATCGGTAGAGCCGTTTCGGAGGAGTTCGATAACAAACATCGTGACTCGAGATTTTTATATATAGGCATTTCCACAGAAATGTCTACTTTTTGTCACGTAACGACACCATGCAACTAAACTTGTATTTCAGAGCCATGCTGCTCGAATTTTTCCTACTCTTACTAAATGTTGACTTAATTACTAGTGTATGCTAAAATACAAAAAAAAAGAAGATAATATACAAAATTTTCTTCGAGAAACAAGCTTAATGGCTTGGTGACGTTACGTGACAAAATGTAGACTTTTCTGTGGAAATGCCCATATGTATTAGAAAGAAGAATAAAAACGAAAGAACATTTTAATATATTTAAAATCATATTTTAAATTAAAGTGTATTTAAAAGCATTTGTTAAACACTAAAAAATTATGGCTCTAAATAAAATTATTATTGTAGTTATATTTAGGTGGCTTCAATTATTAAAATTTATGACTCTATTTTGTTAAAAAGATCATCGCTTATCAGTTTTGGGTAACGTTGAAAACAAACTACATAAATATTTAATTGCCCATATAAAATAGATACTTACTTGCGTATTATGTATCTCGTTATATCTAAAAAAACTTTCGATTATCTAAAACTTAAATAGAACTTCTGCTGCGACAACACATTTAGTTGGCTAACGAATTTAGGCCTTTTCAGAAGTGAATAAAATATTTTCTATAAGAAAAGGAAAACTAATTTAAAAGAATTTTAAGTTAAATTATTTTCTATATAATGGCGTGTATTTCGATTGCTGCCACACTGGTAGCATTCTTCTGCCTAGCATATGCCGGTCCTTCAGCTAAGGATGTTCAGACAGATCTAAAGAAGGCTGCAGTCAATTATCGCTTGCCCTTAAATATCAAGCCGATCAATTATAAAATTTCTCTCAAGCCTTATTTAAATGAAGCTGATGCCAAGCAATTCACCTTTGATGGCGAATGTTACATAGAAATACAAGCAGCAGAAAAAACTAAAGAGATTCGATTGCATATGAAAAATCTAAATATTTCTGTTAGTGAATACTACAGGAAGGGTTCAGCGCGGAAATCCAACTTGCCCCGCACCAGTCCTAACAGCTTGAGTAACATTGTGGTTTACAATTTAAATAATGAGCTGCTACCAAATGTTTCTTACATTTTGCATTTTAAATATGCTGGAAGTATGGCGGCCGATATGTTTGGGTTCTATCGAAGTTATTATAGAAATTCCAAAAATGTTACCAAGTAAGTAAAAGATTTAATAAAAACAAAGAAAAATTATTTAATAAATTTATTTAATAGATGGCTTGGCGCTACACAATTTGAACCACATTATGCCCGTCGAGCCTTTCCGTCTTTTGATGAACCGAAATTCAAAGCCACTTTTGATCTCTCTATAACGCGACATGGAAGTTTACGATCTACTGGTCCTACTCGTATTATTGCAATCAAACATGATGGGTAAGAGTTCGTAATTTTTTTAATCTAAATTTAAATCGTTAATTAACTCAAGGTGTGCCCTCATTCTTTACTCAGAGAATATGTTACTGATGTTTATAAAACCACTAACAAAATGTCGACTTATCTTTTGGCATTTATTGTTTCCGATTTTAATGAACGGACCGATGGCAAGTTTAGTGTTCTGGCCAGACCAGAATACAGTTCTCAAACTAAATACAGTTTTCATTATGGCAGGAAACTCCTTAGTGCCTTTGAAAATTATTTGGGTATCTCATATTATTCACTGGGGAATGACAGAATGCAGATGGCCGCTATACCTGATTTCTCAAGTAACGCTATGGAAAACTGGGGACTCTTGACATACAAGGAACAGGCTTTACTATATGATCAAGAACACACTAATTTAAAATCAAAACAATTTACCGCTTCTATTGTGGCTCACGAACAAATTCACATGTGGTTCGGTAATTTGGTGACTTGTGATTGGTGGAGTTATCTCTGGTTAAATGAAGGATTTGCAAGATATTTTCAGTGCTTTGGACCAGATTTGGTGAGTAAAAAAAATAAATACAAGAAGTAAAGAACAATCAATTTTGACAAATTAAAATGCTCTTGAGAAGTCGTCATAATTTTAATGGTGTTTAATTCTCATTTGTATTTCACAGATTGAGAGCAACATGAATGTCGAGCAGCAGTTTGTTGTTGACTTTCTTCAAAACGTCATGGAAATGGATGCAACAAATGACACCTATCCCCTGAGTAATGAAAATACCAATACAGACGTAGATATGAAACGTATGTTTAATAGCATTTCATACAGCAAAGGTGCCAGTTTTATACGCATGACTAAACACATTTTGGGAGAAACAAAATTCAAGAAATCCTTAAAGGAATATCTTATAGCAAAGTAAGTATTACTCTTGATCAGGTTAAAGCCCATAAATACTTTTACACAAATCTTATTTAAAATTAGCGAATATAATACCACCACTCCAGCAGATATTTTTGCTGCTTGGAAAAAGAACATGGACATCGGACATGCGTACGAAGCTGATGATTATTTTGCCTCCTACACAAACCAAGTGGGCTTTCCCGTTGTCACATTTAATCGTAAAACTGAAATCTGGATAGAAGTCAGTCAAAAACGTTTCTTACTGAAGGATTTTGACAAAGTCGATACAAATTTGATGTATACTGTTCCTATTACCTATACAACAGATTACGAAAGAGATTTTCAAAATCTTTTTCCTGGCTTCTTTCTTAGTGAAACTCCATTGGTAATACAAGTTATGCCTGATACGAAATGGGTAATGGGAAATATCCAAGCGACTGGTTACTATCGTGTCAATTATGATGATAAAACTTGGAATGAAATAAAAAAAGCGTTGAATGGCGATAAGTGGAGTGGCATTCACGAATTGAATCGTGCCCAAATTGTAGATGATCTTCTAAATTTGGCCCGTGCTGGTGAAATCGATTATAGTTTGGCCTTTGATGTCCTTGAATATCTTGAAACCGAAACTAACTATTTGCCCTGGACATCGGCTTTTAATGCCTTCAGATTTATAGACACTCGTTTGGGTACTCAGAGTCATAAATACTTTGCTCACTATATCCATCACATTACCAACAAGGCCTACAATAAGTTCGGCTTTGAGGAAAAGCCAACCGATACTCCTTTGGATATTTATGCTCGTGAAAAGATTTTGGCTTGGTCCTGCAAATATGGCAAAACGGATTGTATCTCCAAGGCCAGATCATATTTCAATCAAAATTTAAAAAGAAATCCTGTACCCGTTAATATTCGTTCTGTTGTTTATTGTACTGCCATGCGAGAAGGCAATGAATCAGACTATGATAAACTCTATAGCAAATATAAGAACGAAACTGTGGCCACTGAGCTACCTTTGATCTTAAACTCACTGGGCTGTGTCAGAGACAGTAAATTAGTCTCTAGATTCTTCCATATGATTATTTCGCCAGAGATTCGTCTTCAGGATAAATTTAATTCTTTAAATCGTCTGTACTCGGAAAATAATGAAAATGTTGATCTTGTATTTGATTTGGTTGACCAAAATCTTGAACAATTATCTAATGCGTAAGTTTATAGCTTGTAATGATTATAAAATTAATACGAAAATGCCAATTAATCAATAATTATTTTTATATTCCAGTATTGGTGGTTATTCTTTTGCGGCATCTATTGTCTCCACTATTTCTGAACGTTTTACTACCGAGCAGCAATTAGAAAAGTTAAAAGCATTTAATGTCAAACATAAAGATAAATTTGGCAGCTCAATCTCTAAATTGCAAAGTGCTGTGGAGTCGGTCCAATTCAATTTGGATTGGTCCAGAGCTAAATTGGGATCAATTAAGAGCTTTTTGTATCAACATGCCCTCATTAGAAAAAAATAAATAATTTTTTCATTGGGCCAAAGTGACCAAACGTTTGAGCACATTTTACAACATATTTTAAAGCAATTACCACAATAATTCAATTACATTTACAATAAGAAGTAATTTACACATTTAGTAGAAACATACATAAATACCATATTTTTCTTTGCGTATATGGATCATGTGGATCTTAACACAGCAATGAATGTATAATTCATACCTAATGTTTTCAGCAGAGGCCGCACAACACCTGCACAAATACAAATAAACATTCATTTTATTTTCTTTTAAACAATATTCTACAGTTGTTGTTTTCTCCGTTATTATAAAACAAAATTATTTAAGTGTAACTTAATTTCATAATTAAAGCAAAATTATTTTCTCTTCAAATTTATTGCAACGCAATACGACGAAAATGATTATTTAAAGGTCCTTCATCGGAATAGCCAGCAATTTCCTGAGGCACAATACCAGACTCTTCTATAGAAGTACAAGGCCGGCACATACACTCCAAGGGTGCTTTAGTTAAGACTTTTTTAAATTTACGTTCACCATGCTTGGCCTTGGGACAAAATAATGAAACGACAGCCTCACGCTCACCAGATTCTTGACAGCACATGCAAGAGCGTTCCATTTGCCAAATTTTACTACCAGATACCTAAAAAGAAACCATAAAACTTGAGCTTAAAATGATTTTTTTTTAAATTTGTATTTAAGAATTTGAAGGTAATGCCTGTATGTAGCTGGCACAACGTCCGACGCAGGCAAATGATGGTATGGGCTTGGGCACGCAACCGGGATATTGTAAAACATGTATGACAGGCGTTACTTGACAATCATCACCAATATGGGAAATATCTTTAAAAATAATTTTTAATTTTTAATTGAATTTAATTACTTGCACTGACAGACAAAAAAGTGATCTTGTACATTTAACAAGATCCATGCAATTACATGTACTTCTAGGCGACGTATCTGAATATGAGGTCCGTTTGACTCGGCTAAAAACTGCTGTTTCCAAGCTGTACAAGTCAAAACGGATCGAAATATAAATACAATGTACATACATACATACATAAGTACGTTGGTAGATGCATGTGGCCAAATTCATTGTTTTGCATGTACTCGTATGTATGTATGTATGTGTAATTCGTTAATTCTACCAGTGTTATTACCATTGTCAATTGATACTTCGGATTCATTTCCCGAAACATGATGTTGCAATAACAACAAACAACAACATACAAAAGTTAAAGGTTTTTCACCAGCCTCTAAACCAAAAGCAGTTAACATTTTGCTTTTGGCTTTATTTAATTTTTCACTTGGCCTTGAAACAAATATCGAACGTTTTACTTTTTTCTGGCATAAACCCAATACAACTTGATTATTGATACGAAATTTTCAAACTGAGAAGAATAGGAAATATTGCGGACCATTATAAATAAATCTTGTATACTGTAAAATCCATAAAAAGCTCAATGGACACACAGTTAATTTCATATACAGGACTCACGCACGGCAAGGAAACAAGTAAACAAACTTAAAACTAATGGATAACATGTTTTTGTGCGTTCATAAATAATTATCACCCTCATTAGTGTTTGTATTTGGAAAGCTTTGCTATTGCAAAGGACATTACCCAGCAAACATAATGTCAAACTTGTATAGTCGGACACTTTCATTTAATGATTTAATATCGATTTGGTTTCAAATATTCAAATATTTTAATGAAACTATGACAATTTTATATTGTTACTTACTCTAGACGGAATAGATTCTCTATCACAAAACTGGTTACTGGATTGGTAACCACGTCTTAGTACCCGGTTGTAGTGCTTGGTCAATTGATGTAATTATGTGAAAACTTCCAGATTTTTTTTTTTTTTAATGACTGTTATTTTAATTAAATTCTTTATGTTCTTTAATGATATTTCTATATTAGGGAAGATAAATGCAAAAATAAAAATGTAAAATGTGAGATACGGATGGCATTGTGGTCAGACCTAAAACTTCCCGCTAAGCCTAATCGTCAAATAAAATTTCGGGCATCTTATGTTGTCTGTCAAGTTCAAAGGAAGTAGCCGAATCTTAAAAATCAAAATTTTTTAAAAAACTCTTTAGCGAAATCGCAGGAAATAAAAGGAAATAGATGGAGTTTTGAAAGGCTGAAAACATAACCGACACTGGAAATTCGATTTGGCTTTTAGAGTTCTAAATACTTATTTTGAAAACAATAATAAAATACAAAAGTCGACTACTTTTTAAACAAACACACGGACATAATCCGCGAAGAGATAAGCTTGTCGAACCGACAACCTCTCGCCTAATACATAGGCGATGATAACATATCAGCCGCTGCGGCATTTAAAAAATATTTTTTTTCGAAAATCTATAGAATCGAATCGGTTCATTATCTCAATGATATCTACCCGACGTCCGTTAATAACTTTGAAATGTCGCTAATTTAATTCTTAAGATATGATGAGTTGCATACCTAGATACATACACATCCATACATTCATACGGATATCATCGTACAATTATTAAGACCTCAAAACGTCAAGATCTAATGAAAAATCGAACTTAGAAAATCGAGCTGAAATCTGTAACTTCCTAGGTTTGATAGTGGGAAGTTAAACACACGAAAAATGTGTTAATAGTGTCTTCCGAGTAAAGCTAATCGTTTTCATTATATAAATATAATAAAAAATTAGAATTTTAGTTAACGAAAATATATACATAAATATAAATTTTATGGTGTTTTTCCAAAAAAAAAAAAAAAATGGTACATCTCCATGTAGAAATTGTACTTTGGTGTTCGTTTGTTAAAAATGTTTTGCTCTCTAAAAGGGTGTTGCGTTTTATTCTAAAAAAATCACCCTCACTAATGGTGGAAGGCGTTACACATTATGCCCCGCATAAATCGACAATGTTGATAGAGCCATGTAAAACAGAAGGCAAAGCTGTTAAAAACAGGGCGTTTTACTCTTTAATTAATTATGTTTTTTTTCTAGTGAATTAACAAGTTGCATTATTACAAGGTTGGGAAGACATTTTATACATCTGCCTTTCAAGAAGGTGTTATTTTGTGTGTAGAAAAAAAACACTATTATTTCCACAACTTAAGATAGAAAGTAATATTTTTGCATCATTACTGCACTGAAATTAATAACTTCAAAATAAGTTTTAAGTTTGGCAAACAATAATTTTGTACAATTTAATTTCATTAACCACCGGTGGTGATGGACACATATACATACATACATACATATGTACATATGTAGTATATATCTACATACATATGTATAATTTAATTCTTTTTAACTAAAATTGTAAACTCACATTATTTTTGTTATTTATTTTCCTATTCAGGACGTATTTGCTACAAAAATTCAGTTTGCTTCACACTTTTTTTTTATAAAATACTATTACTTTTTCCACAATATTATTTCAGTTTTTTCCCTTATAATAACAACGAAAACAAAACTTTGACTGTTAAACGTCATTTTCTGTTAAGACGGAGCTTTCAAGACAGACGTCTTAACAGCCGTGTTAAGACGGCTAGAAAACATTAACATTTGCGGTCCACACCTGACAGTAACAGGATTTTGCTGTTTCTGTCCTTGTTTTCATGTCAGCTGTAGACCGCACTTTATAGTCATTGTATCATGAGTTTTATTTAAAATGGAAAGTTGTTTTTTTTTTTTTTGTTGCTTAATAACACAGTGCAGCACCCCCAAAATCTGAAAGCTTATGATGGTAGAAGAAAACCCCTAGCTGGGTTTTGAATTATTAGCTAAGGTTTTTTTTTAAATTCATTTTTGAAGTTTTCGACTGGGGGTGGATTTTAGTACAATTTTCAAAAAACATGTACTGATTCTTAAGTGTGTATCTCGTGAACTATTCGAAATATTGCTTTTCTCTCTTTAGTTATTGTAATTAAATATTTTGTTTGAAATTTTTTTAATTCGAATTAATTTGAATAAAAAAGGAAGAAAAGTAGCAAGTGATCTAAAACAGACGGACAAAATCGATAAATTTTGAGTGAAATTTTTGATTCTGTATTTTAATTTTTCGATTATGGTGGTATTATAAATAATAGTTATCGTATTCTATTTCTAGTCATTATTTTGATAAATATGACATTCCACTAAAATCGAAGAAACGCACCATAGGAGAGTGGTAAAAGAATAACGTCTTTAACATGTTCACCATCTTTCATCACTATCCTTTGCTTGGTAATTCTGGCAAAATGCATTGCCTAATTAGGGGTCAAACTCTGAGTACTGGTCTTACAAAAAAAAAATTACCTTAATAATAATCTTTCTAAATAATGATTTTTGTTTAAAACAAAAACATTTTATGCAAGTTATGTCGTACTAGATTTTTCTAAAAAAATAACTTCTCTGCAATCCATAGGTTGAGAGCAACATGAATGTCGAGCAGCAGTTTGTTGTTGACTTTCTTCAAAACATCATGGAAAAAGATGCAACAAATGGTACCAATCCAATGAGTAACGAAAATACCAATACCGAAGAAGAAGTGGAGCGCATGCTAAATAGCGTTTCATACAGCAAAGGTGCCAGTTTTATACGCATGACTTAACAAATTTTGGGAGAAACTAAATTTAAGAGATCCTTAAAGGAATATCTTATAGCAAAGTAAGTATTACTTGTGCTCCGACTAAAGTTTATAAATTTTTTACACATATTTTTTAAAATAGCCAATATGACAGTGCTGTTCCCTCGGACCTTTTTGTTGCTTGGAAGAAATACTGGCCCACTGAATATTTCCAATACGCTGATAAATACTTTGGCTCCTATACAACGCAAGTGGGCTTTCCCGTTGTCACATTTAATCGCACCTGTGAAACTATTGTAAAAGTCAGTCAAAAACGTTTCTAATTAAAAGATTTTGACAAAGCCGATCCTAAATTGTTGTACACTGTTCCCATTACCTACACCACAAATGCTGAAAGAGACTACGAAAATGTCTCACCCAAATTTTTCCTCAAAGAAATGCCAGTTAATGTCTCAGTCAATAAAGATGTGAATTGGTTAATAGGAAATATTGAAGAGACTGGTTACTATCGTGTCAATTATGATAATAAAACATGGAGTGAGATAAAAAAAGCATTGTATGACAACAGATGGAGTGGCATTCATGAGTTGAATCGTGCCCAAATTGTAGATGATCTTCTAAATTTGGCGCGTGCTGGTGAAATCGATTATAGTTTGGCCTTTGATGTCCTTGAATATCTTGAAACCGAAACCCATTATTTACCCTGGTCTTCGGTTTTTAATGCCTTTAGCTTAATAAGCACTCGTTTGGGTATTAATACTTACGACATTTCTCGCTACTCGTATATCCATTATATTACCAACAAGGCCTACAATAAGTTCGGCTTTGAGGAAAAGCCAACCGACACTCCTTTGGATATTTATGCTCGTGAAAAGATTTTGGCTTGGTCCTGCAAATATGGCAAAACGGATTGCATCTCCAAGGCCAGATCATATTTCAATCAAAATTTAAAAACAAATCCTGTTCCCGTTAATATTTGTTCTGTTGTTTATTGTACTGCCATGCGAGAAGGCAATGAATCAGACTATGATAAACTCTATAGCAAATATATGAATGAAACTGTGGCCACTGAGCTACCTTTGATCTTGAACTCACTGGGCTGTGTCAGAGACAGTAAATTAGTCTCTAGATTCTTCCATATGATTATTTCGCCAGAGATTCGTCTTCAGGATAAATTTAATTCTTTAAATCGTCTGTACTCGGAAAATGTTGATCTTGTATTTGATTTGGTTGACCAAAATCTTGAACAATTATCTAATGCGTAAGTCGTTGCCAATAAACATACATACATACATACATACATACATACATACATACATACATACATACATACATACATACATACATACATACATACATAAATATGTATTAAAGACAATAATTGCGAATTTACTTTTCAGTTTGGATGGCTATTCTTCCGTTGCTTCTGAAGTCTTCAACATTGCAGCACGTTTTACAACCGCACATCAATTGGAAAAACTGAACAAATTTAATATCAAACACAAGAATAAATTTGGTACTTCAATTGCCACATTGCAAAGTGCCGTGAATGCAGTCGAATACAATTTGCAATGGACAGACGCTAAGTTGATGCCGATTAGAGCATTCTTATATCGTCACGGAAGATCAACCCACTCCCGGGGCATAGTCGGGCCCCATGTAATTTCTGTATGAATGTATTATAAAGTGTTCACATTTAGAAAATGTTTCTACTAATAATGAAATCCAAAATTTTTAATACCTGTATCTGTCTATATATAAATATATATTTAAATACATTTTACGTAAGTATATAATTATACGTACATGCACTTGTAAGAAGAGACTAAAACGTACGTTTTCTTAAATGATACTATTGATTTTCATTTCAAAGCCAAAAATAAGTCAAAATCCAACCTATTTAACCATTTATTTTTGATAACATTTTAAGTAAACAGACATTTTTATTTTGTGAAAATTGTGCACTCCTAAAATGGATTTTTCGATTTAATAATGATCGTTTAACGTATAGTGGAGTGATTCTAGAACAAAAGCTTAAAAAAAAAAAAATTAAATGACCATATTCATTTTTGCTTATATACAGTTGGAGATCGTTCTGCAACAATTACAACATTATAGAAACAACTGTACACATATAAAAATTTCTACATAGTGTAGAGCTCTAAATGGCAGAAAAAATAAGCACAGAAATAATTTTAGCTTCTTTGGTTATGTTAAATTAGCAGTTCAGTAGCTATGAGAAGAATTTGGAAGATCCTTATGAAAAAAATATAATAAATATATTGTTCAATTCACAAGCTCGTTTTAACGTCATATGTGTTGTCTAATCGTATAATTATACAATATTGTATTTTTGTTGTTGGTAATTTTTATACAAAAGTGTGTTATAATTATACGATTGAATTTTATATGTTTTTCAATTGTTATATTGAGACCGGGTCTGGGAATATTCTATTTGTTAAATTAATTTGTAAAAATATTTTATATATGTGATAAGTAACACCAGAAAATACATTCTTCTTAATGATAAATATATACATGACTCATTTCAACTTAATTTTCAAACTAATTTAATCAAAATTGCTTGTCGCTAAAAAAGAAAATTATATTTCGCGTCAAATTATAATTCCCACACTTGGTTTCACTTTTCATGTTTTTTTTTTATTTGATAAAAAGAAATTTGTTTTTTGACATAAACTATTTACTCATATGAATTGACAACATTAAACTGACATTTAAAATACGACAACATAACGATACAACAAATTTGTCTGTTCACAACCACATAAACAAATATCGTCTTTTTTTAAACCATAAGACAGACGACTGAGCTTGTGAATTGAACATATGAATTCTACAAAATTTATAATAAAATAAATACCAAACAAAATTTAAATATATTTAAAATCATATTTTTAATTAAAACGTATTTAAAAGCAATTACACCGTAGCATATTATTCAACTTCAAAATCTTGAACCAATTGAGACCCCTAAAATCTGAATGCTTATGACGGTAGAAGAAAAACCCTAGCTGGGTTTTGAATTATTAGCTAAGGTTTTTTTTAAATTCATTTTTGAAGTTTTCGAATGGTGATGGATTTTAGTACAATTTTCAAAAAACCTTCAGAAAATGTTTACCTCTTAATTAGATCTAAAAATTTTGTAATTTTTTCATTGGACCAAAGTGACCAAAACGTTTGAGTGTACATTTTACAACATATTTTAAAGCAATTACCAAAATAATTCAATTACATTTACAATAAGAAGTAATTTACACATTTAGTAGAAACATACATAAATACCATATTTTTCTTTGCGTATATGGATCATGAGGATCTTAACACAGCAATGAATGTATAATTCATACCTAACGTTTTCAGCAGAGGCCGCACAACACCTGCACAAATACAAATAAACATTCATTTTATTTTCTTTTAAACAATATTCTACAGTTGTTGTTTTCTCCGTTATTATAAAATAAAAATATTTAAATGAAACTTGATTTCATAATTAAAGCAAAATTTTTTTCTCTTCAAATTTATTGCAACGCAATACGACGAAAATGATTATTTAAAGGTCCTTCATCGGAATAGCCAGCAATTTCCTGAGGCACAATACCAGACTCTTCTATAGAAGTACAAGGCCGGCACATACACTCCAAGGGTGCTTTAGTTAAGACTTTTTTAAATTTACGTTCACCATGCTTGGCCTTGGGACAAAATAATGAAACGACAGCCTCACGCTCACCAGATTCTTGACAGCACATGCAAGAGCGTTCCATTTGCCAAATTTTACTACCAGATACCTAAAAAGAAACCATAAAACTTGAGCTTAAAATGATTTTTTATTAAATTTGTATTTAAGAATTTGAAGGTAATGCCTGTATGTAGCTGGCACAACGTCCGACGCAGGCAAATGATGGTATGGGCTTGGGCACGCAACCGGGATATTGTAAAACATGTATGACAGGCGTTACTTGACAATCATCACCAATATGGGAAATATCTTTAAAAATAATTTTTAATTTTTAATTGAATTTAATTACTTGCACTGGCAGACAAAAAGTGATCTTGTACATTTAACAAGATCCATGCAATTACATGTACTTCTAGGCGACGTATCTGAATATGAGGTCCGTTTGACTCGGCTAAAAACTGCTGTATACAAGCTGTACAAGTCAAAACGGATCGAAATATACATACATACATACATACATACATACATACATAAGTACGTTGGTAGATGCATGTGGCCAAATTCATTGTTTTGCATGTACTCGTATGTATGTATGTATGTGTAATTCGTTAATTCTACCAGTGTTATTACCATTGTCAATTGATACTTCGGATTCATTTCCCGAAACATGATGTTGCAATAACAACAAACAACAACATACAAAAGTTAAAGGTTTTTCACCAGCCTCTAAACCAAAAGCAGTTAACATTTTGCTTTTGGCTTTATTTAATTTTTCACTTGGCCTTGAAACAAATATTTTTGTTTTCTGGCATAAACCCAATACAACTTGATTCTTGACACGAAATTTTCAAACTGAGAAGAATAGTAAATATTGTGGACCATTATAAATAAATCTTTTTTACTGTAAAATCCATAAAAAGCTCAATGGACACACAGTTAATTTCATATACAGGACTCACGCACGGCAAGGAAACAAGTAAACAAACTTAAAACTAATGGACAACATGTTTTTGTGCGTTCATAAATAATTATCACCCTCATTAGTGTTTGTATTTGGAAAGTGTTGAAGACACTTGCAATTAAAACAACCTATTAATAAACTTTATATTTTAACAAAGTTATAATTTTACTTATGTATAGATTTTCATGTCAGATATGATATACAAATTGTTTTATAAAAATTCATTCTGATTTTCTCTTCCTAAATAAATGGAACAAATTGATTTACTTTTTTTTATAATATTTTGAGTTTTAATTTAAACTTACTGAACTGCAACAATTGGCGACGAGGATAATGGCTCAAGATGCAAAGATTTTGGAACTATTAGAACTACAAAGCAAACTTCTAGCAAGTCTCACGAAAGGAAATAATGAAAACAAAAACCAGGATTCATTAATGGAAAAACTTTCAAATAGTATAACAGAATTTTGTTATGATCAGGAAAATTCTATAACATTCTATAATTGGTATTCCAGATATGAAGACATTTTTCTCATAGAAGGAAAAGATTTGAATGACGCTGCTCGTGTAAGACTCCTAATGAGAAAACTTAACACTATAGCATATGGTCAATATTCAGCAAATATTCTCCCAAGAAATCCAAGGGACATTACTTTCAATGATTCAATTAAAATATTAAAAGAGATGTATGGATCACAAGAATCAATTTTTAGTGTTCGATACAAGTGCTTGCAAACTGTCAAGATGCCGCAAGAAGATTTAGTTTCTTATGGATCACGTGTAAATAAAATATGCGAAAATTTCAAATTGACTGAAATGAATGCTGATCAATTCAAGTGTTTGGTATTTGTTTGTGGTTTACAGTCACATATGGATTCAGACATTCGAATGAGATGTTTATCAACACTTGAAGATGACTCAAATCAAAATATCAATAAGCTAGTGGCTAGTGCTCAAAAGCTGCTAAATCTAAAAAAAGATACAGCTATGGTAGAAGTCAATGCACAATCATCAGTTAATGCAATCAGTTCAAATGTCAAGCAAGAGTTTAAGTTAAAGCCGAAAACACCATGTTGGAACTGCGGTGGTATGCATTTCTCTAAGTTTTGCGATTACTTAAAACACATATGTACGCAATGTCAAAATGTAGGACATAAAGAAGGATACTGCAAGAACAATAAATCAAAAGAAAAGTTCAACAAAGGTAAGAAGAAGAGTAGGAATCCAAAACATTCAAAAGGAAATTCAAAATTCTTTAAAATTAATCAAATTTCGTATGCTGCCAGAAGGAAATTTGTAAAAGTCAACATGAAAATTCCACAATCACCTTTAAATTTTGATGTAAAAATGCAAATTGATACCGCTTCAGATGTGTCTATTATTGGTAAAGATTTGTGGTATAAAATGGGTAAGCCAGGCAAGAAATTAATAAATCGTTTTATCACAAGCGCTTCAAAGGATAAAATCAATCTCATGGCCGAGTTTTCGTGTCAAGTACGATTACAAGATGATATTAAAGTTTGCAACGTATTAGTTGTAAACTTGGATACTCTGCAAATATTTGGTTCCGATTGGTTTGATGTTTTTGCGTTATGGGACAGACCGTTAAATAGTGTTTGTTCTCAAATCAAGGCAAATGAAATCAACTCAAAAGGTTTCGTTGATATTCAAACTGAGTTCAAAGATGTTTTTCAGGGTTTTCAATCTAAATGTACAAAAACTCAGGTACAACTTCATCTCATTCCAAACGCAAGGCCAATTTTTCGGGCCAGAAGACCAGTAGCTTATGCGATGCTTTCTTTAATTGAGGAAGAGTTAGAACGTCTTGAAACGTTAGGTATAATAACTCCAGTCGATTTCTCAGATTGGGCTGCACCTATTGTGGCAGTTAAGAAACCTAACGGTGAAATTCGCATATGCGGGGACTATTCATCAGGTTTAAACAACAATCTTGAACCGCATATGTATCCATTACATCGACCTGAAGATTTATACGCTAAAGTGGGAAAAAGTTGTTTATTTACCCATATTGATTTGTCAGATGCATATCTGCAGACGGAGGTTTCACCAGAATCAGCAAATCTTCTAACTATCAATACACACAAAGGCTTGTATACATTCAATCGTCTAGCTCCAGGTGTTAAAAGTGCTCCAGGTGCATTTCAACAGTTAATGGACACTATGTTGACAGGGATAGATGACACAGCAAGCTATATTGATGACATCATTATTGGCGGTAAGACAGCTCAAAAACATACAGAGAATGTTAAAAAAGTTCTTCAAAGACTACGTGAGTATAACTTCAAAATTAAGTTAGAAAAATGTAAATTTTTCGTGAAAGAGGTGAAGTATCTTGGAAATATAATGTCTTCATCGGGTTTAAAGCCAGATAGATCCAAAATTGAAGCAATTTTAAATCTTCCACCCCCTTCAAACGTTTCGGAATTAAGATCTTTTCTAGGATCAATCAATTACTATGGAAAATATGTCCGAAATATGTCTGATCTAAGAACCCCTTTTGATCATCTTTTGAAAACCAATACTAAATATGTATGGTCTAAAGACTGTCAGCAGACTTTTAAAAAGTTCAAAAGTATTTTAAATTCAGATCTTCTCCTAACGCACTATGACCCAGATTTACCACTAAAAGTAGCTGCAGATGCCTCTGAAAAAGGCATTGGTGCTTTTATATGTCATCTTTTTCCTGATAAATCTGAAAAAGTAATAGAACATGCTTCCCGGACTCTCACACCGGCAGAAAGAAATTATTCACAGATTGAAAAAGAAGCATTAGGTCTCATTTACGCCGTAAAAAAATTTCACCGATACATATATGGCCGAGAGTTTATGTTATGTACCGACCATAAACCCCTTCTTGCAATTTTTGGTAACAAGAAAGGCATTCCTGTATATGCAGCAAACAGGCTCCAAAGGTGGGCACTCACTCTAATGATGTATAATTTTAAAATTCAGTACATAAAAACAACTGATTTTGGGTGTGTTGATATGCTTTCAAGACTCATTGACACCAAATTAAAACCAGAAGAAGATGCAGTGATCGCTTGTACAAATTTAGAAGACAATTGTTCTGCCGCACTTATGGATCATTTCAATCAGTTGCCTATTACTTTTAATATGGTTAAGAAAGCCACGGAAAAATGTTCAATAATTCAATCTGTTATTCATTCACTGAACAGCGAATGGAAATCAAACAACGATCCAGAACTGCAACAATTTTTTACTAGAAGAGACAGTTTAAGTGCCATTCAAGGTTGTTTAATGTTTAACGATAGAATTGTTATTCCAAATAGTCTGCGAAGAATCATAACGAAACAGCTTCATCGTGGTCATCCCGGAAAAGATCGTATGAAGGCATTGGCGAGAAGCCATGTTTATTGGCCAGGAATCGACGATGATATTGCATTTTATGTAAGAAATTGTCACAGTTGTGCGGTAGCAGCAACAGCTCCACGGAAACATACATTACAATCGTGGACTCTAGCAACAAAACCAATGGAACGTCTTCATATAGACATAGCAGGCCCATGCAATTCTCATTATTATTTTGTAATAATAGACGCTTATTCAAAGTGGCCTGAAATTTTTCAAGTTTCTAACATTACATCTTCAACAATTATAGCAAAACTATCAGAAGTGTTTGCTAGGTATGGAGATTGCGATACAATAGTTTCAGACAATGGAACCCAGTTTGTTAGTGAGCAATTTAATAACTTTATTAAATCTCGTGGAATAAAGCACATTAAAACAGCTCCATATCATCCACAATCAAATGGTCAAGCGGAAAGGTTTGTAAGAACACTAAAGCAAGCATTAATTAAACTCAAAGATGAAGGGAAAAGTCATGAGATCCTTGACACATTCTTACAAACATATCGTTCAACTCCAAAAGACAATTCAAAAAACTCCAGCAGAATTATTTCTACAACGTAAAATTAAAACAACTTTAGATTTATTAAAGAAAAAAAGTTTTGATTTCCCCCTACAACGTGATGAAAGTATGGAAAAACAATTTAATATCAAGCATGGAGCGAAAGATAGGGATTTTAAACCAAATGACCTTGTTTATGCTCGCATGTATAAAAATAACAAAATAGTGTGGATTCCAGCTTCTGTTGTGGAAAAAGTTGGAAAAGTCAATTACAATGTTTATGTTTACGATGGCAAAACAAAATTAGTAAGATCCCATATCAATCAACTTAAAAAACGGTACAACGAGGACAACAAAATCACCACAACAGATTCAGTTCAACTTATGTTAGAGCTATTTGGTATAAAACCAAGTAATTACAATCAGTCGCATCAAGCACGCTGTACAGATAATGTCTTAATAGCAGAAGACAATTTACCTGAAAATCGCAATTCAAGTAACATAAGCCCGGATAGGCAAATCATAGAAATCAGTCCAGTTTGTATTTCAAATAATCAGATGAGTCCTTTACCTATTTTTAGTACGCCGTTGGCTGAAACACCAAAAGTATATACAAGGCCAAAACGAATTTGTAAACCACCAAGTAGATTCAAATTCTAAAACTTAAATTTACAAAGGAAAATGTTGAAGACACTTGCAATTAAAACAATCTATTAATAAACTTTATATTTTAACAAAGTTATAATTTTACTTATGTATAGATTTTCATGTCAGATATGATATACAAATTGTTTTATAAAAATTCATTCTGATTTTCTCTTCCTAAATAAATGGAACAAATTGATTTACTTTTTTTTATAATATTTTGAGTTTTAATTTAAACTTACTGAACTGCAACAGAAAGCTTTGCTATTGCAAGGGACATTACCCAGCAAACATAATGTCAAACTTGTATAGTCGGACACTTTCATTTAATGATTTGACATCGATTTGGTTTCAAATATTCAAATATTTTAATGAAGCTTTGGCAATTTTATATTGTTACTTACGGAATAGATTCTCTATCACAAATCTGGTTACTGGATTGGTAACCACTAGAGTTGTCAGTTATTCGCCTTTCAACTTTGTTCGCATAATTCAAATAATAGTTTTTGTTCGTTCGATCAAACGATTAAAGCTAAAAATTTATTCCATTAATCGATGAGAACAATGAATAAAAAAATACTTAAAAATAATTTATTGACAAAAAATAAATGTTTGTCATTAACACAAAAATGCAGAAGTATATAATCAAAATAAATTAAAAATTAAATAGTTAATATTTTTATCAACTTTTATTTATTTGTTGCGGGTTAGCAATATCTAAATATATATTTCGTTGGTAGCCATACCAACTCATCAGTAGATGTTTTACCCTTTATGTTTAAAAAATTTTAAAGCTCATCCGTTTATACGAAAACTCACAAATGAATTTTTGAATTACAAACCCTTAAATTTTTTTTTAAATATAGGGTAAAAAATCTACTGATGAGTTGGTATGGCTACCAACGAAATATATATTTAGATATTGCTAACCCGGAAAAAATAAATAAAATTTAAAACATAAATACTTCAGTACATGCTCAAATAAATGTAAAATTTTATTTTTATCAACAAAAAAAATATACATAAAATTAATAATACATAAAAAATTTAAAAATGTAATAACTGAGATTACTTCGATTTCAATACTTCAAACACACATGGGTTATTCAGTCAAAATATCTCAAATGAATTTTTTTTTTAAGTTAGACAATTTAGGATGTTCTTAAGAAATAATCTTTTAAAAACAATTTTTTTTACTTTCAAACGATTTTTGGTTTTTGTTTTTATTAAATTAGATTTTGAAAAACTCTCGCTAATTGTTAAATATCTAATTTTTCTGCTCTTTTTTTAGATTTTTCCAAATATACTATATCGTCTAATATATCGCTGAATTCTTTTTTATTATCTGAATTTTAATACTTTGAATAGAATTATTTAATTCGCATAATAGATTGTTATTTTCATTAATAATAAATTCTTCTATATAATTTCTTTATTATTATATTATTGTGGTTACTTTCAACATAAAATAATCTAGAGTATAATTAATTAGCATATTCTTTAGTTTAAATTTTTAAAGAATATTTGAAAAACTTTCATTGCACGGAATTTAAAAATTAAATTTCATTTCCATTTTAAAGTTTTATACGTCTCTTATTTATTCTTATTTTAATGCGTTTTAGTAAATCTGTTGCAAAATAATTATTAATTTTTTTTGTTGTTGATCCCACAATTTTGTATACTTTATGACACTTGTTACATGTGACTTTGTTTTTTTTTTCATTTTTGTTCTTGGTAAAATACTTCCAAACCGAGCTCATTCTGAAAGATAATTATATAATTTAAAAAAATAGAATACAATAACAACATTTTCTACTTATGTGATAAGATTTATATAAAGCAATTGTTTCTTTTTTGGCTTTTAGTGTATTTCTAACTTATTCACCTGACAGTAAAAAAAACCCATTCTTGAAAATTGTTTAACGTTTCATTTAAAACATAGCACGACTACTAGGTATGCGCAGTTCGACAACAACTACAAACATCCAAAATAACATGTATTGGTTGATATAAAGTACTCGCTTTGTTTCAAACCATACAAACAAATTTAACACATTTTTTTCGTATGCAAAAATTTGTTCGATTAATTGACATAAATTAATCAATTTATTCGTTATTCGAAATTCGGCATTTTAAAATTATTCGAACAAGAATTTAGTTTTGTTTGATCGATTAATCGAATTATTTTTAATCGGTTGACAACTCTAGTAACCACGTCTTAGTACCCGGTTATAGTTCTTGGTCAATTGATGTAATTTAGATATTATGTGACAGCTTCCAGGTATTTTTGTATAATGACAGTTATTTTAATTAAATTACTTTATGTTCTTTAAGGTGATTTTACATGTTTAAGGAATTGCATAGGGACAAAAAATGTACTTAATAAGTAATTCCTATCCAAATTTGCTATCGAAGATAAAATAATATTAATAAATGTTTTTCGTAACATTTTACTAAACTTTGCTGAACACATTTTATGGCTAAAATGTAAGGGTCACATGGTTTCTTATGCCGATTAACAATAACAATGTGGCAGAGCTGGGAAGTTTTAACTCCCCCTCACATGAAATTCAGATGTAAACTTTCAAAACGGCGATATAAGTATCTTTTTTTTTGTCTCCTATATCAAAATTTATAGTTTTTCGAAAATCTATGCAATTAATTAAATCCGTTCATTATCTCAGGGATATCTATCTGACGTCCGTAAATAACTTTGCAATTTCTCTAATTGGCTGTGATCGGTGAAGCCATTCTTATGAAATAATGAGTTTCATACCTAGATACGTACATACAAACACATACATACATTCATATGGATCTAATGAAAAATCGATTTGCGAAAATGGAGCTGAAATCTCTAACTTCATAGTTTTGATAGCGGGAAGTTAAAAAATAAAATTGTAGTTAATGAAAATAGATGAATATAAATTTCATGGTGTTTTTCCAAAAAAAAAAAAATGGTACATCTCCATGTAGAAAGTGTACTTTGGTGTTCGTTTCTTAAACATGTTTTGCTCTCTAAAAGGTTGTTGTGTTTTATTCTAAAAAAAAACCACCCTCACTAATGGTGGAAGGCATTGCACTTTATGCCCGCATAAATCGAGAATGTTGATAGAGCCGTGTAAAACAGATGGCAAAGCTGTTAAAAACATGGCGTTTTACTCTTTCATTAATTATGTTTTTTTCTAGTGAATTAACAAGTTGCATTATTACAAGGTTGGCAATACATTTTTTACATCTACCTTTTAAGAGGGTGCCATTTTATGTCCATAAAATAAATCAATATTATTTCCACGACTTAAGATAGAAAGGAAGAAAGAAGAAGCTTACAGGTTGCCTAGAAATGAGATGGAATTGTACCTATCAAGAACTTGGTCCTTATTTAGATCTCAGTACTTTTTACGGCCGAAATATTTTGGAGAGGAACTTAGCCTTATTTTCACATTTGTATTTTTGTGTGGATCTCACTTTTTTTTCTAAGCTGTTTTTGTATAAATATTTATATGTATTGCTTATCTGGGCCTACCTGTGTGCGAAATTTCAGCTTTCTAGCTACACTGGAAGTGCTCTATACAAAGAAGGGGCACAATAGTCGCCCCAGATGAAAAGTGGCCATTTAAAAATTATTTTTGTTAATTTCTCATCAGGACCTACCTGTGTACCAAATTTCAGCTTTGTAGCTATTCTGGAAGTACCCCATACAAAGAAGGGGAACCCTAGTCCCCCACGTGAGAAGTACCCGTTTAAAAATTATTATTGTTAATTTCTCATCAGGACCTACCTGTGTACCAAATTTCAGTTTCTAGCTACTGGAAGTGCCCCACACAAAGAATGGGCATGATAGTCCCCCGGGTGGAAAGTGCCCGTTTTCAGATTTTTCTGGTTAATATCTCACCAATACCTACCTGTGTACCGATTTTCAGCTCTATAGCTATACTGGAAGTGCCAAATAATATTGATGAGTTAGTGAGTGAGTCAGTGAATATGTACTAAAATATGGACTTTTCACACCTTAATATCTCGGGAAGCTTTTACGGTAGAACTTTCAAATTTAACTTGTGAGATCATCTCTTTGGGGAGACCTTATGTTGCAAGTTTCATTATATTATGATCAAGAGGAGCAAAGTTATGAGGGTGGTAAAAACTGCTCGAATGGTTTCGTGTAATTATAAACACTGTGTGGCCATCTTGGCCACTTGGATCTTGCACACTACCGTGCGCATAGATTATGTATGAGGTGAGGTACACTAGCTTTTATCCGTGACTTTGTTCACGCTACATGTTTATAAAAGCTTAAACTGTTCGTATACCAAATTGATCGAACAAACAAACAGTACGAAAATAAAACAGTAGCAGCTTTCTCCCCCAAGACACTACACCGTATTTTAATGTAAAAGAAATATAAAATAAATAATAATTACTATATCCCATTTATCCCCATTAAAAGTACCCTATATTTAAGTCTGAATCAAATTTCATCACAAATCTATTAAGCGTCTTTCGAGTAACAGTGCAACAAACATCCGAACCGATTCACAAACTTTTATATTTATAAAAGATATTAGTGGTATTTTTATCAATTTTTTTTTGTATTCAAACTAAAATTGAAATTGAATTGAAAAACTGGAAATTTTATTTGTGTAATTGGAAATCGTCTGAAATTACTGGTTTTATATTGCTAATATTTCAATTAACAAGGGAGAATCAATATAAATTTAAATTTCAACATAAGCAGCAGAAAAACACAACAGCACAACAGCGCAACATAGTTTTTAAAAAAGTCACCCCACAACCATCCTCAATCTTCAGGCGTATCGCGCTTATCAATAATTGTTTATTTAAAATACTTACATTGGGAACGAATTAAAAAAAAAAATTTTTATTTAAATTAAAACATTATGAATCTATAGACATTTATCGAAAATTAATTCTCAAAAAATTATTTCTTCTTTAAGAGTGACATTCTTTGTCAATGACATTTCTTTGTCACATCTAATTTCCACTTCCAAAGTCTTCTCAGATGCTGGATTTAAATCAATAAAACAATCCTTATCATTGGATTTATTATCCTTTAGAACCGCTTCCAACGTATGATATGGTTTTTCATATCCCTTAGTACGGCTAATTAATTTAACAGTTCTGCAAGGATAGCAAAATATTATATTGAGTTTGTGTTTGTATGCATTTTGGAGTTCCTTGAGACTTACTTGTAAACTGGTATTTCTTTTCTCTTAGCCATTTCATTCAAAGTTTGCCTAAGAAGTTTTTCCATGCACATAAATTCATCGAATGGAGTTCCTTTTTTACAATTTAAAGTTGTTCCGCCAGAGATGAAAATGAACAAAGTAAAACATTCCAAAATTAAAACGAATTTCATTTTTTATGAATGCAATCGATTGGAAACACAAATTAAAACTGACTTTAATCACAAAAGTCTTTTAGAGTTTTTATAGTATTTGACCAGAAAGAGTTACGCAGTGCTGCGTAGGATTAGATAAGATGATTTTTTATTTAGGTAAATCTTATAAGAAAATAACAAGAAATTAAAGTAGTTATATAACAGTATACCGGTTTCAAGAATGAGCAATTGAAATAAATTGATAGTTTTTTTACATCAAGTACCATACTCGTATACATATAAGCAAAAATAAATGTCAAAAAAATAAAACAAAACAAACAGGTTAAATCTCTGACATTAAGTATTAAGGTATTAAGTTGAAAATAATGTATTTGATTGGTTTGACCTCTATTTGTCTATCGTTTGGTGTCAATAACTTCAGCTTAACAGCTTCCAATCGTAATCGTTTGTTATTTAAGTAAAAAATTAATTTCAATTTAACATTACTAAAATTGTACTAAGCTGGCAACGCTGCATCCAAGCGTTAAGTTTTCTAGCTTCAAAAAGTAAAATAAATGGGAAAAATCGGAAAACACCGCCATTTATAAAACCATTTCCATAATTGTGTTTTTTTTTTAACTTCGTCGAAGGGATCTCACTATAAAATTTGTTATGAATGAGATCTTATCAAACGAATTGAAGAATAATTGAAAGGTACCGCAACCAAGTCAACGATCTTTCTGCTACACTATTTCTTATAATTCTTAATTAGTTTCTTTGTAAGAATTGCAAATTAATCTGATATTTTGCAGATGAACACAGCATTTTCCACACATTATCATCCAGCAAATAGGAAAAGTCTATTGGAATTATAAATACAAAATATGTACTTTAATTTATTACATTTCAATTCATGTTAAAGTTAATTTAATTTAAAACTCTATTGATTTTTAGAATAAATTATTTTTATTTTGAAGGACACATTATTCAGTGATTTCGCTGAATTCAAGTTCTATCAAAAATAGTTTCAGTTCCGAAATTTGAATTTTTAGAAAACGAAAAACCGAAAAAATTTATTTATATTCTACCACTTTTAAAATTCAAAAAGAAATTGACAATTAATTTTTTCTTTTAACTTCATTTGTAGTAAATAATAAAAAAGACGCATACTTTTAGTAGCTTCAGTGAATTAAGCTTTGCATGTTAATAAAAAATAGCTTAATGGGCGCTTTCAGCAGAAAAACCTGCTACTAAACAGTTTAGATGTAACAGCTTTTGATTTCATTAATTTTTCTGAACGATCTGCTCACTTTTTTGTCAAAAATATAAAAAAATTTGACTTTTCAATTAAAATTATTGCATTTTATTTTGTAAAAAGATTTTATAATATTTATTTGTGAATTTAAATGAATTGAAATTTAAAAATATATTTGGGGTACTCACACTGTAGTCATAAGTCATATGTCATAAAATAATAGCACAGAAGTGTGAACACCCCGTCATAAATTAGTGTGCTATGACATATATGTATGTGCCAGCTGTAAATCTTCTAAAATGTCCGTTATCAATTAAAATTTTCAAATTGTTTTTTATCTATACGAACTTGCTGAGATAAATATAATCAAAAGCAGCTGTTGCCGGCAACATGAGCTGAGCTATTTTTTTTTGGACGGCGGCAAGTGGAAAAACGTTCACAAGCTGCCAGGCAGATCACTTACATAAACACATATTTTTATTTTATTACGTATTTGACCTCGATATTTGAAGAACAAAATATAAGTTGTGTTTTCGAGAGGTATTACGAAATATACGGTTAGTTTGAGAGTTCGGTACTCCACGAGAATGCATCGATCCTCTAGTTATCCATTTGTGTCGTATAAAATTCCTTTCAAAATATCGATATCATTTTTATGCAGCGTTCTCTCTCTTAAATATTTTCTATTGGCTTCTATCGTTATATTAACTTCACCATCAAATGTTAATTGTGTTTCACCATCATCTGGCCGTAGATAAGGTTTAAGGTGAGTTTACATGGTAATACAAAGTATTAACACTTTGTAGAATCAAAATATTAGAAAATTCTCTTTGCGTTTAAGAAGAGAGAACAAAAGTCTGTTGCAGGTATTTTTTATCTTTACACGGATAATATTAATAAAATCAGAAGTCTGCGCTACGAAATAGCTGGTGTTTACAGTTCTAAAATAATTACACAAAACAACATGAATTTGTGTTACTTGTTTTTGTAATTATTGTATAGAAATGATGCCACCTTCAATATATACTCTTAAAGCTGACAATGTTTACTTAAAAAGACACCTCTGATAAAATGAGTATACGTAAGTTTCTAAAATGGTTTAGTACATGGTGGAATTAATAAGGTGCGCGCAAGAATGAATATTTTTTTTTGTAGGGTTGTGTTTTGACCGTTAAATAATCTGCAAAAATATGGTAAGTCCCAAGGTCTTGTCAAAAGTTGTTTACATTTTTGGCCGCCATCATGAATATTTTTATTTACGCTATGCTTTTTGTTGCTGCATAACCACTAAGTACATACAAACCACAGCTATTTTTGACAATATCATGTTTTTTTCACACAAACAAAATGCATATCGTTTTTTGTTGTTGCGTTGATAAGCGCACCTTATTAATTCCACCATTGTTTAGTAAATAAACATTTACCGAACGCTTGTCAGATTTTTTATCCTTATTCTCTCTTACTCATAATTTTTGAAATACCGATATACATGTATTACCATGCAAAGGGGCCTTTAAGGTGTATATCATACCTAGAAGGAATTATGTTCGTGTTAAGATGATAAACGATATTGCGTTCATTAAGATACTCCATTAGTTTAGGTAAACGTTCTGCAGACCATTTTAAATTCTTTTGGACAATTTCTATAGAACTTTCCAAAATACTTGATGAGTTGCCAAATAGATGAGCATGAGATTTGTTGAATTGTATTAAAGCAGTTAATTGTTCGGTGGTAGTAAAATACTGGGCAATATCTTTAAAAGCGTTAGCAGTAGTGGACCAGTCTTGCAAGCTACTTACATAAAATGAAAAGAAGAGATAAAATTGAAATGGATTTATTGTTAAGAGTATTTTCAATAATAGAAAATTACTCACACTTCTGCCAACTGCTGTGTATTTTCCATAATTAGGTTAAACACGGGCATAATGTTTTCAGGAGTTTGACTGTACGAATTCTTCAAAGCTTTCGTCTTCAAAACTTGCGACACATTATTTGTTAAGATAAATTCGTAGTGCTGCTGGACAAAGTAACGTGTACAAGCCATGGCACGTAATATTTTTTCTTTTTCACTTGCCAATTGTTGATCTAAAAACATTTCTTTCAATTTTTCATAAATTAAAAAATTGTCATTTCGAACAGCTGCACAATAGAGAGTTTCACGAAAATCGGCACTTGGTTGGATATTTGACGAATAATATGAATTGAATAAAGCCCGGACTTGTTCATTGCAGTTCTCATGGTGATATTTACAAAGCCAGCCGATAACATTATTACGATTCAAGATATCCAAAATATTATTTGTGTTATTTTCAAGGCCCAACTTTTCAAATACTTTTTCAAGTATGTCAAATAAGTAGTCGGCAAATTTATTATGCTGAGCCATAGTTAAACGTTGATAAATTGTTTCGAATCCTTTAAAAGCTGCTTGCCAGGGCAAATAGTCCATTTCTGTTGCTAAATATTCCATAAAATCTAAAACTTCATCATAACCTTTAAGGCCGCTACGACCGTAAGTAAAAAGATCATCCACTATGCCGGCTCGGTTGATAACATGAATGCCCGAATGATTGTTAAGCTTAAAAGCGTTTTGAAGTTTTTTTAAAAGTTCACTATCATAAAAAACTCTGTAATAGTTGAACTGTTGCTGGTTAACTACAATCCACTTATGATGCGACACATTATCGAATAATCTTTCGTTTTGTTCTTTATTCAAATAGAATTTTGGCACCGTCAAATTGGCAATATTATTTATTTTATTGCTATAAAAAGTAATTGGTATTGTATACTTTAAGCTTGCATTGCTACCATCGTAAGGATCTAGGAGAAATCGCTGTTGTTTTACGGAGAAACGACCACTAGGGTTAACTGATACATTTACCATGGGATAGCCCACTTGTTCTGTCCAATCTTTAAAAAATTCATTCAAGTCCACGATATGATTTGAGGGCCAATATTTTTTCAACTGCTTGAAAAGTGGTTTTTAAATGGCTGCAAGCGAATATTAGAATATTAGAAAAGTTTAAAATTAATTAAGCTCAACCAAATACGATAAAATACATCGTTAACTTATCATTTTCTTGTAAACTATTGGAAATTTAAAAAAACTGATTTAAAAAAATGAACAAGTTAGGGCATTTCTATATTAAGATGAAAAATAATTAATAAAATAAATAATAATTATGTGTACACGAATTTTTGTCTTTGTCATGTATAAGCTGCCTCGAAAGCCTCTGGTCATATAAATTATAAGCAGTCAAAGGTCACTAAAATGTTTTCGGTGTTAATATCTCGCATTTTGCATTTTACATACCATACAATCGAAAAGTAAAGTTGTAATTATTTGTAATTCTTATTACGAAATTTATGACAATTTGAATAAAAAAAGTGTTGAAGTAAGTAGCAGCTTCTAAGCGAACATATAGAACGAAAATAATATTTATTTATTTTAGCAAGGGCAAGAGTCTTCAGCAACAGATGATCCTGCGAAATACAGCTACGCAGGAAATAGAAAATTTAATTTTAACACAAATCTTTTTCAACAGACGAAAACACACATATACTTAAAAATTTAAAATTTTTGTGACGTTTGACTTTTAATAAATTGTAATGCACTTATGAGGTTTCATGAGAAAATATTTATATAAAATGTCCTTATCTAAACCATTCTTTAATACTTTTTTACATACTTTTCTTTTAAATATGCTCTTATGGCCATATCGAAATTTTCTTGACCCATTAGATTGCTAAACATACGTATAATAGCTGCTCCTTTAGCATAAGCAATATTGCTAAACTTTGAAGCAATTTCTAAAGGTGTATTAATGGAGTTCTCAGGACTAGTCAAGGGTTGCGTGTCGCCTGTGGCATCAAAATCAAATATCGCTTGAAGTTCATTAACTGCAAACTGTTGATCAAATTCATATTCCGGATATAACTATAACAAAAATTTAGTTTAAATAATTTTCATAAATATTTGAAAAAAAAAATGGTTTCCACACTCCAAGACGCTGATAAATGTTACTTACATACATATTTGGGCTTTTTTTATATAAATTTTCTAGACAAATTGAATTGTGGTCAACTTACCTTTTGTGATATAAAATACTGATAATAGTTTGCAAAACCTTCATTTAACCAAAAATAGCTCCACCATTTATGGGTCACACTGTTGCCAAACCACATATGGGCGGTTTCATGCACCACCAAACTAATGGTATTTACTTTGTGGGTCAAACCATTTGTGTAGCCAGGTTCCTCAGCCAAAGTTCCTTCCCTTCAAAAGCTATTTTGAGAAATTGTTCAACAAAAACTATAGAACAAAAATTTACTTGTACAACACTAAACCCCAGTTTTCCATACCACTGTGCGGAAAATGATCGGTACCGACCATTTGCATAATTTCATTACCCAAAGACTTATAAGGCAGCCGTGTATAGTGACCAATGACGTTTAATGCCTTCTGTCCCACCTCAAGTGCAAAATTAGTTTTGTTAATGAACTTTGCATCCATGATAATTTTTAAATCCTCATTACCCTTTGACATGAAATCACTTACCAAAAATGCTACCAAATATGTAGACATTAAAGGAGTCTCTTCGAAATAATCAATAAATCGATCGCTGTTGGAAGTTGGTAATCATTTATTAGAATATTTGATTTACAATATAACACACACACACACTTACCCATCACTTGAGGATTTTATTCGGCGTGTATTGAAGAATGATTTATAATCGGTGGTTCGAGAAATGCGCATGCGAAACTTTGCTTTAAAATCCGGTTCATCGAAGCACGGAAATACTGTGCGGGCATCGATTCTATGTAATTGAGTAATTCCATACCATCTAAAAGTTAAAAAAATCAAGAAGAGAGAGAGAGCGTTATATTCTGCTATAAGTATTAACTATCGAGGATCGTTAGCGCCGTTTGCATTGGCAACAAATTGAATCGTTTTTGGTTGTTTTGAAGTTATAATTTTTAGTGGGCATAAGGCGTGTTACATGGCAATAATTAAGTCTTATGTTTTACATGTACTTCTCAATCAAATACGTTAAATGAAACTTGTCAACCTGCGCAATTATTTTTGACCGATAGATTATAATGTTTGTGCTTTAGTAATTCCCAGATATTATTTGTGAGTTCATGTACGTATGAGTAGATGAGTCTTGAAGCTTTTCAAACATGATGGTAAAGATCTACTGATGAGTTGGCATTAAGTTACCAATGTTTTTTCTTACTAACTTCATTTGTAGTAAGCAATAAGAAACATGCATTCTTTTAGAAGGATCAGTAAATAAACTTTGCATGTTAGTAATAAAGCTTATTGCGAGCTTTCCTAGTGAAAACATTTTAAACACCCCCCTATGGGCATAAAACAACTTTATCACTACAAAATCGAAATACAAAATAAACGGAATTTGAAGAATGTGAACTAAAAGCGATCATAATACAAGTGCGGAATTAAAACCATTCCGATGGGAATGTGTGACGTGCCCGTATGCGTTTCAAGTGAATTTAGGTCATTCTCAGATAACATAAGTGCAACAAAATAGTTTCAAAGAATTTTGTTTATTTGGTTGTTAAATAGACGAATAATTAAACAATGAAATCTATTTACTTACTTAACATTATCATTTGTCGCTCTATAAAAACCCTGCATTCCGTTACGTATCAGACCATGATATGCAAAGTATAGAGTATAGTTTTTATCTACGACCAAAGTTGTTACTAAATTTAATTGAAGTTTATCTATATTGGAATCATAATACATAGATTCGCTATTTATCTGTTGCACTGTATTTCCATCTGGATCATAGAGTGTTGCGTTTGTAATGTTGATTAAACTTTTGTGCAGCGTTATCTCCCGTACGTTATTTACAACTGAGTGCAGCGTTATATTAACTTGGCCATCAAATGTAAACTGTTTGTCACCATCTTCCGGCTGTAGATAAGGTTTGATGTGTATGTCGTACATATCGGGTATGATATCTTTACTTAAACGATATTTTTGGGTCAATACACTTTTAACCCAAATACTTGTCAGGAGGCAATAAAATAAAATTATTACTCTCTTTATATGATCGGTCTTCATTGTTGCGATTAGATATACGAGAATATTCTTTCAGGGGAAATGCAGCGCACATGTGTTTTCGGTTTAAGTGCATAAACTCAACTAAATAGTGTTTCACAAATTTGTCATTATCAGAGGAAAGAGTAATAAAAGTAAATTATTGCTTTAATACTTAAAAAGAGATTAGATTACTGAATTTATTTCGATTAAAGTTAAAGCATTGTTTTCGAAACATTCGGAGTGAAAATTATATTTCTCGTATGAGAAGAAAATAGAAAATTAAATATTTTTATCAACATGGTCAAAGAGAATTTAGTTTAATTTATTTTGTATTGATAATTTAGCTCGATCAAGAGAATAAGAGCACATTTTTTTCACAATTTGTTTTTTTAGCCCTCAGCATAACGATAGTATTTGTTGTTTTCCATTTTTAATCACATTCAAGTTTTCAATCAATCAAGTTTTTAATTAACCATTTCAAATATTAATTTTAATTGAAAATAAAAAATGCAAATTATTTTTATTTGCGGCAAATGTTTAATTTATATTTTGTTCGAGGCAAACATTATTCAGGCTCAAGTTCGTATAATTTAGTTTTTAATTAAATTATTTTTCATTAGATATAAATCATCATTAGAGTTGCTTATCGCTTAGAATGAGTTTTTAGGTGGCCGATCAGAGATTTACACAACTTTAATCTGGATTAACTGACAATTAACTACATTTACTTGAAAGTTTAAGCGGCCAATGTTGGTGAGTTAAACTTACTACAATATGGTAACACAACAACATGTATAAAAAGCCAGTTATCAAAATAAACAAAAAATATAAGAACATAAATAACAGAAATTTTTTTTTTAATTTTATACTATTTTTTAATCTTTTCTATGCACTTAATTTTCTTTTCAGAAATAAACTTAATAAAATCGAAAATTTCTTCTTCTTTTGCATAAAATGCAGTGTTGCTTGGAAAAAAAAAATATTGCCATTTGATGTATAGTGTTGCCAATTTTTAGTCTTAAGTATGGCCATTTTGCACGGTTTAAGCTATCACTTAAAAACAGCAAACACAATTAAACTCGATTAAATTTATATTCAGATTAGCATAAACGTAGTTTGAAACGACGTTTAAACTCTGTCCTAAAAACTCACTCTTAGAGGTGTAAGCTGCCAATCACTACATCTGTAACTAATTAGTTGAATATCCTGTACACAGAGCCAAAACTGCCTAATAGAATCAAGAAGATTTTCTCTATGAAACGCTTTTAGGCAAAGGGGTATCCCAGCAGAAAGAAGCGAAGATTTTTTCGAAGAGATTCCTTATTGTTTTTATGTGGTAAATCTTATTAATTTTTTCAATAAGGAAAACACATAAAATCAAGAAGAAAACTTGTTATTTACAATTTTTTTTACCCAATTTCCGTTATTTTTGGCACCAAAAAAAAACAATCCATAGAGAAAAACTTCTTGATTCTATTAGGTTTTCATATGAATTGTAAATAAAAGGGATTTCTTATTGATTGCATTAGGTCGTCTTATGGTTTTTTTCAATAAGGTTTTCTTCTTGATTTTATTAGGTTCCTGTATGATCATGTGTAAATCATCTTCTTAGTTTTTTTAATAAGAATATCTTCTTGATTTCATCAGCTTGCTTGTTATTTCATACATATAAATCAATATAGGAACAATTTTTTTGTGCTACAATAAATCATCTTCTTAAACTGGCTGCTAACATGTATACTATAGTAAGGTGTAGTAGTGAGGTGGTTAGAGTGCCAATCTACTAAACCGAAGTTCAATGGTTCAACTCCCTGAATACGTAAGTTGTATAAAAATGTTTTCATCACCTCTGCATCCAGATAATACAAATACATGTTGTAAATAAGCATTCGGGACGAACCATGACGTTCTGATGACATCAAATTTGTATTTCCTAACATCACAACAGAGAAAACAGTGCCTAATAAATACCTAATAAAATAGAACAAAATTAATAAGATATCTCTATGAATTTTTTTCAAAAAGGAAGTCTTATTATTTTAATAAGGAAAACCTTTTTGAAAAAATCAATAAGAATACCTAATAAAAACCATAAGTTTCCTTCTTGAGTTTTTCAATAAGGTTTTCCTTATTAAAATAATAAGACTTCCTTTTTGAAAAAAATTCATAGAGATATCTTATTAATTTTGTTCTATTTTATTAGGTATTTATTAGGCACTGTTTTCTCTGTGTAGCATTAATTAATTATACTGAGACACATGAAAGTTTAGAAACAGATAATTTTTCATAAGTATGGTTTGAAAATTTACTATCTTTGAGTCATGATGACATCGTAGTTGGTCGTGAACTTTAATTCGTAATTAAAATACTAGGACTTAAGTCTAAATAATTAAAATGTCTTTGGATCAAAACTACAAAATACAGATAAATCTGCACATATGGCAGAGCTGCTTCTGAAACTTATTTCGTATTTTCCTGATATCAAATTTGCTCTTAAATTGAATATTATTTAATGCTGACGTGCATCATGTGCATGTGAATCAATTCAAGCACTGCCACATCAGATACGCCACTACTGTGACGAACTGTTTCTACAAAAATTTCTAATTTCTCCCTGTATTAGTTTTTAACATATCTAATATAAAATATTTGCTCTTTGTGGGAGGTGTCACATGTCCAATTCGTGTACCCTCCTCTGACATGAAGCTAATTATAAAAAACTAATCGCACTAAATATCAAGTTTATTCCTAAATCAGCACTAATAATGTTTCATAATAATTTTTTTTTCCTTAAGGGAGGGAATTGTCACGACCACACATTGAATGCTGACCGTTTTGTTTGCAACAAATCAACGACCAACAAATCGTAAGTTCCCAAAATGCCAGGAACATTTGTCTACTCCTTAATATTTTTGCCTTAAAATTTTTAAAATATTGGTTCCAGATATATTATAAAAAGTTCCTCTAGTTGCTTAGGAGTATGAAGCTTTCATACAGACAAACATTCACTCTTATATACTTATAAAGATATTTTATTTCGTTAAATTAATGTTATTATTATCATTTAATTTATATTACTTTAAAATTTAAATATAAGTTCAATTTCAGTCGAAAATAACAAAAAAAAAAAAAACACTAATTCTATATTCTTTTCCTGCCTCTGTTAATATTGACAACCCAGATATATTTTTACTTTTTAATGGAAGATTATGGCTATTAAAGATACAACAATTAAAGCTACAGCTGATATGCTGTTTACCGAGGCACCATTTTTGCCATGTTTATGCAAGAAGGTCTTGACCGGTTCCAATTTAGATTTCGACCACTCAAAATTAAGTTCGACCGATTTAATGGCACCTTCCAATGTAGATACTGAACTGCCAAATTTATCTTTATGTTGCAAATTAAATGCTTTCAATTTTCCTAATTGAGTTTCTGTAGTAAAACGTGCAGAAATACTGGAAACGGTAGAAGCAACGGCAGAATAACCACCCAATCTGTAATAGAAATTGATATTGAAACAAAATACTTATATTTCGTATTAACGAAGTTATACTAAAAAAAAAGAACTTACGCTTCGGCTAACTGGTCAACATTTGCGTCCACCAAATCAAATACACGTTCAACATTTTCATTATTTTCGGAATACAAACTGGACAAAGCACTCGACTTGTCCTGACGGCGTATATCTGTAGATAAAATCATATTGAAGACTCTGGAAACCAATTTGGGATCATTGGCACAACCGAGTGAGGTCAAGATTAAAGCTTCTTCGGTGGCAACACTTTCGGTCTTGTATTTTTGGTAAAGTTTCTCAAAGTCTTTTTCATTGCCTTCACGCATGGCAGTACAGTATACCACCGAACGTATGTTGACGGGTACAGGATTTGATTTTAAGTTTTCTTTGAAATGTGATTTCGCCTTGGAAATGCAGTCTTCGTTACCAAATTTGCAGGTCCAGTCCAAAATTTTAGCTCGAGTATAAATTTCCAAAACAGTATCGTTAGTCTTTTCTTCAAAGCCTAAAGCTGTATAAACTTTGGCGCTGATGTCGCGTATGTAACGCGCAAAATCAGAAGTGTCGGTACCCAAGCGAACATGTATATAGCTTAAGGCGTTAAAAGCCGATGTCCAGGGCAGATAGTGGTATTCATTGGAAAGATATTCAATAACATCAAAAGCTAAATTATATTCGACAACGCCAGCACGGGCGAAATTAAGAAGATCATCTACAATTTGAGCGCGATTAAGTTCATGAATGCCACTCCAGTTATCGCCATTCAACGCTTTCTTTATTTCATTCCAAGTTTTATTATCATAATTGACACGATAGTAACCAGTCTCTTGAATATTTCCCATTAACCATGTCACATCTTTGTTGACTGAAATATTCACTGGAATTTCTTCAAGGAAGAATTTGGGTGAGAGATTTTCGTAATCTCTTTCAGTATTTGTGGTGTAGGTAATAGGAACAGTATATTTTAAATTGGGATCGGCTTTGTCCCAATCCTTTAAAAGAAAACGTTCTTGACTGACTTGTACGTTAGTGTCGGAGGTACGATTAAATGTAACAGTGGGATATCCCACTTGCGTTGTGTAGGAGGCAAAGTATTTATCAAAATACTTTTCATGTATAGCGGGCCAGTATAATTTCCAAATGGCAAAGAGATTAGCGGGAACCGTGTTGTTATATTCACTAATTTACAGAATCTTTTAATTTTGAATAACTCCATTATTAAAATCAATAGCTAGACTTACTGTGTTTTAAGATATTTATTGAGTGATACTTTAAAATTGTCTTCGCCTAGAATGTGTTTAGTCATACGAATAACACTGGCGCCTTTATTGTACGAAATACTATTGAACATTCGCGCCAAATCCTCTTCAGTATTCGTATTTTCGTCACTCATGGGATTTGAAGCGTTTGTTGCATCCATACCCATGACACTTTGTAAAAGATTGACAACAAATTGTTGATCCATCCTAAAGTTGGGCTCAACCTATTAAAGGTTTAAAATAAAATTAATTGATTTAAGAAATTTTGTTTTAAATATATGTAGATCTAGTAGATCGGTAACTCTTTTTACACTTTCTACAACGACCGCCCTTACCAATTCGCTTCCTATAAGAAAATGACAAGCATACAAATACAAACTAATTTTTCTACTTATGTATGATTAGGAAAAGATTTCTAATTGCAGAAAACGACTTAACTGTTACCCTTGTCAATAAAGGACATTTTTACTCACCAAATGAGTAGCAAAATATTGAAAGTAACTGGCAAAGCCTTCATTTAGCCAAGTATAACTCCACCAATCACATGTTACATAATCACCAAACCACATGTGCGCCTGTTCATGTGCCACAATTGAAGCAATATATTGCTTGGAACTTAAACTACTATCTCCTTCATCATAGAGTAAGGCACGCTCTCTGTATGTCAAGAGACCCCAATTTTCCATAGCACCAGCTGAAAAATCTGGTATAGCGGCCATTTGCATTTTATCATTGCCCATTGAGTAGTATGAAACACCCAAATATCCGTCTAAAGCGGCTAGAAGTTTCTTGCCAGCATCAAAACTATACTCAGTTTGTGAATAGTATTCAGGTCTGGCCAAAACACCAAATTCGCCATCAAAACGATCATTGAACTCGGAAACAATAAAGGCCAAAAGATAGGTTGACATTTTAGGAGTGGTCTTATACACATCAGTTACATATTCTCTGTAAATATAGATCACGAAAGCTATTAAATGAAGTTTTTAAGTAAAGTCAAAAAGTTGTACATATCGATTACATGGATATATTGAATCTGATTATTGAGGGTATACTCGTATGTGCCATTATTATTCTATATATTATCGAAATGTTAATTAGAACGATTTTTTATCATAATAATCCCGACATTCGAATACTTTAATTCTTACCCATTTGGTTTGATTTCTATAATGCGCGTAGGGCCGGCAGACTTTAAACTGCGATGACGCGTTAAAGAGAGATCATACGTGGCTTTGAATTTTGGTTCGTCAAAAGATGGAAACACACGTCGAGCATGATTTCTTTGGAATTGAGTAGAGCCAAGCCATCTAAAAAAAAAACAAAAAAATTAATTTTCTTAATTACTCGCACTCTCATATAAAATAATTATGTTAGTTTTCGCCAACCACTCCACTTACTTGGTCTCATTTCCCGAGGTTGTATAGTTACTGCGATAGAAACCGTGCATATCTTCATCCATGCTGCCAACATATTTGTAATGCAAAATGTATGTAACCTTTGGTTGTAGGCTTTCAGTTAGATTGTATATCACAATACTAGTCAAGTTGTTAGGAGTGGCATCGGGTAGTCGAGTTGGCTCTGTGGTGGCACCTTTTCTGTAGTATTCACTTACTGAAATATTTAGATTTTTTATATGCAATTGAATCTGTCTGGTTGCTTGTGCTGCTTCTATCTCAATATAACATTCACCCTCAAAGGTAAATCTATTGGGATCAGTTACATTTAAATTGGGCTTAAGAAAAATTTTATAATTGACGGGTTTAATAGTTAAGGGCAAGCGATAGTTGACATCAGCCCTTGGTGTGGGCTCTCCAACGATGTCCTCAGCTAAAGGAGCGCCATGCGCTAAGCAGGACCATGTCGCCAATATGGCAACAATTGAAAGAGACAGCATTTTATTTAAATATAATTTTTAGAAAATATTTTTGGATCACTTCACTTTACTTTTAACACTTTGCACTTTAATGCGAGTATAACGCATTAAAAAAAAACCAAAATTCGATGGCCTACTAAATGCTTTAGCGCAGCTCTACTTCTATTTATAAGAAAAAGTTAATCTAAAAAAAAGAGTGTTCATACATACATATAATTATCGTATTTTAGCAATTAAACCAAATATATTGCACCAATAAAACTGATTATTAGTACATAGTTACGAATATGTACAGCAATAGTTTCTTACCACACCGTCGTAGCTAAAGCTAAACAAAATGTATATGTATGTAGATATAGATTAGTTGAAATCGATTTTAATGTTTTACATATATGTTGACGCCTAAAAAAAATAAATAAAAAAACAAAAAATACGCCGTTCCTAGAACTTGTACGTGTTAGTAGTAGAAAATTTTAGCTAAACTGTGAGTTACGCTGACATTTAAATAATCATCGCTTATCATATTTACTTTGACAATTACCGTAAAAGACTTTTTGAAAACATGATACATTCTAGAGCGAAAATAACTTTAAAAAAGGAGGAACGCTCTTGGTGACTAACCACACTTTTCTGGGGAAAAGAGTAATTGGCTTTCTCCAGACATTATCTCTGGTCAAAATTACCAATAAAACTAATGTATCACTGCTCAATCGCTAAAAGAATAGGGAGACTGGCGTTCATACAAGATATAAAAGGAAGGACGGTAGCCAACGGTAGTATGGTAGCAGGAGAACAGGCAGCTAAAGTCTCCACCCAAGATCATAGCCGATAGAAAATTATTCTTCAGAGGCTCTCTTTCGAGGATCAACTAGTAACTAAAAGGTTTTCCAATAAGAGTGATATGATTTCTTAAAAAAAAACACACACTTAATGTTAAGGAAATTCAAAAGTTTTTTATTTAATGTGAAATACAATCGATACAATTAAGTTCTAACTAAAACGTCATTCAAATGGCCTCCACGACTTCTTCTGCAGGAACGAATTCGATGAACCCAATTTTCGAGCACTTTTTCCACTAAATCAAGTCGTATGTCATGAATGGCACGTTCAATACTGACTTGTAAAGCTTGAAGAGAGTCTGGTTTATTTCGGAAGACCAATGAATTCAAATAACCCAACAAGAAATAGTCTAATGGTGTTAATTCACAACTTCTTGGAAGCCATTCAATATCACAATTTCTTGAAATAATCGAATCTCCAAATTTATCTCGTAATAATTCAATTGTTGCATTTGCTGTGTGACACGTAGCCCCGTCTTGTTGTCAAGATCAACTTCTTCCAATTTCGGCCATATAAAGTTGGTTATCATCGATCTATTCCGCTCTCCATTGACAGTAACGGTGTTACCAGCTTCATTTCGAAAGAAGTACGGACCGATGATTTCAACAGACCAAAAACCAAACCAAACTGTTAATTTAGGTGAATGTAATGGTTTTTCATGAATAATTTTGTGGATTTTCTTCGCACCAGAATCGACAGTTTTATTTATTTACCCCACCACTCAGATGAAAGTGAGCCTTATCGGAGAAGATGATTTTCTTAAAAAAATCGTTATCGTTTTCAAGTTGTTCCAGGGCAAAATCAGCAACGTTGTTCTCTCTCTGATGAAATTGTAAACATTACTGAATACAATCAAAAACAAATGACAGATCATGGCACATCACAAATGGCCGAAACGTCACTTTACAATCATATCACCCCTATTGGAAAACCTCGTATATGCTGGTAATAAAATTGGGAGGCCGTAAATCCCACGCATGAATTCGTACTGGGGAGTAGATAAGTGTTGTTCGATATGCTGCGAGATGGATAATCTGTTCTCTTTAGTATGGATATTCTGTTGATCGTACTTCATCTCCTTGGGCAGAAATATGCTTGAGGGGCATTGTGCTATGCTCAATGAAGGCATGGTTCTGTGACCTTTTATTGATGAGGTCTCCTTTAGCAGTACTCATGGTGAATATGGTTGCTACCAAAATCACTGGGAGGTATTTGTTAAAAGACTGATGCTCGACCAGTGGCAGTGGTTGCTGTTTCGGCATGCATGTATTTTTTGGAAGTGAGGAGCCGCAAAACAAAACGTACTTTTTAATATTTTTTGACTAATTGGTTTTTTGGTATTTTGAGAGTATTTGGATTGCACTCCTCTTTTTACTAAGAAAATAAGACTTAAAGTCTAAAATTTGGCCCACAACAAAATAAACTTTTTTAATTTTTTTTTTTATCAAAACGTACTTTTTTTCTTAGTGTTTGCAATTTATGCAATCCATGTGTCAATAAAACTACAACCAATGTAAACTTTAACAGATGTCAAATCAATATGAACTATACTTTTTTGTTCTCTTTTATTTTTATTTTATTTTAATAACATTTCTTAATATTGTCAATTTGTTTGAAGTTTTTTTATGTTATTCTATTTTCGTTTAAATTAACATACATACATATGTAAGTATTGTTTGATGACTGGGTTTTTTTAAAAAATGTTTAATAGCATAATTAACACAAGGAAGAATTACAATTTAAAAGCAAAATGTGAAAATGTTCAAAAAAGGAAATATTTCGGTATCTAAGCAATCAATTTTACTTAGATTACTTTTTGAGTATAATTTTGAGACATTTTTTGTATTTCTTTGATGATATAACAAAAAAAAAAACATTGTAAATAACGAAAAAATATGTATGTATGTACATACATATGTATGTATGTTTAAATTTAATGTATATTTTTTTTATATTGGATCGTGTCGTAAAACAATCAGTCAAAATACTCGTCTAAAAACATGCAGATCAAGAGCTGCTTTTTATCTTTTATTTTTAACAATACGTATTTTTTTCTACGTATGCAGTGCACTGTGTTGGAACTCAGGGAGAGGGATAGGGTACAGAAGATAGATGTTGAAAATTTAGAAGACTTAACTCTTTCACAACTCTGCTTTGCGCCTTATGTTAATTTTAAGGCAGTGTTGAGCGCCTCCGGTGCTAAGTAGACGCATTAACTTTGTTAAGCTGTATTAGCAGGCATTTTATTAATTGTTTTACTTCGCCGATGTTTCTGCTAACCGACGAAGGAGGGCGATGTTGTGTACATTAGCTTGGATAGCATCAATCGCTGTCGGAACAGTTTTTTAGTGACCAGTGCTATGCCTTCATCACTTAAATAGTCCGACAACAATTAATACAATGTCTCACTAATGTACATTAGAGAAATTAATGATGTTGATTGCGTTGCTCTGGCCAGGGTTTGAACCCAGGCCCCAAGTCATTGTTTGCTTAGTAGTCAACGTGCTAACCACTTCAGCCAACACCACCCCTAAACAAGTAAACAAGGCTCAAGCCCGGTTAAAAAAAATCAATAGAATTGGCACGAGTTTGCAAGCTTGGAGTATTGTCTTTACACGGGGAAGGTAATCGTATTCGAAACCTATCCGCGGTAATAATTTTCAGGTTCATGCCGTTTTTAAGGAAGCGAAATAAATAAATTTCAATTTCTAAATTAAACCAATTTTTAACCAATTGTTTCAAACAAATTTGAGTGATTTCTTTTTTTTTTTCTTTAACATTTTGCAATTTTGATTATAAAGATACGGCTGTAGTATCACAGTATGACGTGATCATTATTTACTAAGAAGGCTTTTATCTTAAGAATTTCACAATGCTTTTTATTGCAGTCTTGTTTTATTAATCGCACCGATAAGGTTTTAAGCTGATTTATGTTATTTAGTTTTAACTGGATGTAAAGCGAATAGCACTGTGCTACAAAAAAAAATATATATAATAAAGATAAGCAATAAACTAATTTGTTGAATTATGACCCTTTAAATAAAAACAATTCAATTTCACCGTTTTATATCATTATAATAATTTTATAATATATAAGAAATTTATTACTTGAGATATTCTCGCAATTTTGTTGAAAAAAAGTATTGATAAGCGAAAATAAATTGAAGGCTACGCGAGTATACAGACATGCTTAATACACAAGAAATTAAAATTTTTTAAAAATAATAATATTTTCTTCAAAATTATTATTATTATTATTTTATATGCATATTAAAAGTCTTAACAGTGAAACTGCGCTATAACAAAGTTGAAGGGAATTGCAAAACACTTCGTTACAGTTGTATGTACATCGTAACAATAAAACATCGAATTTATTAAATCCCACAGTTTTATTGGAAGATAATGGCAATTAAAGCTACAGAAAGTAAAGATAGGATTGAAATGGTGTTAACAGGGGCACTGTTTCCTCCGTACACCTGCAAGTTTCTTCTGATTTCATTCAATCTAGCATTTGACCAATCCAAATTGAGTTTGACAGAGTTTTCGGCACCTTCCAATGTAGAGACTGAACTGCCAAATTTATTTTTATGTTGCAAATTAAATGCTTTCAATTTTCCTAATTGAGTTTCTGTAGTAAAACGTGCAGCAATACTGGTAACGGTAGAAGCAACGGCAGAATAACCACCCAAACTGTAATAGAAATTGACATTGAGACAAAATATTTATATATCGTGTTAACGAAGTTATACTAAAAAAAAAAGAACTTACGCTTCGGCTAACTGGTCAACATTTTCGACTACCAAATCAAATACACGTTCAACATTTTCATTATTTTCGGAATACAAACTGGACAAAACACTCGACTTGTCCTGACGACGTATATCTGTAGATAAAATCATATTGAAGACTCTGGAAACTAATTTGGGATCCTTGACACAACCGAGTGAGGTCAAGATTAAAGTTTTTTCGGTGGCAACACTTTCGGTCTTGTATTTTTGATAAAGTTTCTCAAAGTCTTTTTCATTGCCTTCACGCATGGCAGTAGAGTATACCACCGAACGTATGTTGACGGGTACAGGATTTGATTTTAAGTTTTCTTTGAAATATGATTTCGCCTTGGAAATGCAGTCTTCGTTACCAAATTTGCAGGACCATGTGAGTATCTTGGTACGGGTATAAATATCCAAAGCGGTATCGTTTTGGCTTTCTTCAAAGCCTAACTTATTGTAGGCCTTTTCGGAAATTTTATGTATGTAACGAGCGAAATCTCTGGAGTCGGTACCCAAACGAATTTGTAAATAGCTGAGGCCATTGAAAGCTGAAGTCCAAGGCAAATAGTTGGTTTCCGTTTTCAGATAATCTATGGTAGCAAAAGCTAAGTCATAAGTGTTTTCACCCGCACGTGCAAGATTTAAAACATCATCAACAATTTGGGCACGGTTCGACTCATGAATGCCACTCCAGTTGGCAGCCGACAAAGCTTTCTGAATGTTTTTCCATGTTTCGCTGTCGTATGTAACACGATAGTAACCAGTCTCTTGAATATTTCCAATTATCCATTTTTCTTCAGCATCAATCTTTAACAAATATTCTTTTCCTTGTTCCAGGAAAAATTTCGGATACGTTTTCTGAAAGTCATTTTGTGTATTTGTTGTGTAGGTAATTGGAACTGTATATAACAACGATGAATTGGCCGTATCCAAATCCTTTAATAAGAATCGTTTTTGAGTGATTCTTACGGTAGTATTGGTGGTACGATCAAATGTGACAAGAGGATAACCCACTTGTTCGGTGAATGATTTAAAATAACTATCAGCATATTTTACATGATCATCAGGCCAGTATTTATTCCAAACTGTAAACAGATCGTTGGGTTTTGTGTTTTCATATTTGCTAAATTGTGAAAGTGAAAAAACCAGATCGCTTAAGAACTCAAATTATATTAAAGCGTAACTTACTGTGCACTCAGATAATCAAATAGGGATTTTTGGAATTTATCCTCACCCAAAATTTGCTTCGTCATGCGAATAAAAGTGGCACCCTTGTTGTATGAAATACTATTAAACATGCGACTCAAATCGGCAGGTGTATTGGTGTTTTCGTCAGTCATTGGATTGGTAGCATTCGTAGCATCCATACCCATAACGGTTTGAACTTGATCAACAACAAATTGCTTAGGCATATCGAAGTAACTTTCAACCTAGAAATACGTATGTGTATATTCATTTTATTAAATTATGTATTGAAATAAATATAATATCTAGTGAAATCAACGGCTGACACAGTCGACTGTATTCTAGATGAAAATAATTTTTTTGTCATGTTTATAAAGAAATTATCTTAAAAATATTAAAAAAAAAAAAAAAAACATTCATACAAAACTTTCATTTGGATGGATTGCCCTACTTATAATGAAAAATACAAAAACAAAAGTACTCTTGCAATGAATTAAACCTTTTTGCATACCACATCACATCTCTTCAATAAAGTTAGTCACACTTTGTATTCAATGAATGCTAGCTTACAATGTGTGTGAAGAAGTGGGCAATGCCACGAAGTAAGCGAGATTGTGTATAGACTGTCTACCACCCACTTACAAGGTATGTGAAACAGTAATGAGTTTTTATATTTATTGAATAAACACTTCACTATCCTGCTTACACTGTGTGCCAGTGGTAGGCGTTCACTCCAGGAATGCGGCAATGCATTCGAAAAAGTATACTAGGTTGTAATTGAGATGGTGTGCGTTACTGTGTTATACGTGTGCCTTACATAATTGCTTCTGTAAGTGAAAAATTCGCCCTTGGGTAGTTTCTTATTCTTGTTACTTTCTTTGCAAAACCAGTTGGAGAAAATCAAATGGCTTTTCAGTTTGTTTTCTTTTTTTATATTCCATGTACGAGGAATACGTGTGCCTGTATTAGTAGCAACTTTTTTTATGACTTTTGGTTAATGTCGCTATGATTATTATAAAATATTATTTACATCTAGAATACGGTTAATTGTGTCGATCGTTGGTTTACAAAGTTTACCTAATAATATGATGGCTATGTAACCAGCACAACTACAAACTGTTTACATTACTTTAATTAAAATAGTGGAACTTATTACTTGACAATAAATATACAAGTCATTTATTCTTTGATTGGGGTCCAATCCCTGTAAATGGAAAGTTTGTGTGTGTGTGTGTGCGCGCGTAATATATATCATTAAGCCCATAACAAAATTATTGAGCAGTAGACCCCTGAGTGGAGGATCTGTTTTCAATGAAATTTATATATTTCAATTTCTAAACAAAGTTATATGTCAAAGTAGAGATGTAGTGCACTTGTAAGTTTACTAGCATTTTAATTAAATGCTTAGCTATCAATATCTTTGTTGAGTACTTATCTTACTTGAGAGATTATCTAATTCAATATTTGAAATGTGTTAGTGAATGTTTAAATATCTGTAAAAATATCATCTTCGAGTTTTTAATTAGTCAACTAAAATTACTTCCATAAATATTAAATCGAATTTAGAAATTTTTTTATTACCAATTTCTCTCTATCTCTCTCTCTCAAGGTGACTAATTTACTTTTATTAAAAATCATTAGTCCATCCAATACGTTTTCGAAAAACAATGAAATTAAAATAAACTTAAAAACTTACCATATCGGTGGCATGATATTGAAAGTAGCGGGCAAAACCTTCATTCAGCCAGGTATAACTCCACCAATCACATGTTACCAAATCGCCGAACCACATGTGCGCCTGTTCATGAGCCACAACAGCGGCAATGTATTGTTTTGAACTCAATGAACTGTGATCTTTATCGAAGAGTAAGGCACGCTCTCTAAATATCAAGAGACCCCAGTTTTCCATGGCACCAGCCGAAAAATCTGGCATAGCGGCCAGTTGCATTTTATCATTTCCCATAGAGTAATATGGAATACCCAAATAATTGTCCAAAGCTTTCAGTAGGGGCTTGCCAACATCAAAACTGTATTGAGTTTGAGAATAGTACTCTGGTCTGGCCAGAACACCAAAATCACCATCGGAACGATCATTAAACTCCGAAACAATAAAAGCCAAAATATATGTTGACATTTTTGGAGTCTGGGCATAAACGTCAGTTACATAATCTCTGGAAATATCACGATGATCGGTTGCTTAGCATTTGATTTTAAAACAACAATAATTAAAAAATAGTGTAGCTTACCCTGCAGGTTGCACTGCAATTAATCGAGTAGGACCGGCTGATTTAAGACTACGATGGCGAGTTATAGACAGATCAAAAGTGGCCTTAAATTTAGGTTCATCAAATGATGGGAAGGCGCGGCGTGCATGATGGGTTTCGAATTGCGTAGAGCCAAGCCATCTTTATAAGCAATATCACAATTAAACATTAATTTTTTTAAAATATTACACGCGTAAATATTTTACTTACTTGGTAACATTGTTAGATGTTGTATAATTACTGCGATAGAAACCGTGCATATCTTCGTCCATACTGCCAACATATTTAAAATGCAAAGTGTATTTTATACCGGGCACTAATTCTTCGTTTAGATTGTAAACCACAATATCCGTCAAGTTGTCGGGAGTGGCAGTGGGTAGATCTCTTGGATTTAATCCTTCTCTGTAGTATTGAGCAACTAAAATTTTCAAATTGTTCATATGCAATTGAATTTGAAAAGTTCTTTCGGTGACTTGTATCTGAATGTAACAGTCGCCATCGAATGTAAATCTCTCGGAATCATTTTCATTCAAATAAGGCTTGAGTATTATTCGATAATTGCTGGGCTTTACTGTTGAAGGTAAACGATAATTGACATCAGCCTTTGCTGCGAGCTTCTCGGTTGTTTCATCAAAAGGAGCGGCATATGCTAAGCATAAGCATGCTACCAATATGGTAGCAATTGATATTAGTGACATTGCTGCAACAAATTGTTTTTTTTTTATTAATAATATTTTTATTAATATTTTTGTTTTCTTATATTTTTTCGAGTATAGTTTTCTTTAAAAATTTCCCGTTTACACACCTTTTCACTTTGGAGCTTAACGCTGCAATACGTACTACCTACTAAACATTTGGTCGCAACAGAGCTTCTATTTATAACAAATAAAAACTCTTTTACAAGAACACTAACTAACGAAATTTTAACTTATCAGCACATGGGCTTCGCAGAAAAGTTATCTGAATACAATCAGTATTTGTTGTTTTTGTAGTTTATGATGTGCCAGATAAGGCTTATTAGGCGATTTGCGGCATTCGAATCAGAGTAGAGTTATTTGTTGATGGTGTTTGTATTTTTTTATTTCAATTATTATTTTTATTAGCAGTCGCACAGTGGTTTGGTAATAAACATGTTTTGTTTTCAAAAAACAAATATATGTATAATACGAGAACCCTAGAACCCAAAAAGGTTTGAGATTTTATTGAATTGCCTGCGTATCTTTCGTATATGTACTTCGATCGTCCCATTAGTTTCAATAATTTTATGAAACTAGAAACATGAAAACAAAACAATTTCCTAACGACAGATTATCGTAGAGGGGATCAAGGTAGAATAATACATGCATTGAAACATTTGAAACATTTCAAATATCGCTTATTTTGCACATCGTGGGAATCGGCGAAACTTTAGCCTTGGGTGTATTTTGTCCTTCTGTTAAAAATATTATTAAACATTTTTTAAACTCGATTTAAACAACGATACAGCTGAAAACCATTTATAAAAACTAACTAAGAACCCTTGTCCTTTGGCACCACAAACACGAAAATCCTAATTTAGTGTAAACTAAACTTTTTCTCCAGTCATATAAATTTTCTATTAAAATCTCGCGGTCGATTTAGAAACAGGGTTGAATAATTTGTGCGATTCGTTTCTTTTAATCATTCTCGTTAATTGTATTTACGAGAGAGTAAGGACTAGATTGAATCTCATATGCTGACACTCAGGAAATAATCATTTAAGTTATCCGATTAATCGGTCAAATTATTCGATTTATTTTTTACATAAAATTTTTAATTTTAATATTTTCATACAATTATTTGATAGTAAAAATTACAACAACAACAAATGCAGCATTAAGTGTGCGTTATCCGTGTTCGTACAATTTTAGTGGAAAATATATTTGGTCGCATTTATGGTGGATTTCAATAACTGTTTTCTATTTTCTAGATTTAGTTGTTGTAGACGTTTCAAAGTTTTTAAATGGTTAAAGTGCGTTCATTGATAACCCGTTTCTAAATTTCAACTAAATTATGAATCATCTCCGATAAATAAGACCAATAAAAAGTCATGACAAAGAAAAAATTTTAATTAGTTTTTATTTTATTAATATATCGGCAATTTATTTGCTAAATGAGCCATACAATCAATAGCTTTTGCTTATATCCATTTTAAATAAAGGAAAATTTTTTTTTATAATTTTTCCAGTTTCATGTTGCAACTGCAACATGCAAGTTTCTTCTGATTTCATTCAATCTAGCATTTGACCAATCCAAATTGAGTTTGACCGAGTTTTCGGTACCTACCAATGTAGAGACTGCTGAACTGCCAAATTTATTTTTATGTTGCAAATTAAATGCTTTCAATTTTCCTAATTGAGTTTCTGTAGTAAAACGTGCAGCAATACTGGTAACGGTAGAAGCAACGGCAGAATAACCACCCAAACTGTAATAGAAATTGACATTGAGACAAAATATTTATATATCGTGTTAACGAAGTTATACTAAAAAAATTAACTTACGCTTCGGCTAACTGGTCAACATTTTCGATTACCAAATCAAATACACGTTCAACATTTTCATTATTTTCCGAATACAAACTATACAGAACACTCCCCTTGTCCTGACGTCGTATATCTGTAGATAAAATCATATTGAAGACTCTGGAAACTAATTTGGGATCCTTGACACAACCGAGTGAGGTCAAGATTAAAGTTTTTTCGGTGGCAACACTTTCGGTCTTGTATTTTTGATAAAGTTTCTCAAAGTCTTTTTCATTGCCTTCACGCATGGCAGTACAGTATACCACCGAACGTATGTTGACGGGTACAGGATTTGATTTTAAGTTTTCTTTGAAATATGATTTCGCCTTGGAAATGCAGTCTTCGTTACCTAATTTGCAGGACCATGTGAGTATCTTGGTACGGGTATAAATATCCAAAGCGGTATCGTTTTGGCTTTCTTCAAAGCCTAACTTATTGTAGGCCTTTTCGGAAATTTTATGTATGTAACGAGCGAAATCTCTGGAGTCGGTACCCAAACGAATTTGTAAATAGTAGAGGCCATTGAAAGCCGAAGTCCAAGGCAAATAGTTGGTTTCCGTTTTCAGATAATCTATGGTAGCAAAAGCTAAGTCATAAGTGTTTTCACCCGCACGAGCAAGATTTAAAACGTCATCAACAATTTGGGCACGATTCGATTCATGAATGCCACTCCAGTTGGCAGCAGACAAAGCTTTCTGAATGTTTTTCCATGTTTCGCTGTCGTATGTAACACGATAGTAACCAGTCTCTTGAATATTTCCAATTATCCATTTTTCTTCAGCATCAATCTTTAACAAATATTCCTTTCCTTGTTCCAGGAAAAATTTCGGATACGTTTTCTGAAAGTCATTTTGTGTATTTGTTGTGTAGGTAATTGGAACTGTATATAACAACGATGAATTGGCCGTATCCAAATCCTTTAATAAGAATCGTTTTTGAGTGATTCTTACGGTAGTATTGGTGGTACGATCAAATGTGACAAGAGGATAACCCACTTGTTCGGTGAATGATTTAAAATAACTATCAGCATATTTTACATAATCAGCAGGCCAGTATTTATTCCAAACTGTAAACAGATCGTTGGGTTTTGTGTTTTCATATTTGCTAAATTGTGAAAGTGAAAAAACCAGATCGATTAAGAACTCAAATTATATTAAAGCGTAACTTACTGTGCACTCAGATAATCAAATAGGGATTTTTGGAATTTATCCTCACCCAAAATTTGCTTCGTCATGCGAATAAAAGTGGCACCCTTGTTGTATGAAATACTATTAAACATGCGACTCAATTCGGCAGGTGTATTGGTATTTTCGTTAGTCATTGGATTGGTAGCATTCGTAGCATCTATACCCATAGCGGTTTGAACTTGATCAACAACAAATTGCTTAGGCATATCGAAGTAACTTTCAACCTAGAAATACGTATGTGTATATTCATTTTATTAAATTATGTATTGAAATAAATATAATATCTAGTGAAATCAACGGCTGACACAGTCGACTGTATTCTAGATGAAAATAATTTTTTTGTCATGTTTATAAAGAAATTATCTTAAAAATATTAAAAAAAAAAAAAAAAACATTCATACAAAACTTTCATTTGGATGGATTGCCCTACTTATAATGAAAAATACAAAAACAAAAGTACTCTTGCAATGAATTAAACCTTTTTGCATACCACATCACATCTCTTCAATAAAGTTAGTCACACTTTGTATTCAATGAATGCTAGCTTACAATGTGTGTGAAGAAGTGGGCAATGCCACGAAGTAAGCAAGATTGTGTATAGACTGTCTACCACCCACTTACAAGGTATGTGAAACAGTAATGAGTTTTTATATTTATTGAATAAACACTTCACTATCCTGCTTACACTGTGTGCCAGTGGTAGGCGTTCACTCCAGGAATGCGGCAATGCATTCGAAAAAGTATACTAGGTTGTAATTGAGATGGTGTGCGTTACTGTGTTACACGTGTGCCTTACATAATTGCTTCTGTAAGTGAAAAATTCGCCCTTGGGTTTCTTTGCAAAACCAGTTGGAGAAAATCAAATGGCTTTTCAGTTTTTTTTTTTTTTTCTTTTTTTATCTTCTATGTACGAGGAATACGTGTGCCTAGCGTAAGTAAGTGTACTAGCGTTTTAATTCAATTCTTTGTAATCAATCTCTTTGTTGAGTACTTATCTTACTTGAGAGATTATCTAATTCAATATATGAAATGTGTTAGCGAATGTTTAAATATCTGTAAAAATATCATCTTCGAGTTCTTAATCAGTCAACTAAAATTACTTCCATAAATATTAAATCGAATTTAGAAATTTTTTTATTACCAATTTCTCTCTCTCTCAAGGTGACGAATTTACTTTTATTAAAAATCATTAGTGGAGGGGTACGTTTTCGAAAAACAATGAAATTAAAAAAAACTTAAAAACTTACCATATCGGCGCCATGATATTGAAAGTAGCGGCCAAAACCTTCATTCAGCCAGGTATAACTCCACCAATCACATGTTACCAAATCCCCGAACCACATGTGCGATAGTTCATGAGCTACAACTTCTGCAATGAATTGTTTTGCCCTCAATGAACTGTGATCTTTATCAAAGAGTAAGGCAACCTCTCTGAATATCACGAGACCCCAGTTTTCCATGGCACCAGCCGAAAAATCTGGTATAGCGGCCAGTTGCAATTTATCATTTCCCATTGAGTAATATGGAATACCCAAATAATTGTCCAAAGCTTTCAGTAGGGGCTTGCCAACATCAAAACTGTATTGAGTTTGAGAATAGTACTCTGGTCTGGCCAGAACACCAAAATCACCATCGGAACGATCATTTAACTCCGAAACAATAAAAGCCAAAAGATAGGTTGACATTTTTGGAGTCTGGGCATAAACGTCAGTTACATAATCTCTGGAAATAACACGATGATCGGTTGCTTAGCATTTGATTTTAAAACAACAATAATTAAAAAATAGTGTAGCTTACCCTGCAGGTTGCACTGCAATTAATCTAGTAGGACCGGCTGATTTAAGACTACGATGGCGAGTTATAGACAGATCAAAAGTGGCCTTAAATTTAGGTTCATCAAATGATGGGAAGGCGCGGCGTGCATGATTGATTTGGAATTGCGTAGAGCCAAGCCATCTTTATAATCAATATCACAATTAATCATTAATTTTTTTAAAATATTACACGCGTAAATATTTTACTTACTTGGTAACATTGTTAGAGGTTGTATAATTACTGCGATAGAAACCGTGCATATCTTCGTCCATACTGCCAACATATTTAAAATACAAAGTGTATTTTATACCAGGCACTAATTCTTCGTTTAGATTGTAAACCACAATATCCGTCAAGTTGTCGGGAGTGGCAGTGGGTAGATCTCTTGCATTAAATCCTTCTCTATAGTATTGGGCAACTGAAATTTTCAATTTTTTCATATGCAATTGAATTTTAAAAGTTCTTTCGGTGGCTTGTATCTGAATGTAACATTCGCCATCGAATGTAAATCTCTCGGAATCATTTTCATTCAAATAAGGCTTGAGTATTATTCGATAATTGCTGGGCTTTACTGTTGAAGGTAAACGATAATTGACATCAGGCTTTGTTGCGAGCTTCTGGGTTGTTTCATCCAAAGGAGCGGCATATGCTAAGCATAAGCATGCTACCAATATGGTAGCAATTGGTATTAGCGACATTGCTGAAACAATTTGTTTTTTTTTTTTTATTAATAATATATTATTATTTTTCTTATGTTTTTTCGAGTTTAGTTTTCCCGTTAAAACACCTCTTCACTGTGGACCTTAACGCTGCAATACGTACTATCTACTAAACATTTCGTCGCTACAGATCTTCTATTTATAACAAAAAAACTCCTTTACAACAACACTAACGAACGAAATTTTAACTTATCAGCACATGGGATGCGTAGAAAAGTTATCCCATGTGCTGATAAGTTAAAATTTCGTTCGTTAGTTTTGTTGTAAAAGAGTATTTTTGTTCACATATAAGCGGTGCGTATAAACGCATAATTTTTTTTCCAAAAATACTGTTTAAACAAAGTGAACATCGTATTTGTTTATTTTCAAATTAGGAAAAACCCAATTAAAAATCCTAGGTAAATTATTAGTTTTGAGATACCAATTATTTTGAGACAAATGTGTTATTTATTACCTGATGTCTGTTTAAGGCAGACATCATAAAATATGTACATTTATTGTTTATTGTGTTTGTCCGACACATCTTGTATTTCTGTGACCATTTCATATATTTTAATTGTTAACATTCCTAGTTTATTGCTTTGTGAAAAATAGTTATTGCGTTTTATTGTTTTCTCTGAAATTATTTTTTTGCTTTGTCTACAATTATTTTATTGCTTTGTCTGAAAATATTTTATTGCTTTGTCTGAAAATATTTATTATCCAGGCGCACGGTAGTGCTCCAGGCCAAGTTCGGCCACACAGTGTGTATATTTTCACGAAACCATTCGAGCTGTTTTTACCTCCCTCATAACTTTGCTCCTCTTGACCATAATAGAATAAAACTTAAAACATAAGGTCTCTTCACAGAGGTGACCTCATAGGTTAAATTTGAAAGTTCTACCGTAAAAGCTTTCCGAGATATTAAGGTGTGAAAAGTCCATATTTTAGTACATACTCACTGACTCATCAATATTATTGGGTATTTCCAGTATAGCTAGAGAGTTGAAACTCGGTATACAGATAGGTCTTGGTGGGAAATTAGCCAGGGTGCCCCTTCTTTGTATGGGGCGCCTCCAGTATAGTTAGAAAGCTGAAATTTGTTACACAGGTAGGTCCTGATAAAAAATAAAAAAAAAGTGATTTTTAAAGGGGTACTTTTTACCTGAGGGGGACTAGGGTGCCCCTTCTTTGTTGTACACAAGTAGGCCCTGATACAAAATTTTTTTGCCTTTCTAATATGGGAAAGAATTTTTGGAAAAATATTGCTAAGCTTATAGGTTGCCTAGAACTGAGATGGAATTGTACCTATCATGAGCTTGGTCCTTATATTGATCTCAGTACTTTTTACGGCCGAAATTTTTTGGATAGGAACTTGGCCTTATTTTCATATTTATGTTTTTGTGCGGATAATCATTTACATTTCGTTCTTTGTTTAAAATTAGTATATAAGGAGATACAATTGTTAAAATAAATCAGTGTTCTTTAAAACATTCAACTTGTCGAATTTAATTATTCTACAAATACGTTGAATACGCAACACTTATTCTGATGAAAAATAAACAATTGAAAATCGGTCGATAAATCTGTTTTTTATGCCATAATTAACTTGCAACTTGTTTCGATTTTATTTTACCAAACTGCAAGCAAACATCATTGGGACAAAACAAGAATTTTGAAAAATGGTTATTAAGTTGTCAACTTACATCCGATTTAAAAAGAAATTTATGGAAGACAACTGCAAGCAACCGCTAAAACAAAAAAAAAACAAACAGAATTTTAAAAATCGTCTCAAAACTAATAAAAATATTAATAATGACCCCTTGTATGATAAACTCCTTAATTTCTTTGAAGTCGGCTAAAAAACATGTATCAACAAGACAAAATCCACTTCAATAGGCAAATTGTTTAAATGTGATCGCGAGAATTATGTTGCAGCTATTTATCAATTAGGTTTTTGTCTTATTAATCATTCGAAAATCTGAAACCATTAGCCAGTAACCAGTATATTTTTACTGCTACAATTTATAACTAATGTTTATCCTTCTTTTTGTTGATTATATTGTTATTAATTAAAAATGTACATACTTATACTGTAAAAAAAAAAACTTTGAAATCCTTCTCGGCGTCTATAAAACAAATATATCCTTCTAGGCGTCATGACAAAAAATACTTTTAAATCCTTCTCGGCGTCTTGATATAACCTATAAAACAAATATATCCTTCTAGGCGTCATGACAAAAAATTACTTTTAAATCATTCTCGGCGTCTTGATATAAATATTTTAAAGTCCTTCTAGGTATCTTGATATATCCTATAAAAATATCCTTCTATTTTAGGAAAAGTGCTCTGGGCCCATAACCTGTTGAGATTTGGTGTTTTATATACGAAGGTTTTTATTGAAGTGAAAATAAAATAAATTATATACAGAACATAGAATACAATATTCAACAATGTGTTTATTAAAAAAAGTATTTATGGATTGAAACAAGTTCCAAGATGTTTTAACAAAAAATTTTGTGAAATACTTTACAAATTTGATATGAAGATTAGCATCTCCGATACATGTGTTTTTATAAAAAATTTAAGAGGTTCAAAAATTATATTAGCGATTTATGTTGACGATGGTTTGTTAATACACAATGATGAGAAACTTGCAACTGATCTGATAAATCATCTCAGAGAAAATTTTTAACTAAAGGAAGGTAAAATAAATAAGTTTCTTGGATTTGAAATTAAAATATTGAATTCTGATTATATTTTTCTTCATCAACGTCAGTATATGGAGAAAATTGTCAAAACGTTTTCTATGATGAATTGTAATCCTGTATCGCCTCCATTAGAGTCTGGGTGGATAAATCATATTAATAACATAGAATTCATTAAAAAGTTTCCTTATAAAGAATTGGTTGGTTTTTTTAAATATATTTATCAATTGTAAGCAGACCAGATATTTCGTATGCAGTATGTCTTTTGAGTAGATATGTGGAGAATCCATGTCAAGTACATATAAATGCAGCAAAAAGGGTATTAAGATACATTAAAGGCACAATTAATCATGGTTTGCTATATAAAAAGCAAAGTGAATCTACGTTGAACACTTTTTCAGACTCCGACTATGCAGGTGATATTGAAAATAGAAGATCAACTTCTGGAATTGTTACTCAGTTCGGTGAATGTACTGTTGCATGGAGGTCTCGGCAACAACGCACAGTTGCATTGTCTACTACGGAGGCGGAATATATTGCTGGATGTGAAGCCGTAAAAGATATTATGTGGGCAAAACGTCTTCTAAAAGAAATCACACACAATATTAAAGAAAATTATTTATTCATGGATAATCAGAGCACAATCAAGCTTATAAAGAATCCTGAGTTTCATCGACGCACCAAACATATTGACGTGAAATATCATTTTAAACGCGAAAAGTTTTATGAACATGAATTTCAACTAAGCTTTGTAAATTCTAAAGAACAGTTAGCTGATGTTTTTACTAAACCTCTTCCAAAGCCTGTTTTTGAAAATTTTAGAAAACGTTTAGAAATTGTTTCTTGTTCTTTTGATAACTAATATGTAGATACATTATTTAATTGTTGTTTCATAAAATATTTTGTAATCATAACATTAAGTGGTGATGTTGATTATATTGTTATTGATTAAAAATGTACATACTTATACTGTAACTACTTGCTACTATAATGTTGTAGCAACATTGTTGAATATTGTATTCTATGTTCTGTATATAATTTATTTTATTTTCACTTCAATAAAAACCTTCGTATATAAAACACCAAATCTCAACACTTTTGCTATTAGCAGTGATACACACCAGCAGTTTTGGTGAGTACGTTCAACACTATACATATTTTAAATATAATAATAACACCAAAAATATAGTTTTCGTTTTCTTTTTATATATCCGATATGTTCATTAACTTATGCGGTACACTGTACAAATGCATATACTTGAGCGTGTACAAAGTACGTTAATGTTAATCGCAAATGCACTCGTATCAAGGGTAAACTTCTTTAAATATTTTACAGATTAACAGTGTTTGAGGATTTAAGATTTAATACCTACTTAATTTTATTATCAATGTCTTCTACAACTTTTATTTATCTAATCTATTGTTTACAATTTCTATTATAAAATCCCCTAGTTTTACTATTTATGGTACATATAAAATAAATCGTTATGAAATCATATATTTTGTTTACCTGGCAAAAAAAAAACTGTAAATTTATCTGCTCATATAAATCTTTTCTTTAAAATTGAAAGTAGGTAGACTAAGCGAAAGTGATAACACTGTATAACGAAATACATTTTTTTTTTATACTTAGTACTGATTCTTGCAGTGAAATCATATTTTTCTGCGTCAATTAATTATAATAATTTCAAAAAACAAGTATAAGAAGAAAACTTCCATAATCCACAACAAAGTTGTTGTCTTTTTCGTGCATTGTATTTGTTGGAAATACTAAATTTGTAAATTTTGTATTTGTTTTTGAACTATTTTTAAATAATGTTAAGGAATTTACATTGAGGGGGCGATTGTTGGAAATACAATACATACTTTACTTAAATGTACTTTAGTTCCAATGTACTCGTAAATGTTTAATCTAATATGCTTTGACATATTGGTTTTTATATTTTCAAGTATTGAAAATAATTAGTTTAATTTTGTCGTAAATTTTTATCAGATTATATTGTTTGTAATAAATAATATTTTTGTAAGAAACCTAAAGAAGAATATTATTTCACATTGCTTATGGATCCAGAACGTTAAGGATTCTGTAGAATTTTCCATACTGAAACGGTGAACGATAAAAAATGGCAAACTCAAATTATCAAATTGTCGGAGAATTATCCCACATGGTGTATCCAGATTCGAAGTTTGCTGATTACTCAAGACTTATGGGATATCCTTGAAATAACACTAGGTGAAGTAGCAACTCAACAAGAAAAGGCTTCATGGAAAACAATAGATAGCAAACCTCTTGCAACAATTACATTAGCGGTGAGAACTACTGAGTTAATTCATATTAAGGATTGTAAAACTGCCAAGGATGCTTGGTGTAAATTAGAAAGTATTTATAGAGGAAAAAATCCTTCAAGGAAAGTAAATTTATTTAAACAATTCGTAAGATTTAAATTTACATCTGACGAAAAATTTGGACCACAAATTATTAAATTTTATTCTTTAGCCGAAGATTTGATGTCAATTTTCCTGATGAGTTATTATCAATATTTTTATTATGCAGTTTACCACAGGAACTAGAAAATTTTGCAGTCGCGATTGAAAGCAAGGATACAATTCCTAATTTGGAGCAGCTTAAAAATAAAATTTTGGAAGAAGAGCAACGAAAAAATGAAAACGTGTGTGCTGGTAAGGAACAAATGTTGGCAATTAAAAACAAAAACCAAAACTTCAAAAATAAGAATTCATCATATAGAAATGCTCGTACAAAATCAAGAAGTTTTATATGTTTTGAATGTGGTAAAATGTGACAGTCAGATCGCAGTGTTTCTCCAGAAATAAGTCGAACAATGCTAATAGTGCTATGCTTGTCATTAATTCATGTATGAATGAAGAAAACCAATATGAATGGATTCTGGATAGCGGTGCATCGTCACATGTTTGTGGATAAAGGAACGCATTCTCTGTTATTAACGAACATGATAGCAGTGTAATTCTGGCATCTGGTGACAAATTTAAAGTAAATGGAATTGGCGAAGTCAAGGTAAAATTTTTTAACAAGTTTTATACTTTAAAAGATGTTTTATATACATATACCAAATATGAAGTCAAATTTTCTTTCAATAAGTAAAATGTCTGAAAGAGGTTATTCAATAATATATTCGAAAAAATAAGGTAGATGTTTTCAAAAGCGAAGAATTTCAATTTAAAGCAGTAGCATCGAATGGTATTTATAATCATTTGTTAATGAATGAAGAAAAATCAAAAATAATTTTATGGCATCAGCGTTTTGGTCATCTAAACATTAACGATCTTAGAAAACTGCAACGAAATGATTTAGTGCGTGGGCTAAAAGGTAATATACCCAATGAACATAAATGTGTTACGTGTTCATTATGTAAGATGTCTGTCAAACCATTCATTCAAGTCGATTGCAACAACAGTCACAAATAATTTATTGGAATTGGTACACACCGATATGTGTGGGCCAATGAGAGTTAAGTCACAAGGTGGAGCGATGTATTTTACAACGTTTATAGATGATTACTCGCGATACATTACTGTTAATGTTTTGAAAAATAAATCGGACACTTTTAGCGCGTTTAAAGAATATATTGTAATGGCTGAGAACCAAACTGGCTGCAAATTGAAACGTCTCAGAAGCGATAACGGACGTGGGTATACAAATCGATATTTTAATGATTTTTTGAAGGTAAATGGTATAGTAAATGAAACTACAGTATGCTGTACGCCACAACAGAATGGAGTTTCAGAAAGAGCAAATAGGACATTGGTTGAAATGACTCGATGTATGCTTGAAGATTCAAAATTGATAAAATATTTGTGGGCTGAAGCAATTAGTACAAGTGTTCACATCAAAAATCAATCACCAACTAAAGTTTTGGAAAACATTACACCTTACGAAAGATCGAATGGTAGAAAACCTTGCGTATCTTATTTTAAAATATATGGAAGTAAAGCTGTGGTGTTGAACAAGAAACCTGGTCGTTCTAAATTAGACCCAAAAGGTAAAATTTATTCATTTGTTGGTTATCAACCTAACACGAAAGGTTATAGGTTGTCTAATACTAAAACCAAAAAGTTAATTATTGAAAGATATGTAAAATTCTTTGAAAATGAGTTTGTACACGAAGAAGATGCTAAAAATTGTGGTGATTTTAATGATTTTTTCGAATGTTCAACATTTAAAAATAATAAAAATATAGTTCAAGATTCAATTTAAGAAAATTATGAAGTTGCATCAGAAAATCAAAACTATCAAGAAATAATAAATGATGGAAATCCTGATGTCGACGATAACATAGAAACGTTTGAACATGATTGTATAAGTGACAAAGAATCAGAATTTCTTGGTTTCGAAAATTCATCGAAGGATGAATGTGAAAATAATACTTACGAAGCAACTCCAAATACCGAAGGAAAGCGTAAAAGAGGTAGGTTAGATTAGATTAGGTTTCGAGGGCCGTCACATCTGAGACGTGACGTACTTGGGTCCGTTAATTCGGTCCGTTTGTGATACCCTACAGCAGACAGGGCACAGTCAATTGGTTATTCAATTTCCTGAAATTGCCCTGTCGCCGAATCAAACCATCCTGATTGTTGCAAGAAGGAGGATAGGTTGGTTAGCCCCATGTTCGCCAGATTGTCGAGGTCTGGCAGAGTGTTGAAGCCCCTAGTACTCGCCCTTATGCTATTAAGCGCAGGGCATTGACATAGAAGGTCAAGAACTGTTTCATCTTCCTCCTCATCGTTACAACGTCTGCAGTAGTCATTGTAACTTAGGCCCATTCTTTTGGCATGAGTCCCGAAGCACCAGTGCCCCGTTACTAGTCGTCTTGTATGACATTTACCAAGCCTGAGTAGATCGCGAGTTCTGTGCAGGCTGTAGCAGGGCCAGAGAGGTAGGACATCGAAGATAAAAACGGGAAATAAAGGCAGACCACGCAAAATATATAGAACAGGTAATGAAGAATTGAATATCATAAATGATTTTAATTATGATCCTAAGATGGGAAAGAGGTATTGAACAATAAAGGATCTGCAAAATGGAAAGAGGCTACGAATAAAGAATATAATTCATTGAAAAAGAATGGAACGTGGGAGCTTATTTAAAAGCCTATAGGAAAAAACGTGATTGGATCCAAATGGATTTTCACTAAAAAACGTTTAGCTGACGCTACTATTGAAAAATACAAAGCCAGATTGGTTGCTCAAGGATGTTTTCAAAAATATAATCAAGATTATAGCGAAACATACGCACCTGTGATACGACATTTTTCGACTGATTTTGTCTTTGGCGGTAAAACATGAATTAATAGCAAAACATGTGGACATAGTAGCAGGTTATCTAAATGGTGATTTAAAAGAAGAGGTATACATAAAGCAGCCACAAATGTTTATTCAAAACGGTGTAGAAAATCTAGTGTGCAAGCTGAGAAAAACTTTGTACGGTCTCAAATAATCTGGAAGGCAACGGAATCACAAAATAAATGAAATTTTGATAAGTATGGGTTTTATTCAATGTAAAACAGATAGCTGTGTATTTATATCTCATAATAATAAAGAAAATAATATTATTGCATTGTATGTAGATGATATTTTATTAGCTTGTTCTTCAAGCAAAACCATGGAAAATATACTAGAAAATATCAACTATTTAACCAAGATTTCAACAGAAATAGAATACGAGAATTAATTTAATTCATTTTATTCTATTTTATTATATTGAAACTCAAAGTCCGTTATCTTCAAAGTCTTCTACTTTATAATTTAACTTTTTGTTGTTTTTACTGTATATTAGGGATATTCTCATATTACTGTGACCCTTGTTATTAGGGTATGTAGTAAAAATAGAGGAGAATTCTCGTATTCTATTTCTGTTGAAAATTTGGTTAAATAATTGATATTCTTCTCAATTAGTATCTACTTTACGAAAATTGTAAAGATGGACAATTGAACGCTGATGAGAGGTGTATCGGCCTTGAAATCGGTATACTGATACGTTCTGCTAAACTGAATGGATATAATAATAATATTTTTCAACATTAAATAACTCTTAGTAATTTGAATTTATATTAATTCAATAAAACTGAACTTGAGTGTGATAATATTACTTTTCATATGTACATCAATATAAGTATAATTAATAATTACGTTTATTCGTAATAATATAAAAAAAAAATCCATAAATTTATACTTATCAATTCGATCACACTTCTAAATTTAATATGAAATTTTAATTTTATATCAATATATTTTGATGTAGCGATGGCTACAAATTATTACTTCCTTAGAGAAAAATGCTCAAAAGCGTGTGTGTAATTGTCGTTATCAAACCAATAAATATTGCAAAATTTGTTAGTTTTTTTTTATAAATATATTTACGATTTGTTTAAAATTCATTGATAGAATACCAAAGCAGCGGACGTGGTGAATGATACAAATCAGCTTTATTTTAAAAAAAATGTCTATTCAAGTGTACAAATATTTTTACGTTTTAACATTCTTAAATTGAACCGTGAATGATATATCATTCATATGATGATATACTTACACGTATGTATGCGTATTTCGAAATTTCGAACAAGATATGAAAAATTAATATTGAAAGTTTGTATTAAAATTCTAGTAAAATTTATTTTCAAGTGCCATAAAAAATGTTTCTTTTGATTTTTGTGAAACATTTCGGCAATATTTTGAATTGCATTGAATTAAATTTAAATTTAAAGAAATTTTTAATATTTGTTAATATTTATACAGGCTAAAGTTCGTAAATGTTAATAATCAGAGAAATATATGGTGTATAAATAGAATATGTAATCACATTCAACGTAGCTACCTAACAAGTAGTGAAAGCATTTGCACATGAATACAGACAACGTTTGTTCTATTCGGCCAGTGCGGTTGAAAAATCTAAAAGAGGGATGTTTAGATATTAAATTTTTCCTTTGTTGCTCGAAATATGTTAACAATAGCCTGTATAAATATTAAAAAATATTAATAATAAAACAGTTCGTAGTAATAAAAAATTACACTTTCTATATATATAAAATACAAAAAATGTTTGTACCCATGTTCGCTATAGACTCGGAAACTATCCAACCGATTTGACCCAAACTGGTGTCATTCAAAAGGGAATTTATAGAGGATGGTTTTAGGCTTTTAATATTTCAAGTGGGCGTAGCCCCTCCCACATAAATTGAATAACATCATATATCTTGACTATTGTGATAGGAAGAGTTTTGAAACATTGCAATAGTTCATATGTTACTAATGTGAGTAATCAGGACAAAAATGGGCGTTATCGGACAAGTGGGCGTGGCAGCTCCCATATAACCCAAAAATTGAAATCGCCATATTTTGGGCATTTTTTGACCTACGCCGATGATATTTGGTACATATAGTATTGACATAATTAGGAATACGTACTAGGAGAAAAGTGAGTGGGACCACGCCCCTTTATAGGAAAATAAAAAATCTTAATATAGTCTTAACTATTGGACCGATGGTCATTAAATTTTCACAATAGGATATATAAATACTTTTAATTTTATTTTATAACGAGGGGGGTAGCGAAGTACACCGGGATCAGCTAGTTATATATAGATAAAGAAATTTTGTTATTTGGATTCTTTCTGGATCGAAAATTAAAATATTAAAACAGATTCCAGCAATACCAAAACCAAGAAACGTCAAAAATTTATTTACTTTGCAGTCCACATAAATTAACTTCGACTTTCAATACCTGTAAATAAAAGTCAATAAGTTTTCAGGTAATTATTTCTTTTTTTTTTAATTTTGTAATACGTTTAGATAAAAATGACAAAAAGCAAATACATAATTTTTGGTAACTTTGAACTGTCAGTAGTTCTGTAATATTTTAGTATCAATAAAAATAATAATATTTAAAAATTTTTCGCTACGTGTTTTAAATATAAATGTCGCTACCTTAATTAGAAAAGGCTGTAAGCAATTTTTTCAAATTGAAGATTTCAATGAATCAACGAAATAATATTAAAAACAAACTCCATTTTGAAAAGAAATCCTTTAGGGTCTTTCCACATTAAAGTAACGATATACTAACTATAGACAAAAACTTAGAACACATTGACTAGAGCTGTAATAGCAGCAAATACAATGAATATTGCCGATACTGTGAGACTTGCACTGCCGCCACCCGCTATTCTATCAACGTGATATTGTGTCATCCATGTCATAATTGGACTTTGATGCAAGTGAAGCCAATCGAAATTCGTTGAAATACGTTTCTTCACAGACGTTTCTAGATCATCCTTAACATGTTTGCTATTCTTTACTTGTGCCACCAAAGTCAAAAGTTTTTCTTCCTGCTTTTTGTTGACCACATATGAGGCCATTCCACGAATAGTATCATCTAATGGATTAGATCCGCCAGAGCTACAAACTAAATTCCCATAAGCGTTCCAGTTTTCCGTTAAAAACTCAATGCAAGCTATAAGCCCCACCTCTCCGTTAGAGTATACAGAAGAGAGAATAGTGCAGCGTTCATAAGGCAGCAATTTGTTTGTTCCATCAATAGAGCTTGCGATGAATTTATTAATATGCGTTTCATTTTGAGAGCAGCCCAAATATGAGATCAGCGTTTGACGCAAAGCTTTATCTGTAGAATCCATAAGTTTATCGAAGAAAAATTTAAACTCTTCATCACCAGACTGTTTTAGGCCATTGCAATAAATTTGTGCTTGCAGATTGGGCTCAATTGGTGTATTGTCCTTTACCAGAGCCTTTAATTTATCATTGGTTTCCTGCAAACAGTCCTCAACGCCAGCCAAACAAGCCAAATTTATGATCAAATTACGGGTATATTTTTGATAGTGTTGCTCCCCAGGAATATCGTTTACACCCAATTTCTCATAAATTGGTCCAACCTGGTCAGCTAGAAAGAACTTGAGATCATTATATTGGCTATCACCACTTAAATAGCGATTGAATGTTAAGATTATGTTATAGGCTATAGACCATGGAGCGAATTGATCTTCTTTTTGCAAATATGACATTAATCCCAAGAGTGTGGCATGTGGCAAACGATTAGAAAAACTTAGACGAAATGCATCATTCATCAATTGAGCCCGATTGTGAACATGAATTTTCGATGGCCTCTTAATTAAGCTCTCCGTGATAAGTTTGTAGTTCTTTTCATCATATTTGATGCGATAATAATAGGCCGACTGTTTGTTAAGCATCAGCCAATCGTCTTTGCCAATCTTGGTATCGATTTTCATTTCGGTAACATTTAATAAATAGTGTGTAGCTTCTGTATTACGAAAATCGGCTTGGGAAGCAACAGCATAATTAATGGGGACATACCAGGTTTTAGTGTCTTGAATGGTTTCATCGTTTTGGAAAGCTTCTTGTTTAACCGTAAACGTACCATCTTCATAGTTACGTGTAACAGTCAACAATGGCACGCCACCCTGGCGGGACCAGGACCCCATCATTTCACTAATTGTGGCCGGGATTTTATAGTTGTGCTCTTTAGCTGCATTTTGAAGTGCTGTGAAAAGTTCTTCTTCTACGGCTGCACTGTATTGGCTGTTGAATTGAATGAATATTTTTCTTTATAAACTCGTATCACCGTCTTATGATTATTTGTAAAACTTACTTTTTCGTTAAATAATTGTGCAGACCCTGTTGGAAAACTTTGTCGGTCAATGCATTGTTCCACATGTACAAAACTGAACTGGCTTTTGCATAAGAAACGGAATCGTAAAGATAAGAAATTTCACTGGGTTTTTGCACATAATGAGTCATGGGTCGAGGCGATCTACCACCGTCCATATTCAATGCGGTTTGATATTCGTCAGCGTGAAATTGCTGCCATACACCCCATTCTGGATAAGCCTGTCAACACGAACAATATTAAGGTCGAATTTATTGACGCTATTCAATGTTTGTTTAAGTTAATCTTTTGCAAGTTCATTTTCAACAAACACTGAATACCGCCAAATTGCTACAGTGTTTATTTAGCATTTGCTCTTTTGCAAGGCAAGGCCATTTACAATAAACACTAAATTTTCCTACTAGATTTATTATTTTATCATATTTACATCATCCAAAGCCCGATATGAAAATAAAGTGGCAAAACCTTCCTTGAGCCACAAGTAAGTCCACCATTTAATTGCGACATAATCACCGAACCATTGATGACAGATTTCATGTGCCAAAATGTTGGCAATACTTGTTTGAGAAAATACGGTAGATGTGTCCTTATCGTACAGCAAATACTCTTCACGATATGTTGCCAAGCCCCAGTTTTCCATGCCACCGGCTCTAAAATCTGGTACAGCAACATGATCAATTTTGGGCAACATAAATTCAACTCCATAATATTCAGATAAACGTTGTATAATCAACATGCCCGACACTACCGCCCATTCCTGTTTGTGTTTTGCACTATTGCGTGAATAAACATGTGTAGGCAAGTTATTAAAATTACCACCAGTATTTTCAAAATCAGACACAATGAATGCCACTATGTAGGTCGGTATACGAGCTGTTGTCAGAAATACAGTTTTGCCGGGACTAAATTAAAAATCACACCCATTTAAAGAAATTTACTGATTTGTATTTTTCTACAAATAATTTTACCTGGAAAGAGCATCGTTAGCCGGCATATTCGATATGGCCGAATAGTTGGGACTATGTACTATCGTAATTGTAAAATTAGCCCGTTTATCTGGTTCATCATAGCAGGGGAAGGCATGACGGGCATCTGTACTTTCAAATTGTGTTGTAGCCAAATAGCTGCAATTTATCATAAAGTTAAATTATTATGAATGCTAGATAACAATTTTATTCTAAATTCTAACCACCCCAATTCATAAAAATTTTAAATGGACTTGAAATTTATTTTAAGAAAAATTTTTATTGAACTTTTGTACTAAAACACATTTGAAATTCGTTTTATTTTTTTATGAATACTTCTTTTTTTTATGAATAATGCTACCTTTGTGAGATAAAATTTAGTAAATAGATATATATATATATATGTATACATATATATATATTTATATATATACTGATATATATACACTGATATTCTGAAAAAAACCACATTTATTAAATTTTTGAACACGCAAAGAAAAGAAAAATATAAATATATAATATGTAAATATATATTCTTAAAGTATTTATAAGACATCAGATATCATTGAGACGAAACGACACACTGTGGGAAGGCTTCATAAAATTTTCCGCACAAATATTTAGGAGTCGTCGTAGAACATTCAAATTTGGTAGCGGTCATTATATGGACTAAATTAAGAAAATATTAAATTTAATCCAAGTCGGTCACGCCCTCCGCCTACCGCCCACACAATCCAAATTTATTTTTTTCGCTTAAAATATTTTCTATCCAAGCAAAAGTTAATAAATAAATTGTTGTTATATTCAATACATATTCAATTAATACCTGACGTAAAAGTATGGAATAGTTTTGTGCACAGTTTTGTGACTTTTACCAGAAAGTTCCTAAAAATTTCGAAAATTATTTTTTTTATGTACATATATTAATTGTAATTATTTTCACTACGATACTAATCGAAGCTAGCTGGGGAATTTTTTATTTATGTTTTTATTTATTATCATATTTTAAATATTACAGTGCTGACAGCGAATTATATCCTACAATGCCCAATCTCCTGATTCTTTTGTTCTACATAAGACAAACTTTTTTGGTTTGATTTTTAAACTTAAGTATATTTTTGATTAATGTTCATTTTTTTGAAGATATAATTAGCACAGGCCCTTGCTTCCTTTACATGTATGTATATAAATTGTAATTTTCTAAAAAATTCCCCAGCTAGCATCTGTATTTGTATTTGTAATTGTGTAGAAATAGAATATGTAATGACGTTCAACGAAGCTACCTAACAAGTAGTGGAAGCATTTTCACATGAATACTGACGAGGTTTAGTGGCTTCTACCGAAAACAACGTTTGTTCTATTCGGCCAGTGTGGTTGAAAAATCTAGAAAAGGGATGTATAAATATTAAAGTTTTCCTTTGTAGCTCGAAATACGTCAACAAAGTCTACCTAATAATTCTCTGATTATTAACATTTACGAACTTTAGCCTGTAAATATTAAAAAATATATTTTTTTTTTAATCGAAAGAAGACACTCCCACCTTTGATTTTATTGCAAGAACAGCTTGGCGGAAAGTTGGGCTACAATATTTTTTTCATGCAAATTCAAAAATGAATTTATATATATATATATATATATATGTATGTGTGTACTACAATATTTTAAAAATAAAATAAAATTTATCTATAAAACTGCGTCATTTGGTTTTTGAAATTGTATGATCGAAAAAATTCCTCTTAGGCTTCCCATCACCACAATTGGCTGTGCACGCAGTAGCAATTTTTTATGAAAAGTTATGAAACTAATTCGCAATAGTTGAAATAAAAAAAAATAAAATGTTTGTGACATTCAAAATCGCAATATAGCAGATTTTTATTATTATTTTTAAACCGAAATCGGACTTGGTCTGTGTAAAGTTAATGCTTTTAAAAGACTGAAATTAAATTAAGCATTCTACACTTTCTTCGTGTATGTATGTATGTATCTACGATACCCTAACCCTTTCCCTAGTTGTGGCATAAAGCATTGTACAAGAAGGTGTCATACCGTGACTGAATATGCACTGGCGTTTAGTACGCAACAGCAATAATATATTGGCAAGGATATAACTATTATACTTTTCCCGATTTATGGTAATCAATTGATTTTTCGGATCTTCGATGAAACTAAATTAGACACTCAGTGAAGCTGAAAATTTAACACATTAATAATTACGAATTAATTGCAATTCCCGCATCATGATCCAGTTATACTTGTAGACCGCCTTCTTGTTACTTTATTTATAATCGTGTAGAAATTTATTATTTAAAAAAAAATTTCTCCCAATAAGATTTAAACTTACCGATTGTTGCCTGTATCATCAATATATTTAGACATATAGAAACCACCATAATCATCACGTAATTTTCCACTATAAATAATTGTTAATTTCCATGTGGTTCCAGCAAGAAATTGTTTTTTATTTTTACGCGAAAATATTAAAAATTCCCGTTCCGTTTCGTATTCACTAGACAATTCTTCGGATTCACCAGTAGAAGGATTCAAAATGTTCACTTTAGAAAACTCCAGTTGTCGAGCATGTAATGTAATGCTAGTGGTGTCGATTGCTACCACAATATCAATTGTGACCTCCCCCTGAAAGGGTTTTTCACCCAGATGCACATTTGTGGTGAGCTTTATATCATAGTGTTCCGGATATGTTTCATTTGGTAAACGATAATTTAGTACAACTTCACTACCTTCTGCACGTGCATTGGGTTGTTCAAAACTTAATTCTCCATCTTTGAATAAAATGGGTAAATGACGCGAGTCCGATTTCGTTGTTCCGATAAAGAAAACGGTGGTGAAAGCTAAAAACCAAATTGACGAAAATATTTGCATGTTGTTAATGGTCGGGAAAACTACACGCGTCTGACTTTGAAATATATTTTAAAGAACTTTTATAATCATTATTAGCGATTAAAATATCTTTTTTGATTTCTAATACTATTAAATTAGCCATTATCTTTGCCTTGGTAATTTGCTATGGATGTTTCTTTCCTGCTCAAGTTTTTAATCTATTCGTGGTTTTGATTATATTCGAATTGTTGATAATGACAACACTGATCGACATATTTTACCGATCCAAGTCGATAAGTTCTATTGATATATATGAAAATTAAATAAATATTTAGCTGAAAAACTTTCTTATGGATCATAGGTCCGTATTAGTGATGTTACGAATACCAATTTTTTGTATTCGCGAATACGAATTCGACTATTTGAAATAATATTCGCCGAATACGAATACGAATATTATTTTTAAGGTTTAAAGCCACGTAATATTTCAAATTTAATTGATAAAAATCCCTCCCTTTGCGTTATTAACAATAAATTGAAAAAAACTGTCACACTACTTTAGGTATATATCGTTAATATGGCATTGTGATGCCGAATTTGAAGACCACTACTGAACATTTTTATATTATTTTACTTACATACTTTCAGATTTGCTTTAGAGTGCTTTTACTCACTACAAAAGCTATCGATAGCTAACGAGGCAGCGAATGAATTGGCCAAGAGGGCCTCTGCCGCTCCTCTTATGGGCCCAGAGCCCTTTTGTGGCGTAAATTGGTCGACTGTAGCAACTCAAACCAGAGAGAATGACATGTCGATCGCAAAGAAAGTTTGGGTGGTTTCTTCTGGTTTAAGGCAGGCTTTATCATTGATACAGCCATTCTCATACAGTGGCAATCTGAATTTCAACAGGAACGACTTACGGCTAGTTACTGGTTTCCTTTCCGGTCACTTTGGACCGAACTACCATCTTTGGAAAAGTAACCTAGTTCGCTCACCCTTGTGCCGTTTATGCCTGGAAGAGGATGAGACAACGGCACACATTCTCTGTGAATGTATAGTCTTATGTAATAATAGAAGGCGTGTTTTTCTTTCCGAATTTGTGTGTTCGGATGATATTAGGCGGGCTTCTCCAAGCTCTGTGCTGACTTTCATAAGGAGAGTCATTCAGAGCTTGGTTTAATTTAAGAGATCCATGACACAAAAGATCCAATAGGTGTCTCAGTGCCGGTCCTTGGACCAGATCTATCCACTTTTCTATTCTACTTTCAGATTTCGTTTTTCTTATTCTGTTTGCGCTTTTAATTAGTAATTCAGTGCTGTTTGGGCATATGGTGCACCCACCTGTGTCGGTGGACTTTTACATATATTTTCTCATATTTGTTCATAAGTTATTAGACGACTGTTTGTAAGCAAATAAATTTAAAACATGTGAATGGCCCCTTAGCCAATAATCGAGTTTTTTTTAATGAAAACAAATATCAATTCGTCAAGTAATTTATTTTTTCGTTTTTTTCTTATTTGCTGGAATGTACTCTCAGATTGGTCACGTTGAAAAATAGGCAGCCTTACGCCCATAGAATATAAATACATATTTTTTTGCCCAGATATCGCTGCAATACTGCATTATTTAAAAACTAAAATAGGCACCGCCACGCCCATGCACAGTAAATATTTGCTTCGAATAACTTCCACTACACCGATTCTAACGAATCATCAAACATAAATAATGTATCCGAAAATATATAAAATTGATATTGTCTTGACAAAAAGTTACACAATACGAAAGACTCTGGTTAGAAACTTTTGTATTCGTATTTAATTTAAAAAAAAATATTGCAATTGTTTATCTATTAAAAATAATTCATTGAATTCATTTCAAAAAAATTAAGTTCAGTTTATTTCTGTGTACGATATGCAACAATCGCAATAGAAAAAGTTTATAAGCAAAAAAAAAATATTGCCAAAAAAATGGCGTTCAGTCTATCAGGTCTGATAGCCATGATTAGAAAACATATTATAAACACTTCAGAGCCATCAAAGTCAATTTGGTGGCAAATTCTTAGACAATTAAGTCTTATCTTATTGTTAGCTTTTATATTTTTTATATTTATTACAAAGGGGATATTCACATACTGCTTAATGCTGCCCGGATGGATGGATGAAGAGGGTTAAATATTTGTTAGGGAGTAAAAATCTCATACTGAAAATTTGATAAAAACCCACTTGGTAGATTATAAATTCTCCGAAAACAGTGGTAGCGTAATATCTTCATATCTCCATAGTGGATGAACTAAATTGTATTTTAATATTTGTTGATCTTCCAAATAAGAATATTCATTTTATTTAAAAATTTCAAGAGCTTCAAACTAATAATTTGTCCTTTATTTTATTTACAATTAAAATAAATGTACAATATTTCCAAACTATTTAGGCTAGGAGTGAGTGAATTTCGGTTACAAGTCAATTAAAAAAAATCAACGTTGTTTGATTCTGATGTGTTCGTTGAAAATTTATTTGATGTTGATTTTTTTTTTTAACGTTGAACGCTACATTCACATTTATTAAATATTTGTCCAAAAACACGTAACCACTAGTTTTGCTTACGGCTAGTGTCATTTAACTTGGTTTTTATATTACAAAACAAAATTAATTATTCTACAAAAAAGTAAACACAGTTAGTAAAAAATGCGAATTCATAATTAAAAAGATATTGGAATTAAAGGAAATAAATTCTTAGTTTCTGTCTTGGTCAGGTTTTTTTCGGCAACTATTTGATTAATGTGAACGTAGCTTTACTCTTGGGCATATAGATAAAACATGTGTAATTCGGATTAATTGCCTCCACGTGCAACCATTTTGAAAATAATTATGTACTAAATGGTCTAATGCTATTGGCAATCCAATATTGAATAGCTGAAACAAAATAAACATTTTCATATAAATCTTATTTAGCAACGTGTATATTTGCTTTTTATCAGGAGTAGCGCTCGAAGGATGTCTCCAACATATGAAAATAAATTGTGTCAGAACATTTAATATATGTGACAGCGCATAGAGGTCCCTTTCTAAGGGTAATAAATCAATTTTCACTTTTTTTTTTTTTTTTTGATGTGGACAACATCTGAGCATCGAATCAGACCGATCCCATGCCCAAAAAGTGTTCCCTCCCAGAGATATGCGCGTTTTATGAAAGTGATTGTACACCAAAGATACACGTATTTAAATCTTTAAAATGGCTCTCCTGAACAAAGCCGGTTTTTACCCTTAGGTCCCTTTTTATTTTGCGCGTCACATATAACATATGTATGTATGTACTTACTTATAAACCATGGTATAATAAAACAGGTAAAGTCATCCTGCCTGCTGTAGAAGAATATTGTTGTTTTAAAATTTAAAATTTGTAGCGGCGTCTAAGAAAAAAAATTTATTTCAACCCGCCGCTGTAAACAAAAGTCTAATATTACATTAAAGTCTGTCACTCACGTACAGTTTTAACTGTCAGTTTCAACTGTTCAGGTAAAACTGTCAGTTAAAACTGTACGTATGTGGGTTTTTTTTTTTTTTTTTGTATGTACATATATTATTTATTGAATCTTCAATAATAGATTGAAACATCAATAAGTTTTTCAAAACTTAAATCTAAAAATATTAAATATAAGTTTAGCCAATGCTAAACCAAATTTTTAGTTACAACGGTTGATTTTTGTTGTTTTACATCTCTCGTGTACGGCTGATAGAAAGAGTGTCCCTCCTCCTAAGCCGGGTGTGGCCTCTATAAATTTAAAATTTTTATATTTTTAACTGACAGTTTCAACTGAAGTGAAGCGGCAACGATGTCCGCCTTCGAAGCGATCGGCTTGTTTCTCTGATTTTGACGCACAGAAAACATTTTACACTAAAAAATGCCTGTTGTTTTTGTGACGTTGTATTTGTTTTAGGGACAAGACTACCTTATTTATTATACCATTCTTATAAACATAGATACGTAAAAAATTTTATTAAAAATTTATTTTTATAAAAAATATTAATTTTTATTTTCATTTTCATTTAAACTTACACTTACATACAATTACATACATCCATACATAATATGAAATATATCAAACAATATTATAAAATATTATAACAAATGTTGTATCGTTTGTATGAAATTCGTTTTTATTTCTCAAATTATTGCTTTTATAATTCTCGTATAGTTTTTGTCATGGATAATAACAAAAGCAACTCTTTAAGATATTAAAAATATACAACCGATACAAGAGGTAGTATATTAATTAAAATATTTCTCATTTATTGCAGAACTGGTTTTCGTAAAGGAAAATATGTGTCATCAACGAAATTATATGAATTTGTTTCTCATGGTTACGAGTAATAATTTATTAAACTTTTGTAATTTTTACTTATGACAGTCTTGAGGCAAATATACGGTTTGTAAATGTATTATCTTTAAATATTACAATTAAGATAAACGACTATACAATTGTCTAAAGAGATTTCCAGCTAAACGAAAAAATTGTCCATAGCGCTGTGCCCCACCATTGGGGACACCCATCATCGAGATGACATAAGTTGTTGCTGCTGGTGTTGCCGTTGCCGTTGCCGTTGCCGACGCTGACATTTGATTTTCCAACAGCCATTCGTGTATATCGTTGCCAAATTTCTCCAAAAATGTTTCACTCATTTTTACTTTTTTGCCAATTTTGGGTGAATTAATGGCAATAAGACCACTGCTGTATTGGTTCCCCAACGATTTTAGTTCGTTCTTAATTTTATAATGTAGATCGTAAAACTAAAAATTTGGAAAAATAAATCATCGAGTTATTTAAAATTTATTGCAATTTAATTAATATAAATTAAACAGTAACATATAAAAATTTTCACAGAAAATATGACGTAACGACACCAGGCAATGAAGCTTGTATTTGTATTTAATGCGATTATGTCCCACTCTCTTACTAAATGTCGACTCCATACAGTCTACGCCACAATACAAAAAAAAGAAAAGAAAATAAAAATAAGGGGTGGGCAAATTTGAGGATAGGAAGTAAATTGGCTGCCAAATGATGAAACGTCAAGAATTGAGCTGTCATATCCTTTGACATTTTTTATAGTAAAAACTTAGGAAATTTTAACCATGGAATGCTACACTCTTCAACAAAGAATTTTAATTGTGAAATTTTACTATCATGAGAAATTTCCCGGTCGTGTAATTTCTCGATTTGATGATAACAAATGGCCGCCTCGTTCTTGTGATTTAAGGAAGCTGGATTATTTTCTATGGGGCCATTTAAAAGTCCGGGCTTAGGTGAACTAACCACAAATAACTGACTCTCTGAATGATGAAATTCGGCGCTGCATTGGCGCGATAAGCGAAGTTTTGTTGCAAAATGTGGCTCAAAATTTTGTGAAAAGAGTGAACGTCGGGCGACGTGATAGAGATGGACATTTGCCCGACATCATATGTGTCAGTTTCAGTTAAAAGGGACCTATGGGCAGTGATGTTAAATGTAGGGAAAAATCCCTACTCGTAGGGATTTTCTTCCAAAAAAATTACCGTAGGGAAAAATGACAGATATGTTGAAATCATTAAAATGTAGGGACTTTTCAATAATATGGCAAAAATATATTAATTTGGCAACCTTCTTCAATTTGGTCTTGGAAGAAATACAGCAAATATTACCCCTCAAATCAGAAATATTCAGAGAAATGGGGTTCTTAAACGCTGAAATTACATTGGAAAAAAGAAGGAAATAAAAATGAATATTTATTTAAAAATATTTCGAAAATTATAAAAGTGGAGATCCTTTGAATTTAGTTTTTCAGAGCAAGAAGTAGGTGATTTGTTAAATATAGACTTCGAAAAGTTTTGGAGAACAGTTAACAAAATGAAAAATTTTAATGAGACTTTCATTTTCCCCCTTTTGTCGAAATTAGCTACCTTTGCTTTTTCACTGCCACATGGAAATTAAAATTCAATTGTCATCGCATTTTTTTATTGTACCAGCGCTCTTTACCGATCTAAAATTCAAAGGAAAGCTCTTAATCTTGTTTAAGTCAAATAATCCACATTCTTTGGCGTAAATAGCCATTGGCTTGTCAGCTCCGAAATATTAAACAACATGAATATCATCACTGATGTTCGCACTAAGAAAAGAAATAAGCTAAGTCATAAAATTTTAACTTCAATTTGCATTGTCCGCTCATTTTAACAAGACGAATGTAAAAATTGTTATACCTTCCAATGTACCGAAACTCATTAAAAAAAATGGTATTCTTACGACATGTCGGGAAATCACTAGACAAAAATAACACGGGCAAAAAATTTTTTTAATATTCTAACAAATTTCAAAAGTGCGAAATACATATTTTTTATATATCGCTTTTTTTACCATTGAAATATTTGTGATTTTAAATGAATTTATGTATATCACTTGTTTTTATGTTTTTCAATTTTTTAATTTATAAAAAAAGACTGATTTAATAACTCATAATGTATAACAAGTTTAAATAAAACGTTTAAAACAAAGATTTTATTTACATTGTTTGATATATGATTTTTGTAAAGACAATTTTTTGAGCGCGTAGGGAAAAATAGGGATTTTTTAAGTGCTGCTTAAAGACTTCTGAAAAAAGTGTATAACATCACTGCCTATGGGCGAAAAATGAGTTTTGGAGAAAAACGATTTTGAAGTTAACAAGTTAGTTTTGAAACGCCTGAATGCTTTTATAGCTCGAAACCCGTTATAAGGGGGTTTTGGGGGTCGCTGATTACGAATCTAGTATTGGATTTTGAAAATTCAAAATGGCGGACTATTTTTTTGTTATATTATTGAAGTTCATTATCAGCGATCGCAAATTCCTGTAAGTAATGATTTTAAAACAAATCTGATCATTAAAAAAAAACCTTTAAGGATTTTTAAAATTTAATACCAGATTCATAATCGTCGGTCCCGAAAAGCCCCGAAAGGCGAGTTTAAAGTAAATTAGATCAATTAAAAAAAATTTTGTTACATCTGGCTCTTTTCTTTTCTTATCAAATGTGTATTTTAAAGCTTACTTATGACAAAAGTAATACAGTTAGAAAACTGCTGCATTAGAAAGAGCATATTGTCTATTTTAAGAATCACCAAAAAAGTATAAATCGATTTTTTCATCCATACGTCCTTTTTAACTGAAACTGACGCATATTCCATTATTAATTCCGATATTTCTACTTTACATTGGTGTCAATAAAACTAAATCTGTCAAATTTACCGACTCTCTATATAAAATTTAGTTTGGGAAGCAAGCTTAATTGCAGTGACAAAAAATTAAATTTTTTGTGGAAATGCCCATATACTCGTATGACTTAAACCATAAAAAAAGGTTTTGCTTGAAACACTAAATAGAATTCAGAAAGAGATTCTATGTTAATCGATGCACGAATATCTGATTATTCGAATTAATTTTAATCGATAAAATTTTTATATATTTTATTAAGTTATTTACAAAATTTTCAGTAATAATTTAAAATTAAATAATTTTCCAAATTCATATTTTGTTGGTTACACAACACATATACATTTGAATATATTTTATTCGCTTTTTTTCTATAAAAAAATTTTATTCGTAACTTTATTCGAATAACTTTTAATCGGATAAAGCTGTTAAAGTTATTGCAATACATGGATCAACTTCATTAATCACATACCTGATTAAGTCCTTGCGTCGGCACAAACTCGGCGATTCTATTGAAAATATCCACAAATGATAGTGACCACACCAAGGTATGATAATTATCCGATATATACTGCCATATAATGCTACGTGCCATCATATTTGTACGAAATAAGTAGACGACATAAACTAAAGTTTCACTTTGATTCGGCACATATTGTGTGGAATTTGCCCCAAAAACCATATCGAGATACTGGCGTATTTGTGTTTCATTTTGAGTGCAGCGTAAACTATACAAAATATCTTCATATTGTTTCGTTGTGCGATCACTTGCCGATACTATACGTACGATGGCATTGAATTCTTCGTTGGACAAATATCTGCAGGCTGAACACAGAACAGTATCTTTGGTTGCAAAGAAATCATTTCCATCTGTTTCAAATTCAATATTTTGAAAGATATAATCAAATGCCAAATGCCGCGTATATTCCAAACATTCGGGTATGTCCACTTTGCAGGCCATTCGTAATAGAGCCATATGGAATTTGTCCGTAATCATTTTTCCTGAATTGTGACCATCCGTAATTAGCTTGTGATAAATTGGTCCCACAATTTGTTTGAGGAATTGTTTGAACGGTCCGTACGAGGCAGTGCCATATAAATTACTACCCAACAGTTCAACAGTGGGTGACACAAAATTCCATACCAACAAATTATCTTCGTTTATTAAATACTTAAGTAATTCAAATATCACATCGACTGAGTATTCATTATGTTCTATGAGAGAATGAAGATTTTGAAATAGATCCGCTCGATTAAATTCATGTAAAACCAAATGGTTCTGTTGCAGAGCGCAAGCAATTTTACGTAGATTTAAATTATCGTAGAGCACATGATAGAAACCTGTCTGTTGTTTATTGATCACTAACCAATCATCTGGTTTTACTTCGATGCCAAAATCTGACAGATTCAAGGTGACTTCTTGAATGGGCGGCATAAAATAATCAACTGTTGTGCGATTGAAATTTTTACTGGATGCAGTGGCAAAGTTTATCGGAATCCACCAATGCTCCTGGTAGTTGGGATCTTTAGATCGTTGCTTTATCGTAATGGTGTTGTCTTCATAGTTTCGTATTATATTCACTATTGGTATCCATTTGTTATGAGTCCATGATGTCATTATGTTCCGCACAGATGTCACCCATTCGGCATTTTGAAATATTGGATCTTCTTCCACAGCCCTTTGCAAGCTGTCGAACAAATTGATCTCATTCGCCACCGAATACTGACTTGATTGACAGGGTAAAAACTTTTCTAAATTAATTGTTATACACCACTCTTTTTCAAAGTTTAGAAATCTTAAGAGCAAACTTACTATTTTCGCAAAAACAAACGAATGCCGCGTACAAAGGTTTTCTGACTGAAGGCATGATGAAACATTCGCAAAACGCAGGCGGCTGAAAATAAATAAAAATAAATAATAATACGTAAGATCTAGATATCTAGAATTTATTGTTAATTCTCACAATAACTGTTACCTTTCGAATAAGATATAATATCGAATATCATTGTGATATCACTCTCGCTTTCAACATAGTGCGTTATTGCATGCGAATTCATAGTAAATTCATTATACGTGTAGGCTCTGTCGGCGGTTTCAATTAAAAAATACTCCATACTTTTGTACTCAGGATGCAGCTTTAAAGAAAACCAAAAACCAAAAATAAGTTCATCAATTTACTCGCACAAATAAAATAATACACAGAAAATAACTTACCAAATCTATAATAATGTGAGCAAAATATGTTGCAAAACCTTCATTTAACCAGGCATATGACCACCATTCAGGCGACACTAAATCACCAAACCATTGATGTGATACTTCATGAACAATTGTCATAATTTCCTTGGCACCATGATTCCCATCATTGTCGTCCCGGTAAAGTAAATAATCTTCTTTGTATGTTATAAGACCCCAATTTTCCATAGCTGCACCATAGTTTTTATTCAAAGCAACATGATCCAGTTTGCTTAAGGGATATGGAATACCTAAATAATCCTCAATAACAGACAAGGTGCGTATGGCAAATTTTAGTTCCTTCCAACCTTTATATTTGCTGGTGGGTGGTGTGTACAAACGATGAGTAACATTACGATACTCTTCGGAAATAAACTCGAAATTTGAGACAACAAATGCCACCAGGTATGTGGACATCAGAGGAGTTGTATGAAATGTTGTCGTTGATAAATCACTGTCACTGCAAAATGAGCAAACCAGCAGAAAATAAATTCATGTTAAAAAATTTCCTGCATGTTTCTTTATTCTTTTTAGAAAATTTTCTTTTATTTGTTTTTTTCTTTTAATTTTCGCCTTCATACCTGTGTTCCGTGACACTGTGAACCTCCATATTAGAGATAACATTGTATATTTTGCCATGAGTTACGCGTATTGTAAAGTTTGCCTTAAAAGATGGTTCATCGTAACAAGGCAAAGCCAAACGGGCGCTCGTTGGTTCAAATTGAGTTGCTGCATGGTAGCTAGTGCGAGAACAAAACAAATATATTCAACACAAAATTCGTTTAATCATTTAAAACAAATAAAAATAAATTAAATACATTTACTGTAATAAATAACACGAATGTTGACAAATAATTTTTTCGATATGAAAAAAAAACCTAATATGTTGAAATTCGAAACAGCTGATCGTCTAGAATTCCAAATGGCCTTGTAAATTTTGTACCCTTGAAAAATATTTTTTTTGTATTTAATAACATTTGAATATTAACTTTCGATATTAATTTTCGAAATGGTGTTTGATTTTTAGAAATTAAGTTCGAATTTCTGAAATTAAAATCCAATCGTTCCTTGGCAATTCAACACCATTTTCATTAACAAACTTTATGCTGATACAAGTTGTTTGTAATGTCTTGGACGTTTAGCGCTTAAAATTTACATATTGAAAACTTTCGAAGTTTTTTTCGAACTTCCTCCTAGAAATTTTCCGATTTAAAAATACACACAAAATTAATCAATCTGTCTAAAATTATATAATTCCTTGGATATCTAGACCTTTAAATTTACATTTTGAAAGTTTTCGAAACTAACTTCGAATTTTTTAAACACAATAAAAAGAAATTAAATTTAACAATTTCCACAAAACAAAAGATTTTATTATACGAATGATCTGAAATCTATTTAATTTCGAAAACCCGAACTTAAATTCGAAACTAGAAATTGGATTTCTGATTAAAAGGCACGCACACACACGCAGGCACAAACGTACACATGTACATTCACACGGATGTCATACATAAAAGTACTAAAAATAATTTTTAAGCATCTAAAAATCGTTAAGATCTCACCAGAATTGATAATTCGATAATTAGAGCATAATCACTAACTTCCTACTTTCCCTAACTTCCTACTAAAAAAGTTTTTGTGTGTACTACATACTCACATAGTATGTACATATTTATTATAATAATAAACAAGGAAATAAAATAACTAATTATTCCATTTCTGTTGGGTACATACTTTTATTTATTTCTATTTGTGGGGATTTTTCTTACGCAAAATATTTTATTCGCGTAAATTTTAAAATTCGCAATAAAAACAGTGTTTGTGATTTTTAAAAATGTTGGCAAAAGGGAATTTCCAAGAGTTATTCATTGATGTTCTCAATAATTTCGAAAAACTATAAGATGATTGCTTATTTGTTAAATATTGGTAAGTGTTGCCAAAGACAATCTAAAAATTATTTCAATTCAACTTCCCAACCATAAGCTTCCTCTCTCATTGAGCTTAACTTTTCTGCAAATAATATTTTATTAATTTTGCTACTTTAAAATTGTGTTTACTTTTATTGACACACATTTTAATAATCGAATAAACTTGTTTTTCTACCAACAAAAAGATATTTTCCGGTTTAATAAAAATAATTAAAAAGACGCTGAAAATTAAATACACATTGTGAAAATAAATTAACTGCGGCTAATTAAGCAGTTAGCCAAGCCAGTAACCTGAGAGGTAAAACGGTATTTGCTGGTTGGAACTGTCATCCTCAAGTATGACAAGGAAACCTAGAAACTCTCGTATTTCCAGTCTTATTGTTTCTTAACTTCACACAAAAAAAAAAAAAAAAAGTGGGAAACTATCGATTTCAACCCGATTTCCAACAATCGAGTAATTTATTCTGACTGTTTTTAGTGTTCAATTTCTTTTATACAGTGAAACTTCGAAGTAACGAAATTCGATACATATAATGAAAACCATCAACATTAACGAACTTCCAAATTTTTCATACAAAAATACACTATTTTATTTTCCTGAGCTATAAAACCTTCATGTAATGAAATATACTGCGAAGCCTTGAATAGTGAATTTTATTAGTGTTTTCCGTTAAAACAGTGTTTGGATAAAAAAAAACTATAATTATCAAAAATGTTTTCTACTGTTTCTTCATATTTCATTACATCAAGGATTGAATGTAAGAGAGTATTGTGCTAAACCCTACAACTTCGTTATATTGAAGATTCAACGTGTATATAAATAAATATTATTTATCATAAGCTGTGGCAGATTTTAAATTGAAAACAATGAAATAATTTTAATTAGAAAAAATACTTTCTGGCAAAAAATTTCGCGTTGATTGATACATAAATTTCTTTAAGTTGATATAACTTAAATTGTCACATTTTTCCTACATATTCATATTCATGTTCCGACAGCGATTGATGATGTTCCAAGCTAATGTACACAACATCGCCCTCCTTCGTCGGTTAGCAGCAACATCGCCGAAGTAAAACAATTAATAAAATGCCTGCCAATACAGCTTAACAAAATTAATGCGTCTACCCAACACCGGAGGCGCCTCAACCCTGCTATAAAAATTAACATAACGCGCAAAGCAGAGTTGTAAAAGAGTTAAGCCTTCTACATTTTCAACATCTGCCTTCTCTACTCTATCCCTATCTCTGAGTTCCGGCACAATGCACTGCATACGTAGGGGTCATCCCCTGAGTGCTGGTCCTAATTAAAAAAAAAAAAATAAAAAAAAAAAAAAAAAAAATATATACGAGTATACATATTTTAACGTTCGATTCACATTTTATCCATATGAATTATCTGTGTACTGTCGAAGAAGTCATAATGACATTTAACATAAAAGCACATATAAGAAATTTTGTCCCATTTATTTTATCCATGTTACTTTAAAAGTAATAATAACCCTTTTCGGCCCAAGGAACTTTTAAGTTGATGGATTTTAATGAAACTTTCAGCGTGTGATAATTAGAGCTTCAGAATCATGAAAATAAAACGAAACGTCGGGAAAACTGTATTAAAAAGGAATTTTTATTTACATAAAAAACTTCTGGTCAATTAGCTAAACAGGTAACAACTCAACGAAACAAATAAACTGGCCATACAAAATTAAATCATAAAAATTTATTTTGTGTCTGTACGATTTGTATGAAACAGGACATACACAAATGTGTATCTTGGGATTATGCTTAGTCAAAAATTAACAATTTTCTTTCAACAATAAGAAAAAGATAACAATTTATTTCATAAATGTATACACTTTTTTATTTGACCTTCTCTTTATATTTATTAGAATGTTTACTTTAAGCAATAGGTCTTTTGATTTAATATATATATATATATATATATATATATATATAGATGACCCGGCAAACGTTGATTTGTCATACAAAATATTTCTAGTGCATATTTTGGGTCTTATATAAAAATAGCGAATGTATTGTAAGTGTGTGACGATGACCGCCGATAAAAAAAAATACCAAAAAATAATTTTGTTCTGTTTGAAATACGAACGACGACGATTCTCCTCCATGAGGCGGACATAGTTCCATCTGCCATTTAACAACAAAAATAATTATGAGGCAGAGATAGCGCCATCTGTCATTCAACAACAAAAATAATTATGAGCCAAACATAGCGCCATCTGTTGGGTTAAAAGTTTATTAAATACAGAAATTGCCCCCTCCGTCCCCTCCTCGTGCCCCTAGCGGTTTGAAAAATAGATAGTAACCGATTCTCAGACCTACTCAATATGCATAAAAAATTTCATAAGAATCGGTCAAGCCGTTTCGGAGGAGTATTATTTCGAACATTTGTGATACGAGAATTTTATATACTCGTATATTAAATCAAAAGACCTATTGCTTAAAGTAAACATTCTAATAAATTTATTTCATATTTCAAAAACTAACAAAAATATTCATAATATAAATTAAAAGATAAAGAATTAATTTTACGTTAATTAATATTCAATCAATTTTAGGGATTTTCGGGAATAAGAAATCGAAGATGGGAGCCTTGACTGAAACCCGTATTTAAATCATAAATACTGTACTATCGACAGGGTGTATGAATGTACTAACCGCGTAATTAATACTTATTAATGCCCAATGATTTATTTATTGAATTCTATGTCCTGCTATTGGTGACAATTGTGTATACGTACGTATATAGATTACAGTGGATAGATATATCTAGTAAACATAAGTATGTAAGTACATATTTGTGTGGATAACCGCATTAATTCCTAATTACTCTTCTGTCACAGTATGAAATGCATTCGCTTATTAGTGTAAAAAAGTGAAAAGCTGACTGTTAATAGAATTCACGTTAAAAACCAAATCAAATTAAATCGCTTAATTCATAGAAGAGGACTGTTGACGATTACATGACTAAACAAAATAATTTCTAATTAATTGCGTCAAAGCATTCGAAATAAAAATTAACAAATATTGATTTGTTAAGAAGCGCCAATAAAAATTATATATGTATGTATATGTGTGTATTTATATACATATATGGATTTGTGAGCTTACATAAGCACATGCATATACATACATACTTTTGTGAAGCCAAGTTTAAAATAAAAATAATTAAATTTTTTAAAGTATTTTTATAAACACACTAGTTGACCCGGTGCGCTTCGCTACCCCCTCGTTATAACATAAAATTAAAAGTATTTATATATCCTATTGTGAAAATTTAATGACGATCGGTCCAGTAGTTAAGACTATATTACGATTTTAAATTTTCCTAAAAAGTGGCGTGGTCCCACCCACTTTTCTCCTGGTACGTATTCCAAATTATGCCAATACCATATGTACCAAATATCATCGACGTAGGTCAAAAAATTCCCAAAATATGGCGATTTAAATTTTTGGGTTATATGGGCGGTGCCACGCCTCTTTGTCCAAATTTTTTGGTCTACAAACCATTCGGGGTCAACAGTGAACAACATTAAAAACGTATCAGCCAAATCCGTCACTCCGTTCTTTACTTATGCTGTCACAAACACACGCCAACTCATTTTTATATACGAGTATATTAGATAAACAAAAAAAATTTAGTAAATATATTAGACATACCAACTTTTAGATACGTACGAGTATATGTACATAATTAAAGAAAAGGGTTATTCATGCCAAATATTGAAGCCATTCTACTATTTGTAACTAGAAAATTGGAAAAATATGGATTTTGCAAGATTTTTGCAATTTTCACTGAACTTATAATAATAGCCTTTGCTAAAACTGAGACGAAACATTACTTTTTGACTTGTAAATTTTCAACCCTTGTAAAATATTCACCCCTATCGTGAATAATTTTCCACGTGAAATTTTTTCACTTTTCACGTATTTGCAATCGTGAACAACTCGCATGAACAAATTTTATTCAGTCCAGAATAACAACGTGAAAAATGTTCACTGAAAAAAATCGCCCTTATCGTGAATAAATATTTCCCTCGGAATTTTTTCACTTCTCACATTGATATTTTCACTTTATTTTTGATGGGAAATAGAACAGAAGTTATATGTATTTCTTCTTATAATTCGAATATTAAAGCTTAAAAAGTTTATTTTAATGAAAAGTTCTGATAATAAGGCACAAACTGATGTATTCCTCAACAAAATGCAAAAAAACAGGTCGATTGCCTGCAGATTTGTGAAACTTTAATTTGTTAGCATTTTTTCGTTTTGTTGGCTTTCCAAAAAGTAGCCGAATTATTTTACCACATAAAAGTTAGAATGCAATAAACAAACGGAGCAACCAAACTAAAGCTCCAAAACTGAATATTTAACTTTGATTTTTGAAGTTTTCTTTAAAATTAATATGTCCGTGTATATTTTTGAACAAAAAGTTGTATGATTTTTTATTTTTTTGATCTTCTTCCCTTTTTTACATTCACTAACAACGGATAGCGGGAATAATTTTTCACGGGAGATTCACGATACCATTTTTCCCTTCGAGTGGAATTAAAATTTTACGTGAACAAAAATTTCACTTCTTATTCACGATAGGGGTGATTATTTTTCGTATTTATCCACACATGAATATTAACTTCTGATATTAATTTTCGAAATTTTTTTTGAGTTTTCGAAAATGAGTTCCTATCCCTTCTTTGGAAGTCACTTTCATTTTCATTAAGAAACTGTATGCTAATATGAATGCCCATAGAGAACTTTCACATCTATTCTTTACAAATATAATCTTCGATAGAATAATTTTTTTGCGGAGTTAAAAAAAACGTTTGATATAAGAACAGATTTTCAATTGTCATTTCTTTTTAATTTTTGGGCTTGCAAATATATTGTAAAAAAATATACAGTTCTAACACTGACGTTATTTTATTTATTTTGAGTAATTTTTTTCGAATTTATTTGTTATTTTTTCTTTTAGCACTGATTGCGCCTAAAATGCACTGATGAGTGAGTGTTTTAAGTAAATAATTTTTTAACAGATTAGATTGTCGCCGTGCCGTGGCTGATATCATTGGAATTGATGTGAAATTAAATATTAGCAGAATGATTTATTTCCATTTATTTATTTGTTACGTTTGTAAATGTTGACATTGAAAAAACTATTTATTAAAATCAATATTTACGTTTTACTACAGAATAATTTGAAATATTTTTTAATATTTGTTTAATGAAAAACTTCTTAATAAATATTTAAACTATCTCCGACTGCTAAGAAATAAATTTTAGGACATGGAATTGTGTATTAGTGCCCGTGTGTGTGTATAGTGATTAGTTGTATCAATGACGACACAGCCGGACAAATTTTTAGAATTAAAAGTTTTGGTTTGTTATCAGTTCAACACAATATTTTTTTTTATTTAGAGTGTCTAGTTTTTTGTGTAGTGATGATAATAATTATTATTATTATATTTAGGCTTTTATACAAATTGTAAATTTTCCCTTGATATATATTGCACAGTGGGGCCTTGTACAAACTATCATTATGCTATTAATTACTAAACAACTGGGAATATCAATAGAGCAAGATCTTGATTGCCAAAGTATTAATGATATTAATATATTTTAACTCTGTGAGAATAGACAATGAGTTATTCAAGGAAGGGCAAATGGGACGCACAAAGAATTCATAAGCTAAAATTTGTTGCTAGAAATTCGTCATTTGAAACACAATTAAGGTTTGTCGAAGTAACAATTTTACGTAGCATTATTGTGTTTTTCTAAGTTAATAGCGTTCACTAAACGATTCTAATTTTGCCAATTGTCGCAAAGGGTTAATTCGAGACAGGTTTAGCGATTTCTTTAAGTCATTTAAAAAAAAATCCATTGTGATATGCTTTTTTGCCGTTCTTTCCGCTGTTTTGACAATTTCATTACCGATTTTTCCTTATGTATTTTCTTCCGCTGAATTTGAAAATCGCCATTTGCGCGTTTTTTACAGAATATTGTATATTTTTTAAAATATTTTCATTCTAACACTGATTTATCTGTTGACGTTTGTTTATTTATTTTCAGTAATTTTTTTCGCATAAAAAAGGCAAACAGTACCAAAAGTACTAATATGTCTCCTTTCAGCCCTTAGAAAGTACTTTATATTTTAATCTGGGTCACATACTATCTGTCGACAAAATTTCATCCAAATCCCTCAGAGAATTTCTTAAGAGAAAAAGTACCAAAAGTTAAAAAAGTACCAAAAGTACCAGTGTTTTCTCATTTCAGCCCCCAGAAAAATTTTTAATTAATAAAAGATTTATAGATTATTAGTACAAAAATAAAAAAGTACCAAAACTACCCTATGTGTTAATGCGGGTCACATGCTATACGTTAACCAAACTAAAAGAATTTCTCAAAAAAAAAAACAAAAATTTCAAGTGAAAGAAGTACCATAAATAAATAACTACTCCCCAGAAAATTTTTTAATTTATAAAAAATAAAAAGTACCAAATATATTGAGCGGGTTTCACGTTATAGTGGCACAAACATCCAAATATACGAACTTTTACATATTTAATATTAGTAGGATATATTTTTATATTCACATCACATTTAACGCTCAGACCAGACCTTTTTATGTATTGTCCATTATTTTTAATTCAGTCAATGCATTATTTAATACTTATGTTTTTTGCAAATCATTAGTGGTTCCATCTTTTCGTTGAAAAGCATTATAATTGATCGAAATCAATGCTAATTAAATCCATAACTAATTTGGTCACTTTTGTTGCTGGTCTAAGCGTAGGTCTAAATAATTCTCCAGACTTTTTGACATGTAACCGATAATGGACGGCAAAATTCTAATTCTACTCAATATTGACAATCTAAATTTTTTTTTAAAACTATTTCATATTCAAAATCAAAAGAAATTTTAGAAGTTTCACCCCACTGTGCTTTGATTTGAAAATTTTATTAATTTTTTTTAATATTCAACACCAACGACATAAGTATTTTCCTAATTGCGGCAATTTCCACAAACAAAAAGTATTTGCCACATCAAAAAAATAATTCCTTTAACTACAAAACTTACATGGTTTGATTATTTTCATCCTGGTAGGCCAGCCAATAGAGTCCAGCATACTTTTCATTCATTGTACCCTCGTAGAGTATTTGCAGACGATATTTCTTTGTTACCTCAAACACTTGATAATATTCACGGGCATGAATGATAAGAAAATTTGTACGATTATCGTGTGTATAGGTCAGGTCCCCCAATTGTACACCGGTTTCCAACTCCATACAATTTATGTGAAAATTTCTTAATTTCTTGGCATGTAAAACGATTTCATCGGTTGACTCTTTAATATCTATATCAATAGTAATATTCGCTTTAAAATCAAGATCACCCTTGTGGACATTGGTTGTGACATGCCAGTGGTAATGCAATGGAAACGTTGAATTGGGCAATCGCAGAGATCTTATCTTAGTATTCCCCACAGAGGGGGGAGGGGCACTTGGCCTTGACAATGTTTGTAGGGCAGTAGTATTTTCTAAACAACTCGCTTGACTTATAAATACAACAATGCCGAACAGTAACGACACCAATTTGTTGCACTTTCTACTCATCTTTTAGTTGTAAAGCCGCTGTAACATCTCCCAAATCGCGAATATTTTGTAATTTTTCCCTTTTGTATTCGCCGTTTGTACCGTTCGCTTCTAAATTAAAACCGCAACTAAAAATTGAATATTTCCAATTGTTTCACTACCAAAATGGTAGAAATAAACTGGGAATGATAAGATAAGAGTGTTTGGAATTTGTCTGTAGACATTTTTTTTAAATGTATAAGAGCCGATTTTGAATCAATTTGAATTGATGAGAGTATTGATATAAATTTTCATAAACAATTGATTAAATTCTAAGAAAACGAAGAAAAAAAAAACACACATTAAACTCATTACGAAACAAATCAAATCGTTGCAATCTTTAGCCACTAAAGTCAATCGTTAAGACTTTAGCAAATTCTTCTAAAGGGTCAATTAAAAATTTAATATAAATAAAAGTTGATTCCAAGAACTGCATACTCTGGGTGAAATGCATTTTAATTTCTCTTTCTGCAACAGAGGTATACAAAAATATTTTTTTTGCTTTTAATTTAAGAGACCATTTGGAACAAATGCGATGAGACAAATAATTTTTGTTAATTTGCACAGTGATACGCAAAAAGGCCAAAAAGTGAATGCCTGAAGCAAAAATATTTAACGTATTTATTTTGCGAAGATGCTTAAAATTAACCAACAAAATACATTTGGCTACGTCAGGTATTGAACAGCTGCTATCTGTACTACTACTGATACTTTTATTATCTCAATACTGTTGAATACTTCACATTTGGGAACTCAGTACTGCTCGACACTTTTATTCAAAAAAATTAAGTTTTTAGGCAAACTTTTGATCATAAAATTAAAATTGGATTAAGTTATAACAATACAACTCTGAAAGTATTGAGTACCTAGTTTTGAATATTGACTACCAAAACAAAAAATATTTAATACTCGAAAATTTTCCATCACTACTACCGTGCCATCATAATAAAGATATGTAACAAAAATCGAATATACGTATGAAAGAATATATCAGGGTTGTAGTGCTGGCAATTCCTCCTACTTTTGATAACACAACGCTTACAATAAACCAAAATATCTTCTAATTTTTAAGCCTGACTTATTATTATTTTTTTTTTTTTTTTTGTGAACATTTGATTTTTTAACTTAAAATCGTACAATCTTCTTTGAAAGTAGCGAAAAAAAACACATAATAATAAAAGGAAAGACAAAAAATGCATGGAAATCAGAAAAGGTGATATGGTTTTTATCTCTCTTTTCTTCTTTAACACGCTCGTCCGTCCACCAAATAGAAAATTGAGAAAATATTTAGTCATGGTTTTTAATCACCGTGTGATTTCATTGTAACTCTTTTAAAGATAGTTGCTATTCGATTTAATTCGTTTTAGTTACTTCCGAGCATTGTTTACTCCAAAAGAAAAACTATCCCGTATTCAGGCCCATTAATTTGCACACACTACAGATTTGATATATAGCAGCCCCGTCTTATTACATTTTATTCTATTAATTTTAAATGTTTAAAAGAGGGAGAGGGAGAGAGAGATCATTATTATGAAATCAATCCATTCTGAAGTTTTTAATTTTTACAAGACATTAAAGTTTCTCATTCTATTGGAAAACTGTTTGCAGTAGTTTTGATGCTTTCTTCTATTGTCACATCATCATCAGACAGACTGATCTTAGCAAAGTTTAACTCTCATGATTTTTCAGAAAAGTTTGTAACTAAAAAGAAACTACAGTGCAACAAGCACGGTATTCGCGACTACCCTTTATTGCATCGGCTTAATTTTAAAGTTGTAGGTTCTATAATTGCGACAGCATACGAAAAACGGCTTATAATTTCACGACTTTTATCTGTTTTTTTTTTCAATTTGATAAAATGTCTATAATCAAAAAAAAAAAAGAAACTCCCCTTCTTTTGGTATATTAACCTCTTTGGATGATTTTCACCTTCAATTTTGTCAGTTTATTCATGTCATTTGTTGTCTAAATACCTCTCTAAATATGGGAAAAATTTCAAAATATTATAAAGCCAACGATTTGTCAAAAATAAGAGATTTAAAAACGTTGCACTTTTAACAAAGCTGAGTACCCAAGAATGGAAAAAGGCAATTCAGCTGTTATTTTAAGAAATAAACTTAAAATCTCCAAATTTCTTTAAAAATGTTTAAAATGGAAATAAACCACTAAAAACAATTCTAATTTAAAAAATTACATACTATTATTCAATAAAATTTTGTGTTCTGCTTTGAATTTTCGCGATAGGTCTGGTTTTTAATTTGTCGCGAAAATCGAGCTTCTACTGTATAACCATATTTATCAGTTCAGTAACAAAATAAAACTCAAATTCGTCTGCGATTAAGCTTATATATTTAAATAATTCCAATTAAAAAACTAATAAATTTCTCAATTAAATTAGCAGAATACTCAATAAGCTCATCACATATGTATCTTCAGTGATCTCTAATACTACAAAAACAATGTTTGTCTAATCGATTAATCAAAAATCAAAATTAACCGTTTACCCTTTAACCAAAAAAAAACAGTTTTATATCAATCGTATAGTTAAAATTTGTCTCTAATTGATTAATCGATTAATCGATTAATCGATTAATCGATTAATCGATCGAAATTACACTTTAACCAAACGTAGTACATTTTAAAACAATCGTACAGTTTGTCGTGTAACAATTAATCGTTTAACTGAAAAAATTATTAACGTTAGTAAAGCGAAAAATTATGTTCAATCGATTATATTAAATCGATTGTAAGTCATCGATTCCTGCAGTAATCGTACAGTTAGCAATTGATCGGCTTAGCAACCAATTAAAGGCTTTATAACCGCCTACCCGAATGCTTTCTTACCATTTAAATATGAATAGTTTTGAAGAGGCAAATATTGCCGAAATATTGGAAAACATAGTTGATGCAAAATTTTAAACAAATTTTAATGAATTATATATTTTGAGGTTCCCAACTATTTTAAAGAAAAAAACACAGAAAATTCAAATTTAACGGAGAATGTTTATTATCATTTGAAAGAACATTATTTGGTATTTATTTTTTTAAGATTATGTCTATCAAATGTTGGCCGTTGCTACGTCGCAGATGGTCCATCTGTTGAGTCAAATTTTCGATGACTCGTTCGAGCATTTCGACTGGTAACTGGCGAATGACACGCCTGATGTTTTCCTCCAAGGCCTGAATCGATGCGGGTTTGTCCGCATAAACTTTAGACTTTACATATCCCCAAAGGAAAAAGTCTAACGGTGTGATATCACACGATCTTGGTGGCCAATCGACCGGCCCAAAACGTGAAATTATGTGCTCACCGAAATGTTCTCTCAATAAATTTATTGATTGATGCGATGTGTGAGAAGTGGCGCCATCTTGCTGAAACCAAATGTCGCCGCGATCACGAGCTTCAATTTCAGGCATCAAATAGTCGGTTTTCATGGCACGATAACGGTCGCTATTGACGGTTACGTTCGCACCGGCATCATTTTTAAAGAAATATGGACCGATGATTCCACTGGCCCATAAACCACACCAAACCGTTGTTATATCTGGATGAAGTGGCAGTTCTTGAATCTCTTCAGGTTTCTCTTTGTCCCAAATGCGGCAATTTTGTTTGTTTACATACCCATTGAGCCAGAAATGGGCCTCATCGCTAAAGAAAATTTGCCTCGAAACACATTCCTCACAGAACGTGAATTTTCGTAATAAAGTTGAACGATTTGTAAACGTTGTTCAGGCGTAAGTCTTTCCATTATGAAATGCCAAACAATACTAAACAAAAATAACATGACAGCATGACACGACTAACACGTGATCTGTCAAAAATAGGTAATTGAAAAAAGTATCTCTACTTGGATCACCCTTTACATATTATTTCTGTTAATTAAGTTTGTATGTTATAAGTTGCGACTTTGCAATTTAAAAAATTTATAATTAATTTTTACGAATTATGGTACATATATACATTCATATGTACATATAAATGTTTCCTTTTGTTTATTTGAATAATTCGCAAGCTGGTTTGTTAAATTTTTGTTAGTTATAAATCAGTATTCATAAATCAAAGAGAGTTAACTGGAGTAAAGACAAAGAAAAATAATTAGACAGTTTAGTGACGGGCAAAAAGGTGATTATGTCATTTTAAGCAGGTGTCGTGCAAAAACATATTTAAGCGGTTACGATTTGTCAGAGCACAGAACTGTGTTCGAATTTATTGTGTGGGATTTTTTGTTTTTAATAAATCAATCTAAGCAATAAAATTCTTTAAGAATTAGTAGCAAAAAAATTTAATTATAAAACAAATTATATAAAAAGAATTAACTGAAAAAAAAATAAAAATAGAATAGAAAACTATAAATAATCTATGGATATTTCAGAATTAATATCAACTGAATTTATGTTCGCTTGAAATTTCAACACATCCGTAAATGCATGTGTAAATAAATTTAAGATCGCAAAAAGCTTTTTGGTTCATGTAAAAATTTTATATACCAACTTGTTACTTACTATCAGCAATATATAATTTCCATTTTCCATCTCTGATACGTAAAGATTGCGATTCCATTCTGGCTGTTATTAATTGGTTTTGCTCTTGATACTCGTTGCAAATTATCTTCAGTTGATGAAACCAGTTGCAAACGGAAAGATGTTTACTTTTCGCTTTAATTCTTATCAATTTTTACAATATTTATTGATCGTTTATGTGTCAAGTGAGGTGATCGCGCAACAACCGCCTAAAAAATGTGCAGCACTTAATGAATATGTAAGTGCAGTGTTTTTGTGAATATAAATAAGCAAACGAAATATATAATGAAAAATATTTTTGGTGCTTTTTTCTTGTTTCGAATCCAATTTACATTCTGTATTCCCAACAGACAAATTATATTTTAACGATTTGTTTTTTTTTTTTTTTTGTGTTTGTTTGTTTTTTAATTCAAGAATTTCTGGTTTATCAGAAGCAGGATTACTCCTACAAAGTGTATGCATAGATTAGGGTGGTTCATTAATATCGGTATTAGTAGATTATGGGTAAAACAATGGATCATTATGACAGATGGTTAGAATATTGTTTTTATAATACGAACGAAAGTCACATTATCTAAAATATTTTTTGAACTGCAATTGCAACAGTCTTACAGTTTTTTGAGTGACAAATGTGCAAATTTTCTTAAAGTCTTGAGCTTTAGCACTGTGAAAGCAAGACATTAAGCTCATGTATGAGTCTATACATTAGACTGGCGCAAATTGCAAAATTAATAAAGTCGTTGGTTGGCTTCTTCAGGTAAAGATAAACCTAATAATTATAATTATTAGTTTTTTTGTGAATTTAATTTTTCACAAAAAACAAATTTTTATCCAAAAATTTCAGTCACTAAAAGTACTGATATTAAAGTGAGATCCCACTTCTTGATATTTAAAATATCATTTTATTTCCAGGCAACCAATATATTAAACACTAACATATATTTTGAAGATTTAAATGCAGCTAATAGACATGCTCGAGAGTTTCTACACAGAAAAAACAAAAAATAACAATCCTTCACAGAAAAAAATATTTAATTTTTTTTCAATTAACCCTTTAATTAAAAATATAAAATAATTTGATTAAATATTTAATTTATTTAATAAAAATTTTTAATTGTAATAAATAATTTTAGTTAATAAATGTATAAAAATTTAATTGATACTATTAATTTGTTTACTGGTGCAAATTTAATTAAATTTTTAATTGATATCACAAATTTTTTAATTGAAATCAATTTTTATTTTTTTCTGTGTTTTAGAACAATTTAATTTAAAACAATTGAAATTGTTGTGAATTGTTTTCAATTTAAAGGTGGTGTTGGCTGAAGTGGTTAGCGCATTGACTACCAAGCAAATTACGACAAATTCGATCCCTGGCCAGGCCAAGTCGTCAACATTATGAATTAATCTAAAAATTGTTAAGGACAGCGATAGATACTGTTTCAAACCAATGTATAGAACATCGCCATCCAATTAAAAGGAATCGTATATTAATTCAAATATTTTAGAAAATCAATTAAATTCCTTAAAACAATTTCGCATACTCAGAGTAACTATACAATCGAATTTTACTGTATTTATAATAAATTAAGTTGTAGTAATTTTAAAAATTGTATGGTGTTTAAATTCTATTGGTAACCATGTTTTAATAAAAATTAAATCAATTAAAATAATTGTTGATTCAATCAAAATATTGATTAAAAACATATTATGATCTAAATAAATAGTTAATTGCAAAATATTAGATAACGATTTTTTTTCTCTGTAGTAAGAATAAGCATTTGTCGCATTTGTCGCATCTCTCGCGGCAGACATCAGTGTTTATAATGATCAATTGCAAATATAAAATACATATATATATTTTGCGAACGAAGGCAGCAGCCAGATAAAACTAAGAAGAAAAAACGCGACAATATTTAATTTAAAATTTTTATAAAAAAACACACTTTCTCGAAGTGATTAGCTTGTCTGCAGAAACTACTCATAGTCTTAGACCGGAATCGAACCGGCATCCTTCTATCATTATCATTACTACCTATCCGATATAGCGGCATCCTCTGCTAATCCTTTCCATAATATCTGAAAACATACATACAAATTTGTTTCCTACGTACCACCCTAATACTTTCAGTTAAATTCAAGAAAGCGCTGCACAATTTATGCATAATTCATTGAATATGAAAAACCCAGCAAGTTTTTTTCTATAGAACTCTTACTCGTACATACAAAAGGCGAATTCATAGAAGATGTTCTCGAGGCCACAGGTGATTATATTCGCTCGTTTTTACCGCTTGCATTTTAGATCTCCTTGAGCAAAATACATTTTTCATTACATATTTTTTTTACATCCCAGACAGGCATTTTTTTAAGCAAACTGTGGCGAGCTCACATTGTGTGAATTCACCTTGAACACAGATACATATTTTTGTATTTTTAATAGCAAATTTATGCATGATATTTTACAGTGTCTTGTTCATTGGGATTGTTGTTCAAATAGTTGTATGAGCTATTTGAATATCTGTACTCGTGGTTACAGCATTAACGGTTACCAACCCTTGGGTGACATTAATAAGCCCATTATTACCTTAGAGCAACTACTAGAGCTAAACTTTGCCATCTCTAAGACCACAAATGCTTTTAAACCCCTGCCCAATTTTGCCAATCGAATTGATGATGCTGACGACGATGACTTTTTAAATGTTAAGGAGAAGTCAAAAGAAATTAAAAGGGAAGCGACGATTTTGAAAGACCCAACGGAGCCATCGTGTTTAGAAATTGGAGCAAAGGTAAATATATTTAAAAAAATTTTGTTTTCTTTTTATTTTAATTTAAAGCATTTATTAAAAATTATTATTCAATATGTTTCAATGTCATCATAATCACCCCTGTCGTGAATAAGAAGTGAAATTTTTGTTCACGTAAAATTTTAATTCCACTCGAAGGGAAAAATGGTATCGTGAATCTCCCGTGAAAAATTATTCCCGCTATCAGTTGTTAGTGAATGTAAAAAAGGGAAGAAGATTAAAAAAATAAAAAATCATACAACTTTTTGTTCAAAAATATACACGGACATATTAATTTTAAAGAAAACTTCAAAAATCAAAGTTAAATATTCAGTTTTGGAGCTTTAGTTTGGTTGCTCCGTTTGTTTATTGCATTCTAACTTTTATGTGGTAAAATAATTCGGCTACTTTTTGGAAAGCCAACAAAACGAAAAAATGCCAACAAATTAAAGTTTCACAAATCTGCAGGAAATCGACCTGTTTTTTTGCATTTTGTTGAGGAATACATCAGTTTGTGCCTTATTATCAGAACTTTTCATTAAAATAAACTTTTTAAGCTTTAATATTCGAATTATAAGAAGAAATACATATAATTTCTGTTCTATTCCCCATCAAAAATAAAGTGAAAATATATTGATATAGTGAAAAAATTCCGAGGGAAATATTTATTCACGATAAGGGCGATTTTTTTCAGTGAACATTTTTCACGTTGTTATTCTGGACTGAATAAAATTTGTTCATGCGAGTTGTTCACGATTGCAAATACGTGAAAAGTGAAAAAATTTCACGTGGAAAATTATTCACGATAGGGGTGAATAACTCAGTTCTACTTGTTGGTTTTTAATGTCAACCTTTCTGTTAAATGTTAAACTGATCAAAGATACTAATATTTTGGAAATTTCTTATTAAAGAAGCCGACAAAAGTTTCCAATAAAAGTCGAAGTAGAGTTATTGAAAATGAAATAAAAGCAAAATTTAGCTGCAAAAAATTTAAAAATCGGCACACTGTAGTGACATGCATTGGAATGGATATGGTTTGGAGAAATACTTCCTGCAAAAAAAAAAAAAAAAAAAAAAAAAAAAAAAAAACGGATTTGTTTTGAAAAATACTTTAGACGATGTACGTTCTTGGGTTAGTTTAGCTGAAAACGAATCGGTAATGTATAGTCTTTCGTACAATTATTACGACAGGCGGGTAAGTGTCCAAGTGAGACATAATCCAAATATATCCGTAAAATATTGGAGCCACAGCTCACCAGACTTGACTGATTTTGAATTTTTTATTTCACTGGTTAAAAGTACGGCCACATTGGGGAAACATTTGACGAAAAACGATAAATATTTCGTTATCGTAGTCTGACAATAAAATATTTATTAAAGGCAAACGCGAAATTATTTGCTGCCAAACAAAAATGTGTCTAATGTGACCATTAAAATGCAAATACATATTTTGATTTATTTTGGGAAAACAATTATTAGATCTTATAAAATTTTTGTAAGAACAAACAGAGTCAAATAAAAATATCTACCTTTAGGCAAAATGCTTCAATGAAAGATTTTTACGGCTGATACTTTTTTGGCTGCTTTGTTCGACATGCCTCAATGATGCAAATGAATGCCTCATTAAGACCAGTCAATCCGCGGAAAATAAGACCTTAAAAAAATTTGAAAAAATTCTCAGAAAAGGCAAGATATTGAAAATTTTAAATCCAAAATAAAGAAACAAAAAGCAGCAGTTTGCTAATTATTTGTTTGTTTGTTTATTTCAGTCTATAGACAAAAAAGTATATAAGAAAAATAAATAAAATTATGGTTATCTAGCAACAAAATTTAAATCAATGTCAAATAAAATAAATAAGAAAGAACAAATAAAATCGCACCCAACATAATCACAGTAAATGTAAATATAAAAATAATACTTATGTGTGTATATAACTCTTTTATTAAGACGATTTAAGCCAACTAATTTAATAATGAGCAGCAAACGACAAAGAATTATCAAACAATATGCCTAAGTCACGTTTAGAATTAGATTTTTTCAACATCACTCCATCAATATAAAATTCCACCGCAGTAGGGGCAAGAGACCTATGAAAAGAGACATGCACACATTTATTAATGTTCAAACACAAACCATTAAGACGAAACCAGTCACTTAAATTATTGAGCTCCATTTGCATAATCTGCGCACCATGTATAGAAACTAGTTTCCCAAAAAACTTTAAATCATCAGCATATAAAAGATGGTTAGATTTAACGAAACAACTACTAACGGGCCTAGTATACTACCCTGAGGTACACCAGACGTTTGCAAATAAGTGACAGAACTAAACCCTTCAATTGTAACTGAGCATAATCTATTGGACAAATAGGAATTAATCCAAACTAGGAAATTAGTAGGAAATCCCATTAACTTTAATTTAGATGGCAACACCGAGTGTGGTACCTTATCAAACGCTTTCGAAAAATCAGTGTAAATCACCTCAACTTGATATCCATTCACCAAGGCATCTAAACAAAATTCATTAAAGAGAGCCAAATTCGTTACAGTAGAGCTAGAAGAGTAGCATAGATGCCATGTTGATAAGGGGTTATCCAGCTCTTAGTAACGAAAAACATCTTCTTATGAATAATCTGTTCAAAAATTTTAGAAACACATGATAATTTAGATACGAGTATAGGCCTGTAACATCTAACATCGTCTCTCTTCCCATCCTTAAAAACGGGAGTGACCGTCGCACATTTCCATCTATCAATAAATTTACCCTCATCAAGTGACAACTTGAAAATATAAATCAGTGCCGGAATAAAAGCCAAGGCAGCCTTCTTCAATAAGTACGTACATAGGCCATCAACATCAGATTTAATCGAGATCTTAGCCTGAGCGATTGCTTCAGCTACATCATGCTCCAACAAAACAAAGGATCCGAAATTTAAGTTAGCAAGAAACCCCGAAGTAGGAAAATTATTGCCTCCAGCTGGCTCAAAGTTAGATTTAAAAAAGGAAGCAAACATATTAACAGCCTCATCACAAGAGCTAGAAACTCTACCATGAAGACGAACTATCGATGGAATATCAGATGATCTTTTTTTTTACTTTATGAAAGACCAGAAGGCCTTGGGTATACTTTTTATCTCTTGTTCCTTGGACAAAAGAAAGTGCTTATAAAGAATTTTATTCAGAAAGTTAAATTTCCGGCGGTAATGAATAAATGTAGCTTCCGATTCAGAGTCACCAACATCTAAAAACTTCTTATGATATTTGTTTCGCATATTCGTTAGCTTTTTTAAACCTCTAGTATACCACGGCAGCTTAAAAGGCTTAAAGGCACTTAAAAGGAATATTACTACGGCAGATATCACACACTTTCTGTAAAAATACATCGTAGCACTCATTAGTACTTAACCCCGCAAACAAATCGATCCAATCTAAGGACTTAAATATGGCGTTCAGCACATCAAAATTACATTGATTAAAATTAAAATCTTTAACAATTGTAGTTTGGGAATGTTTAAAAAATGTTAGGTTATAAATTTCAATCACCAAAGGCTGATGATGGATATAAGGTTGAGAAATCCACAGTAAAGGAACATAAATTTGGTAATTAAGACACTCAGACAAAAATATAAGGTCCAGAAAGCGGTTTAATTGATTAGCAAACTTGTTAACTTGGCACAGATTCAGCGAAAGTTGTCTGTCAATAAAATTTATTTCATGACAATGATTAAAATTATGAGGCATTAGCAAAGAGCTGTCCCCAAGCTTTGACCAAGAAATATTTTTTAAATTGAAATCACCAAGAATAAAGAGATTATCATTAACTGTGAAGTTCTCACCTACCGATAATATGTCAGAAATATGAGCATTATATAAACAATCAGAGCTATTGGGTGGATTATCCTATTTATTGTGAATGAGATCTTGTCGAGTTTTTGCCATTTGTTAAATTGGTGCGATTTCGATTTTATTCGTAAGGCTCTAAAACTACTACTGATACTGGCTGATAAAAACTTTAAAAAATTATGTTGCTTCCTGCTGCGAGAAAAGCGAAAAATCTCTATAAATTGCAATATTTTTAAAAAGCCTTGGCAAGAAAGCCAAGAGTTCGGCAGAATTGCAAATTTCGCGAAAAAGCGACAACTTGCGAAAAATGATTAAATATCAATAAAGCCATAATATTAAAAAAAAAAAATAAACGCTCAAGCCTTAAAGAATGCAAAACAATTCTTCCTAAATCGAGAATATGGCGAAAATTTGCAAATCTTGTTAACGAAAAAATTACAAACCCACAAACTTGCACTTAAATTTATCAGAAATCGCAAAACTGTTAAAATAAAAATAAATGGTAAAAACGCGAAAAATCACACTTCGCAAAAAAAAAAATTGCTTAATTAATCACTTTTGTTGAAATGTACAAATCGGTGTTGGCTCAAAATTGACGACGAAATATGTAATAAGCGTGTAATTTGTAAAAATATTTTGTTACCCAACAGCAGAAACTAATTATAAGGAACGAAATGTTTATTAAAAACAAATTTGTGTTTTTTGATAGTTTTTTCTAATATTTTGTTAAGGAAAATATTTGTTCAAGTGTGACCACAGGGAAAATATGTTTTCCCATGTTAGCACCTGCCGTCGTTTGGCAACTGTTTCAACAAACAAAATGGGGAAATAAATGTGTGTAGTGTGACCACAAAACATGCATTTATTTACCTAAATTTTTGTTAAACACGAACCAACATATTTGAAGCAAATGTTTCCCCAATGTGACCGTACCTTAAGTTTGTGTTTACAATGAACAATCTCCAAATTTAGTCATACACATCGGCGATCATTTAATTCTATAAACTGAAATATTAGTTCGCGGTTTCAACGAATACAAACAGTCGACTTGTGTAGAAATTTTAGATGGAAATTATTAGACCAGCTAAATAAGTTTTGTATGGATCATATACAACAGCATCCGGAAATTAAGAACATATATTTCATATATGCCACATATATTTCATGTATGCCACATATATTTTAATATATGCAAATATAAATATATCATCATATATGCGGTTAATAACAATGCAGAAAGTTCAATTTTTGTCACATAACGACAACAATCATAAGCTTGCTTCTCGAACAAAATTTTATATATTTTTTTTTTTTTTTTTTTTTGTATTTTAGCGTAGACAATAATTGACTCAATATTTCGTAAAAGAGTGGAATAATTCGAACAGCAAAGCTCTAAAATAGAACCTTAATTGCTTGGTGTCGTTACGTGAAAAATATAAGTAGACTTTTCAACGGAAATGCCCATATATAAAATATGTATGCAAACATATTTGAATATTTTAATTTTAATTATCCATATTTTATTTTATTATTTATTTATTATTTATTTTACAATTACCGATTTATTCTCATTTTTGTTTTATCTTAATTCCAATTTTAAGTGCTTTCATCATCAGGAATGTTGCACCCAACTTTGCCACTCATATTTACATCAGTGCGTTACGTGAACATCAAGGTATATAGCATAGATTTTAAACAGAAAAGAAAACCCTTACAGACCTGAAGCCTCTTTAAACTGATACATCAATGATTAAGTGAATTATTTTATTAACAATACATTTGCCATAAAATAAAGAACTTGAACACACAAACACACTTACATATTATACCATATACATGCACACATACATATAGCTATGTATATTATATGTAAATCATGGTTTTTTTGTAATAACATTTAAGTGTGAGTTCACTTTTATATTAATATAAATTAAGTACATACTGAAATAGATTTTATTGTAAAATTTTGCAAGCTTAAAGACAATAAATACTTTGTTCTTAAATACAAAAAAACAAAAATTGTTTATTATTTGCCTACAATTAAAAATTATCAAAATATATTAAGGCATTGTGAAGTCACGCTCAAAGTATTTGCTTCAATAAATCAGAAGAATTTTCCTAAAGTGCCTTGAAATACAATTATATCATTAAAACATTGCTATTTAACTGTTAAAAGAGACCAAACGATTTCAATAAAGGACGAAGCGATAATCTTAATAGAAACGCAAAAAATTGCTCAATAGATTTTTTTAGCACGGGAGAAGAAGATACCTCCCAATAAACCAAATGTAACTGAATTGTAGAATAAGCTTATCATAATAGATTTTCTACAACTTTTTTTAAGCATATTTATTATAAGCTTATTTAGGTAGAAAAATGTTTTTCATGACAATACTTTAAACAATAATACCTGCTACAAATTAGTTTTGATAACAATTGAACACATCCATACGAATGTTTTATAAGTGTTCTTGACGCATGCTAAAATTATGTATTATTTATAAAAGTTTTAGTCTTACAGTCTGATGCATAAACGATTGTTAAAGTAAATGATCAAAATAAAACCAGTAAACCATAAAAAATTCACACAATAAAGTCACAATTACTTTAATTACGTTTTATGAATAAGAGGCTTGTGTTTATTTTTACAAATGTTTTAAAAACAAGGAAATTGCTTTTATTTATTTACTTTTTAAATTTTACAGATGCTGCGATTTTTTGTGGCGTAAGAGAGGAAGTTAGTTTTTTTCATTTTGCTGTTTAGTTTTTAGTGCGAATGCTTTGAACAATTTCAGCGATAATTGAGTTTGTAATTTCGTTTGATATGCTGAGAAAGCAGGATAGTGAATAGAAAAAAATATCGTCAAGTTAAAAAAATAATAATTTTGAAGAATTATGAGAAATCATTAAACCTTTCTTTAGTATACCAGAACTATGGAAGAATATAGAAAATAAAATTATGGAAAACTTTAAGTAATGGAAAAAGAACTGTATATCTGATTTTCCAGTCAAAGAAACAATCATTTTCTGGTAAGTCTCCGTCCAGATTTGCAATTTTATTGGCTGCAATTCTTTAAAATTCTACTTTGAAATTGCATAAGTGTCCACATTATAGAAATCTAATTTTGCAATTTTTGTATTTGCACCACCACAGAACAATTTATTTTCAATATTTTTAACTTAAAAAATTCTAATGCATCACATATTAATTTAATTTTCTTTTTATTTTGTTTTTCATATAATTGAAGAAATACAATAAAACCTTAAATACACATAGAACCCAGTGCGAATTGCAAGGCAAAAGAGAATTTCCGAGCATATGAAACTCTGTACCCCTCTTACCTAAAACTTCTTACCTCTCTCAACTAAACAACCAAGAATTGCAGCTAATAAAATTGCAAGTCTGGACGGGGACTAAGTGGAACTGTATTAAAAACACAAAAATTAGAAATCGAAAAACCAGTTTGTGACTCCGCATTTCATGCCAAGAAACTTCTGTTCTAGTACAAAAATTTTTTTAAGTTACAATGAATCTCCCAGTTTAACGAAAGTGCCTGAAATTATATCGTTGGTTATACCGGACTTTAACTGTACAATAACAATTTCTGATGAAAACACATTTTTTTATTATTTGATTATATTTATAAGCTTGCAATAATGTTACAAGTATAAAATTATTCTTCGCATGATTAGAAATATATTTTCTGTAAAATTATTCTATAATTCAACGTTTAAGCTTATTTTGCAATACATAAAAGCTTGATTATCACAAGCCACAGTTTTCATTATTAAGCCCTTTTTTAAAAGACCTTTTACAATAGCATTCACAACACTTTTCTAAGCTTAAGGTTTATACTGACTGATAAGCTTATGGCCGCTTATAAATCATTTGGTTTTGCCAGAATACTTAAAAAATATGTATTTACTCTCATAAGATTAATAGTAGAGTAGATGAGTAATGAGTATTAAGCTTTGTCAATCGTTGACTATAATTGTTGTCATATTATAAAGAAAGGCTGCCACATAAAAAACTTAATTACAAATTAATTAATACAAATTAATACAAATACTTTTTCCGGATTTAAGATTATGAGAGGACTTTTTATGACGGGCTTATTTAAACAAAAAAACTATATTTTCGATTTCTTAAGAGCTTTTAAAGTAAAATTCCATAAAAAATCCATTCAATAAACCTTTAATAAACCATTTATTAGTGTCATTAATGGAATAAAAGACTGCATAACAATACATACTTTGAAAAATTTCTTTCTTTAAATCCGTAGTTTAAAAGTTACGGATTCATCAGCACTTCTTTTAAGTTCTTCTTTGCCTCAAATCTGGATCATTTTCAAGTTTTCTTTCACACGTTAAGAACATAAAAATATATTAAATATTTTTAAAAGATTTTATTTCTTCACATTGCAAAAAGTAACAAGTGTTTTGAAATGCTTCCACACGTTAATCTCTTGAATTTAAGTTTTAAACTTTTATTTGCCAGCACGCTAAACATGTTTATGTCCCTCTCAACCACAATTAGTGCCAAAGAAAATAAACAGAAAAGTAAGCATATGTCGATATGTGAGTTAATTCGTACTATAATTGGCTTACATACATACATACTTACATAAATTTTCTAACACGATTTTAATAGTATCTGTGTAGATTTCATAGGTTTCAACCAGTGTTGTTAGTTTTATAATTTTATGAATAAGATTTTTAGTCGCTCAGTCGAGTCACACTGACTTTCAATATTTTAAACAAAATTTAACTTTGTTAATGTCAAACGAATTTTGTAAATATTGCTGGACTTTGATCATATTCTAAATTGAAGTTTTGGCAACATTGGTTGCAACACATGCAATTAAACTACAAACACATGTATTTTATTTAATCATTTACACACACACACACACACACATTTATATATAGAAAGGATTTTTCTTTCTGGGAAGTTGTGGCAACACATTTATGTACATATGTGTGTACATATTTTAGTGCTGCATCAACGTTGTTGTCATCATGATGCCAAAAAGTTGGGGAGAAAACCTCTAAAGAGTTTAAATAATCACATTAGGTTTGTGGTTGTCAATATTGTTTTTCTGAGTGTTGTTATGGTTCATCTTAATTATTAAAGGGTATTGTTTTTGGCTTTGGCTCTTTTTTTTTTATATCAGATCAATGTTGCGGCACCTCTGATTTTTTTTAGGACTAGCACTTAGCATCCCTACTTATGCACTGCATTGTTCCAGTAAATAGTGAGGGTAATCACTCTTTGTTGAAAACTGCTCTTGGATCCATTACAGATCTTGCAGGTCTAGCTTATTTAATTATTTTGTTATTGCTTTGCTGCAAACTGATGGAAATAAGATAGCCTTGCAAGATCTGCAATGATTGCAATACTAAGAGTGATTTCCCCTATTATATATCTTAAATTTCAGCTTCCGTAATTTTAAATATAATTTTGTTACGGATGAATGTTTGAAGTTTGCGTTCTTCGACAGCCTTTAGGGCGGAGCTGTTTAAGTTTTTTCTCACACTAGCTGATTTCAATCCCTTTTTGAAGAAAAAACATTCTTAGTCAATTATATTACTTTTGATAGTTTTAAGTTTTATTTCTGCAACAATATATTGAAATTATAAAAATTCTTTAAACCAGAAAAAATTACCCTGTATTTGCGGATTTAAATTCTGTTGCTACTATAGTCGCTTTACATACATATTTTGTTTCATCAGAGGCTTATAAAGCAAATACAAGAGTAATCGTATTTTAAACGTACCAAACTATAATTTACGTGTTCAGATCCCAACTGGAAATTTTGAGTAGCGATGCACTTGAATCAATCCTAAACGAGATTAAACTATTTTTAGCTGCCACTTTTTTTTGGCTTTTATTTGCCGATTTTAATATACTGATTTGACTGAGTTGTCAAGGGCGAATTTTTACACACAAATGAGTCCCTAGGTTCAATATCAGTAATGCACAAAAATAAATTTTAAATTAAAATGTTTTTTTATATTATTACTAATAAACGTAATTATTATTCCAACTTATATTGATGTACAAATGAATTTTCATTAATTGAATAAAAAACTGAACTCGAGCCTGATAATATTACTTTTAAATTAACATGAGTAAGTATGCAATATAATTTAGTCAAGTGTTACAAATACTAATTCAAATGTGTTCCGGGATTAATTCACGTATGTGACAGGATTGATTTTAATTAAAAGAAATGTGAACGGCTTTGCTGCATGCAGTTAGCAAGATGATGTTGGACATGGATTCAAGCAGCCAATCTAAAGCCATTAATTTTCGCCTTAAAAAAGCGCTTTTTAAAATAATTTTTTTAGGGTTAATCCCTTTAGGATTAAATAATCCGTACTTGAATGAATCTTTCTATACTTGATTCAAAAAACGACGCGTCGTACTCAACGTATTTTTGACACCGCTAAGATTTATTTAAGTACGTTTATGATCATGTTTTTTTTTCTCCGTATAAACTCAAATAATAAATAATCTACAATGATAAAAATTTCTGATGTTATTCGATACCAAAACTTCGGCAAGTGATCTCGTGATAATTGTCATAATTCAGATGTCAACCATAAAATCAGTTGGTCGGTCGTCTTGTGATCAATCAAAATTATGAATTGTTCTCTTGTCAATAAAATTATTATGAAATTCCTATTTTAATTGTCTTAGTTTTACTTTCGAATTTTTTTTATTGTTGGTCTTGATAACAGTCCCCTTAACTTATGAAAGTTTATAACAGCAGCACATTAACACTTCAGCCACATCAGTTTTTTTAATATTGATGAAACATGCATATGATGACTAAGTGTCATCCTTATATGGACAAGATGGCATGTTCTCTCTACGCTTAAGTCTCTGTAACAACGCTTTTATGTAGCCTTGCAAATTTTGCTATTAATTTTGTCATAGCAAATCTAACATTATCATAAGTCATAACATAAATGACACTTAAGGTATAACAAAATTCCAAGTCAATTCTAAAAGTTATCAAAAATTTCGCTTTAAATGGTGACAAAATATATTCGAAATTTCAGTGGACGTACTTTTACATGAATACAAATAAGTACTGTTACAAAATAGAAAACATTTCCAATCGACTTTGCAAATATACAATTGTAAATATAAATATTTACTTGCACATATTCATACACAATAACCCAAATACTCGTAATAAAATTAAGCTGGTAAAATGTTTCACATCAAATAAACAAACTTACACGTACATACACACACACAATTTACTTTAAAGTTTTAGCAACAAGTCATTCTTCAACAACATGAAATTTCATACGAACAAAGTACATGTCTGTGGTTGAGTGGCAGGGACTATGCGAAAAAGATACTGTAATTAAATTAACACATAAATTGGCATGAACTCAATATGTGTCATCGTTTTTGAAAACAAAAAAGAAAAAGAAAAAAAATTCAAAATTTTATTCGGATCAATGTGAGTTTTGTTTAAACGTAAGGTTGTCCAGACTTGTAAGTGGCTAAAGATATGATTTCTTCATAAAAAAATTTTTTCTCTTTTAGAAAAATTTCCAAATTAAGTTACAAAATGAAAATTTTCTATATAAAAAGTTTAAGTTACTTAAATGTTGGTTCTGCCTTTGTACAAAATAATTTCGTGCATATGTACTTTACCTAAATAAGTATTTATGTTTGTATGTATGTAAATCTGCAGATTACACATATTTCATACTTACGAAGTCAAAAAAATAGCTGCCAACATTGCGACAACATGTCAACAAAATGAACAAGAGTAACGATGCAAACACATCAACTCAAACACATGTACAAGTTCCACATATCCTGTGGCATCATCTGAAAAATAGCAACAAAAAAAGTATACACTAGACTGCTTCGAAAATCTGTGAAATTTGCAGCTATTATTCTTTTAAGCAGTACCAGTTTCACTCATCCAAACTAAATTATCTAACAAAAATGTTTGAAAACTGACCATATGATCCGGTCGCTATACTTTGCAGCTTTTATACACTCATAAAAAAAATTAATTGTCATATAAAGGACGCCGTAGCATTGGAACTGGGGCATTAATGGTATGACAACCATCAGCAAAAATTTTGTCATCATAGAATTCTGTCCTTTTTGGTATATTTTTAGCAGTATAAATATCAAAATTTAATTAAATTATAACACTGGCAAAATTTTTATTTGACAACAAGTTTTTTTGTTTAGTTTTTAAAGAAACTTTCATTAAATTGAAAAAATATTGGCATTGACTTTATGTTCACCCATCATCACGGGAATGACAAAACTCATAGTAAATCTGTATGTTTACACAGCAGTGGCCATAAACACACAACTGGACAACATGTCTTTAAGTTGATGACACTAAATCATCATATGTGTAGGTAGCAGCAACATAAAAACTTATATTTTTACGATGGGAGATTAAAGGATAAAAAGTAAAATTAATATAAAAATTTTTAAAATTAATACCTATAATGAAACAAAACATTTTTAAAATCATTCCATTGATGACATCCTGTCATCATCATGATTGACGGCAAAATTACCGAGTGATGTACAATTGTACTGTAAAATAATTTCAAGTGGTATGAATTGAAAATACTTGTCATGGTAATGATATTAAAGTACATCAGCTCTATGACGTTTTCTCTGTCAGTGTAAATTATTCACGTTCAATAGATGCATGAAAACGTATGACCTTTTTGATGGCTCACTTTGTAATCGGCTTGGCTAACAACAACAACAAGATTTCGAATAATACACTTCTTTAAAAAAAAAATTTATCAAATACCTGATGCGTAAATCAGTACAACTTTACAGTCGATAATGAGATTTTAGCAAATAAAATCTGTAGTAAGAGCCTTACGGTTCTAAAATTTAATACTTAAAGTATGCAGCTTCTTTGCAGAACTATTTTATAAATTCTAAAATAAAATTAAATTGCAAGCATTAATTTATCGGTATGTATTTTAATTATTCAATGTAGATTGAGCAAGAGTAGCAAAATATGTTTACTTTCATGTCTGCAAACGTTCAATCATCCAAGACAAAAACTTCCACTAAGCCAGAGATGGATACATTAACTTTTAAAATGTCCAAAAGAAACATTTTAGTTTTAATACATCATTATGTTTGCACAAGTACTCTTCAGATGAGTGCTTAGAACAATAAAAAAAATACTAGTCAAATAAAAACAGCATTGTGCATAATTTGTGTTTTCTTTAAAAACATTTAAGAAAACAAGGAATATATTTCTAATAGAGGCACTTGAGAAATCTACTCCTCGTAAGGCCTCTTAGCTATTCAACAAGAAAGACATTTAAGTATATATATACTTACGTACATACATACACACATACATACATACATACATACATACATACATACATACATACATACATACATACATACATAGTTGGATATGCACGAGTGTATGTGTTCATCAAATATGGAAATTTATGAGACATCCAAAATGACAAAACGATGATAATGATGATGATGACGATGATGTTGAAAACGAAAAATGAATGACGATGACTAGATGAACTCATAATCACAACAAGCAGAATATTTACTTTGTTTGATAACAACAAAAAAAAAATATGTTTATAAAGTTGCTAAATAAAATTGGGAATATCATCTTAAAATAAATGTCAAACGGAAGCACATAAAAAACATCTTACTACGGCAGCATGATCCGTTCTGCTCAAGCATGAACAACACCAGCACAACCAGATTCTAGAAGACAATATGACTTTTAGGAAAAAAGGAAGGCGAGAAAATGATGACTAAGAAAGCAGTAAAAAGAAATAAAAATAAATTGTAAATAAAAAAATGAATGTTAGTCCATTTTATCGACACACAGCCACGTACACACACACGCACATACACATATGCAGTCATACATTCCCAGCGCACATATTTTGTTGAGTTCTAACGAAACATTGTCAGAAAATGAATCAAAAGCCTTATGGCTGACAATACAACGAACCTCTTTATCTAATAAAGTTATAAGAACTTCACCGATACATTTGATAAAATTTTGTACAAAATCTTTTCATTTTTGTTTTGTTTTTTCCAAATTGTGGTATGAATTTCGTACTGGAAGAAATTACTGTTTCCGTAAAGTACTTATAATATTTCTCTACAATAATTTCTTTTTGCCAAAAAAAAAAATTTCCACCAGGTCTTCCTTTGAAAACATTTAAAAAAAAAAAACTTAAGAACTTAATTTATTTTTTAAAAACTAGGTAAATTTTTCGATTGTGTACTTCTTTAAAAAACTTCTTTATAACTTTTTTATAAAATTAAACTATCAAAATAATACAAACTCTAAAACAAAACATTTTTTTCCTAAAAAATTGCTTTTTTTATATTATTGCGAATAAACGTAATTATTAATTGAACTTATATTAATGTACATATGAAAATTAATATTATTAGGCTCAAGTTCAGTTTTACTGAAAATTCAAATAACTAAGAGTTTTTATGTTGTAAAACATTAGTAAATCCAATCAGTTTCGCACAATGTATCAGTATATCGATCAAGGCCGCCAGACCTCTCATCAGAGCTCATTTGTCCATTTTTACAATTTTCGTAAAGTGGATATTAATTGGGAAAGAATATCAACCATTTAACCAAGTTTTCAAATGGAATAGAATACGAGAATTAATTTAATATGTAAAAAAATTATATATAAAGAAGTACTTTCTTCCAAGAACAGCTTTTTTTCAAAAATTAATTTTTCCAACAAAACCTCTCGTTTCAGCCAGTACTTTTTTCAAAATTACCTTTTCCAAAATTTTTTTTTTAATAAAAACTACTTTTTCCCAAAAAACCCCCGTTATATAAAAGTAATTTTGAAAAGAATATTTTTTTAGCCACACAAATTTTACAAAAAGTACTTTGATTTAAGGTACATCTTAAGTGAATTTAATTTGTATATTCTTTTTTGTACACATTCTGTGCCGCCTCCAATAGCCTAATTTTCCAACATAATTTGACATACGGTAATTAAAAAATCAGTTAAGAAGATTGAAACTTAAGAAGTGTAAAAGTAGTTTATATAGAGAAAATATTCGTTGAGCATAGCATTGAAGAAAGTACCATGAATACAAAAATACAATCTAAGCTCTGTTTCTTCTTTGAGTATCAAAACGTTTGTTGTAACCATATCCAAAAACCTTAAAACACTCGTCTGTTTCTTTACCTCCTACGAGCAATCCGATTTCCAAAACTCAATTTTCATGTCGAGAGGGAGAAATACAAACCTAGTTATCAATATATGTAAAGCCAAAACTTTCTAATAATTTAACCAGAAAGCGTTCGTTCACGCTTCAAAACTGAATTATGAAAAAGTTTAAATTATCAGAAGCGTCTACGATTTCTATGTACATTTTGTGTAGCAGCAAGATAAATTCTATTTAATATTTTAATCAATTTTCAGATAAATACAATTAACTTCTTACTTCTTTTCCGCAATTCAAACAATGGAGTTTGAAATAATCCCATCAATAGGAATTGCAAGTATGTACATACTTGTGTTCTTATCGTTTAAAACTCGTAATTACTACACCACAATGGTGTTTAACGGAAACGGAAATCACACATAAGTACTCACACCACTACCACCACACCCGTCATAACATATAACTACAAATATGGCTGAAATTAAAAGTTCGTTTGTAATAATAAACGTATATTTTTTTCTACATTTTGTTTATCGTTCGTGCAGTCCTTGATGTTTTTCTGAAGGACAAGAAAACACTTGAAATTTACCATAAAATATTAAACGACTTAGAACGTGTTGCTTTTTTCTTTGCTTTCGCTTACATGATATTTTTCAGTGAAAATTTTGCTACACATTTCATTTTTGTTTTACCTGGCGATGATCCCCTTAGAGTTATGAAAGAACATAGAATATAAAGGGAGATTTTAACATATGTATGTTATCCCTAAATTATGCATGTGGATGAACAGATGTATTTAATAGTCATATCTTAACATTAGATTAGATTATTCGGATACATTGACCGCAATGTTTAGAAACTGCTGCTGGAACGTTCATGAGTATGTTTTTTTTTTTTTTGCTCATGTCTGTACACGATCGTTTAACGCAAAATCACTGATGTCCTTAATTTGTGTTTTTTATATTTCTTTCGGTAACTCTATTTAAGTATTTTATTTATGCAGTTTGTCTTATTTATTTAACCTTGAAAAGGAGTATGAATACCCCTGTGACACAAATGCTTACTTATACGTACACACTAGGGATGCCAATCGGAACTGGATTTGTGAATCCCGGATTTCAAAAATTCCAATCCCGGGATCCGCGATTAAATAAAACACATATAGATTAGTTAACCCACAACAAATATATAAAAATTTTCAAAACATATATTTTTGAGTACATTTATTCGAATAAAATATTATATGTATTTTATATTTCATTTTATATTGCATTGTTAAATATAATTACATATGTTTTTTATATTATTCCAACATATAACAAAATTATAAAGTATTCATTAAAAAGCAAAGTAACAAAATAAAATTATTAAAATAAAAGTATTTAACGGCCTATTTTTTTATTATTGCTAAACGCTTTTAAAAAGAATAATAAAGTTAAATTTGTTTCTTTTAGTTTCATTGACAGTTTTAACAGGGTGCGTTTTCTTTTGCATTTGTTTGCAATTGCATCATATTTGTAATTAACCGTGAGCATTCTTTTTGTACTATATTCGGTCTAGAAATTAGATATGTAGTACGTGTCCAAAAAAATAATGAATGAAAACATCCAGTTGAGAAACATTAATGTATGCATGTATGTATGCATACAAATCCAATGCCTGTTAAGGGTGTTATCTGTTCATGAGTCCGTGCTATAAACGCACTTCAGAAAGCAATAAACTGCACAACTGGATATTTTGTTGCTGGATTAGGAAAAGGCTATTGTATTTCCATTTGACTCTCGCAAGAGCAATGGCATCGACAATGAACTTGCTTATAGGGGACAGTTATGATGGCTTTGTTTTAATAATATATAAGTAGACATGAATAAAAATATATAAGAGAAAAAAAATTAGTAAACAATTTCGGAATTGACTGACCCTGAAAATCCCGGATTTAAAATCCCGGGATTCCGGATTAAGCGAATCCCGTATATTTAGGGATTTCGGGACTGGCATCCCTAGTACACAAATACTTGTATGCCTGCATATTAGCTTCCGTACATTTCCTTTATTCATTTTTAATACATTGTAAATTTATGACCAAGATTACATACATACATATTTTATTTAATATTTATTATGTAAAAAATTAAATTTATTTAAAGGTAAATAGAAACAGACAAATATTACGAACCTTCTTCTGTGCTTCTTCAGAAGAGCTTAGCAACAACTTTTGACATCTCAGTAAAAGTTAAATAAATTATTATTATTATTTCTTATAAGCTCTTTGGGTTATATGTACGGTGACCATATTTTTCGACAAAATAAAAGGACACTCAAAATTAAATAAAAATTATTGGTATTAACTATGTACTATTATGTATGTAGTTATTTTAATGTTTGAAACAGAAATTAAATGTGCCTAGAAGTTCGCACGTCGTTAAAACAAAAAAATAATTAATTAATCAAAATTAACAAAGAAATTAAATTTAGCCAATAATACAAAAATAACAAAATTCAATAAATAAAAATAACTAAAAACAATAGTTTAAGGATTATCTATTATTGATAATTTTCTGAAGAATGTATTTTTTTATTATATCAATGTTATTTGATAAAAACGATTTAAATTCTGCGCAGTCCAAAAAAACAATTTATTTTGTTTAAATTTTAAAGGACTTTGTGTCAAAAAAAGGACGGATGGTCACCGTAGTTATATGTCCTAAGTACACGATTAGCATGGTAAGCTCTTGCTTACTTGCATAAAAACATAATCATAAATGAGATGTGCCACAAAATCATCAATTATGGCTTTTAAAAAATTATATTTTAGAGTTGTAGAGTTGTAAAATCGATTTCAATATTTTTAAGACAACCCGGTTGTTACTACATATTTATAAATCCGAGTTGAGAAATCAGCTAGTTCTTTTCATTAATACAACATGTTCTTGTAATTAGAAATCTAAAAATAAAATTACTGGTGGCTTTTATTTCAAGTTGTAGTAAATTTCAATCACAATTACATTTGAGTTGAAATGATTTTATTTTAGTTTAGTTTTTCTTTTACCAGAATGGTTTTTTTTTGATTAACTCAAAGCGTTAACTTTTTAAAAAGAAACTGAATTTTTTTTTTTTTTAATATTTCTAATCCGATTTTTGAAAAATGGCAAATAGTTGACAAGTCTAATAAAATATGTACAGACGTATAAATGTGTGTGTGTGTACCGCTTCATACACCGAAAAAAATAGTGCCGTAAATATTTATAAAGATAGAAATTTTGTTTATTAAATTGCCACAAAAAATTGATCAGTAAAATCTTAATTTGTTTTAATTAAATACATATTTTGTATTTTTTAAAGGCTTTTTACATGTTTAATTGAAGAAAATTCTTCGCATTTAAATTATACACAATTTCCTTTTCTTCGGAAGTTGGGCAGTCGAGAAAACTTCTGCAGGATTTCCCGAGAATAATTTTTAAGATATTAACTTTCACACTAAGCAATTGATTTAAAATGTCAATTTAATAAAAGAAATTACGAATATTCTTCAATTCTAGTTCTATTGAAAAATACGTTAAATAGTTGAGATTCTTTCCCAAGTCCCGTCTATTGATGCGTTCTGCTCGACTGATTGGATCTTCTTATATTTCCACACTCTTAATAATTTGAATTTGCATTAGTACAAGTATTGAACTTAGGCCGTAATAATATTCTTTTTCAAGAAAATTAAAAGTTTTCCAGAGGAGCCCTCCACAGTATAAAACAAATTTTAATTTTACAAATATTTTATCCATATGAGCAAGATCAAAAAATGTATAAATGCTGTGATATGTGGTGTGAAGTGTAAAGTCTATCACATGGCAAAAATATTACAAGTTTTTTTTAAGCTTTTACAAATTCCTGCACTGTTAATCGAAGTCCTTACGGAAAAGCTTAATTCAAACCAATTTTAAACCCTTTGGATGGAGCAGGCGGGCGAGAAGAGAAGCTGCGAAAATATCAAATTTTGAAATTATGTTCAAAGTTCCGACATAAAGTTCAAAATTAAAATTAACTGCCTAACCCACGATATCGAACGATGTCGATCGCTTGATTTTTAGACGTAAAAAATCTATCTTGCATTCCACTAATAACTGATTTTATTTATTTGTTTAGCTTTTCTTCCAGTAAACAATTAATAAGTTAAATAAAATCGGTTATTAGTGCAACGCAAGATAGATTTTTTACGTCTAAAAATCAAGCGATCGACATCGTTCGATATCGTGGGTTAGGCAATAAACTTTCAAACTTAATTTGAGTTTTCAGAATTAAATTGGAGTTTCAAAAATTAATTTCGTTCTTATTTTCTTCATTTCGTAGCGACGTTACACATCTCGAGACATTTAATTTTCTTGATATTCTAGAAAGTTTAAAAGCGACATAAAGGGATTTATAAACGATAGAAAAATATTTGTTAATATTTATACAGACTAAAGTTCGTAAATGTTAATAATCAGAGAAATACTAAGTAGACATTCTTAACAACCGCATTGGCCGAATAGAACTAACGTTGTTTTCGGCAGAAGCCACTAAACCTCGTCAGTATTCATGTGCAAATGCTTTCACAGCTTGTAGCTTCGTTGAACGTGGTTACATATTCTATTTATACACAATTACAAATACAAATAGAATACGTAACTTCTCACTACTAATGGCGATAAAAAAGATATTTTTTTCTTAATATCAATTTTTTGTAAAAATTCACACAATAAAATCATTTAATTAATGCCGGAATCCTGCAAAATTACAAAACCAGTCTTGCTTTCCCGGGAAATTAAATAATTGCGGGGAAAGTGAAAAATCCTTTTTAATGATAAAATGTTCACTAATACTCGTAAAGTGAATTGCTTTTCTAAAAATTATGTTTAGTTTTTTCTGTGTATTTTATTTAACAAAAATTTATTATCAGCATATCTTCCGTTTGCGGTCTTTATTTTATAAAGTTTTTTTTTTAGATCTTTTTAATATGGAAACATGTAAAAATATTTGATTTAGCAACACCGATTATTGTAGCTCCTTCATCAAGATGTCAAATAGTGACTAAAAAAACAAATACTGTGTTCGTTTTCTATATAAGGATTTATTTGTTCCTAAAAAATCATAAGGATGTCCTATCTACAGAGAGAGAGAGAGAGAGAGAGAGAGAGAGAAAGCTGATACATACATACAGGCTCTTGTTGTAATATTTTTGTATTAAGTTGTTTTACAGATTGGTGCTTAGACCTCAGACTGGTGTGTCTATCATATCACGTTTAATAAATAACTCTATTACAAAATGATGGGTACAAAAAATGTTAGAAAAGGTCCAAACAGTCACTCAGCTCAACTTCTTCGAGAAATTATTGTACTGCAAGAAATGCAGTATTTTTTTTTTTTTTTGTATATCAAAAAACTCCATTACATCGAACTGAGAATTATTTAAAGTATTTGTAAAACAGGTACAGTATAAAAATGTTGCTAGAATGTTTTGATTAATCGATTCACTAAAACACATGTTAAGGATTACAAACAGTATGACAAATCCATAATAAAAGCATTAAGCCTGTGATGATGAAGGGTATAAAAATACTGATCAATTTTGTGTAGTAAAGTTTCCTTGACTGTGTTTGATGTTAATTTAAAAGTCGATTCATCCTGTTTGCATAGACAAAATGTTAACATACGCTCTCATACTTTGCCTGTAAATACATGTCCTTTATTATTATTACGCCAACAAATTCAATCAGATATAATCGGATTCAACAGAATCCCTCTTAAAGGCGAACAAAACCGAAAAAAAATATATAAACGAGCAAATTTTGTTAAATAAGCAAATCCTTTTTTGTTTGATTTTCGTTTGTTGCGGTTATTTTGAAGATTTTACAAGTGTTACAGATTTTATAGACCAAAAATATAAAAATTTAAAAAAAAATTGTTTAGTTTGTCTTTAGGTATTTTGTCCTATTCGTACTTTATTAAATATCTGTTAGCAAATGTGGGTATGGGTGTAGGCCAGCTAGAGTAAATGTGTCCTTATTTTACAAATTCCGTTCAATATTGGGGTTTATTGCTTAAACAAAAGCACGTAAGGATGAGTGAGAAGTAGATGTTGTTTAAATAGGGCTTAAACGATTTTATCTAATATATTTAAATAATGTTTGTATAAATCTATGTAGCAAACACATACATACATACATACTTCTGTATGTACAGACTGTGGTTGTATATACGTTTGTATGCAAGCTTGCTGGAAAAGTTCTCCTCCAATGTTATAGATTATCCACGCGTGCTTAGGAATGCAAAAAGTAATTAAAACCATTTCATTACACTATTAAAATGTACTTAATTAATTCTGGCATCAATCTTCCGCTTTGAATATATAAAAAATGCGTACAATAAACTAAGTTTCTTCATAGCCTGAGAATTCTATAGAGATGAATTTAGGTGCGTTTCCATTTTTGCACATTTAGAACATTTTTCATTTTCTATTGTCTATTTCTCGAAGATTCAACATTTTGTTAAACGAAATATTGAAATATAATTAATTGAAAAAGATCAAATCAGCTAGACTAATAATTACTAATAAAGTGGAAATAAAATGTTTCACAAATATTTATTATGCATATTCCCTACAACAATGGATAAAAGGGAGGAACTTGAAGTCCCCCAAAATTGAATTTCAGTTGTTCACTTTCAAAATGTCTACCAAGATCTTGCATTAGATTCTTGATATTTGAAATATTAATTTTTTGGAATAGCTTTATTGATTTATTTAAAAATACAGCAAAATATAACCGTTCTGTGTGTTCAATCGTATTTCCTCATAGAATATATATACAAAAAGGGAGTTGTGATTAATTAAAAGCTTAATGACAACGTGAGGCTTTATCAGTGATGACATTTTGTCATCATAAATGTGAGGCATCAACATAACGAATAAGGATCATTATATTGAGTTTGAGCTCTTGAAATAGCAAAACTTATTATTACCAATTGTCCATCTCCTCCATATTCGGAAAAGTCGCACATTCCGATCAAAGCTTATTTTACTGACGCGCCTAAAATTATGAACGTTTTTTTATTGATTACTAAAACTGACTTTGAAAAGTTGTTTGATAACAAAAAAAGTATTTTCATTTTTTTAAACACTAAACACTTTCGGAATTGAAATCATGATCGGAGACATTGTTTGGACATTCAACACATTCGGTATTCTTTTTTATTTTCTATGATTGAATAGTAGTAGTTTTTTTATTTCTCCCAATTGATGACCTTCCTGTAATCAGAGGTATTAACAACGAGATGACTAACTACTGTAAAGGTTGGCCTCAAAATGATGAGAACTGTCATGGCGTCAACAACGATTACTCTACTCACAGTATTGATGTCAGTTATTATTTCTATCCGAATTTATGATTTCAAAAATTATATAAAGATGTTCCTATTTTTGCCTATTTATCTATCTCACACTAGGGATTCCAATCCCAAAATCCTGGGATATTCGGGATTCGCTCAATCCCGAATTGTTTTCTTTTATATATTTTAGTTACTCAATACTTTCAGAGTTTTATTTCTATAAAAATTTAACGGTCGATATGAAACTGTATGATAAAAAATGTACAAGTTTGCCTAAAAGCTTAACATTTAAAAGTATCGATTATTATTGAGTACACAAATGAATAGCATTGAGTAGTATTCAGTAATTAAAGGTAGCACTATTGTCGTTTAGTTTTTCAATTAACCCTTTAATTGAAAATATAAAAATATTTAAATAAATATTTTATTTATTTAATTAAATTTTTAATTGTAATAAATAATTTTAGTTAATAAATGTATACAAATTTAATTGATACTTTTAATTTGTTTACTGGTGCAAATTAAATTATATTTTTAATTGATATCACAAATTTTTTAATTGAAATCGATTTTTATTTTTTTCTGTGTACGTAATGAGAAAAATACAAGACACATGAGTATACCCTGATAAGATGGTTGAACGACTTCGAACATAATGCTATTCCCTTTCGCTACAATTAATTGGTATTTTCAATATTTGATTTTATAAAATTGATCAAGTTTCAATTTGAATAGCAACCTCCTTGTATTCTACCATTGTTTATTAAAAATTCCAAATTAAAATTTCAATCTATTTGATTTGATTATCAATTGAAATATTTCGATTTGATTAAATTGTTTGCTTAAACAATTTTATTTCGATGATTTTGCTCCTCTTTTACCAGTTTGTTTTAGTCATTTCTGCTATCGACAGCTTTTATTAATTGAAAAATTGTATCTTGGCAGCTTGATTGTTTGCTTGTTTGTTTGTGTGTTTTTGTTTGCGGTTACTTTCAAATAAGAGTGATAAATGAATATAAGAGCCAGCAATAGATACATATGTACATATTTACATCGATCAATTAAAGAAGAGCAAAACTAATTAACAACAAAAACCAAACTAATAGTTGTTGTCACAAAACCTTCTTTCAACAAGACATTACATTAGCACTTATTGTAAATGCCATAGAAAGTGCAAAAAGAACTTTTTCGCTGAAAGATGAAAGATTTTCAAACAACATTTAAAAATTGATTGAAAAAGTCTAAATTATTTTTTTTTTTCATCTACGAAGAAAGAAAGTCATTATTAAGTGTGCCATGTACATAAATACATACATACATGCTTACATAAGGAAGTAAATGAGTTTAAAAAGTAAATAATTACTTTCTGACAGCTACATAAGAATTTTTGTCAATTTTGTTGAAAATGTTTACAGAGAAAATCAAGTAAAAAAATTACCATAAAAAATAATAATTTCATCTGTTACAAAATGATTAAATTTATTATTTACATATTTTCTAAATAATACCCAATTGGACTATCAAACTCCAAACGCCCATGACATTTTAAACTGATTGATTGTTAATTGCCTGGAAAATTTGCATTTAATAACTCTCATTGTTTCAAAACAATTATATGCATACATACTCGTACAGACATAAATACTTCTTGAAGATAATTGCATAAATTACATGAAGGCGTAAAGCCATTTAATCATACGCCTCAAATCCATTTGACGTATTAATGAATTCCTTTCAAATGCTATCAACAAGTTTCCCCTAAAATTAGCTGGTGGTAATCAACAATATTTTTTTTTTTTTTTATTTTTGCTTTATTAAAGTCTTCATTTGCATACTTGGCAGAACGATTTTTTTTTTCTTTTATAAAATCATCATCAACAGTTGATAATAGTATGTATTTATGTATGTACAAACAGTTTTTCCAAACTTATGTACCCGCTCATCTATATACAGACATACATATATATTATTTTCCAAAAAGTAAAAAAATCTTAACTTTTTCTTATTGAAAAAAAAAGGGAAGTAAATGCCCGCCATTTTTCTGCATTCATCACATCAAAAAAAAAAAAAAAGAAAAGGAGGAAAGCACCAACAAAAATACCAATATTCAACAGAAGAAAAAATACTCGTACATACATTTGTATGTATGAAATACAATTTAAGTCTCAGAAGGTCATATTGCAAAACTGCTCTGCAAGGATTACATTCACGTGTTACAAAAAGAAATAAAAAACACATACGCACAACTCTCCCTTAAACACCTTTAAAATGTTGATATGTGCAGACACTAAAGTGACCATATCTAAAATCAAAATTATATTAATATCAAGTCAAAACTAAAAATATGATATAAATTGAAAAATATTCTATAAATGATGGAATTATGAGTGAATAAAAACGAAAAAAAAATCAAAATTCAAAATTGATAATTTTCTTCAGTTTTGTCGAGGACGACCAATATAATCCCCTTCAGCTTAAATATCGCATGCTACTAAGACCGGTTTCTACAATACAGACAATAATTGGTCTCAGTAGAAGAGTTAAAAATCAATCATTTTCTGGAAAATCTAAGCGTACATTCGCATATGCATAAAATTATTATTACAAAACAAATTGAAAGCATGATAAATACTAAGGATTAATAATTTTGTATGGGCGTGTCGCCGCCTCTTTTTAAATGAAAATGTTCTATGGCAAGGAAAACTTAATGTGTGTGAAAAAACTTCTAAAAATCGCTTAAATAAAGCAGTTCAATTTTTTTATTTACTTTGTATATACTTTGAAGTTAATCTGTTGAAAATTAATATTTGCTTTGAATGGGCTTGGCACCGCCTCTTTTTAATTAAAACTTTAGGTGTGTGCAAAAACTTCTAAGAATCTCTTAAATAAATCAGTTCAAATTTAATATTTACTTTTCATGGGCGTGGCAGTGCCCACTAAAAATAATGTAGTACATTTTGTAACAGGGAGTTTCACAAAAATGCGTTAAACAGAAGCAGAAAATATACTAATTTTTTATGGGCGAGACGCTGCTCACTTTTCAATAGGGACGATCTGAAAGTTTATCCTTGCTAATAATTAAAAACTTCTGAAATAGGATAACTTTCGTGTTTTTATGAAGCCAGTTATTTAAGTGCTCATAAGTGTTTCGAAAAATCAAAGTCCAATGCACATTCGGACACGTAGCAGATATGTTTTCGTTTTACAAGAAACTTTAAAACTTTTCTCCGAAAATATCAAACATTATTTGAAAATTTAAACTTTAGCTCGAAATGGAAGATGAAAAATCCCTACATCCCTCAAGTATATGCAAAACTTCCTCAATTCACTAACTAAATCGAAGAATCGGTAAAAAATCGATGATAGTCCAAAAAATTTTAACTTACTTAAAAAATAACTTTTAAGATTTTTATTAAAGCGTAAAATGGCTTTTGGTAATAATAAGTTTTGAATACTTTCTGATTTCAATAAATTTTGCACGTTGGCAACACCATTTGCTTCGTATAAAATGCTCTCTTTTGTATTGTAAACAAATTGTCTTGTCTTGTCTTTGCATGTGTGGCTGTGTGGGTAAAATAAGCTCCAAAGCCGATATTAAACGATGTTACGAAAGCAAGTTGTACACGACATTCCAACAGTTGTTTATCACAACTACACACACAACAGAACAAGACCAACAAACACATTCGCAGCATTTTATGTGTCCTTGCAGACGCAACTAACGAATATTTTTACTTTTTGAATTAACATTGAAAACAAAAACAGTTGTGAGCAACAGTGCTTATTTGTCTTTCTAGCTGTTCAAACGTGTCTTTTTGGAGATCCTTAATTTAGAAATGTAAAAGATTTATGATAATGGTTGGTGTTCACAAAGGATTGTTAAAGTGTGCTTTTAAAAAAAAAATAGAAAAATTAACAAAAAAAAACAAAAAATTTGTGAATACAGTGCTGTTAAAAATTATTAAATTTTTTAGTGGTTAAAACACTGAGAAGGCAAATAAAAACGGCTAAATTGTAAATATTTTTAAAACTATTTAAAATTTGTTACCAAAAATAATTCTAATAGAATAATTTGATTTCTTACCCAAAACCATTAAAAAAATATTCTGCGTTGTCGTCTCAAGTAAAGAAAAAGTGATGGATTTTTCTATACAAGTTTTTTTTTTTTTTTGCTGTTTCTGACGTTGTTAAAGTCGGCTTGTTCGTTGACGTCGTAGTCGTACTGTTATCGTTGGCGGAAATGGTGCCTGATTCTTTTAACGGAAACGGAAATCGAAACATTTTCGAAATTATTTGCTAAAGGAAACATACAACAGTTTGATTTGAACTTACAAGTCAAAAGGTGTGAAGTCGCATATATAAACATTTACATTAACACTCATGAATCTTTTGCTAATTTTATCAGCAGTTGTTTTCAAATTTTTCTCATTATATAAATATGTGATAATTATTGATTAAAGTAATCAATCAACCTTGCGTTACAATTATTAAAAATATAAACAAGGGATTTTTATCGATTATGCTACACAAAAACAACAAACAATAATAGAATTAATGGCAATAGTAGCACCAGCAGCCGCAATAGCAGCAGTGGCAGCTTTTAGGACAGGTATGTATGTGTGGGTTCATTAGAAATGTTAACAAATTAAAAACACCTGTTCTATAATTCTATAATTCAATTTGGCCATTAATTGATCAATGCGTGTGTATTCATTCATTAATGCACACATACGCAATATTTATCGCCATAATCATGAAAATGCATTAATACGTATACGTACGTATGTGTGTGTGGTAGTGATGTTACGAATACTCGTACTCGTATTCGATTATTCCACTATTCGCCTGTCTTAAGATATTCGTATTCGTATTAGCCAAATTCAAGCGAATATTTCTCGAATAATTTGCACATACATTTTCCCAAAAAAATAAACAAAAATCATACAAAAAGTTTAAAAATATACATACAAAAATATATTAATTTATAATAATTTTTATTTAAAGAAAGAAAGACCTTTATCTTTGACACAAGATAATAATCTTCTTAAAAGACAAACGAAAATTATATTTCCTAACTATCATTTAAAAGTTAAAGTCTTATATGTAAATTCATATCATGTTAAGTTATGAATCAATTCTCAGTACAGGAATGTTGGACTTAAACAATGGAAGAACTAAAATTTAATATGTGAAAGTCCACCGAGAAATGCGGCTGCGCAATCAGCGAAAATATGTTCTCCCAAACAACAGTGAATTACTAATTAAAAGCGCCAACAGATTCAGAAAAACGAAATCTCAAAGTATGTACATATGTAGGTAAAATAATTTAAAAATGTTCAGTAGTGGTCTTCAAATTCAGCATCTCAATATCATAATAACGATAATAATACCTAAAGTAGTGTGACAGTTTTTTTTTTTTAATTTATTGTTACTGACGTAAAGAAAGGAATTTTTTCCAATTAAATTTCAAATATTATGTGGCTCTAAACCTTAAAAGTAATATTCGTATTAGTATTCGGCGAATATTGTTTCAAATATTCGTATTCGTATTCATATTCGTGAATACTAAAAATTAATATTCGTAACATCACTAGAGTATGGCAGTTTCATTATAAGCAAATATTAGACTTTGATGGAATTGATTGCAGTGACATAAAATTACCCAGCAAAATCTACTGCTTCGGCCGAAGCAGGTTTGTAAGGGAGAGATGCTTGTTGTTGTTGTGCTTACTGCTGCGAAAAGTGCTTCGAACATGCATGATTTTTGTTCGCGATGTCCCACTTTGGAGCTCTTGTTTTTTACATAAAAGAGCGCTTTTTTCTAAACATACGAAAAGCGCTAAAATCATGTTTGAATTATCTGAATTATGCCTTCGTTTTACTGCGTCATCTACTATCATACTTAATTCATCAGTAGGCAAATACACAAGTTCAAATAAATAAATAAATAAGAGAGAGAGAGAGGCAGAGAGCATCTATATGAAATTCTTTCTACCATTCGCTGATTACTTTATTATTCGTGTCAACTAAATGTAAACAGCCGAGCAACTTCAACGTGCTTAAAAAGAGGTTGAGCGATCTCTCTGCCTTCTTTTTGTGCAGCCTCGGAAGCGCTTCAAAACTGCGCATCTCGAAAGCATGAAATTTCTTTACTGCTTCCAGAAACATAATAATTTTTTGCTGGGTATACTTTTCTTATTTACCAAGTGTACTCGTACATGATAAAACACATTGGTTTTAATTGACTTTTTTAAGTTTAATGAAAATTTAATTATTGTAATTTTGCAGTGGGGTGAATTTTATTGTAACATATAAATAATGTTAAGCAATCAGAAGTCGGGAATTTCTTCTTAACTGCAAATTGGTTTAACTTGTAAATGGAATACAAGAAGATACAGAAAGGAACTTCTCGTATTCTATTTCACTAAATAAAATTTAAATAGTAGATATTCTTTTACTCATTACCAGGCAAACTACATATATGCAGTAGCATATTTTTTTCTGTATGATAAATATTGTCACAAGTGACATATAATTTTAGAAATTTTTACTTATTTTGGCATCAATTTATTAATGCATATTTTTGCATATATTACTTTTTATAGCATAATTTTGCTTATTGACCGAGTATACCGCATATTTGGGAAATTTTTTTCATTTATGTGACATATTTGCTTCATTTTGCTGCGTATTTTTATATATTTTATCTTTATTTTAACAATCATTTATTATCATCCAAACGAAATCTGTTTTAGCTGGAAACCATTATTAAATTATAAAAAGAATTACAAAACTTGTACTCTCTGTTTTCGTTGTTTTATTTTCGTCTTCTAACAAATTAAAATCATTAAACAATTTGTTGTTGTTGTTTTTTCTTTAAGTGGTGTATAATTTCTTATGGCCTTTGTAATAAAATGTAATAATTGTCATCGCCTAATAACAAGTCTGGCTATTTATTTTACTTGTATTTTTTTTACATTTCGCCCCTCAAAATCCAATTTAATTTCTCTCACGGTTTCTAAGTAATTTTGTTAATACTTTTTTTTATTATTTTTCAAATTATCTCTTTCAACGGTGTGCAAAAGGTCATATTAAAGTATTGTCTGCAAAGGAGTTGTTTGTTTAGTTATTTTATTTATACGACAAATGATTGATGGAAATGGTTATACTGAACAAAATGAGAGTTGAATAAAAAAAATTGCTATACTGGCAACAGCAATAGGAACGCAACCTACAGCAGTAGTAACAGTATCTGTTCCAGCGGTGTTTTTAGAAGAAAAAAAACATTTAAGCAATGGAATTCTAAATTACATTTAAAATTAATAGACTTATATATTTATTCAGATATAAAATATATTTATAGTTGTGTTGCTGTTCTAGAGATGACAGATTTTATTTCTGTACAACTAAATCGTCAACAGTGAGAGGAGTAGAGAAGAACTCTAAGCACAAGAAAATTGTAACCTTTAAAAATTGACTAATAACGATTTTTTGGATTATTTTTCAAAGTCATGGAAATTCAACAAAATAGATTTTATTTTAAAGCAATTTATTTAGTGCCTGTTCGCCGATGTCGAAGAAATTCATTCTTTCGAACAAATACATATAAAACAACAAAATTTTAAAAATTATTTTTGTTTTAAAGAAAGAATTTTTCGACATCTGCGAACAGGCACTTAGACTTTGTTGAAACGATAAAATATTGATAAATTAATTCTAACCTACACGGAAAGACATAAAAACTTTGTAAACGAAAAGAGCAACACAACCTCGTCGTTGATCCTGTGCCTCTTTGATTATTCCAACTTTTATGACGATCGTTTTATTGCGATCGCAGTTCTTATTTATGATAAATTTTTGAATACCGAAATTGATGTTACTGTTTCTGTATTTTTCTTCACCACAATGACTTCGTCATCGAATTCATATTGCAAAAGTAATTCGTAAATTGAAATATTGAACTTAAGCCGAAATAATGAAGTGATTTTATTTCAGCTTAAGTTAACCTCTAGAATTCAGTGTTGCCATGCCCAAAGAGTTTTTCTAAAAACACACTTCTTGAAATGTAACCAAATGAAAAACTAAATTAACCAAACTTTATTTTAGGGTGACTAATCCAGCGCAGGATGTTTTTATCTAAGAATTTAATTTCATATTAAAAACATTTTCGTTTGCCAAAAAAAGTGTACAAATAAGAAAACACATTGACAAAAGAAATAACCAATTTTGGATAAAGATAACCAGAACTGTAATGCTGATAAAAATATTAATTAAACCAGAACAGAAAAAAGATGCTCAACGCATCATCTGATCTCAGTTTGGCTCATGTGCTTTTAAACTTTCAAGTAAATTGCGAACAATTGCAAATTTTACGATATTTCTATTAGTTTTTTGGAAAAAAATTCCCTTAAATTCTCCGTCAAATTTATACATATTCTTATGAATCGGAGATGGAAATTAAAATTTCACAACAAAGACTTGATAGTAAAAATCATCTCTACAGAACGGTACGGCCAGCACTAAAGCAGATATTAAAAATAATACTAATGCCTGCCGGATATTTCTACAAACTGAAACAATAACTTACAATATTGTTCGAAAAAATGTTTATCAGAGTATAAATTTTAGCAATACTGCCTTATCTCAATATTATATATATCCACATCTATTAAATAATTTCGCTGTAATTCTCAAATGATTTTTAAACGTTGGTACATAAACTAAGAACTTTTATAAAAATTTTTCAAAATGCGATTTAGATCTACTGATGATTTAGTATAAGCATGAATATGGAAAACTTATGGGTCTAGTTCATCAAAGAAAAAACTTTTAAAATTGTTAATTATTACAGCAAAAACAAATTTATTTTTATTATAAATGAGTGAATAAATAAAAATAAAACAAATTTAATAAAAAAAACTCTAAGGAACTTAGTAGAATCTTTAAAAGTTCCAAAATACTAAATAGATTTGATGAAAATATACATTGTGCAAATCTTGAAATTATTACACTGAAAATGTTGGGTCTTTTGTCAAAATCGACTAATCTATTTAAGCGTAAAAGACGTCACCAGAACTTAGTATGCTTCATTATGCTTTTAATATTGTAAGTGGGAAAGTTTGTGTGACTGTGTATTTGGATGTTTGTTTCTCTATGATGCGATTAAATTGGTACTCTTGGTACTTTTTATTCTAATTTTTTATATAAGGTTTTTCAATAGGGATGATATGATTTTAAAGTAACGTTTCGGCCATTTGTAATATGTCATGATCTGTCATTTGTTTTTCATTGTATTAAGTAGTGTTTACAATTTCATCATGGAGAGATGTACGCAAGAACAACGTTTACAATTTATTCAGTTTTATTATCAAAAATAATCGTTCTCCAGTTGCAACTTTTCGTGCGCTTTTGCCATTTTATGGTCGTAGTAATCGTTCAAGTGTGCTCGCTATTCGACGAATTGTTGAAAATATTCAGCTTACATTTTCTTGACATAATGTTCAAGTGCCAATAAAACAAAGAACCGCTCGAAGTATTGGAAATATTGATGCCGATTAGGCAAGTGTTGCTGAAGACCGCAATTTGTCGATTCCAAGACGTTCTCAACAATTGGGACTATCTCAAACCACAGCCTGGCGGATTTTCAGAAGGGATTTGGGTTTGCTTCCGTATTAAATTGTTCTCACTCAGGAACTGAAGCCATTGGACCACCGTATACGTCGTGAATTTGCTGATTTTGCCTTGGAACAACTTGAAAACGATAACGATTTTTTTAAGAAAAAAATATTGAAGAAATTGTGTTATTGAATGGCCAACAAGAAGTTGCGATTTAACACCATTAGATTATTTCTTGTGGGGTTATTTGAAAAAAATAACTTAAAAATATACTTAAGTTTAAAAATCAAACTAAAAAAGATTGTCTTAAGTAGAACATTGGTCATTGGTAGAAGTCATTGGTCTTTTGAAGTAAACCAGACTCTCTTCAAGCTTTACAAGTGGAAAAAATGCTCGAAAATTGGGTTCATCGAATTCGTTCCTGCAGAAGAAGTCGTGGAGGCCATTTGAATCATATTTTATTTAGAACTTAATTGTATCGATTGTACTCCACATTAAATAAAAAAACTTTTGAATTTCCTTAACATTAAGTAAGTTTTTTTCTTTAAGAAATCATATCACTCTTATTGGAAAACCTTTTGCATTAATACAGAATTAATGTCATTTTTGGGGCGTAAAATGAGAAAAATACCTGATACTTTTGGTATAGTTTTACTTCTCGTACTTTTGGTAACGTTTGGTACTGTTTTCTTTACGATACATTTTATTATAATTAACCGTTAGTGTAAACAAAGTCACATAATAAATTCAAAACTTGTTATTTTCTATTTATTTTTTTGTATCGAAAAATATTTTACAAATTTTCTATTACAATTCTTTTTTTTAATTTATCCCGGTTTAGTTATGTAAAGCGTTTCTAAAATTTTTCAAATTCTGTTAATTTTTGTGAAGATTTATTTTTTTATTTCAATTTTCGCCAACTTTAAGATGATATATTTTCTTACTTAATTTTCATTTACGTATCAAATGAGTCACAAGACGGGAAGCTGTAGGTTCATATTCCCATAAAGACTTTGGCTTGCCTCACTGCCAGCGAAGTTTTTTGTTTCCATAACAGTTATTTTAATTTGCCGGTGGTGTTGGCTGAAGGCGTTACCGCATTAGGGTCTGGTTTCGATGAACATTTATGATGAACATAAGCATTTTTATTATTATTGTTGGACTGTTCAAATGATGATGGCACAGTACTGGTCATTAAAAGCTTTTCAGATATTGCCACAGCGCCTCTCATCGGTTAGCAGAATTGTATGCGAAATAACACAATTAATAAAAGGACTGCTCTCACAGATTATGAAATTTAATGCATCTAAAAAGCAACAAAACGCGCAATACAAGAGTTGTAAAAAATTAAGTCTTATATATTTGTAACATCTAACTTGCCTACCGTATCCCGTTCCCTTTCCCAAAGTTCTGCCATTGTGGCATTGCATAAGTGTGGTGTTGGCTGAAGTGGTTAGCGCGTTGACTACTAAGCAAACAAAGACGTGGGGCCTGGGTTCAAACCCTGGCCAGAGCAAGTCAATCAACATCATTAATTTCTCTAATGTACATTAGTGAGATATTGTATTAATTGTTGTCGGACTATTTAAGTGATGAAGGCATAGCACTGGTCACTAAAAAACTGTTCCGACAGCGATTGATGCTGTTCCAAGCTAATGTACACAACACCGCCCTCCTTCGTCGGTTAGCAGAAACATCGGCGAAGTAAAACAATTAATAAAATGCCTGCCAATACAGCTTAACAAAGTTAATGCGTCTACCTAACACCGGAGGCGCCTCAACACTGCTATAAAAATTAACATAACGCGCAAAGCAGAGTTGTAAAAGAGTTAAGTCTTCTAAATTTTCAACATCTATCTTCTACACCTATCCCTCTCCCTGAGTTCCGGCACAATGCACTGCATACGTAGGGGTCATCCCCTGAGTGCTGGTCCTAATTAAAAAAAAAAAAAAAAAAAAAAAAAAAAAAAAAAGTCGGGTCATCCCCTGAGTGCTGGTTCTAGCACGAAAAAGAAAAAAAATTGAGTATGTGAGAACAAGAAGTGTTTGAAAGTGAGACAATATTCCAGGTATCAGAAAGCAAAAGAATTTAAAATTAAGACCACAATATTTATGTCAAAAGAAAGCAACGTTCTTTTCGGTAGAAACTAAAGTTCATTGCAAACATTTAATTAGATATTTCTTCTCCTGTTTTTTATGTCTTATTAGCATAATTAAAAGAACACTATTACGATAATTGGAAACAAACAATTAAGGAGAAAAATAAGGATAATGAAGCAGTCTGGCTTTTTAATTTTCTCCTGGCCTCCCTTTCTAAGTTATTTAAGTCATTTTATTTACTTGTTTTTCTTTTTGATATTTAATTTATAAAATATCTAGGATAGGACGATAACAAGAGAACAAGTAAAGTTACTTTTATAACGTAGTTTATTAAAAAAAGATTAAAATGTTTGTAAAAGTTAAAGTCTGCTCTACCAAGTTTACTTTGAAGTGCGAATATGATTAAAAAAAAGTTTTTGCTTTTATCGTGTTGTCATAATTTAAATCATATTTTCCGCTGGACTGACGATTTCTATAATTTAAAAAAGAGAAAAAAAAGTTGTCTTCTTCCTGTTCAGTGGACTGTTTGTTGTCCTTTTGCTTCTTTTGCTTTTTGTGTTGTGGCTGAAGGCTGTACTTGTGTTTTTGTTTTTCTAATGTTGGGATTTCTTTCAGCCTCTCAAAAGGTAAGACCACAAAATAATATAAAATAACTTTTCTTTTATGTTACATTACGTGGCAGCATGATTAAATGCCACATAGAACAAAGTATGTACGAGAAAATTCAAAATAACCCAAAACATTTTCATGCCAGCTAAAATCTCAAAAGGATTGAAACTTCAAAACATACATACAAATATTTTTAAAGCCATTCTTTATATTTTGTTTGTTTAAGAACATGTTTTATCTTTTCAACACATCATTTTTTCTTCTCAGCCTTGCAAAATTTCCCATCACTATTCCATTATATTTTCTTTCCCTAGAATTTATAAAATTTGTATGTATTTATCTTTTTTTCATGAAAAATTCACAAAAGTCATATCGTATTTTTTTTTTATAAAATATATGAAAGGATATAAAAACAAGAAGTACTGCAAACAATTCGTGTGATTGTTTTAAAGAAAATAAGTAAAAAAAAAAAATTATGTACAAAACATGATGCAGCAAATTTATAATTAAAAATGCCCCGCTTTTTATTATTTTATGTATTTTTTAAAGAAACAGTATTAAGGGACAGGAGAAACAAATCTGTGTTTTTTTTTTTTTTTTTGTTAATTTTTAATTAAAAAACACATTCACAATAATATGAAAGTAATATGAACACTGTGTGTTACAAGTATTGTTACGTGCTAATTTACCTTCTATGTTAGCTGTAACTAAAGTTTCTCGTATGGGCTTTTCATATTTAATAAAATAATTAAAAATTTATGTTATTTATTACACCATGTCACAGGTTTATCACACTTGAAATTAAATAAGTGCTGGTTGCACATAACGAACAAATAATTTCAGTGCAAAATTTGTATAGAAATCATTTAAAAAACTGACTGCTTTTCATACAAATTTTACCCTTAAATCAATAATTCGTTTTGTGGAAACAGTACCATAATTTAAATAATATGCAAACAAAACTACCGTGACAAAATTCATAGACAACTTTAGTTCACTAATATAATGATATCTACGGTTAAACCATCATCTGCAGTTAAAAGCCCGGCAAAGATTATATGAAGGTTGAATCTTATCGGACCATAAGCTTTTTGCCTAATATGTCAAATCTTTTTGAAAAGCTACTTACGATAAAGTTGGCCCCAATACTGCGTATTAATGGATGCATTAATCAATTCGGTTTTCGGAGACAACATAAATATTTCTCTACTCTACACAAATTTACCTGCAATCATCGCCAAGCTTTTAAAAATTTATATAAATGAAAGAAAATTTGTAGTTAGGGAAAGTCATGTTTTAATCCCTCCACAGTCGATTGAAGACCTCGGTCCTGTACCATATTTAATATATGCCTCTGTGGATAAGTTTAACTTTACTGAATTTATATAACCAACTTCTTAATATATTTGACCAAATAATGTTAAAAAATATTTAAATTATAACACAAGCATTGCATGACAAAAAAATTATCTTGACCTTTTACTTTGATTTTGTTTTGTCTTATCTAAAAAATTTCCAGTTGAAAGCGTAAAAATAATGCAAACCAAGTAAAAGCAGAACAATAATAAACAAATAATGACCAGCAACGCCAACGCCATAATAAACTGGAAGCATCAACTATTAATTCATGGACTTGTCCATCTGTAAATTGGAATATAAAAACTTATTTTAATTGTTTTCTTACTAAAAATATTGTTTGTGCTTCCGTATGCTTTTAGCATTTTATTTTCGCTCAACGTTGTGCAGTTATGAAGATATTTTATAATGTTAAATGCTTAAGGAAATATTTTTTGTTTTATTATTCTATTTTTTCGTTTTGTATTTTTTATTTTTTGGTTATAAAACTATAATGCAAAATCCGTAGAGTTGCACCACCCTCTTTTACCAGCCCCGCAGCAGCTTCAAAAATCAAATATAAAAATATATGTATATAATAAATTTTAGCAACAACATAAACAATTGTAAGGATAACAACAGGATAAAAGCAACAAAAACAACAATTCACATTTCAACTTTTTCTTTTATTTTTGGAGCTCCCAGAGGCAATTTTGTATTGTTATCTATGAAACGATCGCCCTGCGGATGATAAAACTGCCCATAAAACGTCAACGAGCATTTTGCGTACCACTGTCCCACATATACACACACACTACATTACAAAACTCTTCGCTATCCCAGTGAACACAAAATCCAACATTTGAAATACATGATGATTGGTTTAAATTATTTGAATGAACATGTTACCATTGATATGAATTAATAACATCGATCCAATGTAAAAGTTTCGTTAACAAATTTTAATATATTTTCATTTCCTAGCATTATAATAACAAAACTACTTAATTATTTGAATAAAATTATTTCATAGTTTTAATGAAAATGTTACAAGATATAATTGAAATTATTTCATTGTTATAATGAATTTATTCATTGTTTTAATAAATTTATTTCTGTCTTTTAATAAAAACTATTCACTCATTTCATTTTAATAAAATAACTTACAAAGTTTGAATGCAAATGTTACAAGGCATAAAGGAAATTGCTTTATTGTTTTAATGAAATTATTTCATTGTTTTAATAAAATTATTTCATAGCTTTAATGATAATGTTAGAAGATATAATTGAAATTATTTCATTGTTATAATGAATTTATTCATCATTAAAAGGAAATTTCGTTATATTTTTTTTAACTAGGACCAGCACGTATGCAGTGCATTGTGCCGGAACTCTGGGAGAGGTATAGGGTAGAGAAGATAGATGTTGAAAATTTAGATGGCTTAACTCTTTTACAACACTGCTTTGCGCGTTATGTTAATTTTTATAGCAGAGTTGAGGCACCTCCGGTGTTAAGAACACGCGTTAACTTTGTTAAGCTGTATTAGCAGACATTTTTCATTGTTTTAATGAAATTATTTGATTGTTTTAATGAAATTTCTTTATTGTTTCAATAAAAATATTTCATTTTTTTAATGAAATTATATCATTGTTTTAAAAATTTTTCATTCATTTCCCTTTTATAAAATTACTTTGTAATTTTACTGGATTAATTTCAGTGTTTTAGTGAAATTGTTTTATTTTATTAATAAAATCACATCATTATTTTAATGAAAAAATTTCATTGTTTTAATTAACTTATTACATTTTTAAGTAATGATTTCATTTGAATGAAATGAAATAATGCCATTTAATCTATTTACATTTATCTTCTGGTGTATTACATTTGAAAATCATTCTTTATATAAAATCTTTTGAGAATAAATAATATTCAAATAATTACATTTTAAGTAGAACCAGTTTCAATCTGAAATAATATTCGAATTGAGATCAACCCCGTTTGCTGGGTTTAAATTAGACTCTTTGATATAAAACGTAGTTCTTGCGAGTCCACAATAAATTTTGATATTGATTTAATTTTTTTCTCCCCGTTTTCGCGTTTAGTTGATTTAGTGTTTCTATAATTTTGTTACATGGTAAGGACGGTATAGTGAGAGACTTTTGAGTCACGTCTACAGAAAGTGGAATTTTCACTTTTTTGGGGTTACCAAACAAAAAGCAAGTAAATTATTGATAATTGGAAAACAAGAAAATGAAGAAACGAAACGAATTCTTATAGTAGAGTCTGATGCATAGCTTAAACCAATAATTTGAACGCTGTTCATCTTTGTTACAGATCATGTGCATATCGCTGGCATGAATTTCGTTTCAATTTCAAATTTCTCTTTATATTGTTCATGTGATTTTTATGTCCTTTCGCTTTATACCAAATCATGCTAGAAATATTTAAACAACCAATAAAAGCGTTTAGAAAAGTGAAGCAAACAAAAAAAGAGCTTATAATAATAAAAACTGAACCAACATAAAATACTAAGAAAAATAAAAAGTGACATTGTTTTGTGCAGCAGTTGGCAGCAGGGTATAAAAATATTAAAATTTAAGGAGTTTATTTTCAGCGCGAATGAAAACTGAATTAAAGTCTGAAGAATAAAAAGGATACAAAAGAGTATTGAAAATAAAAATATAAAATAGTGCAGCCAAAAGGCAGTTTTCAATATATTTACTACATAAAATTGAAAGGACAAGTTTGATTAAATTAACGTTTTTGCAAATTTTATGAATTGATAAGGCGAAAATAGTTCATAAAATTTTTATATAAATTTAATTTTATTTGTCTGAAAGGTTAAGCAAATCAAACGCGTTGAAAAATGTTTTATGCTGCCCAAATAAATATAAAATAACTAGAATTTACCCGTGACTTCATTCACGCTACATGTTATGGAAAAAAAAGTACTAAAAGCAAAACGCACCAAAAGTACCTGCTTTTAATTATATTACACCCAAGAAAATCTATCTATATATATAAATAAATTGCTGTTCGTTAGTCTCGCTAAAACTATAGATATATTAAAAGAACTTTTTTACTCGTAGTTTTCTAAATTGTTCAATACTTGAAAATTTAACATTTTTTAAAAAAAAAATTAAAAAATAGAAAAGTTTAGAAAAAACTCTTTATTGACTTAATACCTTTTTGCCTAACATCACAGATATTGGAATAAAAAGTAAAAGCTTTCATGTTCGCCTTTTCTCATCCATATCGGTATTTTTACCACTACGTATACATTATATAGAATTTCGCATAATTATTTATAACGTATACGCCAAACTTTTCTTGTGTTCCATTCAAAGAATTAGCAACTACATATCGAGCTGTTCATGCAAGAAATTCCATATATGTGACAGCGCATAGAGAAAGGGACCTAAGGGTAAAAAATCAATTTTCACTTCTGAGCATCGGATGAGACCGATCCCATGCCCCAAAAGTCTTCCCTCCCAGAGATATGCGCGTTTTATGAAAGTGATGGTACACCAAAGATACACGTATTTAAATCTTTAAAATGGCTCTCCTGAACAAAACCGGTTTTACCCTTAGGTCCCTTTCTATTTTGCGCGTCACATATATATTTTAGTTATAATCAGCCCGTGAAAGAATAATAAATAAAATTGCTATTTTTATATTAAATTGGTGATAAATTCAAAACTCTCTTGCTGCAAATATTCCATATTTTATTAAATTTAATTTTACAATTAGCTTTTACATGTAAATGAAGGCATAAACTGTCTGTCTGTATACCAAACTTATCGAAAAAAAAATACCAAAAGCAAAATGTACCAGCTTTGTGTCATTTTAACCTCTAAGAAAGTACACTGTATGTTTAAGTAAAACCAATTGAAAATAAAATTAAAAATAGAAAAAGTACTAATATGTCACGGTTTTACCCCTTCCTTAAAAAGTACCATATATATTAATCTGGGTCACATGTTATCATCCAAATAGAATTTCTCAAGAGAAAAATTACCAACACTAAAAAAGTACCATAAGTAAAAAAGTAGCATAAGTACTAGTTTTTTCACATTTCACCCCTCAGAAAGTATGTTAATTTATAAAAAATTTATAAAATACTAGATGACCCGGCAAACGTTGTTTCGCCATTCAAAATATTTCTAGTGCATATTTTGGGTGTTATATAAAAAATAGCGAATGTATTGTAAATGTGTGACGATGGCCGCCGATAAAAAAAAAATACCAAACAATAATTTTCTTCTGTTTGAAATACGAACGATGGCGATTCTCCTGTATGAGGCGGACGTAGCACCATCTGTCATTCAACAACAAAAATAATTATGAGGTGGACATAGCGCCCATCTGTTGGGTTAATAATTTCGGAAATACAGAAATTGCCCCCTCCCTCCCCACCTTATGGCCCTAGCGGTTTGAAAAATAGATAGTAGCCGATTCTCGGACTTACTGAATATGCATAAAAAATTTCATAAGAATCGGTCAAGACGTTTCAGAAATACAGAAATTGCCCCCTCCTCGTGCCACTAGCGATTTAAAATATACCTTAGGACCTATTCTCATACCTACCAAATATGCATAAAAAAAATTCATTAAAATCTGTCGAGCCGTTTCGGAGGAGTTCGATAATAAACATGGTGAGACGTGAATTTTATATATTAGATTAGTACAAAAGTAAAAAGAACCAAAAGTACCAATTTGTCCTTTTTTTACCTCATTAAAAAGTACTCTATATATTAATCAAGGTCACATTCTATCCGTCTACTAAATTTTATCCATTGAGCGGTTTTCACGTTACAGTGGAACAATCATCCAAACATGGCTACATTTTACGATAACTTCTGATTTCACAACATTTGAAAAAGTTTTGCCAACGTTTGCTAACTTCATGCTAAGTTTACAGCGTCGTATGGGAGTAAGGTGAAAATATATTATTAAACGAGGGTACAGGCTACGTATCTACGCAGCAGCCAGCTTCATAAGGGATATAATCGAATAAAATCAGTTTCCTAATGATGTCAGTTTTAGTCTTATTAGATAATATAATATTGTTCCTCTCTTAATAATAATTTAAACTGTCAATAGTTCAAGTATTGAAAATAAAACATTGTCAATATTTCAATACAAAGCACTTAAGGCCAAAGGGCATATTTTTTTTTTTTTTAATTAGGACCAGCACTCAGGGCATGACCCCTACGTATGCAGTGCACTGTACCGGAACTCAGGGAGAGGGATAGGGTAGAGAATATAGATGTTGAAAATTTAGAAGATTTAATTAACTCTTTCACAACTCTGCTTTGCGCGTTATGTTATTACATACAAACATATATTTTTTTTTTTTTTTAATTTTTCAACGAAGTTATCATCAATCGTCAAAGTTTTATAAGCTTAAAAGCTCATCAGATTTCCAATTTTATTTAATAAAAAGACAATTTTATTTTTGCGACACGAAAAATGCTTTAACTAAATTTTGAGAATGAATAAAACTTCGCTATGATCTGCCAAGCGATAAGAATAAATTGTTATTATTTTCCATATTTTAAAATACAAGAATACATTCCCTTAAATTCATGGTCTTATTTAATTTCGAGATTAAAATAAATCTCGTGAAAACTTTTAACACATTCACATTTTTACTACGAAAATTAAATTTGGAAAAAAGAGAGAAAAAACCATAACGAAAAACCAAAGAAATTCCTGATGTCAGTGTGAAAAAAATTTAAATTAATGTTTCTTTGGAAGTTTCCCTAACGGCTATCTGACATATTTTTTTTTCTTACACATTCAAAGCCAACGTGGTATTTCCATATCTTTAGGACAGCAACTAACTAATAGCTTCAAGTTGATTTGGCGCTTATGTTTTTTTTTTTATTTTACTTTCTATATTTTTCTTAATAAAAGTTTTTATATTAAAATTTATTTCAACTAATAAAAGAAAATGAAGCCTACAACACAAACACTTTGTAAATGTGTATGTACCATCATTGGTCGGTCATTGGCTAAAATATCATTTCCGTTTACTGATTATATTTAGTATTGAATAGAGAACAAGGAGATTTACAACACTTACACATAACAGAATTTAACTAAGGTTCCTACTTCTTTTTGAAGACGAAGAAATTTGCAGTTGATAATTATTTTGTTTATAAATTTTCTTCAAAATGAAGTGAAACATTGCGTGGCAAATTCAGCAAGAGTCTACAATGAGTACAGAAAAAGAGAGTAAGGCTGAATCATATAATTTAGCCGTTTATTTTGAATGTGGCATAAGTCACTTTTTCAAAAAAATCTATTTAATGGCAACACTAAATAAAATTGAACGGTATCTTTTCATTTGTAAAACATTTGCAATCTACAAAAAAAAGTGACTTATGCCATTTTCAAAATAAACGGCTCATATACCTACCTATTCATATTATTATTTAATCTACCTCAAAGAAGTTATGCCATTTTTCTGCTCTGCCCACCGTATCGCCGTGTATGCAAAATAGGTATGATACACATACGCACATTAAAATACTCTTTGTTATTTAAGTACGGTACTTCCCATTTTTACACCCTTCACACAAAATGTTAAGGATTTTTATAGGTTTATTATTCCGCGTATAATTTCCACAATATATATATGAAGGTCATAAAGTATCATAAAGTATTCTGGATCCTTATAGATATGGAAGTTAAATGAGCCATGTCCGTCTGTCCGCCTGTCTCTATGTGAAATCGGTTTTGTGAAACCACCAACACAGTTGGAGACTTCGGTATTGAGCTGATGTGTCAGGATTTGTGTTAAGACGATTTTTATTGAAAATCACCAAAATTAAAAAAAAAAATCATATCTATATATATAAAAGAGTTGCGTGAGTGACTGACTGACTGACTCATTTATCATCGCCCAGCCCAAACCGCTGAACCTAGAAACTTGAAATTTGGCATGTAAGTTTCTTTTACAGACTGTAGATCCACTAAGACGGGATTTTTAGGAGGTAAAAGAGGGTAAAAACGGCCGAAAAATTACATTTTTAAAAAAATCTTTAAAAAAGGTCCCAGGAATATGAAATTTGGAATGTAGGTTCCTTTCAGGACGTAGACTTGAACCAAAATATAAATTTTTAGAAATTCGCACTTTAAGGTGGTAAAAATCGTCCCAAAATGGAATATTTTGGGATTCTTAGAAATTCGCGCTTTAAGGAGCTAAAAAGGGGGAAATACGGCCCAAAAAGGGACATTTTAAGCATGGCCCAAGAAATACTCGATCTAAATACATGAAAGTTAATTATTAAGAAAGCTATTGATTGTCATTTCGGTATTCAAACTGATGTAATTGGTAAAATTACTACTACTGTTTCATCAGTTAAAGGATGTTTGGAGCGCCAGGATGAATGCCTGCCATGTGGAGACAATACTTGCTCTGACGTCTACCCATTGAGAGCAGATAAAACAACCTAAACAATCCCGAACCCCTTCTTGAACCATGAGTACAGCAGAGGTTGTTTAATGTTGCAACTTGAGTAAAATGAAATAAAATTTAGTTTCATTAGAAAATAATAAAAATTAAAGAACTTACCAGTAAAATTTTAAAAACAAAAAATCATTATAATAGTGTAGCTGTGTGTGTGTTACATTCAATTAATTGCTAATAAAGTTGACAATTGTCTACCGATTCTAATAACTTAATTTGGCTTATTTTCTTATTATTTTATTTTAAGGGTAAATATTTTTTAAATTAAAGTCACGTAAGACTCAAAAAGATGTTCTTACAACCCACCCAAAAATGTTATTTATTTTTTACTTTAAAAATTAGAGGTAACGAAGTATCGGGCGGGTATGCTAGTATTATATAAAATAATTATATATCACTGAGTGAAGTGTACATAAGATTCGGTAATGCCAAATACAGCACTCCTACTTGTTATTTTGTCGGAATAGTTGAATTTCAATGATGACTGCTCACTTATATATAATATTTCATGAATATGAACGAGTAGCGCAAAAACATGTTCACAATGAGCTCTCTGGATTACGCCTTACGTATCAATTATTTATATTGTTCATTTTCTTTAAATTAAACTTTATTAAATATTCGATAACTATATCAAAAACTGATACCAATAATATATCAAGGGTAATAAAAAGTTTTTGAGTTGTTTTCTTTTCACCCCTACAAGCATTTTATGAAAAAACTGATCATATTCGAATCATTTATGACTCCTCTGCGCGATTAAAATAAGCATACTCGTATATGAGCTCATTTTCTGATCATAAATGTTTGTTTTCTCGGGAGAAAATGGTACCCTACCCGCGACTCTTCTTGGGGAGTATTTTATTACCCGCTTTTCTGATCAGTTTCGAGTCATTTATGAGTCATATTTTTAATGATTTGCGAGTCTTTTTAGAGTAATTTTTTAGTCGTATTTCTGATTGTTTGCGAGTCTTTTTGAACTAATTTTTTAGTCGTATTTTTGATCGTGTAAGAGTCTTTTTGACTCATTTTTCAGTCCTATTTCTAATCGTTTTCGAATAATTTATGAGTCGTTTTTTAGTCGTATTTCTGATCGTTTGCGAGTCTTTTTTCACTCTTTTTTTCAGTCATATTTTTAATCGATTACGAAAAGAAATATTTTTCGATTTAAATTATTAATTAATTCAGTTTTTTATAATATAAAAAAATTATTACGAATAAACGTAATTATTATTTGAACTTATATTGATGTATATTTGAAAAGTAATATTATCAGGCTCAAGTTCAGTTTTATTGAATTAATGAAAATTCAAAATTACTAAGAGTTTTTTATGTTGGAAAATATTATTATTTATATCCAATCAGTTTTTAGCAGAACGTATCAGTACTGATTTCAAGGCCGCTACACCTCTCATCAGCGTTCAATTGTCCATCTTTACAATTTTCGTAAAGTGGATACTAATTGAGAAGAATATCAACTATTTAACCAGTTTTCAAGTGAAATAGAATATGAGAATTAATTTTTAATTCATTTTTTATTCTACCTTGAAACAGTGCTGGTTAGTACGAAATTCCCTCATCACTGTTTGGAAAGTACTAATAATCAACACAAACTCATAGCTAATAGTAATTCAGTTTACTAAAATTATATAAATTAAATTATTATTAAATTATATAATATATAATGATATAAAAATGTTTAGTAAAAAAAAATAACAGTAAAAAAAGGAATTGAATTTATAAAAAAAGTAATAATAATAGTGGTATTCATAATTCGTCGTAAATTTTGTATAGTGTGTAATTATAACACAATAGTGTTAGAAAAAAGTTTCCACATCCGGTATGCTTATTTTACAATTTGTTTTTTATTTCCAATTCGTGTGTGTGAGAAACAAACAAATATAAAAATATAAAATAAAAAACGAATTGTAAAATATGCATACCGGGTGTGTAAACTTTTTCCGACACTATTTAGTTATTATTAAACACTATACAAATTTTAAGACGAATTATGAATACCACTTATAATTATATAAATAATCCATTTTAAAATACACAAAATAATTTACAGTTTTGCGAGATTTCAGACTGCAAAGATTTGACTTCTTCGAGCAATTGAAGTACAAGATTCTGAAGGTTATCGGTGTGAGGAACATAAACATTTTGCACTAGAAAAAAAAAATATTTTGTTTAAATTAAAAAACAATTGATTTGATTTTTTACTTACAAGTTGTTAAATTACTAGTCGGGGTGTACTGAAACTCTCCAGAGTTAAATACATTATTCTGCGACATTTTTAAGTAGGGGTTTGAATAATAATATTTAAATAATAATCTTATTTAAAAAATCTAAATAAAATCAATGAAACATGGTTTTTTTATTTTTTAACTCCAAGGTAGAATTGTTTAAAGTACAAACATTTGTAATAATTATTCATAAATAGCTTCAAAAGTCATATTTCAAACACCTGTATGATCCATTTTCGATTGCTGTATGTTTTGTTATTCTATTTTCAATAAATTACCTTTTTAAGCATAAGCACGAATCATTTTCGAGTCTTTTTTCAATCGCGCAAGTGATTAATCAGTTTTTAATCGTCAAAAGTACTCGAGGAAGACTTAGTTAGGTGATTTTTGATAAAACAATCTTCCAACTGCTAGTAGGGGCACACAAAAAAAAAATAAATCAAATACTAACACAAACGTTTAAAGTTTTGTTTGTCTCTAAAACAATAAACAAATGTCTACTTTTAAGTCAATAATTTAAGGCAATGATGGCATTTCCTTAGAAACTTCAATTCTGGGTTATGAAATTAAATTAAATTATAGAACATTTTATTCGAGCAAGTAGCCCAGAATTAATGTTTTCAAAATAAATAAATAAACTTTTGAAATAAAAAAATATTTAAGAAAAAACTTTAAAAATATAAATTACGTCCGTTCTATGCACTAAACGTAAAATAGCGATCGTAATCGACTTATAAGATGTTTTTCTAAGAAAAATTGAATTTAAATTGTTTTTATAATGGAAAAAAATGCTAAATAATTCTAAGCAGAACGTAACAAATACAGTTTTTAAAGATTCCCATAGTCTCCCTTTAGCATTCATGTAATTTATTAAATTTTACATCATAATGATGATAAAAAATATGTAAACAAATTAATTATTTATGAAAAATACCACAATTATTTCTTCTTAGCCGAAAACAAATAAAACTTCCCCTCCTGCCGACATCTGTGAAGTTGTCCTTTAAAATAACAAACAAATTTAAAAGTAAAAAAATCACAAAAATCTATTACGGGTAGTGAAAAACTTTTTTTACAAAAATATCCCTTCTTACGTTAATTACCCTTGAGTATCTCAGCAAAAACTTGTAAGTAAAATTTTCGATTAAACAAACTCTTTTTTTCAATAATTTAATCATGGCAAATATTTAAATATTTTTTTGCATTTTTATCACGACTTTATTTTGAATTTTTTCGAGAAAAAAGAAATGTTTTCAGAACTTTTACTTTAAAAAATTCCAGTGAAAAGAAAAATAAGAATAATAAAAAACCTTTTCCTTTCAACCTCAACAAAATATTTTATCGGTCGTTTAAAAATACTGACTGACCACGTACGCCTGTTAAGTAAAAGGGGGGAAAGGGTCATCGCCAATATTGAAAGAAGGCAAATAAGTGGCAGCTATGTAGGCATTATACAATATACCCAAACCAAAACCAATACAAGGCTGTATCGTAATAAAAATTGGTATCAACATAAAGACATTTTCATTTTATTTATGTTTTTTATTTCAGTCGCCCCCAGTCTTATTTTCTTATACTTACGAGTATAATGGCGATTAACTTATAGATGAGCGTCATGCCGTAAATGTAACACGTGCAAGTATGTACGGCTGTTGTAATACTAAATGTATGCAGGAACAACAACAACTACAAAAATATATACAATTTACTCAAATAATTCTGTTAGGACTGTAGGAAAATGACCATTCGCTACTTGTTAATAAATAAAAATATCCCAGAAAACATGTTAATCAAGAGCTGAGTGAAATCAGATCGCCCAAAGAACTGAACTTTAGACTCGGATGGTTCTAATGATTTAGACAGCAAAAGTTATGTGTTTTTGTTTTTTTTTTTGTATTGCCAAATATGCAAAAATAATATAATTTCAAATTAAAAAATATTAAAATATTTAAGTGGTTCATGTACGTGAAAATATATATATTTTATAATTGCAAACCAAACATATTTTCCAAAGACTATAAAACAGAAATATCTTTGCAAACAAAATAAAAATAAATTCTCAGTAATAATATTTTGCGGCAAAAAATTACTTGGTATGGGCTGCAGCGTAAACTATAAACTATATTACAAAAAAGTTATCATATAAATTATGGAAATAGACATATATTACTGGCTTTTACCCATGACGTCGTTCACGCTATATATTTATGAAAAAAATTACCAACAGCAAAATAGTAAAATCTTTAACTCTTTTCAAACCATAGATATTACACTGCATGTCATCCTTTTTTTTTTTTTTTTCTACAAACACAACCCGCAAAGCGATTAGCTTGTCTGCAGAAAACACCCAGGATCTATGGCCGGAATCGAACCGACAACCTCCGTACTACTTGGCTAGCATTGCAACCTATCAGCCACGGCGGTACCCAAAAACAATTGAACTAAAAAAAAGGTGCCAAAATTACCGATTTGTCCCTTTTTTACGACTTAAAAAGTTCCCTTTATATTAATCTGTGTCACAAAATATCCGCCTATCAAATTGCACCCAATTCCAATGAGAGAATTTCTCAAGAGAAAAAGTACCAAAAGTACCAAAAAAATACCATAAGTAATTATGTATTACATGTACTAGCAAGGCAAATTCATAACAGGTAGTGTTAATACTACAACAAGTACAACTTTACAACAATATTTGACATATGAGCCCCTATGCTTGCATGTACAAATTTTGACATGCGAGCATCCATTATGCAAGAAAAAAGTAGATCAGCTGTGTTTTCAGCTTCACCTGTTATGAATTCGCCTTGGGTACTAGTATTTTTTCTCATTGACCGTGGATTTATAAAAAATGTGTAAAATACTAGCACAAAAATAAAAGGTACCAAAACTACAAATTTGCCAATTTTTAGACCTTAAAAAAGTACCCGATATTTTATTCTGTGTCATATGCTATCCGTCAAATCAATAGAGGAGTTTTTATGTTATAGTGAAATAAACATCTAAACATACAAACTTTCACTTTTCATTTAAATGCATACTCATATACGAGTATGTAAGAGAAAAATATGTACTTGAGAAATATTGGCATTTGAGGTATATTTATAACAAACTATCTTTAACCCATGACTTCGTTCACTTAATGCTCGTATATGATAATGAATAACACCAAATTTATTGAAAAAAACCAAAAAGTACTAGAACAAAAAGTACCAGCTTTTTCTCATTTTAACCCCCAGAAAGTATACTGTTAATATTAATGTAAAAAATTGCACGAATATGAAAAAGGTACCATAAGTATCAATTTTTCCTCTTTTTACCCCTAAAAACACTCTATATTTTAATCTGGATCAGTCCAGCAAATTTCATAGGGTATGTAGATGTACACAGAAAATACACAGAGAAAGTAGTGCCTAATAAATACCTAATAAAATAGAACAAAATTAATAAGACATCTCTACGGATTTTTTTCAAGAACGAAATCTTATTATTTTAAAAAGGAAAACCTTTTTGAAAAAATAAAGAAGGAAACTTATGGTTTTTATTAGGTATTCTTATTTATTTTTTCACAAAGGTTTTTCTTATTAAAATAATAACACTTCTTTCTTGAAAAAAATCCGTAGAGATGTCTTATTAATTTTGTTCTATTTTATTATAGGTATTTATTAGGCACTGTTTTCTCTGTTGTGATGTTAGGAAATACAAATTTGATGTCATCAAAACGTCATGGTACGTCCGGAATGCTTATTTACAACATGAAGTTGTATTATCTGGATGAGGGGAACTGGAAACATTTTTATAAAATTTACGTCTGTTGGGACTCGAACCAAGAATCTTCGGTTTCGTAAATAGGCACTCTAACCACCTCACTACTACACCTTGCTACATGTTAGCAGTCAGTTTAAGAAGATGATTTACACATGATCATACAGGAACCTAATGAAATCAATAAGGAATACTATTTTTAAAAAATCAATAAGATGGTGCTAAAAATAAATTGGAAAGTGGGTAAAAAAATTTGTGAATAAAAAGTTTTCTTCTTGATTTTATGTATTTTCCTTCTTGATGAAATTAAAAAGATTTACCACATAAAAATAATAAGGACTCTCTTCGGAAAAATCTTCTCTTCTTTCTGCTGGGATACTCCTTAGCCTAAAAACGTTTCATAGAGAAAATCTTCTTGATTCTATTAGGCAGTTTTGGCTCTGTGTATTTTGCTTTTAAACAATATTTAGAATAGATATTTCCAAAAACAAATTCTTATGGCCAGTTTTTTACGTCATATTTAAGTATGTAATTAGTTAATTTTTATTTAAATTTATGTTGTATTTAAAATTTAAATAAGATTCCATTTCTTCAGTGAGTAATTAAAGTTTTTATTTAATTACGATGAAAATATGGTAGCACTATGTAAAATAAAAAATTTCCCACAAATTTCCAGAAAGAACAGCTGACTAGAACAAAAAAAGAAAAATGCAAATAAGAAATATTTTTAGTTTAGCTAAAAATAAGAATAATTAAGAACTGCTGAAATGCTTTAAAAGAATAAAAGCAACTTTCAAAATGATTAAAAGGTTAATAGCGACAAAACAAGGCAAAATTTTATGCAATTTGCTAGCAGCCACAAATATTTTATTGGATTTATTTTATATAAGAAGAACAAGCAGTCAAAAACATATGGAAATTCGTAAATCTTAATTATTATTTAAATACACAAGGTTGTTCATTTAATTATTAATTAACTACTTTTTTTAAATATGCAGTCAAAAACACAATTAGGTATTTAATTACAACTTAAAAATAATTACAACTTAAATATCAAGTCAATAATTGGCCCTTACTCGTATTATGGAGTGAAAATTAAAAATTATTGCATATGAATTTTCGCATATTTGTTTTTTTGTATATATGAAACATAAACGTCAATACTTCTCGATTACATTTGTAAATATTTCGTGCATTTATTTTATTTGTATTTTAGTTGATTAGCCTGGCATATATTTAACTATCACGTATTTTTTATAGTCACATATATTTTTTCCTTTTGCTAGAATATTTTTGGTTATTTTTTATTCTCAAAATGATGCGCAATTTCCAGAAATAAACTAAATTGAAAGAATTCTATAAATACTCACGAGCTACCGCTCGCCTTAAAAACACACGTTAATGCATTTTTTTTTGTTTGTTACAAAATGATTGTCGGTACTCTTTTAAAAGAAACTTAGAAGCGGCTTCACAAGCAGATTTCAAATTGTTTAATGGATTCGCCCGTTACGATGTCCTGTTGTTTGCCTTAGCCATGAGTCTGTACATGTGTGTGTGTGGCTTGTGTTTTAGACTGTGGGTGAGTTTGATGACTTTATATTTTGTTGGCCAAAAGAATCTAAGCAGCTGTTAAGAAAAAAGTTAAACCGGAGTATGGTAGTTGTTGTATCATTTTTATAAGAAGAAGGCAGTAATAAAAGACCTGCAACAGAGTGAGTGGCTTTATGTGTGTAAAACTAAAATCGAAAGTAAAATAAAAAGAAAAGCTTTGAATTGAATGCTTAAAAGAAATATTTATGCTATCGATTATTACACGTTTGCAATATTATGGTTAATCAGAAATTTTTAGTTCGACACTTGGTTTTCTTCATTTGCTTTTTATTTTGTTGTTTCTTCTAGATATACGAGTATTTAAATGATGGAATTTTGTGTGCTTTATTTCGATATAAAGCCACTGGAGGAAATGTGCTAACAATCAGTTTTTTTCTTTTTCTTTAATATTTCCTTGGATATTTGCAGTTTTTTTATTATTTATATTTTGAGAGAGACTTATGTTGCGGCTTAGCCAAAAGCTTTGGATAGATTTGTTTTTTTTTTTTTTTTTTTTTTTGCTAAACCATTTTGCAGGAGTCTGCAAAACGAATTTATATCCATACAAACAGACCAACAAATATTGCAAGACATTAGAAGAAATTGTTGATAAAGGTCCTCTTGATCTTCTTTATTACTGTTTTACTATCAATTATTGTTACCGAAAATAACTACGGAGCTGTTCCACAATACGTAGGGGTCATCCCCTGAGTGCTGGTCCTATTAAAAAAAAATACAGACAAATGACTTCAGTAGTAATTTCGGATTAGAATCACTCAATATACTGAGTGGTTTTCATACAAATTTTCGACTCAAACCAATTGTTTGTATTATAGAAACCCCATATAAATAAATAAATACTTAAATTTTGTATAGGTCCGTAAATTTATTTAAAAAAAAACATTTATTTAAATTACAATGTTCAACAGCAAAAAACATATGTTCTTTATGCAAAACTTTAAACCTCTAAGTCATCACGGTATGAGTATTTTGTAATCCTTTCCTTGTATTGTATAGTTTTTGTGTTGTTTTTATTGAAAAAGGGGCCAAGAAACTAGGCTACGACCGAAACAGGTGTTTTTATTAAATTCACTACATTTGAATTAAAAATTAAATTAAATCGAAATAAAAATCACACTATAATATTTTAGCTTTCATACCCCCCGAAAACCTCAAAAAATATCCTTTAAAACAATATTGCTTAAAAGCATACACAAAAATGTATTAATAAAGAAAATATTCTTAAAGGCCACTTAAAAAAAGGATGAGTGATATAATATTTTGTTAGCTTTGCCTTTTAATAAACACTAAAAGTCTTTTATTTGTACTCGTGTTTCTTGTTGTCTCATTTTTTCGTATTTACTTATGCATGTACATTAAGGCTGTTAAATTGCTAAAAAATAAATTTTGCAAATATGTAATAAAGTTGCTCTGAAAGAACATAGAAAATCGATGAAAACATGTTTCTTTTAATGAATAATTTTGGATTATATTTTTGTATAATTTCTACAAAAACAATTACCGTCAAATAAGCATTTTTTAATCGATTTTATGATTTTCATTGTTTATTGTTCGATAATAATTATTATCCTTTAAAAAAAATAACGTTGCCAAACTTGTAGCATAGTGTCAAAAATTTGGTTATAAGCCTAATGTACACACAATACATACACATGTATTTGCATATATGTATGTGTGGATAAATATAGAATTTCACCTTGCAGACTCACTGATGGTTGGTTGGCCAACAGTTTGGCTTTAATTCAATGTTGTCTTGTTAAGTTGCATATTAATGTTGTCATCATATCAAACAGAACAACAACACCAGAATTATTATGTTAAAATATAGAACGCATTCATATCCACAGACACATTGATAATTTATGTTCTGTATTTAACAACTGTTTCATTACCATACCCAACAACCAAAAAGCTAAAAGTGGGAAAGGTACAACATCAGCATTGTTAACAACATTATTATCGTTATCATTGTTACAGTGATTAAAAAAAGAAACCGTAAAATAGTGATAGTCACAGCCACAGTACAGCCATAGCAAAAAATAAAAATAAAGGAAGAAAATAACCGAAACGACTTGTCATGTTTTAGAATTAAGATGCGTCTTAGTGAGCTTCAAGAAGTTCTTGACAAAATTAAGTACTCGTAAATTCGCATAGAAAGAAAAGCAAACAGCTGTTGGCACTAACCGCTACACAAAGGGGGTATTTGGCTATTCTAGCCGGACATTATGCCAAAACTTAAATATAAGAAATGTAAAAATTTAAGTACGCAGCTTGACAGACAAAACAAATTCTGCATCATATAGTGAATTTATAAGGCTTTCGCTTGAGATTTGTCGTTTTGCGACAATGTAAAATTCAGGAAAGTTGAGTAAATTGCATTCGCTTTTACTGACTTTTTACGGTTTTGAGACGTTTACAATATATTTTTTTGTGAATAATTTTGTGAATATATTAACAGCTGCTTATATTAATTTTTAAAAAAATTTTATTTTAACTTTGTTCGAAATTAAAAAAAAAATTTTTTTGTTTAATTTTAGTAAAAAAAAAAATATCAAAAGGTTTTTGAAAGTGAATTCAATCGAATTCGTAAAAAAGTTATAATTCACTATAAAATATAAAATCTCTACTTTTAGATTGGAATAAAAGACATTGCGTTCGCGCCATTTTTTTTTTTTTTTTTTTGGGGGGAATTTTTGAAAATTTCACCTTTTTTCTGTTTTTGATCATCTTGGTACATATGAGTAAGAAACCGTTTTGTCAGTCATAAAATGTTTTAGTTTTTAATAATTATAGGTATATGTTTTTTATTAAAATTATTACACATAACACTGTTGTTACCTGTTTAAAAAAGAAATGCGTAATGCGAAACAGTAATTTTCAATCCACCCCTATAACGGTTTTTAGCTACCTGTGCAGCTGCGTTGTAAATGACCTTATTTGATGGAGCAAAATAAATGTACCTGTTTTAATTGACTTTTTTTATTATTATTAAAAACAAAAACAAAAATATATAACAAATAAACATATCTAGCCTGCAGGTACCTAGATTTTTTTTTTTTTTTTACTGAGGACGTACTCTGAAGAGGATTCAAATTCGGCAGAGGTCTTTGAAGAAACAGACGAAGAAGAACCATGGCACTCATCATCATCTTAGTGCAAAATAGAAGTTATTTTAAATAAACTAATTGTTATTATTTTAAATTAAATTTATTTATTATTATTTTTATTTACTACTATAAATAAGTTATTATTATGAATAAAGTAATTATTTTCAGATGGATTAAATACTATAAAGTAATAAATTACAAAATTGTATTTTTGTTAATATTTTTGGGTGGTGGGGATTGGATAGGCATAAGGGATACACCTTTCCTCGACATAAAAGTTGAAAAATAAATATTTTGTGAAAACTAGAAAAAAAATTTTGACAGGGACATTTTTTTGGGGGTGTTTGGAGGGATACCTCTCCCTTCCTATAGAAGCTCAAAAATTAAATTTTATGGTATTAAACGTAAGTAATTCATTCCTTTTAATATTAACATTATTTCTGCAAATAATATTTTATGTCACCGCCCACAAAAGGGGCATTTTAAATATGGCATTTTACGATCTCCTGGGTCCAAGTTTAGGTTTTTGATCTTTCGCGAAAGTACGGGAAAACTTAATACAAAATTTCATATTTCGGAGGTAGGATTAGTTCTTCTAAGGGGAACTTTTTTCCGCTTTGTCCCTTATTTTCATACATAAATAGCCTATGACCATAACACATATTTGTGCCAAGTTTCATCATTTTAGGGGCACCCAATAACTTTTTAGAAGCAATATAAGCAAAAAAAAAGTAGTGTCCGGCCAGATTGGCAAAATACCTCTATGTGCGCTAGTACGAGGCATTCAAATGTCACACTAATACGGAGAATCCATAGCGGTCACGAAGTAAACATATTCGGCTCGCTATCGGAAAATTCTAATTGTTTTGTTGAGAAATCTAAATTCAGCCGAAAATATTTCTGCTCACGCAGACTAGTCGAAGAAACGAGGCTTCTTATCGTTCACAGTTTGATTGCAGAAAATTAACAAATCATCGGCATACTGCACGCAAAGAAAAAACATGACTGAGGAAAACATAATCATAAAGAGTAACATACAATTGAATTATATATTTAGAGTCAAATCATACTAAAATAAAATTAAATTTGCTATAAAATAATATTATTAGTCAATTTAACCATAATAATATGACGTCACAAAATATAAATCAAAATAATATGGCCAAAAATAACCATGTTTCTTCTAAATCACCATATATAAATTGTTCATTTAACCATATTTTGCAAAAAACCACTAACCTTCATAAAATTTGCTTTTTCAATCAATAATAATCTTTTTGCTGCAACCATGGAACAACTATGAAAAACGAGTACAGTGACACCTCGAAAATATTTTGATGGCTCCCATTATGAAAGTCAGCCTAGAAGTTGGCTTTCGCTTCCAGGCATAATCGCCTTTAGGGTGAACATAGTTCAGTCATTCTATAACACAAAAAAAAAATTCAACATGTATCTTATCAAATATATACTTTGTTAAAAATAAAATGAAATTACAACCACACTAACATATTTTTATTAATTCTCTGTTCCGCCATCGTTTACTTTTCTCCACACGTACATTAAATTCGTAGCAAATTATTACATGAATTTTTTACACACTTTCTTATTCAAAGTTGTGTAAAAGTATACCCATCTAAAGACTTTGTAAATAATACAAAACAGACAAAAAATTTAGATAACGAAAAAAAAAGATTGAAACGAAGCCAACAGATTCAAAAAGAAATTCTCTCTGTGGAGCCACAAAATTGTTAATTAACAGTTTAAATGAAAAATTAATTTGCTGATTGTTGCAGTTTTATGAGATATTAACTACAACAACAGCAACATTAAGAAGCGAAAGGATAACAAAGAAAATTAAAACAATAGAAAACTAAAAACGCCATCCTACCAACAGGACAAAGAACAACAAAAAATCTAATAAAATAAAGACAATACGAGTATATGACATACTTACAAACAATTAAAAGAGATTACAAAACTGTACCAACAGGCATTAGACTGGTTCAAGAATATATATCTGAAATTGCAGCGCCTGCCGGTCGCTCTTCCATTAATCAAAAGTATTTATACTGGAGGTTATTATGTTCTTGCAACGAATGAAATAAAAATTACAATACAGCTAAAGCGCATAATTTCAGAAACTTTGAGTGCTTTATAATCATAAATACAGCTCAAATTAAATTTTTGCGGAAAGCGACATATTAGAGGTAGTCGCATTCTTGCACCGCATGAAACAAAATTAACAACAGAGCTGTAACGCATAATTTTATAAGTTTTGTAATAGTTTACAGTACTTTATAATCATAAATACAGCTAAAATTAAATTTTGGGGAAAAAGGACATATGAAAAGTAATAGCATTCTTGCAGCGAATGAAACAAAATTAGCAACAGAGCTGTAACGCATTATTTTATAAATTTTATAATAATTTTGAGTGCTTTCCAATCATAAATACAGCTTAAATCTAATTTTTGCGAAAAAGGACATATGAGGGGTACACAAATTTTTGCAGTGAACGAAACAAAATTATTAAGAGAGCTGTAACACATAATATTAGAAGTTTTGTAATAGTTTTGAGTGCTTTCCAATCATAAATACAGCTAAAATTAAATTTTTGTGAAAAAGGACATATTAGAAGTAGTCGCATTCTTGCACCGCATGAAACAAAATTAACAACAGAGCTGTAACGCATAATTTTATAAGTTTTGTAATAGTTTACAGTACTTTATAATCATAAATACAGCTAAAATTAAATTTTGGGGAAAAAGGACATATGAAAAGTAATAGCATTCTTGCAGCGAATGAAACAAAATTAGCAACAGAGCTGTAACGCATTATTTTATAAATTTTATAATAATTTTGAGTGCTTTCCAATCATAAATACAGCTTAAATCTAATTTTTGCGAAAAAGGACATATGAGGGGTACTCAAATTTTTGCAGTGAACGAAACAAAATTATTAAGAGAGCTGTAACACATAATATTAGAAGTTTTGTAATAGTTTTGAGTGCTTTCCAATCATAAATACAGCTAAAATTAAATTTTTGTGAAAAAGGACATATTAGAAGTAGTCATATGTTTGCAGCGAATGAAACAAAATTAACAACAGAGCTTTAACGCATAATTTTAGAAGTTTTGTATTAGTTTTTGGTACTTTCTTATCATAAATTTATTTTTTGAGAAGGTAGTTTAATATTTAACTATTCCAATTTTGCTGATTCACAATATTGGAGCAATAAACTGAGACTCGTTGTTGCGAATTTTTTAAAAAAGAATTCAATAAAAATTTTTTGTTTTGAAAAATAAATGTCTAAAGTTTCTTAAAATCAAAATATCTTAACTATTTAGTTGTTTGTGATTTGTCGCTGTTGTAAAATTTTTGTTAGCAAATAATACATATAATTTAAAACAGTTTTTAATGTATTTTTATTTTAATCTTATAATAATTTTTCAAGCTTTAGGTCGTTTTTATATAAAAAAAATGTTTTTAATATTAATTTTTCGATATTTCGCCACACCGTTGGTTGGCTTCTTCAGGAGAAATTGAGTTTAAATCTTATTTATAATAATTTTAACAAATGCCAATCAAAATATTGAAAAATATTTGTCAATTGAAAATAGTTTTTTCCTTTTTCTTTTTGAAACAAAAAACTTTAAAATAATTTAACAAAAACAAAAACATTGATTGAAAAAATTTAAACCAATGAACAAATATTTTTGAATATACACCTACACATAAATACAAATTACATTTTCCTATTTTTATCTCTTACTAACTTATAGTCTTAAATTCTAATATCAATTTCCTTAACTGCTCTAAACTTAATTTTATTTGTAACTATATAAATACATTAATAAAAAGTACATGTGAAATGTTCTATCTTTTTGTAACTAAATGTCTGTAATTTTGAGCTATATTTTCAGTATCTGTCTTAAAATTAATTCTTTGTTGTATTGGTGTGTTAATTATTTGTAACATTTCTAACATATATCTGCGTTTGTAATTATTTTCTGTGTTTAAAACTGATACATTTTCAAAGTCTGGATGGTGATTCAATTCAAAACAATGAGAGGATAATGATGTTTTTTTGTGAATTAATATTTCTATATTTCTATATTTCTATATTGGTACCAAAAACCAACAGCTTCGGGTAGAATAATTAATTACTATTCAAAACATAACAAAAGAATTATTATAAATACAGCTAAAAATTTAATAGAAAAAGTACTAACGATAAGTGAAAAAGAATTTCATAAGAAAAATAAAATTAAAATTAGAAACATATTAACTAACAATAATTTTCCAATTGACATTGCTTGCAAATTGATTGGTCAATATAGGGAAAGGAGAAATAATAATACCGTTACTATAGTAGAACCAAAGATTTATAAATCTATGACATATATACCAGGTATATCAGAACGTTTAGGAAAATCAAAGATTTATGATACAGAGAAATATAGGATGGCTTATAGAACTTATAGCTCATTAAATAGATTATTTAGTAAGACAAAAGATAAAATTACAAAATGGGATATGTCAAATTTAGTATATAGGATACCATGTAATGGAAATAATACTGAAAATTGCAATAAGGTTTATGTAGGTACAACGAAAAATAAATTAAAAACAAGGATTGCAGGACATAAATCAGATCAGAAATATAGAAATATTAATTCACAAAAAAACAGCATTATCCTCTCATTGTTTTGAATTGAATCACCATCCAGACTTTGAAAATGTATCAGTTTTAAACACAGAAAATAATTACAAACGCAGATATATGTTAGAAATGTTACAAATAATTAACACACCAATACAACAAAGAATTAATTTTAAGACAGATACTGAAAATAAAGCTCAAAATTACAGACATTTAGTTACAAAAAGATAGAACATTTCACATGTACTTTTTATTAATGTATTTATATAGTTACAAATAAAATTAAGTTTAGAGCAGTTAAGGAAATTGATATTAGAATTTAAGACTATAAGTTAGTAAGAGATAAAAATAGGAAAATGTAATTTGTATTTATGTGTAGGTGTATATTCAAAAATATTTGTTCATTGGTTCAAATTTTTTCAATCAATGTTTTTGTTTTTGTTAAATTATTTTAAAGTTTTTTGTTTCAAAAAGAAAAAGGAAAAAACTATTTTCAATTGACAAATATTTTTCAATATTTTGATTGGCATTTGTTAAAATTATTATAAATTAGATTTAAGCTCAATTTCTCCTGAAGAAGCCAACCAACGGTGTGGCGAAATATCGAAAAATTAATATTAAAAACATTTTTTTATATAAAAACGACCTAAAGCTTGAAAAATTATTATAAGATTAAAATTAAAAAGGTCAAGAAAATTAGAAAAGTATTTTCATTTTCACAAATAATTATTCTACACCAAGGTCTTCTAACAAACCCGCTTATGATGTCCTCTAAAAGGTCTCATATTTATTTACTTCAATGCAGTTAAACTAGAACATTTATATGCTTTCCTCATAAAAGGCGTCCCTTTTTATTTCCTCTTAATCTTGGATACTCGTATTCTCATGTGCTCGTATGTATTTGAACACTAATTCTGATACAATCACGCGTATATGTGAAGATAATTCCACAGACATTAAGGGAGTAGACCATAAATATCTTATCTTTTGCTGCAGCATTGTAACACAATAATTTATGCGTGCAATCAACGTTTTATTTTCGTTTATTAGTTACACAAGTAAATGTAGTAAAATTTTAATTTTTATAACGGAAATACAAATTTTTTAGGCGAAAAAAAGGCACTATTTGCTTATAATGTTTATGCTTGCAGGTAACAAAATAAACACTCGTCCTTGCTATGAGATGGTTAATTTCTTCCATTTTATTTTGAAATTTTAATTTTTTTTTAGTGCTGTAAGCATTTCTAGGTGTATTCAATGCAATAAATTGTTTAGTACTGTTTAGTTGGTTCTATGGGGAGACTGCCAGTGGCTTCTATACGGCTGATAATAAATAAAATTAGGGCAGGTCAGTGCCGTTTTATGCCGTTTCCAAAAAATAAAATAAGTCACACACAATCAGCTGTTACATATGCATTTACTTTGGCAATTTGTTTGATTTTTGTAGTTAAATTTAAAAAAAAATTGTAATTGTTTGAAGGGAAAAAATTTTTATAGTCGAAAAAATGTTAGGAAAAATTATTTGTCATTGACAAAAGAAGCGAAATTTCCAAAACTTAAAATGAATATATTTCACGCTTTTATTAGTAGAATAAAAGAGTTGGCTCAATGCAAACCATCATTATCCGTCTCTACTCTCAACGGCAGTAAATAAAAAGCAAAAATATAATTCTCAAATTTTATATTTACATATATTTTTTTTTGTGCTTGTTAGGGGCTGTGCACATATTACGTAATGCTCCAAGGGGGTAGGGGGGGGTTAAAGATTTGTTACGGATTGGAAATTTTGCACTGAAATATTATTAAAAAGCGTTACGGAGGGGGAGGGGTATAAAATCTCTGAAATCAGCGTTACGTAATATGTGCACACCCCCTTAGCTGTTCATTTATTTCAAGTTCAAGAATGACTTTTGTTTTTGTGGTATCTTTTTTATTCCATTGTTTCCTAATCCTCTTTTCTTTAATGTTATTTTTTTAATTGAAACGCAATGTATGGCGGACTTAAATATCCACATGCATTCATACATTCGAGTAGAACTTGAGTCGTTTTTTTTTTTTTTAAATCGGCTATAAAACTGACACAAGAGCTAAATTCAAACGAAATTATACAAAGTATTTTCTGTGTGAGGAATGAAACGAGTTGGACAAATATTTAAGTACCCGTTCACGAATACTTTTTGTGCCAACAGTCGCGCGCTAAAAGTATTCGCGCTATAGATTCGCAGAAAATTTATTTTACTCATTGTGTTTTTTAGAACGTCTTAAGTTTGTTAAACTTTCGTTAAATAAAACTTTGTCCCTCATGTATTTAACATCGAAAGAGGAACGATCGAGATGATACACGAAGGAAATACAGAAATTTCAACAATGCAACTCGTATGATATTACTGCCACTGACTGATTACAGTCTTTAGTTGCAACATAAAACTTTCCGACAAACACATATGTACATAGATAATCGTATGTTAATAAAATAGAAAATGGATAGAAAGTGAATCCCGACAAAAAGGATTTCCTTGTTTAATGCCACAAAGTTAAGCCAACTAGCAAAGCCACACATCATTCTCAGGCATTGTCAAATGTATGTATGTACGTATACGTACAGCAACACACATAAGCACTTTAATTATATTTCTATGTATGTGTGTATAAATAATTGCATTTATATGGGTGTGTATTTAAAACAAAAGCAAAAGAATAATGGAATTTTTGTGCAGTATTGTAAAGAGGTAATCACTGTACCGATAGGCAATGATTATTTATTTTAAAGTGGGCGTGCCAGGCTCCATACAAAACAAATTGTTATGCATGTAAGGTTTAAAAGAGTTAATTCAATAAGTCAGATAACAATAATTAAATAAATAAAATAAATATTATAACGATGGAAACGAATGGTGTGCAACTTCCGGTTCTGAAAATCGGAAAAAAAAACTTCTGAACAAAAAAGCATAGAAATTCCCGATCAAACAGATTATAAAACCTGATATAATTCCCTCGTAATTCATATTAAACTCACACAAAAAATTTAAATGCAAGTAAGTTCATATATTTAAAAAAGTATTAATTTGGGGTGTTCACACTGTTGTAATATCAGTCATATTGTCATAATGTCTTATTATTTTACAATAGTTTAAAAAAATTGTTGTTGTGCTTCAAGCAAAAAAGTCATATAATAATAAGACATTTTGAGGCATGTTTATTGTTTTGTCTTAAAATAACAGTATAAATCTTAGCCGAGCAGCTGCAAATCCTTATTCGAGCCGGCGATAATTTTTACAAGCCGCCGCTACTTTTATATAACACAAGAATGAAAACAAGGCAAAATTCATTACCAGGTATATGCACGACCAAGGCGAATTAATTATAAGGTGGATGTAGTGGCAAATTCACAGTCAAATTTGTTACATATTCCTGCGCGCGCCATTTTAATGTAATTTTCGTGCAAAAGGCAAATTCATTACGACTACAATAATTCAACACCAAAGCATGCATAAAAAAATTACATTAAAATGGCGCAAGAAAATATGTAAAAAATTTGACAGTGTAGGTAATGTATAAATTTCCGTGAATTCGCCACTGCATCCAATTAATTCGCCTTGAATGAAAATATGTGTTTGTGTAACTGCTCTGCCTGGCAGCTTGTAACGTTTTTCCACTTGCCGCCGTCAAAAAAAAATTGTTCAGCTCATGTTACCGGAAACAGCTGTTTTTGATTATATTTATTTCGTATAGATAAAAAAAATTTAAAATTTTAATTGATAATGGACACTTTAGAAAATTTACAGGAAATTTATAATTTTTTTTTTATATTATTAAAAAACATTTACATTTAAGCCAAAATGCAAATGTATGCGCAATAATCCGACTAAAATGGAGTGTTGTTAAATCTTTATCAGCTGGCACAATTATGACATAGCACACTTATTTATGACGGGGTGTTCACACATGTCATATTTTGGTGTGCTATTATATTATGACATATGACTTATGACTACAGTGTGAATACCCCAATTGTTCCACTAACAGCACTTTTATCTATTAATCGGAATTTCGGGCAGCCATTAGCATTTCAATGGGACCAAATTGCAAGCGTACAGTTTGTAAATCGGTTCGTAAATAACGGAGTCGCGCCAAAATCAATATATCTAATTATCCAAGAAAAAAAATATGCTAACAAACTACCAGCCATGCCTTTCCAACGAAAAATATATTCAAATCAGCCCATAAAGGGATTATTCATTCGACAATTTATGTTTCGGGGGAAAAACTTGCCCTTCGACTATCAAAATACATTTTACTGGAACTAATTGCAATAAAACCCCGACCAAACTAAGAAATTCTTTTAAAAATCCGTCCGTAAAGGGAGAATTATGGCGATAATTGCTTCCCCCGATTGCTGAGATCTAACTGCAAGCCACCTTCTTAAAAAAAAAGAATTTGGAAAAGTCGGTCTATAAATGGAAGCGATATGCGATAATCAATATTTAAGGGGACGAACAACTTGCCCAGTGATTTTCAAAAATATATGATTGGATCACAAATTGCAAGCAAACAAAAAGCAATAGAGTTATTGGTCTTCAAACATAAAAAAATACACACTTTTTTTGAAGATCCAGATCCAGATACCAAATTTCAAACGAAAATTTACGAAAATTTCAAAGGTTTATGTTCAAAGTTGTTTAGTTGTCTCTTGTTTTAGGAATCCAAATGGGTTATTGGCTTTGTAAAATTGAAAAATATGGGTCTTATAAAGACTTTTGTCGATTACTTAATAAACCTTACTATAATAATTTTTTCAAAAAATTATTTTTTTTCAACTTGAAAAACTCTATTTTTTAGCCACCTTTACTACCAAAAAAGCACCCGTTATTAGAAAAGGTGTACTTTTAAGAACTACAGCTGTTGTAGATTATAAGCCAAAATTAAGTGTTGGCCAATAGAATTATGAGACCTTAAACAAAACAACCAACACAAAACAACTAAGAACATTCCATGGTCGGGTGGGGGAGGGGGAGGAATAAAACCTTAAGATTATATTGTAGTTTAGCAGTGATTAAATATTTATTATGAAACTAGAAGTGCTGAGTAAATAAGAAATTATTATATTAAGAATGCATGGATGGAGTTTAGAAAGTGTCATAATGAGATTACGAGTTAATAAAAAATTGTATTAGAAAAGCTAAACATCAACAAATATAATATAACTATATAACGTTCGTAATTACTTTTAATAAAAATTAAAAATTAATTAAAAGCAAAATATTTTACAGAAATTTATGAAATTAGATTTTAATATTAATTGAATGATTAAGTATTGAAGCGCCATTGTTAAACTTTTAACTTGTGTGTATGACAAGAAGAAGCAAACTATAGAGTAATTTGTGTTAATTTAGGAAATCTTTGCCAATTTACATTTTCCTTAAATTGTTTAAAAATTTAAAAGGCTTCCATTACTGCGAAAACTTTCTCAAGCATTAAAATGTTTTATTTTGCTGTGAAAATAATTTTTCTTTAAATATTCTAATTAATGTTGCCATTCGCAAATAGTTTTCTAACATATTTTTACTGCAAATATTTCTCTTGTCCTAAAAAGCCACTTTAGCCATTTAACTTTTTGCCAACAAAAAAAAATCAAGAAAACAAACTTTTAAGAATTAAAAAGAGAAAATCTAGTTCACATGACTGCTAACACAATTTAATCGCAACAAAAAGTCGCTGCAAATGCTGGGCAGGCTTCAATAACACTGTACAACACAAAAACCAGTAAGTAAATATTCTGCTGTGCCAATCTGTATGCAGGTTAGTTTAGCAGGTTGCTGTGAAAGCAAAATTAGGTCCTGAACGCGCAAATAACAATCTTCTGCAAAAAATCACTTTTTGGCTCTCCTTTAAATAAAACTATGTGGATTTTGATGTGTTAAACTCAAATCCGTTTGCGGGTTTTTTCCACCACGTGAGGTTTTTTTATGGGCGTGGCAATTTTTTTCCCCTAAATTAGTAAGGCTATGCAGAAAGTCTATTCTACATACCGCCGTGTCGGGATATACCATAATGGTGAAAATCACTAAGCCCGGCCGAAGGCCGGCTTTGCAGAAAATCTATTCTACATACCGCCATGTAGGGATATACCATGGTGGAGAAAATCACTATGCGAAAAATCTAATTTAAATGTATTTCACACAGAAAATGGGGATTTTGTGCTTGGGGATTTTGTATATGGGGATTTTGTGTTTGGGGATTTTGAATTTGGAGATTTTGTTTTTGGGGATTTTGTGCTTGGGGATTTTGTGCTTGGGGATTTTGTGTTTGGGGATTTTGATTTGGGGATTTTGCTTTTGGGGATTATGTGGTACACTCAGGTTTTTTCTATATTTTATCGTTTTGGAATTATTCAAAAATTTAAGAGGAAAACGAATTTTTTTTTTTGCAAAATTCGTTGTTTTTTTCAGATTAAAAATGAAAATTCTAAGAACTAAATATGCCGATTTTATTCTCAATTTTCCGCAGGTACCCAATTTTGAACAAATATGTGTGCAGTCAACCTAACATATTGCGATAGGATTGCGTTAGCTTAGTGGCCATGTAATGGAAATAAAGGTTTAGTGCAATTCAATTTTATATATGTATATAGATAGATTTCAAATAATCAAGCATAAAATAGGGGGTTAATGAGTGGGGAGTATGGTTCCCCATATAAAAAAATAAAGCAGGACAATCATCTGATACATGATAAATATGGAATCATAAAAGAAATAAAATAATGGGATGCAAATTATGGGGGACCGGTGTCCGAAATTAAAATTACCTCTTATACAATGAGAAACTATAGCAAATATTTTTCATTTCATATTACGAACAAAATTTTCCATTTTCCGTTCCTTTTCATTTCCATCCCTGAACAAGAACGGGGTTTGAACAAAAAAAAGAAGAAGATGGTATTATTAAGTAAATATGTACAACACATTAATAAGCCTCAGTAGCCTTGGTTCAGTGTGTTGAATTTTAATCCCGATGATTTAAGATTCAATACTGGGCACCGCCATATGAGCCGTTTATTTTGAAAGTGGCATAAGTCACTTTTTTTTTGTTGATTGCAAATTTTTCACAAATGAAAAGATACCGTTCAATTTTATTTAGTGTTGCAATTAACTCGATTTTTTTGAAAAAGTGACTTATACCACTTTCAAAATAAACGGCTCATATACTTATTAATAAATTTATTTCCGGAATGGTCATATTCACACATACATACATGGATATATATGTGTGTATATTTAATCAAATATCGTAACCGATATTTAATGTTTGCTGATTGTTAATAAGAAACGTCTTAAGACAACTCCTTATACATCAGTTCAAGACCAAAATCTCCAACTCTTCGTACGGCAAACGTAAAATCGATTTCGCGTACAAACAAACGGACATGGCTCATTCAACTTTTCTATCTATAAGGATGCAGAATATATACATAGTATATGGATCTCATATAAATATTGAAGGGTATAAAAATTGAAAATGAGTCAAAGTCTAAATCTGGTTGGTAGAGGAAACGAAAAAAATATTTGTGTTGAAATTTTAAAATTATATGTACATCTCAGCTTAAAACACACGATTTGATTACACTAAAACTCAGCTAAACAAATCTACTAAAATAAAACCTTAACGAGTGTAATTCAATTCTTTAGGGGAAATGGGAGATATATTGTTGTTTCGCTTGCAAAAACATTCAAGATCTTTTTTCTTAAGTCTAAAGCTTAGATCCCACTATCGTCACAATGTACCGATTTTCGTCGGCTCACTGCAATAAAGTCATAAGTAGTAAACCAAAATTGCATTATTTCTCAATTAATTCTGGAATAAGTCTATATGGCTTTATTACCAATGCAGTGTGGTGCAATTATGTCCTTATATTTCAATTAGTTCTCAAATAAGGCAAATTTAGCTTATTACTTATAACTTTATTTCAGTGAGCAGACGAAAATCGGTACATTGTGCCGAAAGTGGGACCTAAGCTTAACAATTTAATTAATCTTTGGTAAAATGTCTTATCATTGTCTACGCTGTGCCAATGTGCAAATTATTTTTTCATATTTTAATTTTCAGAAACATACTCGTACCACAGGTAGTATAGTTGGCATTAAAAAATTTAATTTAGTATATTATTGGCACATAAAACTTCAAGTGTTCGAATATTTTTGACTGACTCTAGTCAGCTTGTGCAATTTGCGATTGCTTAAATTCTTTAATATCTAAAAAAATAAGTCATTTAATAAGTAACCGTTTTCAATGTACAACTTTTCTCAACGCATTTCTTGCTTTGTAGCAGCGGTAACAGGATTTATGTATGTGCTCTGGAAATCACTTATTATTTTGTAATTGGTACCCTGCAGTCGGCGTAGGTAGCGAATAACTAGCGATTTCGCTAGCTACCAGTCGTTACCACTAACTACCAGCAATGCACTCGACTAACGATTTTAACATGGGGATGACATTGCCGGTAGTCAATTGACACGATCAGACCGGTAAAATCAGAAGTCAGCAAGAACCAACTATTTCGCTAGTCATAATGTACCAGTCAGATCGCTAATGATATTTCCTTAATAAAAACACTACAGAAATTAAAATTTTTTGGATTTTTGTTTATTTATCAAATTTCTTTTTCAATATTTACAAAATTTTCAATTAATTGACCTTTTTCTTTTTTTATGCAACGTTTTAGTTGACTTCTGCTGCTCATTTTACCTTTCTACAAACAAAAAACACTTTTTTTAATAAAAATTTAACATTCACACAAACTCATAACACAAAAACTTTTTTATTTTTTTTTTTTTTTTGTTGATTTTCTTTGGAATAAGGGCACAGTTTTTTTCAACTCGTAAAAAAAATTGAGGTTGAAGGCATTAACATTTATGCATGTACTGAGTGCGTGTACATGTACATGTGTGAGGGATTCAAAAGGCGAACTCTTGCATTACTTGTAGCTAGTGAAGTAGTTAGTCGATTTTTCGTTAGTGAAATACCTAACGATTTGGAGTCAATTTGTACTATTAAAACTGGAGGGTAATATTAAGACACATTCATATAGAATACACATGTACATAGCAAAAGTTTCATTGTGTATACGGTGATTAAAAAGATAATCTTATAAATTGTTGGTTTAAGCATTTAATAAAAGTAATTTTCAAAATTCTATCTTAGCACTAATAAAAACAATAATAGCAGGTGTCTTATTGCTCGTACATATCAGTTTGAAAACTATCAGTTGCCGTAGAGAATCACAACAATCACAACAATCACTTGAACACCAGCCAGTCAGTTTAAGTATTTTTGCCTTTTTTGTCTATTTACACATTCTTCTTCCTTCGTCCATACGTACAATTTTCTAACGCTTGTTCTTCTTGTTTGCAATCGATTTCTGGGTCATTTAAAAAATACAACCAACGGTCGGTCGGTCAGTCGGTCGTTGGTTAAAGATAACATGTGCATATTTTACACACAGTATATGACTGGCCATAAAAACTAGATGACCTTGCCTTGCTACAATCGGCCAATTCCTTTTTATACATTTATGGAGAAACAATTTCAAAACATTCGAAAACCGCTGTTCTCCCTGTCATATTTCGTTAATGATGATTGTAATCATTTCTCTCACACCTAAATACATATACATATTTTCATTTTATACTCTCTACTGCGATTTTAAAAATTGACAATATGTTGCACCTTGAACACTCCCATAAAGTTTCTCACGAAATCCACTATTAACCTCATTAACGATTTTTCATTAGAATGTAACACATCAATAAATAGAAAAATCATATTGGAAAAAGAAATTTAATCAAATTTTGGAAAGATTCGTGCGTGATGATGATGTATTTTTTTTCTTCTTCTTGCAAACAATTTTAGTATTCTATCGCTTTAGGAAATGAATAGTGAGGAGATTCAGTGTAGTTGTCAATTTTAAGAAAACCACATTATTTCTAATCAAACTTGTTCTGCAATTCTTATCAACGTTTTTAAATAAAAAAAGCTTAAAATTAGTAAATAATTCTTAATTATCGCAATTAAATTGAGAAATTAGTTGCAAAAACACACGCATGCTCTGTTTAATTGAAGATATTTTTTAAACTTCAATTGTAAAGCAGCTTCATGAAAACTATACGTTATTGTTAATCTTAAACAAAATTATGAACCAGTTCATTGATTTAACATATGAGTAGATTAGGCAAATATTAATGTAGAATTCATTGAAACAATGAACAATAAAAATCCTAAAAATCACAACAAATCTATTAATTCCTTTCAGCAAACTTGTGCAGTATTATAGACGACTACAAATGCAGAGGCTATGAAATCGTATCTGTAGCACGGTAAGTTTAATACGAGTATAAGAGTCATTTTCAAAAGTTTAATGGTCACAATAAATCCAGCAATCGTATACTCGCAAATGAACGACATGGGATTTTCAAGCAAAGTCCAATTTGACTAACCGCTTCAGTAAAATCTCTCGCATCCTTAGAAGCAATATGTAGTTTTTTTTTGCGCGAAGAAAGTTTTCTTCAACTAATTTATACTCAGAAAATTTAGACTTAAACGACATTTACACTACGCAATTTTGTTTCATGCAACTGTCTTTTTCCAGTGAGTGTCTTAGACGGCATTTACATTATGCAACTTTGTTGTATGAAATTTTTATTTTACATAAGAGTTTTGAAATGAAATGTAATCATTTTTTAATTCTTCTCTCTCTTTCTTAGTGAAAAACTACAGTTGCATGCAACAAAGTTGCGTAGTGTAAATGCCTTCTTAGTATGTATAAATTTGTTGAAAATATAACTTTTTAATTATCAATATACAAGAACCCGCTCAATACATTTTATTATTGTTGTTAATATCCCTTTTTTAATATACTACATACATAACTTTTTGCATTTTCCTCGTCATATCATTAATATGTATTAGTGTACCCTTCGACGAAAATGCCAAAGTGTGTGTGTGTATGTATGAAAATACAAAACGTTGGGTTATTAAAGTTTTAATGAAAATTAGCTTTTTTTTATCAATTAATTGAAATATTAAAGCAGCACCCTCTTATAAAAAGGCACCCACACAAACAACCACAATAAAAACTTCAAAGCAAAGAACTTTTTTATTGCAGCCATAGAAACTCTCCCAAATGATAAAATGATTAGTGAACATAAAATATACAATCTAAAGGACATTATTAAAAATTATAAGTTTAATTAAAAATATTAAATCACAGCTAACGAATAGAAGGGACAACTTAAATGAAAAAAATCGCATCGTTTTTAACCGCAACAAACGGCCAACGTTGCAGCAGGGATGGAAAATTTTTTAAAATTGTAATTTTCACATAAATTCGTGCTTCAGTTGACTACTCTGTTTCGTTTCAATCTAAATTTTTTAAATAAATACGGCCGAAATTTGTAGCAATATTTCTAAAATATGAAACTTGAATTTTGACATAAAATTGGCCATTGCAATTCGAAAATATATATTGTCAACTTTCTCACTTTGAATTCTCTTTTAGGCGTGAAAATTTCTGATTAATTTTCAAATGCAGTCAGGTTCCATTACATTTTTTTCTCAAATTTGTGGGGAAATTTGTTTCCCTAAAACATAAATTTTTGAAAAACACCTGCGTTTATAGAACGATATTCATATTTTTTTTATTTATTTTTTTTTTCTTGTTTGCGTGCAGTCTGGTCCTTCTTTGAAAAATGGAGCAAGTTATTGTCTCTCCCTAGGCCTTCTAAATTTATTGAGTACTTAAAGTTTGGTCCAAAATTTTTTGATAATCGTGTAACTACGCTCAGTTTAAAAAATCTCTTTAGTTGGAAACGCTTTTTTTTGCAGTTTAGCCTCATACATTTTTTGTTTTCAGCAGATGGTTTATTTTGAAAACACTTTTCCATGGCTGCTTTGCCGTCGTCGTCATTTTTAATCGTTTTCAAGATTGTTGTAATTTATATTGCAATATTTTCTGCCACTTAGTGTGATTAAAATACCCAACACGTTTGTATGGACTATTTTTACACAGTTTATCATTGAATAAAGGATGTATGTAAAGAAGCAGCCAAAGTCAGCTAATTGACAATAAGTTAAATATTCACATAAATTTATATGTACATGCATAAATCTATGAAAACGCTTTATTACCTGGCTCCACAGATTGTTTTATACAAAAACAATATTGGAAACACGTGGAGGGTGTCACAATGGTGAGTGCAATGTCGGTAACTGTGGCCATACTTTGGTTGAAGTCCACTGTTGATTTGAAAAGGCACAAATGAAATGCATTAGTGCCTACTATGCGACTCACAAAAATTCATATTAGAATATACGAAATGATTGGCCAATAAAAAAATTTATTCAATTCAATATTTTTCGAAAAAAGAGAAGTTGCCCAAACGAAACTTGCTGTGTGCCATCGAAGGCAATCCGGTCCTCTACTTTATATTAAAGTCCCAGAGAACTCCTTCACGCGTCTTTTAAGCTGAATTCACCCATTGTTTCCGAACAAAAATTTTGTCCGGACAAAATTTTTTGTTCTGAAACAATTTTGCAACACGATTCACTCATTTCGAACAATTTGTCTGGAAAATCAAAGCTACCGTATGAAATACATGTGTTTTATTAATTTTGCAAGGTGGCAGCACAGTGACAGATGAATTTAATTTGGTGTTTTATTTGTCAAACGCACTTATTTTTTATTGTTGAATAAGAAAATTACATGTTAAAAAATATTAATAAAAGTCAGTTAGCTTTTTACTAGCAATTGAGCTTTACTTTATTTTTATTTTACTGGATATAAGTTACTATGTGCTTTTATTATACAGCTTTAAGCTGGATTCACCCATTGTTTCCGAACAAAATTTTTGTCCGGACAAAAATTTTTGTTCTGAAACATTTTTGCAACTCGATTCACTCATTTCGAACAATTTGTCTGGAAAATCAAAGCTACCGTATGAAATACATGTGTTTTATTAATTTTGCAAGGTGGCAGCACAGTGACAGATGAATTTAATTTGGTGTTTTATTTGTCAAACGCACTTATTTTTTATTGTTTAATAAGAAAATTACATGTTAAAAAGAATTAATAAAAATCAGCTAGTTTTTTTTACTAGCAATTGAGCTTTTCTATATTTTTATTTTACTGCATATAAGTTACTATGTGCTTTTATTATACATACTTATAACATTATGTGGCAGCTCGCTTCAACTTTGGCTGAGAAAATAAAATAGGTGGCATCTTGTTTCAACTTTGTCCGGACAAAATTTAAAATTAAACCAATTCAACCAAAAAATGTTCCGAACAAATTTTATTCTCTTTTTCTCCCACTCTCAAAAAGAGAAACGCCAAACTTCATATAAAAAAAATTTTGTCCGGACAAAAATTTTGTTCCGAAACAATGGGTGAATCCAGCTTTATTTATTTATTTCAATTGTATATTTCCAAATATTACTGAATTCCTGCATACTATAAAGTAAAAATGTGTTTTATTTTTTACTTTTTCTCTTTTTTAGCATTTCCTTTTTATTCAAAAACAAAGATGTTTATGAAAATGTTAATGATAAACTGATATTGGTACGTCCGTATTGGCGTAATGAAATGTTTTCTTCATGTACAAAAAAAAAATTCTGTGTAAAAAATGAAAAAACATATTTCTATGGGTTACCAACCAAACCAACAAACATAATTTTTTACAAAAAAAAAATTGTTATCACAACAATTTCTTTCCTTTCTTCTCTTTCCTGCTTATAAGTATGAACAGAAAATTCGCAGAAAATCAAAACTACAACTTGTTGTGGCACTAAAAAGAGTGTGAATATTCCCAGGACAATTTTTTCCTTCTTTTTAATGACGTTCTTCTTTTATTACACGAGATAGATAGATAGATATTTGCCCATGTTGTTTGCAAAATAATTTGATCTAAAACTAAAATCAATACTAATTATTATGAAATTGGCAGTAAAATGTAATTTTGTTATTTAGCAAACGTTACTGTGGCAAAATTTTCTGACAAAAACAAAATATGATGGCAGCTTTGAAGTGGAAGTTAATTATGGATAATTTAAATTCATCTATGATGGAGGTCAAATAGATAATTAAATATTTGGGATTATTAAGAATATGATAAGGATATTTACGAAAATCTCTAACTTTTCAGCTGAATGTTCAGAGGGCGGGACAATGGTATACTTATTCGCTTTAAATCAATGTTACCTTTACAACATACGGGCTAGTTTTTTTATTTAAAGTCTTCAGGCTCCGTTTATTTTGTAATCCGATTTTATAGTGACAAAGTTTTTTATACCCATAGGCTGGTGTTCAAATTGTTTACTCTAGCGAAGCTTACATTAAGCTTTTTTTTAATAACATGCAAAGCTGATTTTACTGACGCTCCTAAAAGTATGCACGTTTTTTGTTGCTTAATACAAATGAAGTTAGTAGAAAAATTTAGAAAAATTAAATGATTATCAAAAAAATTCGTTTTCTAAAACTTGGAAAATGAAACCACTTTCGATTGGAATTGATTTCTGTGACATTTCTGATAATAATAATCAGACCAATTATGAAGGTTGTATTGCATCTACCCCTCAATTTAAGAATATAAACGTACACTTCATACTATTTGGAATAAAAGTATTTATCTGCAGAGGTTATCCTTAAAGGTGTTGCTGTTGGAAGCCTTATATCGAAAGCCCCTTTCTGTACGATTTCTTATAAACAAGTTTAGTAGTTGTGTGAAAGGGTCTAAAAAAATTAACTATTCTTTCTATCCTGCAGTTGCTTAAATCAGACGAAACTTTTAAGACTTAATTTGTAGTTTAGAGCGAAAGTAAATATTTGTCGCATTCATAAATTAAAAATAAAATTAGACTGGAGTTCTTTGTACTTTCCTAAGGAGTTCTATAAATATTCTGATTACTAGAATGACAAGTGTCACAGCAATAAATGTACTTCGTTCGTTCGTTCCATAACTCATAGAGGCCATCTTTCCATGATCATCTACTTTGCCATTAGTTTGCATTCATTTAAGGATAAAAGAAAATTAATACATGTATATGTATGCATGAACATGTGTAGAAAGTCTTACATTTTTATTGTTGTAATGCTGCTCTTGTATTGTATCGTGCATCACATCGCATCACATTGCTTCGTATGCTCGTAATGCTTTTGTATTGTTTGCGGAGAAAACCGCACTAACGTATTTGCCTCTTTTTTGCTCTTCTCGTTCTTGTTTGTATTTCGTTATCACCTCAGAAATAAACAACAGCAAAACACTGACAAAACAACAGCAACAAAAAAGCAATAAAAACTTAAAGCATAAGTGACAAAACAGAAAAAAAAAAACAAAAATTTCAACAAAAAGCTCTTATCTAATGTAACGGATGTCAATGGCTGCTGTCGTTACATTTAAACGATACTTCACTCCGTTTTACTACCCATCCATTTATCCATTCATTCATTCATTTATTCATCCATTCATGCATTCATTTATTTACAGGCTCATTCTTTTCTGAAGTCACTGCGAAAAAATGGCATAAAACAATTTCTCACAAACACACAAACACGGCCCGAGGAAATATTTACTTAACGAAACAATGCAGTAGTGTGACTGACTGATGGACTGACTGACTAAACTTTCATATGCATCATTAAAGTCATACATACGCATCACATGCAATTGACATAATAATGCGGTAAAATTATGGATAAATACTTTGACCTCAAGCCAGAGGCTGTCTGTCATTGCTTGAATTAGATTGTTGCTGTTAACTCTTCCCTCCATGCCATATTGATTCTTTCATTGAAAAAAAATTTTCTTAAAGAGAGTCAATATACATAAATTGATTGATTTGAAAGAAAATACTCGGACAAAAACGGGGGTAGTGACTAATTGATTTACATAATCTAGAATTATGTACTTGCAAGTGTTCAACCAAGAGCTTAGACTTATTAACTTAAACGCTTTACTTGCATGATCAAGAGCTTTCGTAATAAATACGATGAGTTACAAGAACTCTACCATCATATCTCTGAAAAGCCATTTTGCCCCTCTCTTTGTTTCTCACAAAAAAATTAGACAATGATAATTTTTCCCAATTAACTGTTAAATCAGAGAGAAAAAAATCATTTTCAATTAATATTGTAGTCTAATCAACAATTGTTTTAATTGATATTATTTTCTATTAACACAATATTATCCATAGAAATGAAATCAAAATACCAGAAAATTTAAAAAATTTTCAAAAGTCAATTAGTTAAAAAAAATTAATTTAATTTAATTTGTGCAATTGAAATAGTTTTTCTATAGTATGCAACAATCTTTCCAAGAAATTAATTAATTTCTTAAAATGTTTTAATTAAATGTTTAATTAATATGGGCAAATCCTGCGTGACGAACGCTACATTCGTACGCATTTTCACATCAATATATAAAAATTTTTTGGTCTTTCAAAAGAGGTACCTTCAACTTATACATGGTGTTTAGTGGGATATAAGTGTACTTTATGGCATCAAACATAATTTTTTAGCAGGTATGTGTTACGAAATAATTGATCACAAAGTCATGTGACGCACGCTACAAAAAACGGAAGTAACTTTGAAACTTGGAAGTGTATTTTCGTAATTTTTAGCGAATTTTGCATAATAAAGCACACAAAATCTAGTTTCTAAAATTAAGATGAATATAAGAGAATTCTAAAATTCTTATTTGCAGCCAAAAAAATTTGTCGTTTTTTATCAAAACACGTTAACCCTTTGTGACGCATGCTACGTGGCACACGCTACATTTTTTCTAGTAGCATATAAAAAAACACATTTGTATTTATTTTAACAAATTATATTTATAATTTAAAATATAATTTATATTTATTTATTTATTTATTTATAAAATTATATATCTAGTCTAATATTCCATAAAAAAAAAACATAAAAGTAAGTTGGATAAATTTCAAAAAATGTTGGTTGGTGGACTGTTTCTGGGATTTGCCCATATACATGTATGCGATCGATCTCTTTTAATTGTAAAAATTCAAAATATTTTCAATAAATTCTGTTAACACTACGATTTTCGTGAATGGTTGAGATCACTCAAAAGTAGAGTTGTCAGTCATTTAAACTATCTTTTAAATACACATACACACTTGTATACATACGGTGACCATATTTGTCGACAAAAAAAAGGACACTCAAAATTAAATAAAAATTATTGGTATTAACTATGTACTATTATTATATGTATGTACTATTATGTATGTACTTATTTTAATGTTTAAAACAGAAATTAAATATGCCTAGAAGTTCATACGTCGTTAAAACAAAAAATTAATTAATTAATCAAAAATTAACAAAGAAATTAAATTTAGCCAATAATACAAAAATAACAAAATTCAATAAATAAAACTAACTAACAATAATAGTTTAAGGATTATATATTATTGATATTTTTCTGAAGAATGTATTTTTTTATTATATCAATGTTATTTGATAAAAACAATTTAAATTCTGCACAGTCCATTTGAAAGCAGAAAAACAGAAAATTGGACACATTGAATAGCCAGGCAATTCCTGTCTTGGGGTGGTTATAAATTTATATTGTATTGAGTTTAAAATTTCGGCATTTTGAGAAAATAAAACTTTTAATTTTGGAAACTAAAGAAGAAAGAACATTAGCCATCAAAAAGATGGGACAAAAAAGGACAATTTAATTAAAAAAAAGGACAATTTATTTTGTTTAAATTTAAAAGGACGTTGTGTCAAAAAAGAGGACTGTCCTTTTTAAAAAAGGACGGATGGTCAGCGTATTTATATACCCAGCATACCGTTTCAAAGCGCGAAATACCGCTGAATTGTAGAATAAAATTATTTATAATAGATTTTCTACAACTTTTTTAAAGCATCCCTATAAAAAGCTTATTTATGTACAATGTGTTAACAGTGTTTATATACTAATTTAAAAATTCTTCACACGACAATCATTTTTAAAATAGTACTTTTATATAACACTTAATATACATACATGATTACTTATACTCGCAATAGTTTTGTAAGTGTTCTTGAACCCTGGCAGTATTTTATATTATTTGTAAAACATTTCAATCTTACTGACTTTTGTTCCAAGAATGCACTGCAAATAATCAAATTTCTAAATTTATTTTGTGAAATTAATATAACATAAAAAAAATTGTTTATGAAAAAACAATTCTGTTCAATTTATGTTCATAAGCTTATAAAAACTTCACGAATGTATGCTTATTTTAAAATTGAACAATTTAGCTTTTAGTATACTACAGACAAGCAATACTATCGGTAGGATATAGTTTTTATTGATAAACAATTATTAACAAACAATTTACAATAGTATTTGCAACATTTTTTCTAAGCTTAAGGTAAGCTTGTTGCAAGTGATTTTTAAATCCATTTGGTTTATTGGGTATATTAACATATGTATTTGTGTACTGCGTACACACACGTATTTGTGCCTAACACTACCCTGTAGTAAACTCGGGGCCAATTGTCTCCAAGTCACCACTTTTGTCTACTTGTTTGGTGACGTCTTACTGGGCTTATTGCTGACATGTCACCAATTTGACGACTAGTGCTGACTTCTTGATGACATTGTCAACGATACGTCTACACTTTTTAGTTTGCTTTAACAGGTAAAGACTAAAATTATAGAAATGTACTAGTAATTTTCTGGTTCGAATGTCTCTACTTGGTCCCATTACAAATCTCTACCTAGTCAACACTCTCAATGTTACTAGTACATTTTCAATAACAAGCACATGCTAAATGTCTATAGCATAAAGCATTGTATGGGGGGTAATAGAGAGTAGTACTGGTGACAAAGTCAAAAGCGAGTCAGTATAAATTCACTAATGACATTTCCTGCAGGGTAAATAGTTACATGTAAATACATATATAAAGATAGACATCTACATGTTGTATGCATGTGATAATAATGTCTGTTTCCATCTACTCTACACTGACAGGCATTCATTAACACAATAATAAAATTTCACTATGTACTCGTAGTACAATAGAACATACGTATGCATGTATAGATAACTACGTATATTATCAGGATGTACATATGTATGTGTTTTGTACTACATGTAAAAATCACAGTCGTCATATCGCATCGAAAAGGTTAACAAAATTTTTGACAATTTTTGATCGAATAATAGATTAATTTAAAATGTCGTGTATAAAAATGTAATCTACAGTGTGCATTGTTAAAAAATATATGTACAGGTACGATAAGGTAGGCTTACAACATGTTGTAAGAGCGGTGCTTATGATGTACGACCGAAATGAATGATGAGATTTTGCCAACCAACACCACCAAGCACATACATACATACATACATATACTCGTATGTATACGAGTGCATATTTAGATATTGTTAAAAACAATATTATGTATGTATTTTTTTTCGTAATATTTTTACATCTCTTTTCAATATTGATTGTTTTTATAGAAAAACAGTTTATTAACATGAACTCAGGTGGTGTATTTCCTTCCGTATCTATACAAATCACTCATACGCTTACTTTTACATACACACATTTGTATGTATCTACAACCCAGTGGCCATTTCCAGACAGTCAATCGCCGTAGCTATTAGATAACAATGCTAGTCTATTACCACTGAGGTTGTAAATGCGATTCTGGTCTCAGACACGTTATCATGACTACACACGATTATGGTTGGAAAAATGGGAAGTGCCGCCGAAATTAATTAAAGATTATTCGTAAAATTCTTTTATTACGATAATTCTTATGAAACTTTCATACACATTTGGTTATTGTTACTGTACAATATTGAGGCTAGATAATTGCAAAGTGCTTTAGGTAAAATACAAAATTTTTTGTACCCAGCCAAAACTAATTAATGTTATTTCTACAACGGCATACTTCGTCTTTAGTGATTTTTAAGTAACCTTTCACGCACATTGAGTGGCACGAACAATATAATATTTTGAGAGGAACAGTGGGCAGTGCCACACCAGTTTTGTAATCAGCTGGTTTTTTTTTTTACATAAATTATGTGATATATTATCCGATTAATGTGGCTTATCTGCAGGCAATTTAATCTAAAACATGTTAATATTTTCTTAGCTTTAGGTACGTTTTCCGACCTACCCAATTGAAATCACGAAATAAAAATGTTTGCTGGTAAGTTTTGCTTTGGCTTTACTGTAGCTTTTCATTGGCTTAATTGTTTGGCTGACTTTGTTGGATGGTTGGTTATTCGCAGTACGTACAACTTGTTCATCAACATTATTAATAGTAATGAAAGCTTCTATGAACGTCTATATACACACTCCTTTTCAAAGTGTAATGAACACATACATATAAAGCAAAAACAAAATGACAAAAGTAAATGAATATTTACATACATTTTTACATATTTATGTATGTATATATGTGATGTAATCAAAAAAAAAAAAGATTCATATTACAGTGCACACGCGGTAACGTGAACTAAATAAAACCAAGGGAGTTCATGTTAGCGAAATCGTCCACGTTGTCGAATTTCATGAAGAAAATATAAGTGGTTTACACTCTGGTGTGGTTTACACATTTTAAAATTGCTTCCATTTTCTTTTTAATACTGCATATTGTTCACTTAGCGACATTATCCTTTTTTGCTAAACTAGTCACATGTTCCTTTTTGAAAACTATCTAAAATATATGCCTTTTCTTTTAACTCCAAACATTAAGATATTTTAACACTCATGCCGACTGATTCACCACTTTGCATAAGAAAAAGATTTAAAATATAATTTCGTTGCGAAACAAAAAAAACTATTTTAGAGGATACACACATTTTTTATATAAGGGGATTCCCTAAACTTTAAAAATCTAATTTAATGTACTATTTCAGTGTTGCCTACAAGCTTAGAATACATATGCAGTGAAAAAAAAATTGTTTATGTTATAGAGATTTCTGAGTTTGTTCACGTTACAGAGTAGCCAACGTACACAAAAGCGGTGCTCACGTTAGACGGTATTCATGTTACCGCGAGTGCACTGTATTTAAGTTAATGAGAATAACATTTTCTTGAGATTTTTTCTGTGACAATTTAAATTAGCTGCAGTGAATTGGAAGAAACTTATGAGTTATTTTAGAGTTTAATCAAGTGTATTAAACAAGTTGTCATCAGTGTCCATTCGATCTGAATTATTTTATTTACGTTATTTCCTTTCCTATTAATTGCTTCTTTGCTTCTACAAAAAAAATTTTTATGTTATAAATATAGATACAAATTAATCATACACGAGAGTATCTTTTGCAAATGGGAACCATACATTGTTTGTGTTCTGAAAAGAAACAAAGTAGCTGTCAATCGTATCTAACTTCAGTCATTCATACAATTTAATAAGACGAGGAGATGTGAAGTGAAAAAATTAATGTTAAAATTATAATTATATGATGAATGTTATTTAATTTTACAACAAAATAAAAGTGCACCTGAAATCTTCAACATCAGTGGTTTACGATAAATATACGAGTACATACTGATATATGGAAAGAATTAAATATACGAATGTATATTTGATTTAATTTAATAAGTATTCGTGTGTGTATTTTTCTTTTATCTAAGAAAAATTTCAAATTGTTTACATAAACCAGGAAACCAATATTTTCATAGTTACTATAATGCGTTCAAATTTCTTAGCGTTTGCAGAACATGATGTGTTCATAGAATGGGATTTTCAGAGGGAGATATATGAGGACCATATTATGTTTTTTGATGAAAGCTACAAAATATAGTAGACTCAATCATTTATCTGAACATGAAATTATAGTTTGCGCTTAAGATTCCATCAACCATGTTTTTTCTTTGCGTGTAACATCGGTTTAAACGAGAATAATACAAAGACTTTGCCTCGTTGAAGCGAAACAGACCCACAACTTAATACGGGCTGGCACGCTACTAACGTCCCGATGCACACCATATGCAAAATGTGCAGATGCATTCGTCAATACTAATTTTGGTCGTGCGTATAGACATACATGTGTATGTGTATATCGAAATAGCCTTATGTGCTCCATGAATTCATCCTCAACTTCCCAGACGATTGTCTAAATTCGTTTAAGTTCTAGCCAAATTTGTCTTAAGTCCGTCTTAAATTCGCTTTGAGGTGGTCCTGAATTCACTTTTGCTTCACCTAGAAATGTACAGATGTGGTAGAGATTTATGCTAGAAGCCGTTACTAAAACGGTATGTGTTCTAATGGAATCAAGGAACTTCATGTTCGTCATTAAGAGCACTTCCGTTAGTGTTCGCACTACGCATTACAGAGAAAATTGTCAGTTGTCCTTCCAGTCGCCTTCAGTATGGTTCTTGGTTCAAATCAAATAATATTCCCTCAATCCTACTTCCCACAACCAATTTTCCTAGCTCCGGCACAATGCACAGCATACGTAGGGGTCATTCCCTAAGTGCTGGTCCTAACAAACAAACAAAATGTTAAGTTTTTTGCTCGAAAAAAAACACCCGATATATATGATTTCTTTTATGCACATCTGAATACAATAAAGTTATACAAAAAGCAGCAAACTCCTCTTCATTCATCCACTTACACATTCATACATTCATGCATTCATCCCTTCATTCATTCATTCATACCATCACTTAGTCGTTCATGCAACTAAAAGAATGAAAGACACAAAGCAAGTCAGAACAGGCCTGTATATCAGTTTGCTTAATTTAGCGTAATCACATGGGATGGAGAAGTATCTAACGTTGAAAGTACTTTTTACAGAAAAATTAAGATTGAAAAGAAAATATATTAAAAAAAAATGCGGATGTATTCATTCGTCCTCTTGGTTTTTTTTTTTTTTTATTTTCTCTCATACAAACAATCCGTTTTTTATTCAAAAGTTATTCTCGTATTCTCATAGAAAATATGGAAGTTTTCATATGAATGAATGCGTTGAGTTTTGAAATGTCGATGATGATGGTTGTTGGTTGCTCTGATTGTTGGCCTAATTATTTGGTAAGCCTGCAGACAGAGATGTGGAATTAATTTCTTCTTTTCTTTGTGCAGAAATTTATGCAAAAATGATTAGCGAAACTTTTTAAGATATTAAAGCCAAATAAAACATTAAATTCGACATAAAAGTTTATTTAATTTCAAAGAAGAAACAATTTTTCATTTTGAGAGAAGGGTTCGTTTGGTTTAAAATAAAATTAGAGCGAAGGAAGATTGAAAAAGATTTTTGTATGAGGAGAAAAAATTCAATCGCTATTTTGCTGGATAGTTAGTAGGACTTTGTTTTAAAATTTTAGATAGTAAAATATATGTACACTTATATCAAATAAAAATTAGTAAATCAGTTTATTAATAAATAAAAAAACATTGCTTTTGCTATCTCTAGATCTTTTTTTTTTTTTTTTTTTTTTTTTTTTTTTTAATTAGGACCAGCACTCAGGGGATGGCCCCTACGTATGCAGTGCATTGTGCCGGAACGCAGAGAGAGGGATAGAGTAAAGAAGATAGATGTTGAAAATGTAGAAGGCTTAACTCTTTTACAACTCTGCTTTGCGCGTTATGTTAATTTTTATAGCAGTGTTGAGGCGCCTCCGGTGTTAGGTAGACGCATTAACTTTGTTAAGCTGTATTGGCAGGTATTTTATTAATTGTTTTACTTCGCCAATGTTTCTGGTAACCGACGAAGGAGGGCGATGTTGTGTACATTAGCTTGGAACATCATCAATCGCTGTCGGAACAGTTTTTTAGTGACCAGTGCTATGCCTTCATCACTTAAATAGTCCGACAACAATTAATATGTACATTAGAGAAATTAATGATGTTGATTGACTTGCTCTGGCCTGGGTTTGAACCCAGGCCCCACGTCATTGTTTACTTAGTAGTCAACGCGCTAACCACTTCAGCCAACACCACCCTCAAATCTGTTAAACTTCTTTTCATATAATTAGCAGACATAAGTTTACGTGGACATAATATACATTGACGCTATAACACAGAAAAAATATGTCATAGAGTCAATGGAATTTGTGTCACTTTAAAAACAAATAATTTTGTAGTGAACAAAATGGGAACTGACACTCTCATACAACTTAAATGTGCCTTCATTATTTTATGCATTTTTATGACATTTTTCACACACATTGAGTTTCTCACACAACATAAAAAGTGACATAAAGAGTGGACCCTGCAAATTTTTATGACGCTCATTTTAACTCGACATTCGTACTAAGACAAGTGACTTGTTTTTTTTTTACTTCCTGACACTTGTTTTAGTTTTTGACTCCCTGACATTTGTCACCACTGAGATGACCACCTATCATCAATAGAATCATGGAAATAGCGCCGTCTTCCTGTTTCTATTGTACTTACATTTCTTATAATCCAATATGACACCTGTCATCAATGAAGCAAAAACTATTGACAATCTGATGACAAATTTTGTCTATACCACAGTTTTTTGTCATAAATATTAGTAAAAGGCAAAATTAGTATAAAAGAAAAATAAATAAATAAATATTTTCTTTTTAAACTATTTTTGAAATGTGTATGTACATACATACATACATTCGTTAACATTAATATGACAAAACTAATAATGTGAAGACTACAAGCTATCAAACAGTGTATGCCAAAATATATAAGCGTATGACACCTAGTCATCATATTGATGAAATTTAGTCACCAATAATAATAATGTTTCCTTCTGTCGGCTTTCGTCTGTCGATATTTTAATTGTTTACGTATGTATGTATGCATTTGAAAAGATAAGGATATTTGCTTATAATCATGTGATATACGAGTAAAGGACAACGAGATCTAAACCAAGATTAGATAAAAAGTATAAGAAAATATTAACTTCGAAGAAAAAACAAGTCAATAAAAAATAAATCTCTTTAATTATTCCACTAATGACAGAATTGTCATAATTGTCATTAAAGGCAAAGTGACTAACTGATACACTGAAAAAACAGTTTTACATAAATTCAACGAACTCCCGTTCCTTGAACTAAATTCTTTGAAATTCAAACTATTATACGTTGTTTCAGTAAAATATTCCTTGAAATTCAAGGGTAAAATTTTATGTATTTATGAGCTCAACGTTGAAACCATTATTTGATTTTATTCGTTGAGTTAAACAATGAACTAGTTTTTTGATTTAACGTATAGTACGTTGAATTTAAGAAACTCGTTCATTTATTAAAAAAAAAACACAATGAACAAATTATTTGATTCAAAGAACCTGTTTCTTGATTTTAAGTAATATACGTTGATTTTGTTGTATGTATACGTCGGATCAAGAAATAAATTCTTAAAATCAACGTTTGGTGTCTTAACTTCAACGAACTGGTACGTTGAATTCAACAAGCCAATGAATTGCCATAAGTAATATTCGTTGACTTTGTCGTCAAAAGAAGAAGAATATATTTTTTTCAATGAACAAGTACTTTGATTCAAAGAGCCTGTTTCTTGATTTTTGTTCTACACAGAAAATATATGCTTAAAGCAATCAGTTGTTATACATCATCAAACAAACAAGGCTGTAAATAAAAAATTAATAAATTTCAAAATAAAAAAGTGCTAAAAAGTAAGTAAAAATTGAACTGAAGTTATAGTAAAATGCATTGTTTTAATTGCAAAAAGAAATTTACTTGTGTAAATATATTAATTCGTCCTATAAGAAAAACGCACGAGTTTTGTATATATCGATGCTATGAAAATAATGGTTTATTAGTTTTTACCGTTTCCTTAAAGATTTCAGACAACGTTACTTCTTGGTGGTTGGTTTCCATTGGACTTCCTGCAGACGTAAAGTGCGATGAACATTGCGACAAAGTTTTCGCTGGTTCAGCACAAAGATCTTGCAAACTTATTGAGTGGGACTTACGCCATTTCTCTAAATAATGCTCAAATGTAATCATGTCTCCAAAGTTTTGATTTTTGAATAACATTGGGATCTGATGGATTTTAATAATTTTTAATACCGCTATAGTGATTTTAATTTAAAATTAAATTTATTAATAATAATTATTACTTTAATTATTTAATTATTACAAATTATTTTAAAATTTTATACATACCACAGTTCAACAGCGAAAATGGGTTTGAATAACCACTATATAGATTTGATGCATATGAAGTTTTTGCCATTTTCGATTTTTTACATATTTTCTAAGAATAAAAATTTTCCAATTTTGCATAAAAAAAAATTATTTTTAATCATTGCAGTCTAATTAATTCCGAAACCGGTGAGTTTATAAAAAAAAATTATATTAGCATGGCTTAAAAGTAATTTCATTTCAAGTGTTTTATCATTTTTTGTGACAAAATTGAACAAGTCGTTCCATAGTTATGATAAAATTGGTAAATCAGCCCATTCGAAAATCCCAAATTTTAGAAAAAAATTAAAAAAAAAACTTATCCATAGAATTGAAAAATGTTACCATTTTTGTACTAAGGTATCCATGATGATCAAGAAATAGGTTTCTTAAATTCAAGGAACTATTTCCTTGAATTCAAAGTATAGATACGTTGGGTCAAGGAATAAGTTCGTTGCATTCAACATATAGTTTCAATGAATTTATGTACGGTTTCAACGTATGGTTTCTTCACTTTAACAAACTGGTACGTTGAATTCAACAAGCCAATGATTGACATACGTTGAATTCAAAGAACCTGTTCCTTGGGTGAAAAATGAATTTAATCGATTTTTTGGTTGAGTGTATTAAGATTGAAATATTACCTATCGTACAGACGAACATATTTGATAAATTCTTATTCGCAAATACCAGTCTATTATGGACATGAATTTTTCTTATTTTTCATAGAATGCCAAATTCGATAAGAATACATCTCACAAAATATTCCAGAGTTTGAGAAGCCCTTTATGCTACAATACAAAATTGTTATACAAATTTTCTGTGAAAATAACTCTTCTTATATAAAAATAAAATATACAACACATCATTAAAATCAAGCAGCTTGTTAATATTTTCTTTCTTAAACAAACCATCATTATCTGGCCATCAAAAAAAGCCAAAAACTAATTTTCAAACAAATGAGAGTCATTTCCACGAAAAAAAAAATGAGTATATGAACACATTTGTGCTGATATGATGTCCCAGCATATGGACGGCGTAATATTTATCCAACAAAGAAAAAATATGGATTCAGTTAAAAAGATTGAAATTAAAAACAAAAAGAAACTTTCAATATGCAGAAAAAGAATTAAGTAAACAAAAATATAAACCAATAATTGAGTTTTTGTTTACCAAAGTGCTGAGGTTTTATACATTTTGCCATGAAAATCTCATTAAAAATGCACAAACTTGTCCCACCGCTTCTCCATCGACTAATTAATACTTTTATGATTTCATGTTTCCTTCTTTTTTGTAATATTGCTTGTTTAAATTTTTGATTGCACTATTCGTTCGGTACTTTGTAAGTGGAACAATGGGAGTCAGATACAACTTTATTATGATGTTTATTTTTTTTGCTGTTTTGTTATTGTTGTTTGCAAATAAAAACCGAAAAGTGGACGTGTGTAAACACAGCAGCAATAACATCAGAGAACAAAACATTATCTAATATGATGACCACAAGCCAACAAGAATCAAACATATAAACAAACTGTTGGCTATCGGGGCAACATGGGAGGCAAAAGCCACCAACAACAAACCAACCGGTGTTAATGGGACTTAAAACATATTTCACAGTGTGTTTGTTACATTACACTGTGAAATATTTCCACAATACAACGTAGTGGGAAAAAATTGCAAAATTTTCATGTGCTCGAGGACAACCTTTTGTCGTTTTGTTGTTGTGGATTTTAGTTCTTTTTTTTCCAGTTTTTGGAATTTATTATTTATGCACTTATTTTCTAAGTGTTTTCCAAAACTAAAGCAAGCACAGAGTTATTCGCTTACATAGTTTCCAGACAGCTGAAAAGAAAGTTGTGATACACCTCGAAAACTTTGCCATGTGCTTTTCATTTTATAAACCTGATCAAAGATTAATTCTCTAACGATCATGATAAATCATTTTCCATTACCGCCATTGGAAAAATTCTGGAAAAAAAAGAATACTTCAATACCAAAACAAAATTAAATCGGCCCATGGGGCTGTGCACATATTACGTAACACTCCAGGGCGAGGGGGGGTTAAAGATTTGTTAAGGATTGGAAATTTTGCACTGAAAAATTTGTAAAAAGCCTTACGAAGGGGGGGTTTATAAAATTTCTGAAAACAACGTTACGTAATATGTGCACGGCCCCCATGAATAGCGGGTCGATTTATTAAACAATACTCGTATTTCAGAGGTCCACTTACATTACAATGGGACCAATATTTAGGGAGGAGGCAACTAGGCTCTCCAATACAAACAAGCTGGGAGTGCCACAAAATCCCCAAAAAACAAAATCCCCAAACACTAAATCCCCAACCTAAAAAAAATCCCCAAGCACAAAATCCCTAAAATCAAAATCCCCAAATTCAAGATCCCCAAATTCAAAATCCCCAAACTCAAAATCCAACTTTAGCGAAAGTGCCAAAAAATCCCCAAACAGAAAATCCCCAAACTGAAATTAAAACTCAAAAATATTTTATGATAAATTAACAAATATTTATTACGTACGAGTAAGTAGAACAAAAAGTTAATTCATGAAAATATTATTGAAAATTAAAAATATTATATATAAAGTTCATTTTTAGTATTTTGCCATTTAATAATAGTTCTAATTCTATTTTGACATTTTGTTAAAATTCTTTTTGAATATATTTTAGATATGTATCTTGAAATTTTATAAACATTCAAATTGCATAGTAAATTTAATAAAATTTATTCTGAATTTTAATGGGGATTTTGTACACGGGGAATTTGTACACGGGGATTTTGTGCTTGTAGATTTTGTGTTTGGGGATTTTGATTTGGGGATTACGTTTTTGGGGAATAGAAGAGTTATAGAAGGGTTGGTAGGAAGCAACTTGCCCCAATTTTTAAGATAAACTTTTTGAGACCACACTAATTCATACAAAAAGAGAATTTAGAATATCGGTCAATAAATCGAGAAATTATTGGATAATCAGTATTTTTTGGGCATACAACTTGGGCCGGTTTTTTGAAAATTGTATGGTTCCAAAGCAAGCCAACAAAAAAAAATAATATTAATGGAAATCAGTCTATTTACGCAGGAGTTATTCGAAAATCAATCAGCTCTATTGCGAAAGTCGTTGTCGCCGTCGTTGTCAATTTTTAGCCACAGTCAAATTTGGTCGACGCAGACGTCAACTCGACACTCAGTTGGTATTAATTTGCGCGCATGTGTTGACGTCGACTTGTTATCGATAATTTTGAAGAAAAAATATCATCTCCATATATTTTTACAGTTATTAAGCTTGATTTTTTAATTTTTGTGAAAAAATGTTGTTTATGTTTGAATCAAGTGGAAGCAGTGATGAAGAAAATAAAGAAATGCTCAGAGTTCAGAGAAAACTAATGAGACAAAGATCAGACATTTTTATTTTGCCGGACAACACGTAAGTAATCAAACAGTTTGCCGGGTATTTGTAATAAAAAGTAAACTTTTTATTTTTGTGCCTTTTGAACAGCTTTGTTGAATATTTTCGACTGAATAAAACAGCATTTAAATTCATATTAAAAAAAATTGGGCCTTTAATGAGGAGCGCCATTCGTTCATCATCAATTTCAAACACGTTAAAGTTAGCTAAAACATTGCGGTTCTTGGCTCAAGGCTCATACCAATCGAGTGTTGGTAATGATTTCAACCGTCACTGTCTCTTATTGGAGGTCCCACTCTTGTTTGAACTTGTGAGGGTTTGAGCATCTTAGAAACCCTTTTGCTAAACTCGTATTTTTTTTCGAGTTCAGCAACAAGGGTCTCGAATTGCTGTACAGTTGTAATATTTAACTTTTTTTCCATGGCACTAAAATTTTAAAAAATGTCTAACTTGAAAGCAAAAATTCACTATGTCGACGCTAAAAACTTTGTTGACAAAAACAAAGTCAATTCCGGTCAACGTCGCCGTAATATTGTCTTAATTAATATGAATTTGCCGCCGATAACTCTCAATTACTCTCAATATTGACGACGGCAATACAATGAGTGTGCCGTCGACATCACTTGTAACGACGTCGGCATTCGCAATAAGGGTGAATATTTTATGAAAAAGAAATTTATCTCCGAATTGCAGAAATAATATTTTGAGAGAAGTGGAGACAACTTCCCCCAATTTTCCATTATGGGGCTCAACTGCATGTAAGCCATTTAAAAAAAAAAAAAATTTATAACTACTTTATAAATAATATAGAGCTATCGAGGCCCAAACCATAAAAATAATACCCTTTACACTGTTAGCCTCCTTCTTTTTTTGTAATTGGTGCAAAATACCACTGTGCCCTGTACTTGCATCAACACAATCCTTCTTCTCTCTGGAAAATTTATAATTTTTGAGTTGTGACTATTTATGATTTAGTGTGTGCGATTTGACATTTTTACTATAGCAACTTTCTTCGTTTTTTACCACATGACATTTGTCATTATTTCGATGACAAATTTCACTTAGCGTAATTTTACTCTTAGTGCTAATTTAGACGCGAACACGTGACACTTTTTTAAACGAGACAATTTTTGCTTTCCATTTTTTTCTATTGAGTTTTTATATTTTATGGCAAATCGAGCTTAATTTCCGTTTTTTTAACTAAATTAAAAAGTCTTTTAGAAGACGGCAAATTATTGGCAGTTTGTCTGAGCAAGAAATTTGACAAAGTTGTCACGGCGCTGCAATGTCACTAATATGCGCAGGCTACACATGAAAAATTGTTCACTTGTTAAAAAAAATAACTTTATCATGAAGAACCTTACTGTCACTTCAGTTAGAAATTTACATATGACAATTATGCCAACCCTGAGATGATCTGAAGAATTTAGTTAATATTTTCCTCTTTTGTTTCATTCTATTTTAATTTAAAATTTTCTTGTTTTTATATATATGTACATATTTTCCAAAGTTTGACTTGATCTCAAAATTCAGCACATGCTTACGAACCTTTTTCAAGTTGATGTGACTAAGTGTCATCACTATAACGACTAGATGTCATGCTCTCTTGCGCTAACGTATTTTGTCTGTGAATGTACGTTATTATTATTGTAATAATAATGTTGTTTGTTTTTAACATGTTAAAATAGGACATCAAACATACATAGCACCCAGCCCCGATCCCTCCGCTATCCCTTTAAAGTTCAAATATTTAATTTTAAATTTTAATCAGCATGAACTTTAATAATTTTGAACTTTCTAGTATGAAGACACCTCCTGAGAGTCTGTTTTTATTTTTGTCATTATTTTTATAATGAATAAGTGAGTGTGTGTGCAGAAGTGTATGAACTGTGTCTGCTAGAGCAGTATCTTAAGCTATTATTACATCTCGTTAAGATGGTTGAAGTAAGAATGTGTAATGACATGCGGTAAAATAACATGTCAAGTAAATAAAAAGAAAATAATAAGAAAGGAAAAAAAACGAAACAATAGATGACAAAATCAAAGACATTACAAGAATAAATATATAAATATTATTATTACAAACACAGACATGCAAACAAACACATTCACAAGAAATGCATACCCAGCAAACGAAATAAGAAAAATTTTCACTTCACTTCTGATGCATTAAAGTGGGGAATCATTTAAACGAACCTTGGATAAATGCGCAATTGACTACACACCCAATCATAAACTGTCATAATGAATAAGTCACAGAAGTTCAGGAGAGGCAAATTTCCGTTGATACGAGTACTGTACAATTATTTAAAAAAGGCGGTAATGGAAAATAAATTTTCATGGTCGGTAGGGATTTACTCTTTAAACTGGTTTGGAAATTAAAACGAATTTTGAAAATTTTTAAGTTGTAACTTTTTATGATTTAGTGTGCGATATGATGACTAAATGTCATTAAAAATTGTCACATGCCACATGTCACTATTTGCACTTAGAATATGACGCAATTTTATGGTGACATTTGCCACAAGACTAATGTCAGTTTTCGCGTTTTTTTTTAATGACATTTACCATAACATTGATGACACAATGGTAATTAATTTTTCTATGAGTTCTACAAGAAAAGAAAGTTAGTTCCGGTCAAACATATAAGGGACCATAAAAAATATATTATAAGAAAAAATATTACATCTCACTTAATATTTCTAGCGTTGGTTGGCAATTAAGCATAAGTCGTCTATTTCTAATTCTCACTTTAATTATGATTAATTATATGACTTTTAATCCACATTTGGAAAAATAGCTTAGAAAATTTAAAAGGTGTGTTTATCATTCGACACATTTGAAAATTTAAATTATTATTGCTTGCTTGCTGGGTATAGAACGACACGTACTACAGGTATCACATGAACTGACTTTAATATCCCTACAACAACAAGTAGTGGGACAGACAAGATAAATAATGTAATGGAATTGTTCTCACGTAATGTGGTTCAAGTAAAAAACAAAGACGAATGCATTAGCGACATAAATGGAAAAAAAGTATCCATTGAAATATTATGGAACATGATCGGAATATGTTTTTGTGTAGAAACATTAATTTTATACTTTTTATTCTATTTAATAATTTTAAATTTGCTTTTAATTTAAAACCACCAGCTTTTTAATTATTATTTACTAAAAGAAACGTGTATACTTAACTTAAAACTAATTCAAGAAAAATTTCAATTAAAAATTTTCTTCAGGACTAAAATTGGTTTCAATCAATTTCTTAATTAAATTAAGGATATCAGTAATCTTTAATTTAATTGTTGATTTTACTAAATTTGAGTTCTAAATGATTTCCGTAAGGAGGCAATTCTAGAAAAATGTAGTTTGTGTTAGGAAATACAAACTTCCTCTGTCACAGGAAATTTTTCATAATCACAAGATCTAGGGGACAATCATGCCCCTTCTTTGTATGGGGCACTTCCAGTTTAGCTAGAAAGCATAAATTTCGTACACAGGTAGGTCCTGATGAAAAATTAACGAAAATGACTTTTAAACGGGCAATTTTCGTCTAAGGCTACTATGGTGCCCCTTCTTTTTATAGGGCACTTCCAGTGTAGCTAGAAAGCTGGAATTTCGTACACAGGTAGGCCCAGGCAAGCAATACATATAAATATTCATACAAAAACAACTTAGAAAAAAGAAGTGAGATCCGCACAACAACACAAATGTGAAAATAAGGGCAATTTCTTATCCAAAATATTTCGGCCGTAAAAAGTACTGAGATCAAAATAAGGACCAAGTTCTTGATAGGTACAATTCCATCTTATTTCTAGGCAACCTGTAAGCTTGGCCAAATTTGTTTGCCTTTCTTATATGGGAAAGAATTCTTGGTCCTTATTTTGATCTCAGTACTTTTTACGGCCGAAATATTTTGGATAGGAACTTGGCCTTATTTTCACATTTGTGTTTTTGTGCGTATTGTATTTACTAAAAAATAGTTAAAGTCTTATTCTAATAAATAATGAGAAAAACTTTCCTTTGATAGAAATGTTTCTAGATAATTGTGTTGTGGTGCAGATCCTTGCTAAGCATTTCTCGCTACCTTCTTCCTCTTTAATTACTGGAAAATTTCCCAATATTAAAAATAATTGTGAACAACTAAATCCTTAAAACTTGCATATTCACTTAAAATCTAAGCATGTTACATCTTACAATTCATTAGGTTTTGGGGACATGTTCCCTAAGTTAGTAAAAAAAAACTTAAAATTGAGTTTTTTGTCAAAAATACCAAAACAAGTTCAACTTACAATCAATTATATTAATTTGAACAACAAAAGAATGAGTTAATAAATAGATGGTTAATAATATTTTGTTAATAAATGACAAAAAAAAAGGTCAATACCTGACAATATTAAAAAAAATACATTTTTGATATTTTTTCTTCTTCAACCTTTTGTCATACAACATGGCAAAAGCTTCTTGGTTGAGTCTATTGGTAATTTTGCAATTGTCTTGTTATAACAAAGAAAAATTCCTTCTTTTTTATATTCTTCGTTTAAAGTCAACTTATGACGTCTATTGGAAAGTAAATTGGATTGTGATTGAAAGTCGAAAGAAAAATAATTTCAAATAGTAAAAACATTTGAAAGAAACTTTTAAAGAATAAATAAACCAACGAAGCAAATAACCAACCAAATGAACCAAGCAAAACAATCAATATTATCTACCTACGAATATAATAGGACAAGTGGTTCTGTCTGCCTGTCTGTCTCCATGTTTGCTTGCTTGACTTGAGTTGAAAGTATAACCAGGTATTTAATTGAATACCTGGTCAGTCAGTAAGTTATTTTAGTAAAAATTTTATATGAGACATGTTTTCATTACAATCTATTCAGTTAAAACACATTTGTGTGAATCATATATTATTCGATCTCAAAACTTATGTCATATTATTTTTTTTTGTAGGAACAGCACTTAGGGCATGACCTCTACTTGTACAATGCTTTGTGCCAAAACTTAGGGTAAGGGATAGAGTAGAGAAGATAGATGTTGAAAATGTAGAAAGCTTTTTACAAATTAGTTTACAAATCTGCTATTTGGCATTTTGTTAATTTTTAGAGCAGTGTTGCAGCGCCTCTGTTGGTAAGTAGACGCATTAAATTTCTTAAGCTGTATGAGCAGGCATTTTATTAATTGCTTTACTTCACCGGTGAATTTAGTAGTCATGTACATTAACTAGGAACTGTATCAATCGCTATCGGAAAAGTTTTTAGTGACCAGTGCTGTGCCTTCATCACTCAAACAGTTCAAAAACATTTAATACAATACCTTGGAGAAATAAATGATATTGATGACTTGATCCGACGAAGGATCGAACCCAAGTCCTGAGTCATAGTTTTTCCGGATATTTTTGAAATTTTTGAACAGTATTACTGATGACCAGGACATTAAAATCAGATAATTTTTTCAAATATTAAACAGGGGAAAAGTACCAACTCTACAGAGTAACATGTTAATAATCACATATGTATCTGCGCAATGACGATATTGAAAGTCTTGCAATTTGCTGTGGGTTAGTCCCCGCCCCGACATTAAAAATAATTATAAATTTTTCCATCGAAATCTTGAAGCGATAGAAGGAAAAATGGTAGCCCCATAACTCCCGTATAACAGAGCCGACTTTCCAAAAAAAAATTTTTATATGTATGTATATACAAATGTTTTTTATCCTTCGGATAAAAATCGTCGAAAGATCCTGATAGTGGTAGTATTTGCCAAGATTGCAGGGCTTTAACATGCTAAAAACGCCTCTATACGCTGACACAAATATAGCCATAGCCAGGGTGGGAAAGGTCATCTTATCTAAGTTATATTTATTGTTCTACGAATCTCTTCCAACCTACAAAGTTCCACTAGAACAAATTTCACAAAGTTGCAAATATGCGTCCAGTTATGCAAAGATGCCAACACAATTGGAACTATGTTGCCCCATCTATTGCTACGCTCTAAAACTTATTCTAAATACAATCTCGAAGATTCAAATCGTGGGCAGATTAAAAACATTTTCCACAAAATTTCCACCACATCTCGGACAAAATGGGACACTGTTTAAACATGACCTAATACAGACATGCGTATTCAAAAACTGTGTAATATAGAAATTAAGATCACCTGTCGCGGTGAAATCTATATCCTGATTATCAATAGAAAGTTCATCTTCCCTTCTCATATGCTGTTCATTGGTCCTGCTGCTTCAGTATGTACGAATGTCTCACACCATTTGTATAGTTTGATACAACCTCTAGCTCGATAGGTATCATACCGGCATATGTATGCATCATCATAAAATAATATTTTAAAGAATTTTTTAATAATAAGTGTAAATAAATATATAATATCGATGGCTTAATATAGAAAGGTCGAATCTCGTTTTTTTTATCGGTTTTTTACATGTTCTGATAGACAAAACGCAAATACACCTTCCTTAAAAAATTCAGTTTCCTGTGTTGACGAATAACATATTTACAGTAATTAAAAAAAGCCCAAACTAACTAACTAACTAAAGATTTTCTAAAGATAATCCTGTAAAGTAGCTAAAAGTTGAGATACGACCTTTCTATATTAAGCCATCGATAAAATCAGTAAAAAATGAACAAATCAAATTTTGACTGATTTCTTACATTCGAATTAAACCTACATATACATATATAATAGAATTTTATGACAAATTTTTTTGTAAAATCATTCACGGCTACATTGCTGTTTAATGGAAGTTTTTTGCTGTTAGAAATTTTTTTTTTATTTGCTACATTTAAAATATATTTTCTTTTTCAGAAAAACTGAAAACGATTTTCTTCTTTTTTTGCATTCATTCAAATTTTATTTTTATGACATACCTGAAGGTTTTCTACAATAAAAGATGAAAACTAGAAGTAGTAAACTTTTATGCCATACAGATATATTGGCCGCACTGTGGAAAGTTTTGCCAAAGAAGAAATTTTTGGTTTCTTGGAATAATTCAAATTTAGCTTAAATTGCCTCAAGAAATATATATATTTTTATTAGCACCAGCACTCAGAGGTGTCGCCTATTTATGAAAATAATAAAGAGAAAAGAGATGATAAAAATGTAGAAGAATGCTTTATCAATTCTTAGAACAGTGCTGCAGCGCGTGCTGGTGTTAAGTAGATGCATTAACTTAATACTACGTGTAGGGTTTCCAGCTTCAAACGACTGTGGAGTTAAGCCGTGCCTACTTTGCCTGCCGAAGCTACAAATTTTCGTTTATCTTAACAATGTCTGCATTGCAAGATTTTGTGTTAATTTGTGGATAACACCTTCGTGCAACACTTTATCAAAATGCTGTGTAACATTAATGAAAAGCGCAGAGCAATATATCTTTTTTTCAATGGTTACATTTAAAAGTCTGGGGGTTTTTAGACAAAGAATTTTTATAATATATGGGCGTGGCACTCCCAATTTTCTGTTGTTATCTAACATTTATGTCGGAAACTTAATATTTTTCCAAAGTTTCATAAGATCCGGTTAAGCAGAATGAGTTTGAAAGTTCGAAAACGAGTTTGCCGCCCACTTTTCAGCAGGACCAAATTAAAAGAAAAAAACCGAAATCGATTTATAAATGGCGAAGTTCAGCGCAGACAAACTCAAAACATACAAGACGGTCTGACAAACAAAAAAAAATATCGCTGCACTAAAACTGGCCCACTGTTCACCCCCAGATACAGAAATACTCTCACATATTCTTACCATCATAACTTATAAATCGATTTTAATCAATATATGTATGTATGCACGAGTATATAAATACAATATTTTGTATTTCTTAAACTTGTACAAGTAAAATTTAAATAACATTCGGTTATTTTTACCAAAAAAAAACATGTTGTATTAGTTTTCCTTTCTTTGTCACCCGCATTCATCCGAACAAAACACTTTGAGGATTTTACCGCATCCAATTGGAAAAGGGAGATTAAGAATATCTTTGTGTTTAGTAAAATGTTTTGTATTTCCTAAAGACTCTTAAAATATTTTTTATTTTCCTTGTGTTAACTACAACTTTGACTTTTTAACTCAAGGATTACATGTGGAGAGAAAAGAAATAGTTTCCTAGAATTGATTACAAGAAATTTGTTATGGATAACAAAAGATTATTGTAAAAAATATTTTTGATAGAAAACATGTAAAATAATAGTGAATGTGTAATTTAAGTTGAAGGAAAATTGTGGAAGAACTTAAACGGGTCTGAAAAAAAGGAAAAAAAAACATTTATTATTATGCATATTTAGGCTTTAGAGAGGCTCTGCAAAATAAGTATATGGAAGTAAAATTAATCCTCGAGGGCTTACAAGTAAGTTTGTGGGAAGCTTAACATTAGAATTCTAAGAGCGGTTAAGAATATGGGCAGCAGTACTCTGATCATAATAGTAGATAAAATTCAAATAAATATATAAGAATATATATTTATATGGAAAATATTCGCGTGCGCGCAACGATTGAAACTCGTCACAAAGCTTAAGAGTTCAACTTTATAAAAATCCAAAAAAAAATGTTCAAACAAGTGCCTTCAGAGAAATTACATTGTAAAAGTTTCTAAGCATAAAAGTATATTTGTTATAAAAATGTAATTTAAAATAACTAATTTTAAAAATTGGACTCTCTGAAAAGTACCTGTAAAAAGTACTTTTTATATATTAAGTTTAAATATACATACATATTTATAGTTTTAGCTTTAAAATAGTGCCCCATAAAAAATTACCCATGGATAAAATGCAATTATTTTTAGTACATTTTAAAAAATTAGCACATTTTGGACAATCTTCTTTTTTAGAGAAAAAAAAATATGTTCCTTTTTTGAAAAAGTTACATTGAAAACTTTATTTCAAAAAAATGCCTTTAAATAAGAACCTCTTAAGAAAATGAACTTCTAAACAAAAATATTTTAAAAACATTAACAATAAAAATGTACACGTAAAAAGCAACTTTATAAATAGTACCTTTGAAAAAAAAAGTACATTGAAAAATCGTATATTTGAGGAAAAGTACCTCTGAAAACTGTACTTAAAAGAATGCATTTTAATAATAGTAATTTCTAGAAAAATTTAACGAAAAAGTATAAAGAGTACAATTTTTTTAAAAAATATCTTCTCTACCCTATTCTTCGCCCTGAGTTCCGGCACAATGCACTACATACGTAGGGGTCATCCCCTGAGTGCTGGTTCTAATTAAAAAAAAAAAATTAAAAGAAGCACCTTTCATAAAATGTACCTTTCCAGAAAGTACTTTAAGAAAACTAACTTCTCAAAAAATCTAGCACTTAAAAACTGTAACTTCGTAAAAAAGTAGCCTCTAAAAAAGTACCGTTTAAAAATACGATCTTTAAAAAAAGTTCCTTTGAGAAAGAAGTACATTCTAAAAAAAATACATTTGAAATATATATCTTTTAAAAACAAAGTAAATTCATGGAATACCTTAAAAAGTACTTTGTATAGTACATTTTACAATTGCTTGTAATTAAAAAAAGCCAATAAGTAGTACTATCTTTAAAAAGTATCTTTTAAAATATTACTTTTAAAAATGTTAATTTAAAAAATATTCTTTATAAGAATACTTTTTAAAAATATAGCTTTTTAAAAAATTTCTTTTAAAAAAATTGATCCAAAACAACGGTTCTTAAAAGAGTATCTTTAAAAATAATGCAAATTCACAAAAATAATACATATTAAAAATTTTCTACTGCCTTTAATTTGCTTGTTAAGCCCCCAAGTTCTTTTTGTTGAAAAAAAAGTAATAAACAAAAGTAAAAGTAAAATTGTTTTCTTCCTTGGAAATCTTTTTTTAATTAAATTCTACTTAAAACTGTAATTGATCTTAAAACTTTTAATTATAAACAGATTTAAACTAAAACACTTTTATTTTCTTCTTAGTTGCTAAAAGAATATATTTTAATAAAATCTTCTATTCAAAGCAATTCTATTAGATTTAATTTGTTCTTATTTCCTTGCAGTTTTTCCGATTTCTTAAAAAAAAAAATTGATTTTTGCCTACAGACAGACACAAGTGAAATTTGTTATTGCAAGCTAGAATTATTTGTTGAAAGTTTTAATATTTACTAAACTAAGTTTAGCTATAATTTAATAAAGAATCCATTTCCTTTTTACTCTTTGCTGTAAGTGGTCCTTCGAAGGAACCCACAACGACAGCAGTAATTTTTCATAAAAAAAAACAAGCAACCATACAACCAATAAAAATAGTCAAACTTGGTAACACATTTTGTTATTGTTGTTCTACATTTTTATTTTCTGTATCTATTTAAATTTTTCAGCTCTTTTTGTTTGCTTCCATTCGTATTCTTCCTTATGTGTCCTGTTTACACTTCGTTACGAAGGAATTACACTTGCACTGCAGCGACTGACTACCTGTAATGTTCCTCATACAAAACAAATTATACATTCATAGTGTGTTGGTACGTACGTTTATATATGGATGTATGTGTGTACGTATGTATGACTGAGCAACCATCTGGAAACAGCAATAGGTATTCATGCCACATACACAATAACTAACTCTGGCAGCAGCAACAATTACATCTACAGTTGCTATAACTGCATCAAGAATTGTTGCATTTCCTTTGAGTTTATTAAGTTTAATACTTTTTTCCCTGCACTGGTAACTTTGCATCTATTTGTTAGCCCGTTCTATTTTTTTTTTTTTGTTGGATTGAAAAATAAAGTTTTCATATTGAAAATTTCATTAAAGTTTAAAATTTTGCTTTTATACAAAAAAGAAACACATACACGTTTTTATAGAAACGTGCTTTGCAATAAGTCGCAACACAGTGGTGAAGAGTTAGGAAACAGATGGCGAAAATGTTATAACAGAGATTATATTTAACAACATTTTGCATAACAAATTTACAAACTGTGAAATAATGAAGAACCAATTTTCAGTTTTTTAAAAGCAAAAACTATGAACTTTTAAAGATACTTTTTGTGAGAAGCATTTTCTAAAAAAATACCTTTATAGAAAAGTGCCTTCATAAGCACAGACTACTAAAATTTATGAAAAATAATAAAAAAATAAGTACCATTTAGAAAATTACCTTTTCAATGAAGTAGTTTTCAACAACTTTAACAAAAAAAAGATCATTCTAAAGATAAAGATATTTTAAATAAGTACAATTTAAAAGAGCTTCTTTTAAAAAACAAAATCTGTGAACAAGAATCTTTTCAAAAAGACCTTTTGTAGCACACATTTTTAAAATGTACCTTTTGAAAAATACTCGCATATTTAAAAAACATCTTTTAAAAATACCTTGATAAAAGTATATACCAAAAGCACTCAATAGAAATGTACCTTTCTCAAATAGAATAAGCCTACTTCTTAGCATAAATACTTTAGTAAAGTACCCTTAAAAAGTATCGCTTAAAATCAGATTAAGTGAATTTAAAAAAAAAATTACTTTAAAAAAACGTACCTATTAAATAAATATCTCTCCAAAAATTATATTTTATGAAAAATACATTTACCTCTAAAAAATTACCTTTCAAAAAATTGATTTAACAAAGGGCTTTTTGAACAATTCGTACATCTTTTACAAAACTACTGTCAAAAAAGTACCTTTAACAAAAGTAAATTTTGCGAAAAGAAATTTTTAAAACCGAAATGTACAAAAGTACTTTTAATGGTAAAATATATTTTAGGGAAAGCACCTATTAAAAATATATCTTTAATAAAATATATAATTCACGTTTTAAACGAAGAACCTTTTCAGACAAATCCTTTTAAAATGTTATATTTTTGAAAAACTATCTTTTATTTTCAAAAAATTTCTTTAAACAAAATAGTCTTTTAACAAAAAATCATGTTCAAGATAAGTAGACTTTGAACAAAGAACATTTTACAGCAAGTTGCTTTTAAATCAAGTACGTTTTAAATGAAAGTACCTGTTAAAAAAATTAAACTTAAAAAAAAAATATCCTTTTAACATATTAAAAAAGTGCATTGTAAGAAAATAATATTTTTAAATAATTCATTACCTTAAAAAAAAACTACTTTTACAAATAAGTACCTTTTAGAACAAGTTCATGTAAAAAAATTTCCAAAGTTCATTTTAAAATAAAAAATATATCTTTAAAAAAGAACTTTCTGCGGCAAATAAAAAAAATACTTCCTAAAAAAAATTACATTTTAAAAAATGTATCCTTTAAAAAAGTACTTTTCAAAAAAATTTCCTTTTAAAAACGGGGACCTTTCAAAAAATTATTTATTTAAAATAACCTTTTAAGATGATTAACTTTAAAAATAAGAAATTTTTAAAACAATCACCTTTTAAAAAAATTCTTTTAAGAAAATAAGATTTAAAAATATTAAAAAAGAATTTTGTAAAAACAAGATACTTTTGCAGGAAACTGTTTTTAAAAAGGTTTCTTTACAAAAATGTAAATTTCAAAAAAGTACATTATAAATAAATAATCGTCTAATTTGCACAATTGCACCACTGTTCGAAAGGTAAGAAAATGTTATATTGCTGGCTACTCACTGGTATAACAGACGACTGACTGACTGACTTGCAAGTCTATTAAAATTTAAATGATTTAAATGGCCTTGTTTCCACATTTGTGGCATGTTCTACGGGTTTGCGTAATTGAATGGTCACAACAGAGTCATGCAACAGACGGTTGTACATAATCGTACATATTTACATAAGAATTAATTTATAAGGGTTCTTCTATAACAACTATTACTTCTGTACAATTGTATTTAATGTCTGTGTATTTACAATTGTTTTGCCTCCCTTTTCACTGAAAAGCAGCAGGTTTGGATTTGCATTAATTTTTCCATTTCTTTTTTTTTTTTGTTGTTTGTTCTTGTTTTCAATATTTTTGTTCTGCGGTTGCAAGTTGATTGAAAAGTGCCGGGAATTTGACGGTATCACAGTAAATCCTTTTATAAAGCCCACTGACTGCTTTTAGTTTACAAGGATTTCAAGTGGGTTTTGATGTTTCTTTTGTGGCAAGGATATACATGTTTAATACAAACCAAAAGATATTTTCCCCCGTTGTAATGGAAATAACAAGTGCATTAGTCTTTCATAAGTAAAAAAGATCGCAAGCATGAGCTAAACAAAATGTATTGTTTCCAAAGACTCCATTTTGATTTGCTTGTGTGTAAGATTAAGTGGAGGCAAAATGTTGTTTGAATTTTTCTGATTTGAAATTGAATTCTTAACTTTGCCTATGAGCAGGACAATTCTTTCTTAGACTCTTAGAAACTGTTAAGGATCTGTTCTATTCAGGATTTTGTATGTAATCCAAAATGAATGGTGACTCAAATAAAAGTTTCAGAAACTTTCTAAACTTTTGACTCGAATTTATTTTTGCACATATTTTCATACATATATTACGCTTTATAGCATATTTTTGCATATTTTTCTTATAAGTGCACATTAACGGAATATTTTGTATTTCCTGCCTTGAATTGGCCTTTTACGTATCTTAGAATTTTTAATTTTTAAAAGTGTTTTCGGTAAGAGAAAAATCTTATTTGGTATCAAAAGTTTTTTGTAATTAATTTATCTGTTTTCATAAAATTAAAGGGAAAATTAGTCTAAAAATTTATATTGACAATAAAGGTACGGTCACATCTTGTAAACATTTGCCCAAAAAAGCGTAACCACTAAATACCAATGAAAAACTTTATGATTTATGCTTTAATTTATTAACTTAAACAGCATCTAATTGTAATTAATTGTAGGAAACTGTTTAACGTAATAAACAGGTATCTAAATCAAAAGTGTTTTCATTAGTATTTACGTTGTGGTTACGTTTTTTTGGGCAAATGCTTGCCAGATGTGACCATACCTTAACAATAAAATACGACCATATTTTTCTACGCGGAATTTTCGATTAATTTTTAAAATCAAGTGGCAGTAATATATTACAAATTTTTTTTGTAATTCTTTAACTTAAAGAATTTTAATTGTGTAATTTTTGTGAATTTTTTTCATATACTCGTAAGATAATCGACCTTCCTATTGATGACGTACTGTCATCAGCATTGTGACAACAATGTATTGACAAGGGTCATCATATTTTTATTCAAAGTAGCATAAGTCTAATTAAATAAAATCAGACTACATTTTAGAGGATTTGTAAAATGTTTCTTTTTATAAAGTTTTCAACTCCGCATATTTTTAAAAAAAAAAATTAAAAAAAAATAAAAACTATATGAGAATTACTATCATAAACATACATGTTGAGTTTCTTAGAGATATTCAGTAAATTAACTTATCATGATTTACGAGTACATTTGATATTATTTGTATGAATTCGCTGTTGTTATTGTTGGTGTTGTTGTTGTAAAATGAACATAAGGAAATGATATTTAATATCAAACACAATTTGAATATGACGCGCTTAAATAAAAAGCTTTAAAATAAACGTTTGACAATAATAAAATTCAATTGGAATTTTTTCGGCCTAAATAAAAATCGAACTAAAATTCGATTGAAAATTTTTAATTCAAATTTCTTTTTCAATTACGAAATTAATTGAAATCAGTTTTAGTTTTGGTAAAATTTTTTCGAATTTTTTCGCATAATTTTTTTTTTTTTTTTTTGCTACAAACTTTCTTTCGATCTTATAGAATTTTTGCTGATACATTTTTCTTTGCAAACGAAAAAAAATATGTTTTAAAATTAAATGAAATTTACTGCTTATTAGGTTTATTAATATTCTTATCATTATTCTTCATACATATTTTGATTGCAGAAAAAATATTCATTAGTGCCCCAACAAAATGGTGGATTTATTAAAATGAAATAAGAAATCCATGAGGACAATTTAGAAAATATATTTAGAACAAAATGATGAACAGCCAGTTGAGCAATGGCGATCATGACGTGGAGGAATATGAAGTGTATTCAACCGAGTTGGTCAATCGAACTGATCTAATCTACTCGATTAAACCGGACTTTATAACACAATGGTGAGGCGAACTGATATCGTATTTATTTTACTATTTTATATTTCAAATATTTCTTAGGCGCTTGAAAAAAGAACGAGAGAATCTTTGCAAATCAATTTACAATCGTTTTGTGGAGCACAATGAATGCAAGCGTCTTTTGCAGGCATTTATTGGCGACAGTGATAAATTGGAAGAGTGGAGTAAACATCATGATATCAAACAATTGGTGGCGTTTCTCAATGAAAGCTCAAACGGCACCAGTGTCGAAGGCAACGTTTCGAGCGAAGTTGAGGGCCCGCCTTTGGTATTGCCACCGTTTGAGCTGTGGCAGACAATAGCTATTGCTGTTTGTCTGGCCATTTGTATTTTATTGACAGTGGGCGGCAATATTTTAGTGCTGTTGGCCTTCATAGTGGATCGTAATATAAGACAGCCAAGCAATTATTTTATAGCTTCTTTGGCTGCCACAGATATGTTAATAGGTATGTTAATATATCTATTTCTTAATGAAATATTTACAAACTTTACAAAAATATTTTTATCATTATTTTGAAGGTACTGTTTCTATGCCGTTCTACACAGTTTATGTTCTAATGGGCTATTGGGATTTGGGACCTTTGCTGTGTGATCTTTGGCTTTCGGTGGACTATACAGTCTGTTTAGTATCTCAATATACCGTATTACTGATAACAATAGATCGCTATTGTTCTGTGAAAATAGCAGCCAAATATAGAAGTTGGCGCACCAAAAGACGTGTTATATATATGGTGACAATAACTTGGATTATACCAGCCTTATTATTTTTTATATCCATTTTTGGTTGGGAACATTTTACCGGGAAACGTGATTTGTTGCCGGGTCAATGTGCTGTGCAGTTTCTAAAAGATCCAGTATTTAATACAGCCCTTATAATCGGTTACTATTGGACAACACTGATAGTTTTGTTTGTATTGTATGGTGGAATTTATAAAACTGCTTATGAAATGCAGAAAAGAAGTGAAGCCAAGCAGCGTAAAATGCAGTCTATGGTGGCTTTAAGTGCTGGCGCCATGTCTGGTATGGCGGGCCATGCCGCTGGTATTGGTGTCATTGAAGAGAAAATTCTAAAGACCAAAGTGGATCCCGTAAATGGCCAAAATACTGAAGACATTGACACAACTAAACGTTATAGCGGTTCAGGACAATCAAATCCTTTGGCCCAGGCTGCTGAAATAATAAATGGCGCTTTAGTGGAGGCTGTAAATGAACAACGACGCCAGTCTGAGGCCAAAAGTAACAAGGAAACAAAACCTGATACAACAGGAGAAGTGGAAAAAAGTGAACGTTCTAGCAGTCCGGCATTTGATTCCGATGAGGAGTCTTCAGTTAATCAGGTTCAACAACTAATGAGCCAGCAAAAGTTGGCAAATTTACGTAAACGATCTTCCATAGGTTTGGTTTTTGGAGCCCAAGCAGCTTTAATAGCCACACGCAGCAAAGGTTTGTGTACCCCCACCTCCAAGTCTAGTGAAGTTATGGTCTTATCTGCCGGAGCCAGTCCTTCCCACCAATGCCACCCATCGGAGAGAATACAAAGTAAAGAGGAAACCAGTTGTCAAATTGCGACAGAAAAAACTCAAAGAACATCTTGTGGTACTCTCTCCCAAATTGTTGAAACTGACCACAGGGTTAGAGTTAGTAAAACAGATGATAGTTCACCCCTATCTCCTGTCAATTTAGCTCCTATTGATATACCCCAAGAACAAGTACAGCATAGTCTAGTACAAGCTATACTACCTCCTCCAGAGCAATTTCAGTGTGTTTCTTTGTTATCTGATTGTTCGGAAAACCCTTTTGGTGATCACAGTAGCAACAGTGAACTCCAACTCACCTACGACTTAATGACAAATAACTCTGAAATACGTTACATGGATGAAAGTTCCATAATGTTACCCTCACCCACTATTAACGAAGACAGTCACAGTAACTCCTATCAGCTCCAACTGAACCAAAACAAACAGCCAAGTCTAAGGCAAATCACAAGTGCCGGCTCCCCTTTGCGTGCCAATCAAATTGCTACCAGCCCCGCACTGCTTTCACAGGCTTTGGAAAAAGCTTACCAACAGCAGCAGCAGCGAAAACAATATCAACAGCAAAAACCACAACCTCCACCCGCACCACCCAGGAAACCACCGCCACCACCACCATCTTCCAACAACAATAAAAATAATGCACAAGGTGATAACCATACCCTTATACCAACCGACATCTATGTCGATCCCAATTTTCAAAATCCCCCACAAAATGTTGAAATTGAAAAACAATTACTAATTTCCTATACAGGTTTGGAAGACTTTGAAAAGATGCGCCGCGAAAGTTGCATAGATCTTATGATACTGCCGCATACAGTCAAGGTTATTGAAGCAGAAGCTCAAGTTAGACGCAGATCCAGTCCACCTACGACTGGAACTATTTCCAATAATGGAGCCGCTAAGCAAACTATAGAAGCCGTGAAAACGGAAATGGCAACTACAACTACTCACAGCACAGCTGCCCGCAGAAGTCTAGACAAAATTGTGGAACGTGAGATTTCTGATACCACCAACAAACTTGCCTCTACCTCCGGTACCACTAGCTCGGCCTCGACTGGTTTGCAAAATCCAACAATAGCTATGGAAAGGCAAAAATCCAAACAGCAGACTGGTGGCTCTGTGAAGTCACAGAAAAAGTCTTCGGTTACGACGACTAATCGCAGCTCTAGCAAACGAGCCTTCATTCACTCCATTGGCAAACACTTTAAAAGTAAAAAGGCCACTATACCCCTGGTCATTGGAATGGGAAGACAAAAATCAAAATCGGAAAATCGTGCCCGAAAGGCCTTTCGCACAATTTCCTTTATACTCGGTTGTTTTGTAGCCTGTTGGACTCCGTATCATGTGTTGGCCTTGGTCGAGGGTTTTTGTCGCAACCCACCCTGTACCAACGAACATTTGTACATGTTTTCGTATTTTTTGTGTTACGCCAACAGCCCAATGAATCCCTTCTGCTACGCTTTAGCTAATCAGCAATTCAAAAAGACATTTACAAGAATACTTAAAGGCGATTGGCATATGACTTAATTGATAATAATATTAATGATAACAATAACAATAATAATTAAAAACACATTGATACTATATAATAAGAAACTATTCACAAACCAACAGACAAACACGCATTTATATTGAACAGAAACCTTAACAAGTTGTTACAACTTGTTATTTGTATCATTGGAATATCCAGGATATAGAATTTCATTTCTACAGGAATATTACACTCACTTATCCAAACATACATATCTTTGTGTTTTTGACACACACATATACATACGCACTCAACCATACATGTTTAAACATTTTCCGGCGACTTTTAGCAGTTTTCCTTTTGATAAAATAAAACCTACTGTACCGATAAGAAATTAAATAGTATATAAGGGGTGATCCATTTCCTACTTTTTTTAAAGAAAAAAACACTGAAAATTCAAATTTAATAGAGAATGTTTATTATCATTTGAAAGAACATTCTTTGGCATTTACTTTTTGAAGATTACGTCTATTTAATGTTGGCCGTTGCTACGTCGCAGATGGTCCATCCGTTGAGTCCAATTTTCGATGACTCGTTCGAGCATTTCGACTGGTAACTGGCGAATGATACGCGTGATGTTTTCCTCCAAGGCTTTAATCAAAGCGGGTTTCTCCGCATAAACTTTAGACTTTACATATCTCCACAGGAAAAAGTCTAACGGTGTGATATCACTCGATCTTGGTAGCCAATCGACCGGCCCAAAACGTGAAATTATGTGCTCACCGAAATGTTCTCTCAATAAATCCATGTATTGATGCGATGTGTGGGAAGTGGCGCCGTCTTGCTGAAACCAAATGTCGCCGAGATCACGAGCTTCATTTTCAGGCATCAAATAGTCGGTTATCATGGCACGATAACGGTCGCCATTGACGGTTACGTTCTCACCGTCATCATTTTTAAAGAAATATGTACCGATGATTCTACCTGCCCACAAACCACACCAAACCGTTGTTTTTTCTGGATAAAGTGGCAGTTCTTGAATCTCTTCAGGTTGCTCTTCGTCCCAAATGCGGCAATTTTGTTTGTTTACATACCCATTGAGCCAGAAATGGGCCTCATCGCTAAACAAAATTTAACTCGAAACACATTCCTCACAGAACGTGAATTTTCGTAATAAAGTTGAACGATTTGTAAACCTTATTCAGGCGTAAGTTTTTCCATTATGAAATGCCAAACAATACTAAACAAAAATAACATGACAGCATGACAGCATGACACGACTCACACGTGATCTGTCAAAAAAAGGCTATTGAAAAAAGTATCTCTACTTGGATCACCCTTTATATGCGGGTCCTTCGTCATACAATTTGGCTTAAATAGAGCATTTCTCTTTTCCACTTCTGTTATCTGATATGTGCTGAACAGGCTATCAGATCAGGTATCATATCAAGTTATTAGGTCTGGTTATCACATCAGGTATCAGATACAAACAAAGTTTAAAAACAAGGAGGCACTACGGGAGCCAACTTTAGTATGGAATAGGTGGTCCAAAACCCCCATAAATATACTACTAAAGTAAGCTTTCAGAAAATAAAAGTCTTCATCACTATGGTACCGATCAGCTATTAAAATCAATTAAAGACAGGTTTTGTTTCTTAATTTTAATTTTTGGAAAAGCTTTGCAACGTCAACGCAAAAATATCTTCTAATTGTTTTCGTAATTTTTCATATAAATTTTAATAGTTTAAAAACGAAATTTTCCACCAAACCAGGATGGTTAATATTAAATATCTTTAAACTTTGGAGTGTATTATTTGATTTCATTAAAAATATTTTAAATTTTAAAGATCGAAGGTACTCTTTTCCAAAAATGTTTTTTTTTAATAAAGAAAATCGCTATTTTTCAGAAAAGGAAACATTTAAGAGAGCGTCAAAAATTTGAATAAACTATCAAAATATAAATAAATAAATGGAATTATTCATTTGAAAAAGAAAAACCCATTTTGTGTATATAAATCTTAAAAAAAACATAAATAATTATTAGATTTAGTAGCAAGGTTATTTACATTTAATTATATTTTATTTTTTATCGAAGAAAAAAATCAATAAAAACTAACAACAACAACCAAATAACTTAAATATTGTAGTTTATTAAGAAATTGTAGTTTATAAGGGATGGAGAATAAATAAGCTGTAATAAGATTTATTCAACAAAAACACACATTTAAACATTCACTCACACCAACACAGCCCGAATAAATACAAAACTATGAAGCAGGAGCAGACTGTTTTTACCCAAGTATTTTCTTCCACTTACTAGTCCTCGTTATATTATTTGGAATATTTTTCTAACTTTATTTATTTAAATACAAAATAAAAATTATAAATATCGCTTGAGTACACAATCTTATGAGCCCCTAGAATTGTGCTACAAATCGTGTTATAATTTGTATTTTTACGCAACCAGAAAATGCTTTGCTAAAAACGGTCAAGAGGAAAATATAAAAAATAATAACATCAACTTAGTGATAAAAAAAATAACAACTAAAATTGCCAACAATTTGCTCACACACACACACACACACACACACACACATTTTTTCATACAAATTCAAACAAAAACACACACACACACACACTATACGAGTAATAAACATTTATAGTCCTTAACTGTGAAACAGGTCAATTCGTATTAAAACAAACTATCTGTCAGTTGTATTTCATTTTCATATTTTGCTTTCTCTGGAGGGTGAAAGCATTCCCTTCATATACAATTGTGTACAAAAAAATAGCACTATTCATTTATAAAATTAATAAAAAAAAGCCCATTTTATCAAAGTAGTACCTTTGAACAGAAGTCCCGATTGATTATAATAAATCTGTATCCTCAAAACTGTGGACGTTGTAAGAAAATATCATTTCCTTAGACTTTTGCTTCCATCCTATCGGCCTGTTGATATCAAAAACATAGTAAGCATCCAGAATTTTATAAATTTGCACCGATTTAAGCAAATTTAAATTCTTGTGAGTAGATAAATTAAGAAATTTAAAAACATTGGCGCATATTCAGAAATCATAACTAAAGTCGGAACTAATAAAACGGTATCTAATTAAAAAATAGTTATAGAACTTATTCACAACTCATAACTAGCGTAGCAACTGCTCTCAAAGAAATGCAACCCTGCATATTGGCAAATAGAGAAAACAAAATATTGATTTTATTTTGAACGATTACAGTAAATTAATAATTAAAATGATTATAAAGCTATTTAAAACAATTTTTGTTCTTTAAAAAATTCATATAATTTCTAAAAAAGTAATTTTTTTTTTTAAATTTTGTATATAAATCATTTAAAATAACGGCGTGTAAAAATAAAATTATTCAACAGAATTTTGTTGACGAAAAACACATTCTAGTTAATTTAATTTTTTCTATTGATGTTTTTTAGACGCAATTAAAATGTACGCAATCAGCAATCATCAGCTGTTCTTTGAATATATTTGTTAGTTGACATTTAGTAACAGCTGTACCCATAATTAAGTGGAAACTTCTCTTGCTGAAAGTAACTAACTGTGAATAACTTAAATTGGCATTTAAAAATGTTACCACTTAGTGACAATATAAGAATATGCGCCATTAGGTTTAACAAAATGAACAACTTTATACAAATTTAATCAGCTACGTTTCGAATTAATGACACAAGTTTCGTTAAAAATAGTTTAATGGAAAAATCGCCTAATGAGTGAAATAATTTCATTAATCCAATTAATTAATTTTGAAGTATGTTTTAATGAAATTACTTTATAATTTTTTTAATTAGTATGACACACAAAGTGATTCATTTAAAGTAGAAAGTAGTAAATTAAATCCTCTCATAATTTTTGAATAGTGTGAAAAATTAACTAGTCTATTTAAAATATTTTGAAAATAATATCATTCATTTCGTTAAGTATGAAAAATTAAAGGAATATTTTATAGTTGCATGAAATACAAAATATTATGAGGAATTACTTGGTTTATTTAAAATAGTATGAGATATGAACTGCTTTAGAATAGTATACAAAATTAAGTTTTTCACTTACAAATAGTATGAAAACTTGTGTACTTTTTTATTTAAAATTGTACGTAAAAAAACTCGTCAATTGATAACACTATAAAGAATTAGCTGGTTCATTTAGAATTGTATGAAAAATAAACTAGTTCATTTGGAATAGTATAAATAATTAAGTAGTTCATTTAAAATAGTATGAACGCCGAACTGGTTCATTTAGAATGTCATGGAAAAGGAATTTGTTCACATAGAATGGTATGAAAAATTAATTTGTTTAAAAAATATGAGTTTTGGAACTTTTTAAACATAAATGGTAAAGATCTACTGATGAGTTGGTATTTAGTAACCAACGAAATACATATAGATTTGCTAACCCACAACAGATAAATAAAAAATTTTAATTGAATTGTTTATTTAAAATTGAATGAAAAATAAAAGCTCTCATTTAGAACAGTATAAACAATGAGCTGGCTCATTAAGACTAGGATAAGAAATGAACTAGTTCATTTAGAATAATATGGAAAATCAATTGGATCGATCATTTAGATTAGTATGAAAAATCAATTTGTTCATATAAAATAGTACGAAAAGAGACCTGCTTCATTAATAATGGTAAGAAAAATGATCTTATTTATTAAAAATGTTATGGAAATAAACTACAGTATGAAATGAACTACTTCATTTAAAATAATATGAAAAATGAACTAGTTCATATAAAAAATATATGCAAACAATTACGTCATAATCCACAATGTCGAAAGTTATCGTTTGCTGTATTTCTATTCGTAGAAAAAATAGCTTGCGTTTCACTAATAACTGATTTTATTTTATTTAAAATTCATGGTTAAAATGTCACAACTTAATTGTTTTAAGCTTACAATTCCACCATTATCGATCGGTCGACATGGTTAGTCAGGTCGTTAATTGCCGTTAATTTTGCCGGCCTCATGAGCCTCTATAAATTGTTTAAGATGGAATAATGAATAATTCTCGTATTCTCTCTTTATTCATTATTTGTCTACGAGTATTAAGACTTAAATAAATACTGTGTGCGGTTATACTCTGTCGTATAGGATCAAATTAATTATTATTAATTTTGCAATTTCTCCTTCAAACAATACCTGATTGCGAACTTTAGTCTGAATTCTTTTGGAGTCTAATGCAACACAGAGGCAAGAAAATGCTCTTAACCTACTGTGGATTTAAGAAAAACAAATAAACTAAGATTTTACTATATTTTTGTACACAATTGTATGGAAAGTTAAGCCAACTGAAAGTTTGTACTTGTGCTATGATTTTCTTTTTAAATACATAATGAAAACACCAAAATGATTTAAATACCTTTAAAAAAATAAATAACTTTAAAAAATTATATTTGTACATATATTTACAAAAGTAAAATTTAATTAATAAAAACTATAGTAATCAAATGCATCGCACATATGTACATTGTATATGTGTATGTATGTGTGTATTATAAATGTTATTATCAATGTTAAGTTTAAGTTTATATATCATTGCAATTATCATTAAAATAAAACAATAGCAATCATCATCATCATCATCATTATTATTGTTATGAAATAATTACAATTTAACAAATTTCTAGAAAGAGAGAACAGAATCAGTAGATGGTTGGAAAAAATTTATTGTACGAGTAAAATAAAACATACCACAACAACAAATTGTAGCATTTAAGTTTTAAAAAATCAAATGTTAGACAATAACTAATAAATACATAAATAGAAGATAAAATGAAGAATTAAAACATTAAACAAAAGAACTTATACACAAACATATAGAAAATGTAAATCAATTATTGTAAAATATCGTATATACTATTTAATTATTTATATATACTGACATTTAATTATATACATACATACATATATATTTATAAAATATTTATGTGCATATTAAGCCTTAACCATCAGTGACCACAAGCACACAGAACACAATTCATTTGTTGCAGTCTATTTTGAAAGCATTTAAATAAACAATACTCGTAATATACTTAATATATAAAATCACTAATTTAATCATTCAAACTTTAAGGCTGAGGTCAGACGGCACAAGTATTTGACGGAAACTTTTAAATAGCTTTAGGCCCAGTTCGATCATTAAGTGAAATTATGGAAAAATTTCATTAAAATCTATAGATTCTCTTGCCGAAATATTTTCGAGAAGTATTTTATTTTCCAATTAATACAAAATTATTGTTAAAGTGATCTGAAGCATTCAAATAGCTTTTTAGATTTAATATAAATGGTTTAAGTGATTCGAGTGATACGGAATATTTTAAAAAAGTTAATTTTTTGCAATGACTTCCATAAGTCGATGCATTTTTTTGACGCTCCGATCCAGCAATTAGCTGCAAATTCAAAAGACGACTTGTACGATCAATCAATCGTATGCTACATATTTTTAAATTATACACATATGTATCTATATTTACTTAGTGAGACCAAATTCTCTAGAATAATGCAACTTTTGTTCCGATCGTTGCAGTTTTTCAAGAGCAAAGACATCAAAACGTTGAGATTTGATGAAAAATCGATATCGAAAATCGGGGTGATTTCCTATATTATGATAGCAGAAATTTAAAAACAAAACGAATTGATAACCTTCGGTTTACTTAAAGACTACAGAAAAAAAGAGAAAGGATCCTAATGTCAACACTAATGCTATTAGCTATTGTGATGAAATAGTTAATTAACTGTGATAGTCGCAAAAATGAACTTTTTCATGGATATATACCGATTTCTCAAAAACTGCAGCCAATCTGACACTTCCAAATGTACTTTCGCACTCAGGGGACTCCCCCCTAATAGTTCGAAAAAGATTCATCGAAGTTCATTTTTTTTCGGGTCAAAAACTATCACAGTGTTATATTAGTTTTCATTGCTGGTGCTATTGATAGTGATTGCTCTCTGTTGCATTTAATATTTTTTTTTTTAAATAAGGACCAGCACTCAGGGGATGACCCCTACGTATGCAGTGCACTGTGCCGTAACCCAGGGAGAGGGATAGGGTAGAGAAGATAGATGTTGAAAATTTAGAAGACTTAACTCTTTCACAACTCTGCTTTGTGCGTTATGTTAATTTTTAAGGCAATGTTGAGGCGCCTCCGGTGTTAAGTAGATGCATTAACTTTGTTAAGCTATATTAGCAGGCATTTTTTTATTCATTGTTTTACTACGCCGATGTTTCTGCTAACCGACGAAGGACGGCGATGTTGTGTACATTAGCTTGGAAGAGCATCAATCGCTGTCGGAGCAGTTTTTTAGTGACCAGTGCTATGCCTTCATCACTTAAATAGTCCGTTAACAATTAATATGTACATTAGAGAAATTAATTATGTTGATTGACTTGCTCTGGCCTGGGTTTGAACCCAGGCCCCAAGTCATTGTTTGCTTAGTGGTCAACGCGCTAACCACTTCAGCCAACACCACCCACTATTGCTAGGGCTAATGGTATTGTTAGCATTTATTGTGTATTGATATTGCTAATACAATTGCTAATATTGTTGCTATTGAATTAGTATTGCTATCTCTGTTGATATAACTATTGCTATTTGAATGCAAATGCTATTCCGTTGCTATAGCAATTTCTATTGCTACTGCAATTTTCATTGCTATTTCTATTGATATTACAATTTTCATTACTTCTACAACTGCTATTGCTGTTGCTATTTCATTGCTACTGTTGTTTTTATTGCTATTACTGTTGACAGTGCTATTTTTATAGCAATCTGCTTCCATTAATATTGCTAATTTCTATCAGTAATACTAATGCTTTAAACCTTTATACAATTATATAAAAGTTGTTATAATATTAAAAATTATTTAGAGGAAGAGTTTTGTCTTTACTCAGAATGAAATAATGAAAAGAAATTTTTATTTGGAAAATGTATACAAAAAAAATATATGAAATATTTTAATATATGTTTATCAAAGAATAATTTTCTCAATATTTACATGCCATCATTAAGCTTGGCTTTCTTTTGAGAAGGCGTAACAAATAGAAATTGCTGTTTTAAAATCTGCAATGCTTTCTTTCGTACACCATAAATATATGTTTAAATGTATATATAAATATTTTTATACGTATTACGATTATATCCAAATTACAGCAGTCAATATTATTATAATGTAGTTATTACTACTAAATATATTTAGTAGAATTTAATAGATTGAATTATATATTAAAAATGGATAAATTTAACAAGAAGTTATGGCAAATAACAAGCTAAACAAATAAAATCTAAAATTTATGGAATATGAATATTAATGTACATACATATAAATGAGACAAACAAACAAAATGACAAATACAACAATAAACAAACTAATTATTAGTTACATATACATAATGATATATAATTCGGTTTTATTTAATTTGTTCCAGAAACATTATTTTTCAGGGTAACCAAAAGTGTGATTAATCATAAATATTTGTTTGTTTTTCTATTCGTGCAATCCTTTCAGAACTTCATTTGTTTCAACATATTTTTGCATACTTTTCTTTTAGCAGAATATTTCTACGCATGTTGCTGTGAAGAGTCCTAAGTCCATTTTTAAAGCAATACATATTTTCTTAAAAATTTTTTCAAAAGGAAATAAGTTGAACAGACTAAATATTTGACTAAAGGAAAAATAAATAAGAAAAAAATCACCACAGCGGTAAAAACTTCAAAATGAAAAAAATCAAATCATCAGAATTAAAAAAAAAATCCGCGGACCTGGAACAAAAACAAAATTTAATAAAAACTCCAACCACAAAGAGGGAAAAGTCAACAAGAAAGAGTAGTAAATTCGGCTGTGAAAAATCATACATACCCTTCAGGCGGTCAGACGGAAATGGCTTATTAAACTTCGCCTTATATTACACACGGAATGACAAGCCCATAAATAATGGTGAAGGCTATAAATATCGCTGCAACAAAAAAATCGCTAACATAAAAAAGAAATTGTCAAAACGCAAAAAACTCCTAAACAAAAAACAAATCACCAAAGTAAAAAACACGTCAGGCTTTAAAAAAATCGCAAAATCGAAAAAAAAAAAATTAGAAACGAACAAATAATTGATAAAATTAAAACGAAAAAAAATTTAAGAAACTTGCGAAAATTGGAAAAAAAATAAAAAAAAAATCGGAAAACGGAAAACGGAAAAACTATCGAAAAATAATTGTCAAAGCGAAAAGACGAAACACGAAAAATACGTTAAAATTAAAAATAAAACTACCAAATAATTTCAAAGCTGAAAAATCACTAAAATCGGAAAACGGAAAAACTATCGAAAAATAATTATTGAGGCAAAAAAAACTCTCAACTCGAAAAATACGCCAAAATAAAATAAAAACTACCACTTAATTTCAAAGCTGAAAAATCGTTAAAAAAAAAGATTAAAACAATTGCCATAATAAAAAATAACTGCACTCAAAACTTAGGAATACTTTTTTCATCAGGGCACTGCACTCGTCCGATATAAAAAGATATAAATCTACAAATCCACAATTCATAAAGTGAATTGAAAGGAAATACGTTTATTGTGCTGTATTTTGCAAAATAAAACAGAAAAACACAAATAATAATATTTAACGATACGCACCCTTCGACTTTTAATAATAAAATCCATTTGTTTTTACCTCATATTTTATTGATATTTTACAATACAAAAAAAAAAAAAAACAAAACAAAACAAATACCAGTTAATACTCATACCTGGATTATTAGCGACTCCCAATGGAATCTTTTATTGAAATTTTATTTTATTTTATTTTATATTTTATTTTTAATTTGTTGCAGCCGCTATTAAATAAACTGCATAAGGGACTGTGCACATATCACGTAACACGGTTTTGAGAGATTTTTTCACCCCCCCCCCCACCTCATCAACCCCATCACCCTTCGTAACGTTTTTTACTAATTTTTCAGTGCAAAATTTCCAATCCGTAACATATCTTTAACCCCACCCCGTGGAGCGTTACGTAATATGTGCACAGCCCCTAAGTAAGTACAGTATTAAAAGGGGCCTTATTGAAACGAAAAACGCGTTTTGTGTAAAATTAAAAAAAAAAACACATGATTGCATTCTAACAATTTTTAATCACAACCAACTGATTAATTCAGCAATTAGCTTTAGATGCATACATGCATGACTTAAAAATTTTAAATTCAGATCTATAAATTTGTAATATTGTTATGGCACAATTGTAAATACATATTGTGCAAACAGCTAATAGTTTACAATAAATTAAAATACAATCACTGTAAGATGTAAAAACTAGCACCAATAATAACATCATTGTCATCATGTCCACACAGTGGCGAATGGCACAAAAATATGTAGTGGCAATAAAAATTTATCTCCTGAACTATTAATCCGATTATAAAAAGTACTAAGTCCGCCCTGTTAACATATTTTTATTATGCCCTTTTTGTCCTATTTGAACTTTTTAAAAAGCCCAAATACATACATTATTAACAAAAATCTTTATACAGAAAAATGTTGTCGAATTTATTAGCTAATAAAGTTTAATGAAAAAAGACAATTATTTTGAAATACTCGTACAGTGGCACAGAAAGTTTTATTTACATTTTACAAAAAAAAAAAAAAGTGTGTTTTACAAAAACTAAAATCTTGTCATGTGATTCGCTGTACAACATATTTGAGAAATATGTAATAACAACCCGTTTTCAAAGAACTTACTTTGTTGTGACGAAAAACAAACTTGTTTTCGCAAAAGTTTTTTATATCTTTTTTGGTTACAATATTGTGACAAATGTCATCTATAATTCGAATAATTATACTGATCGCATGACAAACATTATTATAAAGTTTTGTCAAATAAATGTCATGTATGCATAACTCCACTTATTTTTAGTATTAACTGGCAAATTGGTCGAGTTTAGTTTTCAAATAATATTTTATTTATCATTAAAACTAATACCAAAATATACAACTCCATGCACATATACAACAATTCACATGCATAGCAAAGCGAGACAGAATTATATATGTATATTTTCTTTATGTTGATGACACTTAGTCATCATGTGTGTGACACAATAGCATCATATTAAAATTAGATATGTATATGATGACTGTATGCTGCCGATATCGATAAAGCTATGTACAGACGATTGACAGATATTACAATATTGTAAGATATGGCAATATGCTGACAACATACTGACAATGAAAAATTGTTACCAAAAGTTAAATTATCAGTTCAGGCGATTGTAAGAAAACCTTACAATTTCATTGTCAGACAATATTCAGACAATAAATTTATCTGCCAACAAAAATTATCAGTTCACACGGTTGTCAGATTGTTGTGTGCCAAAAACTACCAGATACTATGTTAATGCCTTGGTAATAATCGTATTTATGGATAGCGTTACCAATAGAAAAATTATCTGACAATGCATTAATTTTAACACATCTGCCAATAAAAAAAAAGCTTACAATGTCTGACAATTATCTGACATTGGCAAATTAGAGTGTTCACACGATTATCAGATGTCTGACAATATTATTGTCTTACAATGAACTGACAATGCTTTTTCCAAAAATTGTCAGGTCAGACGGTTGTCAGACATTTTCTCAATATTTTTCTGACAATATTGTAAGATCTGCCAATCGTCTGTACATAGCTTAAGTGTTGACATTGGCGAGTTACTAAAGTCGTTGGCTTATATCGGGTGTTTTTTTTAGCTGCATGAGAACTTGAAATGACATACAAGACAGAAATAATGTTTGAGTGATTTTTTTTTTGTATAATCTGCGAAATAATTTTATGTCATTTATTGTTTAAATATGTTTTCCGATAAATATCTGCTGCAACTATAAATTATATGGCATAAATATTGGCTTTCAATGCTTCAAGAGTTGCTGGTTTATCGGCATAAACCAATGACTTAAAATATCTCCGAGGTAACCAGTAAACAGCACCTCTTCAGGAAACAAAGTTGTCACCAAATTGATTTTACAATAAAGGGATTAAATGGAAAGTTGTGCCGTCTTGTCGTATATATTTAGCTGATTAATTTTTGGAAACGAAAATTTACTCAATTTTTGATGATTTTGAATCGAGAAGAGTAAAATTATTGCGAAAACGACAATTCCTTGTTCACTTGTCCAATTATATTGACCGTAAAATGGACGACGTGCTCTGAATGAATTTGATGAACAGATTTTTTTTCCAAAGCAAATTTCTACGATTTGGAAACGTTGTCCTGGCGTTAAGCGATTGATTATGACTTGCCACAATTTACTGAACAGAAGTGTCAACACCGTTTAACAAGATCAGCTGCCAAACTTTAGTTAGCATCTAAAAAAAGTTGTAACATTAAAATCAAAATTATTTAAGAAACAATAAAAAAGAAAGTAAGAAAATTTAATATCAAAATTGTCATCATTTCCCTTGATGACAAGATGACCAGCTTATGTAAGCTTTGCCATCATAATTATGACAAGTGTCATGGTCTCAAAAACGAAAATACTTGCCACCCACCTCTTTTTAATGTCACATGTAATCCATCATCAGTCCTATATTAGTTTTTTTTTTTTCAGTGTATCTGACTTTTAGACTTAGATTCAATATCATTTTATTTTTATTTTTTGCAAAATTCTGCCTTAAGTTTTTCCAATCTACTATTTCATGCTTGTAAATACGATTTCTAGTTAAATGTTTAGAAAAGAATATAATCTATGTTGCAAATTTTAATTAAATTTCTAAAATATAAAATTTCAAATACAAACAATTGATAAATAAATAGATGGGGCTACAGTATTGTCTTTAAATAATATTATATACGAGTACATACATTCATATCAGAGATGGGCTAACATTCACGTAATTGTCATAAATCAAATACAATATAAGGGTCGCAAAAATATTATTTCGCATTTCAGCCGGAACCGAGATGTCTAAGTGTTTGTCCTTTGAGGTCAAAGTTCATACTTTCATGTGTTACATAGTAGCATTTTATGACAAATACTTTTTTGCAGCAGTTCTGCTCGATCACCCTATTTTTCACGAAAGGGACAAAAACGCCCATACAGCGAAGGGTTAAGTCCTTAAAATGATCAAAAAGAAATTTTCCCGTAGTGCTTTGATTAGAGGTCCTGAGCACATGTTGTATTGGAAATGTATGGATTAAAATAGTTTTTTCTCATGATAGAGTGTCTGTGTGAAAAGTTCACTCACACGCCCATCTCATTCACACATAAAGATTCTCTGTATATGTAGGTAGGTAATGTATGTACGTACGTTATTAAAATAGTGTTTAATTCCAATCCACTCAAACGATTTGAATTCAATTTTTTTTTTCTTTCTATTATTGCGTCTAGAACTGATAATATTCATTTCAACATCGGCTCAACCACAGACAGACGTACAAACTAAATACGTGGAAGTAAATCGGCGAGAATTTATTAAAAAGCTAAGCTTTTAATAGAATTAAATTAATATTCAATTTAGTAGCGAATTTCAATCTGAGGAATACGCAAGTTTCCACACAAACTAAAAGGAAATTTTCTGTGTATGCGCCTAATTAAAACTACAATAGCAAAAAAACAAATTGAGAACATAATAAAAATCCCAAATAAATAGAATAAATCAAATTGATTTTTAAAAGAAAAAAGAAAAAACAAGAAAAATAACCGAAATTATGAGTCTACTTTTAAGAGTCGTGAGTGTGATCTTAAATGTCATTGCGATCATCGTAAATGCTGTAGCAAATTTACTGGTACCCAGACTGAAACCCTCGTATCCCCCTATAAAAAATCCCCTACTAAAAAAACCGGTAACGCTTTTAAGAGAAGAGTTGTTAAAGAAGAAGGTATTATTGCATTTTAAAATTTAATTTACAAAAAAACAAAAGTTAGACGATTTAGAATAATTAGAAAAATGTTAAAACTGCAGTTTACTTCTCAAGAACTGGTCGAGGCCTATATAGTTCGCATTAAAGAGGTTAATGCTTGCCTAAATGCTGTGGTGCAAGATCGTTTCGAGGATGCCATTAAGGATGCAAAACATGCTGACTCTCTAATAAGTAAAGCCGATAATGAGGTAAAATTATTGTTGTTGTTTCAACGTTACCCTCTGCTGGGTATACCATTCACCGTTAAGGAATCGTGTGGTCTCAAAGGTTGGTATTTAAGTGTCGATGTGTGTGTTTAATGACGTTGTGCTGTTGTTGTAGGTTGCTAAAGTTCACTTTTGTTGTTGTTTATTTTGTAGCTTATAAAAACAATGATAATAAAAATGAAGTGACAACTTTGAAATTATTTATTTTTTTTTTGCTGTTTTATGTTGTGAGCTTAAACTTTAAAGTGATAAAGTTAATATGTATTTTGTTAATGTTAATTAAGCGAGAAAATACTTATAAAATACACTGAGCAACAAAACCAATATTAGCTAATATTTTTAATTATGGGATATTTTATCACTAACAAGAGGTCATGGATAAACTTTCAAAACAGCAAGACACGAACATACATACATATATACCAATACCCCGGTTTGTGTCGCTAATTGAGCCCGGAGGAAGGCGACGCCAAACCGAAACGACGCAAACCGAAGAATGATTTTGAATACATTTGTATTGATTTGCATTTAATTGGTTCTGAGTTTCATAATTTTACCTTAAAAAGCTGATTTTTCCAAGGTTTCTTCCAATATCAACAGCGCTTTCCCCTGATTTAAAACGTTTCAAAATGTCCAGTTTTTTTTTTCTAAGCTTATTTGCTTTCTTTTTTGACTTCAGCAAATGTAATTTGAAACTGCTAACGATCTTCAACTTGCAACCAGCAGAGAAACCTTCACATACACATTTCCATAAGACTTAAACGGGAAATCCAGTTTTTCTGTTTTAGCTTTGCAGAAACATTTTCATATTAACGACTCAAATCGAAGCCACTGTCGACGCAACTTCGAAGTCACAGAAATTTTAAAAAGAAGAAACTTAGAAACGATGCAATAATTTTTTTGTCCGATCTAACAGAACTAATCGTTAGCAGGATTTTTTTTGTGTTGCGCAGTGTATACGCAGTGCTCTACACTAAACACAGATAGTGAATGAATATGTTTTTTTTTTGTCTTTTTTTTTTTTTAAATAGATTTTATTTAATGAAATTTAAATTTGCTATTGTTAGTGGATCTTTTACTTGAACACAAAAAACAGAAAAATAAAATAAAAATATGGAAGAAATTAGAAGAACTATGAAATTAATATCAATACAGTTTTATGTTTAAATTTTAAACTTTTTTCAATCAGAGCTCCGCGCCATTTAGAAACCGATTTGGAAAGTGTTTTTCATTTTTCTAAACAGTACACTGCCAAATAGATAATGGTTTTAAAATTTGTGACTTCGTGTCGCCCCGTTATATCTGTTTTGTTGATGGCATTTCTATGCAAGCAGCCAGAAACGTAGCCTTGAGAAATTCTCTGAAGAGGTTATGCAGACTAATCGGTTGCATGTTGCGAAAGAACTACGAAACAATAACCAAACAAGAATAAGTTTTGTAATGTGCAACTTTAATTAGGAAACGAAGTGTGTCCTACGAATACTTTTTATATATATGTATGTATGTATGTATGTACTTAATATTTGCCCATTTCAAATTTCTTTAGCCTTGAAAATTATTTTCGTTTCGACGATGTTTTTATTCTGGCTTTTCAGGGGATGACCCCTATACAGAACAAAATATTTAATTTTTTTTTTTCAATTAACCCTTTAATTAAAAATATAGTGGGAGAGGAAGAGGGATAGGGTACAGAAGATAAATGTTGAAAATTTAGAAGGCTTAACTCTTTTACAACTCTGCTTTGCGCGTTATGTTAATTTTTATCGCAGGGTCGAGACGCCTCTGGTGTTAAGTAGACGCATTAACTTTATTAAGCTGTATTAGCAGACGTTTTATTAATTGTTTTACTTCGCCGATGTTTCTGCTAAGTGACGAAGGATGGCTATGTTGTGTACATTAACTTGGAACACGATCAATCGCTTTCGGAACAGTTTTTTAGTGACCTGACCAGTGCTATGCCTTCATCACTTAAATAGTCCGACAACAATTAATACAATGTGTCACTAATGTACATTACAAAAATTAATGATTTGATTGACTGGCTCTGACGTGGGTTTGAACCCAGGCCCCAAGTCATTGTTTGCTTAGTAGCCAACGCGCTAAACAATTCTCCCAACACCACCCGTTTTTTTCTATGTTTTTCTTTTTCTTTTTAGCTTTCAAATTTTTAACGTTTAACAAGTTTCTTTAGACAGTAAACTTTTTTGGTTATTTTTTTTATGTTTGTTCATTTTGTGTAGGGTGTTTGTATAGTTGACCTGTGATTTAATATGATGAAAATCCGTTTTGTTTGGCTTAAGGTATTTTTTCAAATAAAAACAATTAAAATTTTTGTTTCATAAAAACTTTCTTAATTTATTTTTTATTTTGTTTTTTTTTTGTTCATTTTGTTAATTTAGACAATTTTATCATTCCTGCGTTTTTTTGTTTTTGTTCTGGGCGGCCTTTTTTTGAGTTATTTAAATTTTTCGTCTTCAGGTTGATTTTATTTATGAAAAGTTTTTTTAGTTTTCGGCGTTTTTTATTTTGGCAATTAAATTTTTTGACGATTTACAACTCTCGTTTTGGCGATTTATTTAATTTTTTGCCAATTCTCTGGTTTTACAATTTTTTTCGCTTTCGCAGTTTTTTAAGTCACCTATTTTTTCTAATACTTTTTTCGTTTGCTGTTCTTAACAATTTTGCGATTTTTTACGTTTCTGTTACTTTTCTCATGTGTATTCAGTTTTGGTGTCTCTTTTTTCGTTTTCTCAACTCAGTTTATTTTCAGCGATTTCCTTAACTTTTTGGCATCTAATTTAATGTTTATTTTAAAGTTGCGATTTTTTTCGCTTAAAGAGTTTATTTCCGTTTGTCATTTTTTACGTATATTTTATTTGGCGATTTTTTTCAGTTTGTATTTAGCCTTTTCTTGAGTGTACAGGCACATATTCAGCTTAAGCATTTGGAAGACCAATTGCTTTTTCAATGGGTTTTTTGAGCGCCTAAAATAAATCCCATTATATTAGACTTTTTTATAATTATTCTCTATTTGAAATAATGTTTTTAAATAAGTTTTCACTTGTTATGCGTTAAGAATGACCATCCCAATGATCTTTTTGTATACACGTTGATGAAAATGCAGACATTAAAACTTTTTTCATTTTGTGACATTAAAAAATGTTAACAAATTTCTTTCCATGAAGATCACACTTTTTCGGTTGGCAGTATTAGACGCCAAGGCGAATTGTGTCCTGTGGACGGCGAAGTAGTGTCTCTAGTAAAAGCAGCCGGTGGTATTCCGCTTTTGGTATCAGCCAATCCAGAATTTTGTCTATCATTTGAAACCGATACACATGTGAATGGCAAATGTTTGAATCCATACGATTTGAGACGTTCATCAGGAGGTTCGTCGGGTGGAGAGGTAAATTTTCTATTGAAACATTTTCAAACTTGTTGATAATTTTATTTCTTTAGGGGTCTTTAAATGGTGCCGGTGCTACTCCCTTTGGTGTTGCCTCAGATGTTAGTGGTTCCATACGTTTGCCCGCTTTGTATTGTGGTGTGTTTGGTCATAAGCCCACGGGTGGTTTAGTTGCAGTCGATGGGCATTTCCCCTACAGCACGTCTGATGCAGAGTTTCCAAATTTCTTGCAAATGGGTCCTATAACAAGATTTGCCCAAGATCTACCGCTTTTAATGCAGATAATGGCGGGCAAAAATGCTGCAAAACTAAAATTCGAAGAAGAAGTCAAATTAAATGATGTAAAAGTGAGTTTAAAATTCTCTGTAACAATTTGTATTTTATTGAATGAAACTTTTTCTTAGATTTATTACACATTTGCCATGGGTAACTTTGTGCACATACCAGCGGACTATGACATCAAATTCGCTATTAAACGGGCCGTTAAATGTTTTGAAAAAGGAGGCTTATACACAGAAGAGGTACATTTTAAATCATTTATTACCAGCCTTGTATGGATGTAGGACAGGCGATAAATGATTGAAATATCTCATTATATTAATTTTCAAATAATTGTTTTTACTTTTAAATTCTGCATGCATCCGCTTCTGAGTACCTGTAGCGAATTAACTAACTAACATATCGTTATATTAATATAAAATGGTCCTAACTCATTATATTTTTTTTTTAATCGCGTATTTATTATATTTTGATAGATAACTTTTATTGTTTAAGTAAGCGATATAACCAAAAAAAAAATAAAAAACGCGAGTTGAAAAATTAAATTAATTAGGACCTTTCTATATTAAGACAACGATATTCTAATATATCTCATTATTACAATTTTAGGTTAATATAGCGGGTTTCAATAGTGCCATTGAAATGACTTTATCTCATCTCGTAAGTCTAAAGGGTTTACCAAGTGTGATTACTCATTCCGCAATTGATAAGCCAGCACGTAAAGAAATTATTAACGAAATACTAAAAAGTATCATGGGAAAATCAAAAATTACCTTAATGCCGCTATTAGTGGAGTTTATGATTGAAATGAATGCTTTTCTAACAGACGCCCAAAATGAGAAATTAAAAACCGAGTTGATTGATCTCAAACAGTATTTGATTGTAAGTTTAAAATTTTTATAAAAATTTTATACATTCTAAAACGTGTCCTCTATTTTTAAATCTAGCAACTTTTGGGATCTAATGGCGTATTATTTTTACCCACCTACCACAAATCCGCCGGGTTTTTTAATGGTTGTTCCATATTAAATATCGGTGGCGTTGTACTGATGCTCATGTTCAATCTTTTGGGCTTTCCTGCCACTCATGTACCCATGGGCTTAGATCGTAATGGTATACCGATTGGCTTTCAAGTGGTGGCTGCACCTTTTATGGATAAATTGTGCCTACAAATAGCTGCCGAATTAGAGGGTGCTTTTGGTGGTTGGATTGAACCTTATTAGTTGTACGTACTTTACTAATAACAACACATTGTGTGTGTTATTCTTTAGTTGTTGCTTTATGGTTGTAAGACGAACTAAGTTATTTATTAAATAAACGAATATGGCAGTGCTGTTAAAACGACATAAAATACTTAACAGGAATTATTTAACAACAAACATTTAACAGAGAACAGTACCGAAGGGGAATTTATAACAGTTGAACTTACTATTTCTTATAACGAGTTAAGCTACAAGCACTTGGATTTTGTACAACCAGTTCACGATTTCAAAACCAGTGTTGCGAGAACTTTTAGATACAAAGTCAGCAAAAATTAACTAAAAATCTTCAAACTTTACAACATTCTGATTTATTTTTATTTATATTATTACGAATAAACGTAATTATTATACGAACTTATATTGATGTACATATGAGAAGTAATATTATTTAGGTTCAAGTTCAGTTTTATTGAATTAATGAAAATTCAAACTTTCTAAGAGTTTTTTTATGTTGAAAAATATTATTATTTATATCCAATCAGTTTTTAGCAGAACGTATCAGTACCGATTTCAAGGCCGCTACACCTCTCATCAGCGTTCAATTGTCCACCTTTACAATTTTCGTAAAGTGGATACTAATTGAGAAGAATATCAACTATTTAACCAGTTTTCAATAGAAATAGAATACGAGAATTAATTTTTAATTCATTTTTTATTCTACATATTGAAACAATTCTGGTTAGTACGAAATTCCCTCATCATTTTTTGGAAATTACTAAAGCACCCCATACACGTTTCAATCCAATTGTCAGCTGGGTCGATTGTTGTTCAAATCAAAGCGTGTATGGCTATGTCAATTGATTAGTTTGGCAGTTGTCGAGTTGGTTGAAGAAAAATCAAAAGATTTTGATTTTTCAAGTTGGCTAGCAAGTCTTTCAATTCGATTGTGCTGTGTGTGCTCGAGTCTCTTGATAAGCTGTCAAAATTTATGTGTATAGCATGATGAAATAATACAGGTGGCATTATTAGGGCAACAAATACATACAAATCGAGAAATTTTTGACATAAGACTGGATAAAAATTCTAGAGCAAATTGACAGTTGAATGAAAATCTTTCAATTCAGTTTATGAAGTATGTGGCCAAGAATCAATTCAATTGAAAGACTCAATTGACAATTGAATTGAAACATGTATGGGACGCATAACAATCAACACAAACTCATAGTCCGTTATCATCAAAGTATTATACTTTGTAATTTAACGTTTTTGTTGTTTTTAATCTATATATTAGTGAAATTCACATTTTACTGTGACCCTTGTTATTAGGGTATGTTGCTCTTGCCCAAGCTGAATTAATTTATTTTTATTTATATTATTACGAATAAACGTAATTATTTTTCGAACTTATATTGATGTACATACCTATGACAGTACGAGTAACACACCATTTACTTTAGCCTGTAAAGTTTACAGTGTAAATTAACGTTTTGGAGCAACAAGCCTTTAGTATATATTAGGAAATGATTAAAGAGGAGGTGGAAGATATGAATTACGTCTGTGCTAACAATCAATAACCACCTAAATCGACTTAAGAAATAATTGAGTTATACATGTATGTATGTACTATTTTGTTTTTTTTTTCTTAAATAATTATTAATCACTTTAGTTGTTATTGATAAGATAAGGTATTGTTGCAAATTGGGAACGTTTGTACTTATTTTTTATTAAATAAAAATTTATAAATACTATATAAATATTTTTCTAATATATAACACTTTCGTTATAATTTTATAACTTAGTATATCGGGAGTAAGAATCTTTGATTCTGCATTAAATTTTTTCAAATTTACTCTTTTAAATTTTTTTACAGCCGCTTTTATAAATTAAAAGTGCGTTTTCTCAAAAACTTGTTTTTCGACTTAGGCGGTTATTGCTTGTGACCATGCATGTGGCAAACGTCACCACTCATCTTAGTGTGTGAAAACGTTATACAAATATCTTAATATAATAATAACTTAGAATAACTTAGTATATATGTACATTTTTTCCATAACACTCTAGTCATTTATGTTAAGCGACATGGCTACAAAGTGCCTAATAAAATTTATGTTTAAATGAGCTCGTAGTATTTTGCTTTGCTTAGCACAGACACACATCAAATTCAATCCATATGATTTTATTTTGGTCGCAAAATATTTATTATTTTGGAAATTATACACACTTACTTCAAACTATGAAATTTATCCGCACACATCAAACTAGCTTCTTGAAGCTGTACGTGTGAATTGTTGTTAATAAATTATTTTGGGTTTCATGAGGCGGTTTGATCAGTGGCGCTTTAAAGTTTAAACTAGTTTTGCACATATTCATAAGACCCTAGGCTATAGGATAATTAACAGGTGAATAAATACACTAAAGGTTTAATTCATAAACAATTCATAAAGTTAATGTGCACATTAAAACCGGTTTTCTCATACAAAATTCATACATTAACGCCACAATAACTTTAATAATCATTTATGAATTACACCTTAAGTAAATAAACCGAAAAATTTAAAAATATACGCAAACATACCTGTGTATGTGTTAACGTCAAATCAAATATAAGGATACAATTCATTATTATTGTGTTGACTTAAATTCAAAATACTATCAATACCCTGCATTTTTGTTATTTGCACTAGTATCCATTACACAAATTTGTTATTTATAAATAAACTTTTTTTTATAAAGAACCTTTTTTACGTAGTAGATAGTATTTGTCAAAAGCTCCATTCACCAAAAAAAAAAAAATTATATGTGTATATATGTATGTATGTGTTAAAAGGTACTTTTCTAAAATAGTACATTTCCCATAAAATATTATTAGAAATCACACCCATGCTGGCAACACTGAAATTGAGTTATTTCTATAAAAAACTTACACTCTCGCTACTAGTCTTCATCTGTTCAGCTTGTGGTTGTGCTGTTGTTTTTATCGGTATTTTCTTCGGCATTAAAGTGTTTTAATTAAATTTGTTGCGGTTCTAAATTATGGAAATATTTTTAAGATTGATACAATTAATAATGAGACTTTTTTATATAATAGTCTCTCCCGTATTGGCGCAAATTTCCAGAAAAAAGAAGCCGAATATACCACCGATTAGGAATAAATTATTAACTTTATCAATATCACAGTTAATTCAGCTCTTGAAGTCGCGTCGGGTAAGTTATAAAACATGATTTTAAACTTTAATGATGTATGGAAAATTACCATCAAGTACTCCTCAGTACCTGTACAGTATATATGTACATAAAACTATTGGATCATGCGGAAATGATGAAAATTTCAAAACCTATCGAAAGTAATAAAAATCCGTAAAGAAAATCCGCCAATTTTCTTAGATACTTTTTCATTTAATATTTCACATTTTTTGTAGGTATTTAATAATAATTATGTATGTACTTATTTTTCTAATTACATTTCAGTCCATATATTTTATAACAGTAAATGTTATTCTGCCGTTTTGAATCTTTAGTATATCAGGGATGGAAAATGTATTTTTAATTTTGTACCAAAAACTTAATTACGTACAAAAAAAAATAAATCAATCTTTATTGAAGCGTTATTAGTGTTATTAATAAAAACAAGATTTGTAATATGTATACAAAAATTATATTCATGTTCATTGAATAGTTTTTGTTCATCTCAATTTTAGCTTAAATCCAAAGTTTTGGTTCAAGCCTACATTGATCGTATACGAGAAGTTGATCCATTTATTAAAGCGGTTATAGAAGAAAGATTTGAAGATGCTCTACATGACGCAGAAAGAGCTGATAAGAGAATAAGAAAATGCCCAATAGAGGAAATGACGGACCTGTTTGCCCGATATCCCATGTTAGGAATACCATTTACCGTTAAAGAAGCTTGTGGTTTAAAAGGTATTTTATTCCAGCAGAGTTGGAGACCTTTTTTTATCAAATACATACCTATTTAATATTTTCCTTTAATAAAGCAATAAAAACAATATATTAAGGTTTGGGAGAAGAAATGTTATGTTTTCCTTTTTCTAAATACTCATACGAATTATAACTACATACATATGTATGTTATATACCATTATCTTTTCAGGTATGTCACATGTTGTTGGAAGCCTGAAACGGTTGAATATGAAATCTGAATATGACTGCGTACCTGTGGAAAAATTACGCTCAGCAGGTGGTATTCCGCTCCTTGTATCTGCCAATCCTGAATATTGTTTCAGTATAGAAACCAATACTTTAACAAATGGTCGTTCCTTAAATCCTTATGATAGTTCTCGTACATGTGGCGGCTCTTCTGGTGGCGAAGTAAGAAAACAAACAGATATATATATATATATATACATATATGTATATACATATATATATAGATATATATATAGAATTTAATAATAAATTTGTTTTGTAAGGGAGCTTTAAATGGCAGTGGGGCATCGGTATTTGGTATTGGTTCGGATATTGCTGGGTCGATACGTATACCCGGTCTATTCAATGGAATTTTTGGACACAAACCAACCAACGGCTTAATCCCAAATAAAGGGCATTTTCCCAATTCAGACGACCGTAAATGTTTGGAGTATTTACAAATGGGGCCTATGACACGATTCGGGGCGGATTTGGGCTTAATATTGCAAATAATGGCTGGCTCGAATGCCTATAAATTGGATTTGGACCCACTTGTAGATAAAGGACAATTGAAGGTGTAACATTTATAAACTATTTGAAGACAAATTTATTTATGTATGTATTATGTAGATATTTTATTCCTTAGGTTTTGATGGTTTAAACGGATTTCTACATCAAAGTGTTTCTTCTAGCATAAAGTCGTCCATAATGGCTGCAGTCAGATATTTCAAAGGAATTGGTTTGACAACAAAACAAGCCAAAATAAAACATTTCCATAATTCCACTGAAATCGCCTTGGCTGCAATAGGACGTCTTCGCAATTTCCCTTACTTGATGAAGCCTGATTGCACACCTCCCACTATCGTAGAAAATGTGCAGGAATTGTTGAAAAGCTTTTTTGGTTATTCAAACTATACTAAGGAAGGCTTAATATTTGAATTATTGAGATCAACAAAAGTTTTTATGGGAGCAGACAATCTGGTCAAATATAAAGAAGAAGCTCAAATTTTAAAAAAAGAAATTATTGTATGAAAAAATGGGTATTAGTCACTTTGCTCTATAAAACTCTGTTATTTTAGGATGTCTTGGGATCGGATGGCGTACTCTTCTTTCCCTCTTTTCATGTTCCTGCCATACACAATAACAGCTCTATTCTACCACTGTGGGGAATTGATTACTGTTTAATATTCAATGTTTTGGGCTTACCATGTACCCATATACCCATGGGCTTGGATGGTAAAGGTTTGCCTATAGGTTTTCAAGTAGTGGCTGCTCCTATGAGTGATAAATTGTGTCTTCATGTTGCTGCAGAACTAGAGAAGGCGTTTGGTGGTTGGGTGCCACCCACAAAATGAGAAAAATACGAAAGATCTTTCAAGTGCTTTTAAAAATTGTATGCATAGAGAAAAATTCAATTATGTTCTTTACATTAATAACATTTACATATATTTAATAAATAATACTTTTAAATAGTTTTGACAAAAATTTTCATTCCATTTTAAATTTCTAATCAATCCTGCTGCGTTATGTGAATAGCCTCTTATTACGAAGTTAAACAAGCGGATAATTTTATCTCCAGAAAGTTCCAAATGTGCGTTAAAGTAAAAAAATTACGTGGTTTCGTATTAAATTTGCTATAATTAACGAAGGCCCCAATTATGTTCCAATAATTGGATCATGATCGCAGTAAACTTAGATAAATAACTAAACTTGCAACACTAAAGCTAAGTGTTATAAGCCATAATTGCAATTTGAATTTAACAACGCTAAAATAATCGTCTAATTTCGATTTTCTGGAACAACTAAAAAATACTCAAACAGTATTTATCTTAAGATGTGGCAGCACTGCGAGAGAGAGATATTTTATTATAATGGGCCAAATAAAATCCCGTTTTTCCCTCTGACTACGAACGTTTGCACACATAAAAAAACATTTCCGTACTCATAGTATCTCGATGTTAACATAACTTGTAGACTCGCCGTCATTTATAAACTACTCGTTGTCAAAGTAAATACGTTAAAACTACAAATCAAGAACGGAACAAATTAAATAGAATTGTTGAACAAAAAATATTACATGATAGCTAGCACTAAAAATTTGAAAAGTAAGCTGGAGAATAAATAAAGTATATTTTCTACTAAGATTTAAATAAAAAAAGTTAAAAGACAATTTAGTGCCTTTAAACAAGTGACAAATATTAAAAGGTTTCATCTATGTAAATATTACAAGATCTACCAAAGAGTGTCTTGTGCATAAAATATTTTTTTAAATACTAATAGTAGATGTACTTACCTATTTTAATACAAAAGAAAAAACATCAACATAACTACATACATACATATTAAGCCACGCATTATAAAATAGTTTTTAAATAAAAAATTAAATCAACCGCAATCAAACAAATTAAAATCATAAGCTGCTATCAATACTTCATGACTATGGTAATTATGTTAAATTGACTTCCATTGATAATAAATACAAGGAAGTTTTAGTGGAAATAAATGCGATATTATACATATGTACTACATTCATACATATGTAAGTACATACAATTTCAAATGAAATTCAACCAACAAGTGTTTTATAATTTAAAAGGATTATATCGTGTTCAATAAAAGTGGAAAAAAATTTATGCAAAAAGTAAAAAAATTTAAAAAAAATCGCTTTTTAACAAAAAATAGAGATTTCTAAGCTTTTTTGTATTTCTTTTTAAACTAAACTTACGTTGTACGTACTTATTTACACAAACACTCAAATTTATTTACGTGGATACGTGAGGGAATCGTAAGTGATTCAACACAACGCAACAAAAATAAACCAAACAACAACAAAAGAGTACGAAATAAAAACAAAATACAAGAAAAAATCAACAAAAAATTTATACAACACAGCCAAGTAAGCATATATAAGCAAAGCATACACAACAGTGTGCCCAACAACGCACATAGATACACACACACGAAAACACACTACCAAACGCTAAACAGAGAACACGCGCTGTGTCATTAATAGTAAACGGAACCAACGCCACCATCAATGAGAGTGAGTGCGATAGCGATAGCGTGAGTCATAATATCAACACATATAAAGTGAAATGAAAATGCGGATAAAGAGAGAATCACCGTGTCTGTTGCTTAGATTTATGCCAATCACCAAAGTCGGTAAGTTATTAATTTTTTATTATTCCAATATTTAAAATATGTATGTATGCATAAGGCAGTTTGTTACATTTCCCTTGGAAATCCAAACATATTTACTTTCATACATATCTATATAAATATGTAGGTATGTACATACATATGTAGTTATGTATGTAAGTATATGCTATTAAGATATTTATATACATTTGTACGTATACTATGTATGTATGTATGTAAAAAGTTGCAAATTAATTTTATAGATTTTTTATTGATAATACATACATACATAAGTAAATATAAGACTACTCTATTTATTTTTTTACATAGATACTAGGTAGTTTAGGAAAAGCCAAATAAGAAGTTTCAATTTGCATACATACATATGTACATATACATATACATATGTACATACATATGTAAGTATAAACAAACTAAAGTGCTATTTCCACATAACAGACGAATGGTTAGAGTAAAAAATTTGTTTGGGAATCACATAAAAAACCTATTGGGCCGTGTGAATAAAAAGGTAGTTTATACTACATAGTACTAAGTACTAGCACTAGCTTTAACTTTTCAGTACTAGCTAGTATGTTGAAAAGTATAAACTACAAAAAGTGTGAATAAATCTTTGCTAGTACTACGTAGCTAGTACTGGAAAATTAAAACATATGCGGAGTTGCCTCTGTTTAAAAAAAAAGCTATTTTTCTTATATATGTAAGTTGTAAGCAAAACTTGTGGTAAAACATTTTGGCAGCACTATAAGTATGTTTTGATTATTTGATTATATATTATGACGATGGGCAACAAAAATAGCGCGAAATTTTTTGATATGCTCCAAAAGCATAAAATTATATTAAAAATTCACAAGTGCCGTCAGTGTGAGTGGCAAAAAATAATGCCCTGTTTTCACTCCATAAGGAGTATTTGAAACAATTTGGCCAGGAAATTACAATTGGTCAATTGCAAAAAACAAATTCAAAACATGAGGATTGATCCTAATTCAATAATGCAGCCATCATATTTAAATAAAAACAAACGTCAATGCAATTTTTGACGAATAAACCAACAATAAACTTATTTCCAGTACCTCAATGACATGCTTACAAAAATTAAAGTTAAAACTAGTAATTTTAAGTACATACTTACTAGTGTTTAATCACACATATTTTCAGCAAACGCTGGAAAAACTAGCTTGTGCTAGACTGCAAAAAGTACTAGCTTTAACTTAAATTTTTATTCACATCAAATCTAGTTTAAACTTAAAATTTCCTAGTATTAGCTTTAGCTACCTTTTTATTCACGCGGCCCATTTCAAAACGGTAATTCGTGTTGAAAAGCAGCTATTTCCGATGGCAAATAATGCAAAAAATTTGACAATGTAATTGGCGCACATATATGTACCTATATACAAGGCGAAAACAATCACTTGTGCAGCCTCGAATTGTATGAATTTTGCCTTGATTAGATGTAAATAAATCCAAAATAAAATTAAGAAAACCGGTATTAATACAAAAATACCCGAAATGCTAGTAGTCACAAAGGAGTGATTCTTAATTACTTTAGGTAATAGTACTCATTACTAATACATATGTATGTAGGTATTAATTTTCTATAAACTTTAATCCATCTTGTTCTAGTTTATGTTACTTAAAATGAAAATTGCTTTCAACAAAGTTGCATAATGTAAATAGGGTAATAGCAGACAGCTAGATACTTACATATGTATATAAACAATAAAATGAGTAGATAATAGGACAACCTGAAGACACTGTAATTTTTAGCCCACAAAATTTATTTTGCAGGGTTCAGTTTTGTACTAAAAGGTATTTCAGTGTCGGTTTATTTAATTTAAAGCAAAACGAGCTACATTAACGTAAAATTTTGAATTTTCTATGATAAGTGTACTTATTACTAATAAATATTTAGGTTTAGAACAAATAAAAACAAACAGAAAGATGACTACTAAACTATTAAAACGAATGGAATGATATGATAAATTAAGAGTTTTTACCAACGAGAATCGAATAAAAGACAAGCAATTCCGTATTGAATGTAATTGTGGGGTTATGCTAATTAAAATGCCTCAATTGTAGAAAAAAGCAAAATTTAATCAAATACTTTATAAATGGCAAGAAGAATTTGCGGTATGATTTAATAGGAGACACTATAAATATATACATACATATGTATGTATGGATGTAAATCAATGACAATGTAGGTACATATATTACGTTTTAAATTAGCGACAACAACTGTGAGGAGAGTTGTTTTGTACCTATTAGTGGACTGCATAATCTCACTTACGCATCTCCCTTAATTCTACTACTACTACACGCTCACATACATTCTCTAATGATTACTCATTTTTATTACACTGCCCGTATAATTGTCCAACTGTCTGAAAGGAATCGTTAATCGTGAGTGAGTGTGATTTTGATGACGACAATACAGACGTTTGTCATCGCATCGTGAATCGTGTAGAAAACTTAATCGAAATTATTAACAACAATTAACAACCTGACATATTTTTGTTTTTAATAATTGATAGGTATGTACCTACACATATAACATATGATAAACAAAGTGTTTCTTCCATACGAAACAAGATTTAAACTAGTAAAAGTAAAAAAGATTACTCATAGCTTAGGTTTTACTTTTGTAGGTACATATTTACATTTTCTTATTAAAATATGTATCTTATGAAGATACATATTTACATAGATATGTATGTATATACATATGTTCATATGCACATGTACGTAGGTACTTACGTACTTATATATCTAAAAATTTATTATTAAAACAATTTTTTTGTAGCTTTTTTTCAGTTATATTTTTGTCTTGATAATGTTTCGTTCATTAAAAGAGCAACTCAACTAAACATAAAAAAGTAGAAAAAAAGCTGTAAGGAAATTTTGTAAACAATTCGTGAGTCATTCTACGAGACGATACTGACAGTGACGATATGAATGAGTAAATTTGTTTGTTTAGTCGTTTTGTTAAATTGTTTGTTGCACGTTTCATCGAAATTTATAAAAATAATAAAAACAAGAAGCACGATTTTAAAAAAGAAACTTTAAACCGTTCTTTTTTTTCAAGTTAAAATATTTACTCTTGTTTTATAGTTTCCCCTTTGCTTTTTTCTTTCCGTCCGAGTAAATAAAAAAAAGTTGTGTATGTGCGTTTTAATTTCATGTAGACACCACTGGTTTGAAACGACCTTTCGAGTACGAGTTCGAGTTTTTTCTTGTTTGCTTTGGGGATTTTTTGTTGTTTTTGTATTTATTTTTGTGGTTTGTTATTATTTCTACTTTGTAACTAACTGGTATTCTGCTGGTCTGTGGAAAAGATGAAATAACAACAAAAACAAGAATTAATATATGTAGGTACCTACATAGTTTTACTTCGTCATACTTGCAGATACAAAAGTTCGTATAGGTATATGCATGTACGTTCCTTTATACATACATACTTAAGTATGTATGTACATATGTACATATGTATGTATGTATATACCTACATAGGTATTTAAAAATGCTTGCGATGTTTAAAGTTTTTATTTAATGCGTTAAGATTGAATAATAGAACATTTTGATTCGTATTTTAGGGACCAACGGAATGGAAAAAGGGTTGTTGCGTTTACCGAAAAGTTGCAATAACCGACCATTAAAAATTTTGTATAAAAAAGACAACTGCATATGTAGGTGCATAGGTACTTAATTTAATTTCATTCATCATTAATTATTATTTTAAAATAAAATATTTATCGTCACTTAGGTACCTATCGAGATTAATTTTTGCAATAAGTTGCGCTGAAGTTGCTCTGTAATAAAGAAATATTGCCAGTTGCACTAATCGTGGTGTACCAATGATTCAGTTCGCACTGTAGTTGTCTCGTAGATACCTAATTTGTTTATTACCAATTTAGGAAATTATCTTTGTAATATTTCACTGCTTGACCATGCTATAAAGTTTAGCTTTATCCATCTAGATTGTTGAAACTACATAAATCATTTCACTTGGGAAAGATAGCATGGCGAATTTTGGAAATAAAAAAAGAAAACAAACCACAACGGCAACGCTGCATACAATTATACTACATACTGCAAAAATTGTATCTAGGTAGGTACCTACCTATTTCTTTTTCAACAAGAAAATTTTGATAGTTGAGTCTGCATATTTGCAATTTTGAAATTTGAAATTTCAACTTTTTAACTTTTTTTTCTAACTACCTATTTACAAAATTGAAATAGGTACGTATACCTAGGTACCACCAATGAAAAGAAATCATTCAACAAGTTATTTAAACAAGTTTTCTTTCTAAAGCAGAGATGAAATATAAAGCTGAAGAACAGATGGCATCCTTATCAAATCAAAATCTTAATTTAAAAAATAAATGTTTTACATTATTTAATTAAAATTTGCATTAATATTTTAAAATTATAAGCTTAAATACTGTTGATTTTGTTTACTTTCAACTCATTATCACACACATAATTTGTATTTTTTTTTTTTATTTTATGTTTTGTTTTGTTTGTTTTTGCAAATGACTAATACATAATGTATAAATTAAGTTGTGAGATTCATGTACATACCTACCTACATACATATGTAAGGATTTTATTTTAACTATAACTTGGTAATTAAAATACAAAGTAATAATTGTATTTTCAAGTGCAATTTTTTGCTAACCATTCTGATTCTCATTTACACGTTAAATAAGTCGCAAGAATGAGTAATATTGTGAAGCTTTGGTGTTTAAGTTAGATTTCATACATTTAATGTTTTGTTTATAATAATAGGCAATTCGTTAGGATTTGAATCACTCCGTTTTTCTTCACTCTTGTGTGGGAGTTTTTACACGGATTCTAACGAATACATACCTAACGGTCTTGCATTTTATTTTGATCGCTGCTAGTGTTACACACAAAATTATTATAAAAAATTTCCAAAAAATTGCTTATCGAATTATATTAAATTTTATATAAATTTTATATACATACATATGTACATATTTAAAGGTAATATTTAATAAACTGAGATTTTCTCATTTGTTTATTACTTAAAAACCATTGTTTTATTTCTTTTCGTTTTCACGCAAACACTTTAGTGTTAGTGTAATTATGAAATATATTAAATCTAATTTTATGTTTAACTTTTGCTGTTTTATTTCATACAGAATACAATAACAGAAGATCCAAAGATAACCTGGATACCACTTGTGAAGAAGAAGAGACTAACTCTTCGTCCTCACGGCCACAACTGACGAGGAGTTGCAGTAGTCCTGCTGTTTATGGTAAGTTTTTAGTTTGCAATTCTATTATTGGATTAAATATTTCATATTACATCCCTATTTAGTAGGTAATTCTCATATCGTGCTTCAGAATGTGTAAAAGTTTCATTCAAATATCTTGCATACTAAACTTTTAAGACAAATATTAAATTTTCGTTTACCATTAAGTTGTTAGCGAATGCGCAACTGTAAAATCGTTTTCTGCAAAATCACTTTTCTAGAATTATGACTCTATTGCAGCAAAGGCTCGATATGTATGTGTGTATGTAAATTGTTTACCTCATAAGCAAAAATACCCTATAATATTTAATTAAGTAAAATATTCAATACTTACACATCGATATTTTATTTATTTAGTTGTGGAAAATTTTGTTTCTATAAAAGAAAGAAACGAAAATGTTAATTTAAAATAATAGTGTCGTAGTAGGTATTTTTAAACAATTATAACTTATACTAAAGTAGACGTCAGAATAAATGGTTTTACGTTAGTCCCAAATAACTTTAAGAATAATTAATTCTTAGCACGTGCTTTTTTTATTATGTTTATTTTCAAATATTATTTATTTAATATTTGTTGTTTTAATTGCTTATTCTAGGGTTTTTTTTTTTTTTTTTGTTAAAATGTGTAATTAGTTTTAGGTACGTAATTGCTAGTTGGTAGCCTCGATTAGAATAAATCAATAAATTAATTTTATTATGATTTAATGAATTGTGCATTTTTCTTCGAGCTTTCCAAAGAAAAATCATTTTTTACATCGCGATTTTTAAACAATTGGGAATGCACTTACTTAGATAGAGTTAACGAAAACATTTTTATTTCGTTAGATATTTTAAGTACTCGCATATTATTAACCATTGCTCGATTGAGTGAGAGTGAAAATTTTGATACGAAGTGGAATTTTACGTATCGAACTCCATAGAATTGAATTTGTCTATCTTAGCGTAATATAGAAAGGCCCTAACTCTTTTTTTTAAACCCCTATCTATCATATTTCGATAGGTAATCCTTTTATTTGTCAATATAAGATTTCTGAGGAAGAAAATAATAAAGAAACCTTACGGAAAACAGAAATAAGTACATTATTACGAATTATTTTAAAAATGCAAAAGTGAATAAAAATTAAAATAATATAAACTTTCCTAATTTAATAAAATAATTCTCAAACCTTGTAAAAACAATAAAAATATTTCAAATATTGTACATACATATATTACCAAGTTTGGCCCGGCCAAATAAACGGAACAAAACAAATTTTTTTGGCCTTGCGTTGTCTACGATGATGGATTTTTCATGTCCCTCCCTAATCTTTAATGCTCGTGGCGCGTTAAAGAAAATCGTCACATCGTTATGATTCATGCCTACTTTAAGAAATTTATTTAAAGAAGTATTTAAACAAATTTTCGAAAAATAAATAAATTAAATCATAAATAAATTTGGATTATATCTATAATATGCATTTAAAAATAATTTAAAATATTTTTGAACAGAGGACAAAAAAGCTATGTGTGGACATATAAACATATTTATGTCTTTGAGTACGTATGTATGTATATGTTTGTTCTTATTTAGAACGTGATTCAACATTTATTAATCTAAAATAAATTTTCTCTGAATACATAGAAAATATTTGTCAAAAAAAATTTACGCAATATTTATTTTGTTTTGAAAAATATTTTCAATTTTAAACAATTTTTTAATGTTTTAATAAAAATAGTTAACTTTTCAAAAATTAATATATGTATCTATTTTAGTTATCATTATACAAGTACTTGTTTGACGAATTTTAATTATGACTAATACGCGAGTTTAATGACCATCAAAAAAAGTAGAAACTCATTAAAGGTTCCACGTATGTATGTGAGTCATATATAAGGCGTACAGGAAAATAACTTCATTTATAACTTTATGTTTAAATTAATTTAATGTCTAGTTTTACTATACGTATGTATGTGGATAGAACTCAATATTTTAACGTTTCTACAGGAAGGTACATATTATTATAATAAGTAGTTGATAATACAAGTTTTTTTTATATTTTCTTACTCTTAAACCAATAAAGCAACTTCAGCTATAAATTACGCTACTTGAACATTGAAGTTCTTTAAATACAATGAGTCATAACAATTTCAAAACAAATTATAATCATTGTTGTTGACAGCGTCGTTTTAGTTTTTTTTTTTTTTTTCAAAAAAATGAGGTTAATTTGAACACAAATTTTCGTTACTGTTACATGGTGGTTGGTGTTGTTATTATGTTTTCATCCTGTACTAATATGTATGTATGTAAATAAAGTCTAAATTTTCATTTCAATTGAAATGACTAATAAATTTGAAGATTATTTTTATGTACATACATACATACATATATATCTACATACATATGTACAAATATAATATTATAAGCAGAGGGGGTAAAAACATCTACAGTTAAAATCAGACGATTTTCTTCTTCTTGACAAAGATTTTTAATAATCGATATAAGGGGCTATTTTTCGTATACCGAACCAGCAGTGAAAACAGCAATCCAATTGAGGTTCTAATGCATTTTTCAGCAGTAATACCTGCAACCATATACATACATACATACATATGTATTTACTTTAGAATTTTGATCATAATGAAAACCAATCTACATATGTGCTCTTTTCGAGGATGTTGCAATTATTAAATACTTTGATTTCAGAGCAATAATAATATTTTAATCACTGTACCTACTTTAAATTTACTGATAAGACTCATGATTTAATAGATTTATATGCGAGTAAATGTACAAATTTGTACCTATGTATGTACATTTTATTAATTCTAGGAGGAATAAAAAAAATTAAAATTTTCCCTGCCTTGAGCAAATGCTGTTCTCTAGTAACACATTCTTTAATCTTTAGAAATTACGACATGTTGCAAGTACCTACAGTGTCAACTTTTTTGCCAATGTTGCAATGTTTACAGTAAAACCTTTTTAGATGAATATAAACAACTTGAGACTGAAATTAGTATCCTATGAAAAATTATGTTTGTGCAGGAATGAACAGCGTTACGTAATATGTATGTGCACAGCCCCTTAAGGGATAAGTAGATTATCAAGAAAATATATTTTGGTGGCTAAAAGCTAAAAAGTTCCTTATGTTTTGACCAACACTGTGCACAGTTATTGCTTAATTACAAGATCAATAAAAAAATATATATTTAGAAACCGTTTATAGTGTATATTCTATAAATTGTTTGTTGATTGATAATTTATTTACCCCAATAATTCATTAGTCTCTCTTTTGTAATTTCCCATAGACAATTGAATTTTACATATTGTATATTGTAATATTCGAGTACCTAGAAAAGCAACAACAAAGTAAAATACGCATAAAAATATACTAAACTATTGCTTTGTTATAATTGCTTACATGTGGTGTTTCTCTATTTACGGCATGACTCATACTATATAGTGGTATACATACATACATACATACATATGTATGTATGTATTCTACTTTAGAGTATCTTTAAAATCCTACAACAGAAGTAAAAATACACAATTACCGAGTAAAAATTATTTAAAAAAAAGTAAACTGATGTACACGCCACCCATAAATTGAAGCCAATCCGACGAACCAAACAGAAATTCGTCCATTAAATTCATTCATCCCCGCCATTTACCACAATTAGAAATAATTATATACATACATACTTACATACATACATATGTAAGTATGTACATATATAGATACATACATACATAGAAAAAATACCCATTATGATGGTTTATTTAAAAAAGAAAATCATTATTATGATGATGAAGAAAGAAATCAAACAATAAAATCTATACTATTTTTAATATAAAACGTCATTTCTTTATATAAATCAATATGTATGTATGTACATATGTATATGTATGTATGTAAATATATACATATGTATATACATATTTGTATGATAGAAATGAAAGGTGTGCACAATATGATGAAAAATATAAAAAGTGATGGAATAACACTTGATACGAGAGTACAGTAATCCCTCCCTAATCCGGAAATTCGCTAATTCGGACTATCCAGTAATCCGGACATTAAAATTTTCCGACTAGTTTATGGAATCTATAAAATTGTCTTAAATTATATTGGGTAAGTGTACCAGTAGTCGGCAGTTTAAGGCTTTTGCTTTTTTTAAATCTACCGCCTTTGCACGTGTGAATAAGCTATTGGATTGGTAGCTATTTAATACAAATCATTAATTTGTATTGTTTTAGATCAATTATGTTAAATTTAAATATTTTTATACTAAAATTGAGAAATTTACAGATTTTGTAAAAAAGAGCACATTTGCCTATAGTCGGCACCAATTTTCCAATTTTCGGCATGTTATGTTCCTATTGTCGGCATATCATATTTTAGTGAAGAAAACAATACATTGAGATAGAAATCATACTGTTATTGATATAAACTAAATTAGCTACGCTTCTATATTTGTTATGAGATCATGCAGGAACAAAGGATTAATTCATGTTCGACCAAAAATTAAAAATATTAATACTAAATAATATTTTTGTACATTTCAGTCCTTGGAATTCATTGTTTGTACTTAACTGATATATTAAAGGTAAAAGCTAGGTATTTTGTACCTATACATATGTTTTTGCATTCGAGGAGACTAACGGCCTGTTTTTAGAAAATGAAAACAAAATAGTGAGTGAGAATTTATATTGAAAACAAAAACAAATTTTCGTATTTTATTGTTGTTTTCAATATAAATTCTCACTCACAATTTTGTTTTCATTTTCTAAAAACAGGCAGTAATTCTATTAAAATCCATAACGTCATCGTATTGCATATTTTTGAATTCGGTGCATTTAAGGTGATACCACTGAGTCAGGTATCACACCCAACATTTCTTAGCTGATCATCTTCAGGTTCCGAATCCAACACTTCAGAACAAGTGCTACATTTTTGCTTTTGCTTTGGTATTTTAAATTTGACTGGCTTGATTTCTTTTTCTTTTTTTGGCTCTCCAGTTTCCCTCCTTCACGCCTTCAGCTTAAGCCAAGTTTTCAGTTTCTTTCATCCGTATATGGATCCTACATGCAAGAGCACTGGGGGCCATAATTTTTGTTTTTAATTGTAAGGACGGTGATTGCTTCGGGAAGTAAAGATGATTTTCGAACAATGTTGATATCGATGATTCCGGGTTTTTAATTAGCTTTGTGTAGCTAATACTTTTGATCAAATTACATGTTGGAGAAGGATCAAATTATAAGGGAGCTACAAATTGAAGACTAAGTGAAAGGCGTTCGGCTGGTTGGAGAGGAGCACGAAATGTTTAGCTTTGCTTTGGTTTTGAAGAAGTTGGTGTTGAACAAAAGAGAACCGGTGATATTGTTTGTATGCCCTCCTTTTCCAAAACTCCTTCGTCATTAAATATATATGTCCCTGACTGCTCTGTAACGTTGACTAAAATTTGGATATTTTAAAAGTTTTCCCCAATCTCGCGCGAATCTCTTCAATAGCTACATTTGAATCAATCCCTATTTCAAGTAAACTACGGCTCATGAGGTTGATAATCTAAATGTCTTTATCATAATCCGTTTTTTTAACATTTTTAAGACCGTTTGCTATTTCTGCTAAGGATTAATAACACATTTAGTATAATCCGCACTATCAGGGTTAAATAGGTAAAGGCCAGACTTTCGAAACCCGTTCTTAATCGTTTCTTCCATTTTAAAATCCGAAAGAACCGTATGAAGAAGCGGATAAACAGAATGGTGTAAACATTGCGGTATCCCTTTGGTGACAGTACTTTTCCAGTTTTGGCACACATGGAAACACTAGTTTCGTCCCTCATAGCTTCCAAAATGTAAAGTTTATTTTGTTCGCTCAAAAAGTTTTTCAATTCGGACAACCATTTTCTAAAAAAACACTTTCTGACCAGACGATCGCTTAAAAATGGTGTGGCTCCTTTGTCTTTATTAATAATTTCTTGAACTGTGTTCAGAAAATCGTCCATTTTAGTTGGAAAATCACATTTCACCAAATCATTACACCATTTTTCTTAACAATTTTCTTCAGCATTCCATAGAATGGTTTGTGGGCCGAATCTTCGTGGACTCTCAAGAACGCGAACATGTAACATGTCTTGTGAAGTTGAACGTGGAACACCATATTTACCACTGGACCCTAATATGGAAATGCCGCCTACCCTTTTTTCAGTCAGTGCATCTTGAAGAGACTGTTTCGAATATTTTTCTTTTGGTATTCATTTTTTAATTCAAATTATATCTGAGACTAGTTAGTATAAAACTCAACATATTTTTGGCATTATAGTTAAACAAAACTAGTACAAAAAACCACTGCCGTCATTGGGATAGCTATTGTCCTGTAGTCGGCAGGTTGAAAATAACTAATTTGAAACTATGCCGACTACTAGGTAAACTTGTTTTAAACTCAATTTTTATATATACAATGGTTTGCAAATTGACGAATAAACAATTTTCTCAAATTTGAGTTAAATCGGAAGAATTGGCTTGTTTCCCAATTTTTTTGTTCCTAATGCCGGCATCCCTTAATATATCGGAAAAATGCATTTTTTTTTAATTTACACTCTAATACTATTATTTGAGCACATTTCAGCCTTTTAAAACCTTTTCCGATTTAAATTTGCTAAAATTTACGTTTTTACATGCCTTACAAAGTCGGCTTAGCCACTACATTTTTACTAAGAAATAAGCACTACCACACGTGTTGTAAGAGAGTCACTTACTAAAGCCAACGGACTTAATAAACTATGCAAATATGCTCAGTTTTGTTTTCTCAAATATAATTCTGGGAGTATTTGTGAAGCTTATGTATTCTTACTTTAATATTTTATCACTGTTATTCTTAGTTATTTGAGTTTATATTTGAAAACTGCCGACTACTGGGACATGCCGAACTTAGGAGCACTTACCCTTTTTGAAAGTAGGTATTTAAAAAATACACAAATAAAATTTATCAATTAATAAAAACAACAATTGAGTAATTTTTAAATTCACAGACAAATTTTTGGAAACAAATAAATTCTTATTTCGCAAAATTAATATATTTGGTCACTTTTAGTATTTTTCTTTATGTTTTCTGTAAATTAATTAAATGCAAATGAATTCTTATGTGTATTTATATTTCTGTTCGGTAATAAAAACAATGTACATATGTACATATTAATGTACAAATATATGTATATTGCGCTATTTATTTTAACTGCAGTCCGGACGATTCACTAATCCGGACAATAGCTGTAACTATATCTGTCCGGATTAGGGAGGTTGTACTGTATTAGGTATATCCCTTAAGATTTTTTGCAGCAATTTTAGCAATAACAAAAAGGAAATACCTATCTAATTTAAAAATTTTAAAATAATTATACATACCTGCCTACATATGTATGTACATACTTTCTTCAAATTTTTATTTTACAAAATATTAAAAATAGATTTATTACATATGTACCTATGTATTTATTTTTTGAAAAGACCGACAAAATTTATAAATATTTCGTGTTTAATTTTTGTACAATTTGATTAATTTTAGATATAGAAACACATCCCGCCTCACCAGTTTTCCCCCACTTATTATTGGGCAATGGCCGCGATGCGGATGATCCAAGTAGTGTGGGAGCCAATTGTGTTTTAAATGTTACCTGCCAAGCACCGAGCACAAATCAACTGCCGGGCCTTAAATATATGCAAATACCTGCCAGCGATACACCTCATCAAAATATAAAACAATATTTTCAGGAAGCCTACGATTTTATTGGTAAGTTGAAGTTTTTTCCACTAGATAGGCAAAATATATGTATATTGTGTATAGGTATCTAGATAAAAACACCTTTTGTTTCATCAATATTTGTGGAAAATCACACAAACCTATGCATATTTATATACATATGTATATATACATATATATATATGTATATATATGTATATGTATGTTCTGGTATGTATGTACATACGTCTGTATGTATATTTGCTCTAGTTTTTTTATGCATTAACTTCATTTCTTTTTAAGTAAATGCTTGTTGCTTTGTGTTTAGGTACCTACTAGAGTTTGCTTTTAGGATATTTTTTTTTTACTTTATCAACAGAGTTTACAAAAAGATTACTATAACCTAAGTCATAATGAGACGGCATGGCGGCATTTTACCCCATACTTCTATAGATTCATACGCATACAAACTATGTATGAATATATGTAAATACATACTATAAACATTATATGTCTACCTAACATACATATAAATATATTATCTACATGTAAAAGCAACAAAAACATACGACAATCGTCATGAACAACAAAATTTTTCGAACATAAAACCAAAACAAAATAAAAAGTCACACCACAATACTTCCTTCCTTTTTTTATTATAATTCACCACTGCTAAAAAAGTACCACTGTCACAGGCACTGTGGGGATATAAGGAGTATTGATAAGGAACACATGTCTACGTTAACGGATACGTATTTACATACATACATATGTATGTATGTATTTGACGGCTTACAGTTATATGGATGTAACAAATACTGATTTAAAAATATTTTTATGATGTTTTCTACGCCATAATTTCCTGTTCTCCAAGTAAATCTTTCTCTCTGAAATTTGTTAAGTAAACGATTAAAATCCTTTTCATTTTCTCCTTATTCATTATTTTTTTTCGCCGATTTAAATAAAGATCTCTGCTCTATACCAACTATACATACTTAAATTTAATATCAGTGCACTCACTACTTTCTAATTTTGTTCACCCCTTTTTTTGTGCTCGTTGGAAATATTTCACGCGAACTAAATAAATGTACGCCTCTTATTTCCGATTAGGATGAATGATTCCCGTAGAATTTTTCCCTTTTTCCATTTCTTCTTTTGCTATTACCATACGGAAAAAGGTAAATAAGTACATACATACATACATATGTACATTGTATGTAGGTATGAATTCTTATTTCAAATTTAGAAAATTTAATTTTTTCCTTGTGAAAATCGCAATTATTAGTACGCCGGACATATTATGTATTCATGATTAGTCTGTTATTGACCCTTTAAATTTAAGTACGGTTTTCTGTGTAGGAAATTAAAGTTCAGTACATTTTTTAAAGCAATTTGAGTGCCTTCAAAATTTTTATCAATATACAGTGTGCCATATGTACATACATACATATGTACTTGAGTATTTTTAGTAACTATTTTTCAGACTATATTTTTTATTCCTGAATTGTTCCAAAATGTTGAATTTTGTTTGGTTGTTGAAATATCCTTTTACAAAAAAAAAAACACCTCATTGAAAACTCATGTTTTTAGCCAATACATATTTACATATTTGCTCGTATGTATGTTGTAAAGAGAGCACTCAACCCCTCTCAGACAGCACGCGCGCGCGCCAATAATCGTGTTAGTTGTGAAACTACGTCACGTGCACTTTCGACCTCGTTCCCAATGAGGCATGTTTAAAAGTGAGTAGATACTCCAACCTACCTATGACGATTAAATGTTTTGTTGTAAGCAGCAGGAAGAAGCATTAAATTTTTCCTTTAAGTATTGTTGCTGACGCTACTTACATACAACAATGCTAATGACGTTTCTTGGCTGCATTTCAATTATGACTCATCGTTTGGTACACAAACATACCTAAACGAATACACATTGAAATATTCCTTCCGTGAATCTGTAAAGTTTCCAGTGTCTGACATTGTTTATTTTTGTGCCTTTCTTGCTATCATATGTTGTTTTATATCGTAACTCCTTACCCCACCCCTTGCCAACATTATGACTGTATAAGACAGTCTGAATGCACATACATACATACATACATACGAGTGTGTTTTGGTTTATTTACAAAAGTTTTATTTAGTGTTCATAGTCAACATGTGGGCTCTCCGATTTTGCGAGTGAACGACCAGTCGTCTGCTACATCCAACTAAATATATTGATATTTTTTTACTATTTTTAGTACATACATAAGTACATATTTCAATGAATGAAATACAAGAAACACACAGAAGCGGCCATAGTTAGATAAAATAAGAAAAATATTTTACTTGAGGCTCAATTCGGTAGCATGCAATATTGCGTTAGGAAATAATGTCTATAGAACTTATTTTCCATTTTGAAAAGGGAATAATGTTTTTTTAAAAATTGAAACAAAACCCATGAAAATGGGTCTAGTTGTTATAAAAATGCCTTCCGGCAAACATATCAAAAATCTTATTCCTGAGCTATCGAGACCACTTGTTAATAATTCGCTTTGTAGGTATTAAATGCAGACATAATTAAAAGTAGATAAAAATAAACATACATATGGGCAATTAGCAAGATTGAAATTGAAATACAAACCGTTATCACATAGGATAGTTGCAAAAAAGTTTCCTAGAAATGCATGACGGCATATGTAGCAACTGTCCCTTCACTTGCCAACAACTTATTTCTACAGTCCGCCAACGTATTAAGCTGTAACAGCCCTCGAAACTTTTAGACATCTTTACGAAAAAACTTGAAAATTCCAAAAAAAATTCTTGAACATTTGGTAAGTATGTATGTATGTACATATCTACATACATATATAATTCCTCCATATTTTTCAGGACATACATACATACATATGTATATTTTAAATATCAGGGAGTAATTTTTGCGGTAAGTTTAGCAAGTTTTGGGAAAATCATACTAAAACGGCAGCACTGAATTACCTACACTTAAGAATGTATGTATGTGTGTTCGTACTTGCATTTATATCTATTATATTTTTTATAAACAAAGTATGTACAACAAATGAATGTGGTAGCACAACATCTATTCTAGCACCTCCCCCCACTTTAGCACCCTTCTTTGTCAAAAAGAAAAACAAACAATGAAAACAAATAGGTACAAGAAAAAGAAGAAAACGCTGATGTTCGTTTATATACATCTCGATGGCTTAATATAGAAAGGTCGTACATATATCGTTTTTTTCCAAATCGGTTTTTTTAAATGTTCTGGTATGGTAGACAGTACTCAAATACACCTCTCTTTAAAAATTCAGTTTCTTGTGTTTACGAATAACAGATTTACAGTAAATAAAGAAAGCTCTTAACTCATTTCAAAAAATAAAAAATAAAACAGAATTAAATTTGTTGGCTGTTTTCATAAAAATCTGCTTCAGAAAAATAATTTAATTAAACTTTAGATTTTTGAGTTTTTTCCTTCTCCTGTAAAGTAGCTAAAAGTTGAATACGACCTTTCTATATTAAGCCATCCATATGTAAATACATACATATGTACATATATAGAATATTCGGTGCGAACGACTTTTTCGCTACGACCACAAATAGCTATAATTACAACAACAACATCTACTACAACATCATTATGAATGGTGATTCATAATTTTTATTTGTTCGTTGTTAAGTTCGTTCGTTGATTCGTTTATTTGTTTTGCTTATTTCGTGTATATTTATTTTCGTAGTACGGTACTAGAGTGTGAATTTATCAGACGTCTTAATAAATATTATGTACATACATACATACATATGTTTATTTAATATTGTATACATATGTATGTATATATAACTACATACTTACATACATATTTTTATATTCATACTTAAAATTTTTATAGGTATGTTTAATAAAAACACTCCATCTATTACTTTTACGCAAATTTATGTACCTATATGTACCTATTGTTTCTGTTAAATAGGTGCATACATACATATGTACATACATATTTTACGCTATTTTCGTTTAAGGGGGTGTGTACATTTTACGTAAGGCTCCAAGGGGGGGGGGGGTTAAAGATTTGTTACGGATTGGAGATTTTGCATTGAAAAATTATTAAAAAGCGTTATGGAAAGGGGGGGGGTATAAAATCTCTGAAAACAGCGTTACGTAATACCTATACATATTTTAAAAATTTAGTTCAACAAAGTTCAAACTAATAACTAGAAATAGAATGGTAACAAATCATCATTTCATTAAAATTAAAAAATTTCACTTCATGAATAACATTTTTAAAAAAAATACTAAACACAACAAAACAACAATTTCAGTTTGGTCACATAATTAGAAACAACAAAAAATAAACTTAAAAATATCCTTGTAGGTCAAACAAAATCGACATATCCTTTAATATTTTGTTGGATACCCCCTATTTTTACAACATTCGCCAGTATTTTCGGTGAACTTTCTATTAAACGTTGGCATGTTCGGAGAGATATCTTTTCCCAGCTATGCTGCACCAACTGGAACAATTTATCATTATTTCGTGGATTTTTGTCCTTTAGATCTCTTTTCACAATTGCCCATAAGTTTTCAATTGGGTTGAGATCAGGACCAGTCCAGAACATCAATATTTTGATCCGAAAGCCAGCACTTCACTAACCTTGAAGTATGCTTTGGGTCATTATCATGCTGGAAAACATAATGGACTGGCATATTCTCAAAAGAATACGGTTCCATTACATTTTCCAAAATATTGATGTTGATCCATTATTCCTTGAATTCGAACAATTGGACCAGCACCACGCCTAGAAAAGGCACCATTATATTTCCGCCACCGTGTTTCACGGTCTTGACAGTGTACCTGGGATCTAAAGGTTTATTTGGAGGACGTCTCACATAAGTTTTTCCATCTGATTGAAACAAGTTAAACGGATTTGTCGCTCCAGAGAACTCTATTCCAGTAACGGGGATCTTTTCTTAGCATATTCCTTGCAAACCGTAACCGCTTCTTATTATTTTTTTTTTTTTTGACACATGCGGCGTTTTTTGTGCAATGCACGCACGAAGTCCCGACTCTTGTAAGCGCCTTCTAATTGTCCGAGTGGATATGTCTGCGTTTATTTGCTGTCCAATTTCAGCCTTTATTTCGCGCGTAACAAGAATGGTTGCTTCTTACTGACCCTACAAATAGTTCTATCTTCTGCTGGAGTGGTCTTTCGTACTCTGGACTTCCTGACTGGGGTTTCAAACTCTTTTGTCTTATTGTACAAGTGAATTGCACCAAATACCATTTTTTTGGAGCAAGAAAACTTTTGTGCAATAGCCGACATTGATAGTTTTTGATTGTAATAACATTGCACAATCATCTCCCTCATTTTTGGAGTGCATGACTTTTTTTTCCCATGTTAGAAACTATGATATATCAAAATTATTACAAGTTAGTCTATTCCTTTTCATATTATAATCACTTTGCCAATAATAAAAAGATACGTTCAGAAAGTAAAGCGAAAACTACTCGTTTCTAATTACGTGTCCATCCAAAAGCAACTAGTTTGGAAAAAATCGTATTTTTTATAATAAGCAAACTTTATATGTATTTTGCACAGACAACAATGTTGATTGTCAACTTGTTCAATAACGGTATTTATAATATACAGTGCAGGTCTTAAAAGAAGTTGTACTGCGATTCTATATTTTCAAAACATCGTTTCTAATTATAAGGCCACCACTGTACATATTTAGAATTCTTATGTTGATAATTGCATAGGTATGTAAATACTTATGTATGTATGTACTAGTGATGTTACGAATATCAATTTTTAGTATTCGCGAATACGAATACGAATATTTAAAACAGTATTCGCCGAATACGAATACGAATATTTCTTTTGAGGTTTATATTTCAAATTTAATTGGAAAAAATCCCTGCCTTTGCGTTAGTAACTATAAATGAAAAAAAAATTTAGTGATTTAACATTATTATTGCATTAAGATGCCGAATTTGAAAACGTCTACAGAACAATTTTTAATTATTTTACTTACATAGGTACTTTCAGATTTCGTTTTTCTTACTCTGCGTGAAATACAATGGGTTTTTTTAATAAAAATTAATATATTTTTTTACATTTTACGTACTTTTTTTAAACTTTTGTATGATATTTTTTTGAAAAATGTATGGGAAAATTATTCGAAAAATATTCGCTTTAATTTGGCGAATACGAATACGAATATCTTAAAACAGGCGAGTATTCGTAACATCACTAGTATGTACATAGGTATTTATGTATGATTATCAAAAAAATACATTTCCATAAAAATATGTGAATTATATGTAGGTAGGTACTCTCTTAGTAAATAGCTAAATTTTTAATAAAAAGATCATAAAAGCTAGACTACTAGTGATAGGTACATTGTTTATTACTCATAGAATTTCAATGTGGCCATAACTACAACATAAGATTGACCAATTAAAATATGCATTTTGTTGTTCGCAAGTTGAAGGTCGTTAATACATATGTACATATTTACATATATATTTGCACATATGCATGTACATACATATATACATATGTATGTATTTATATCGTGTACGTATGTATGTATGTATGTATGTACATACTACGTCGTTACTGACTTTTGTTCACACTGTTTTTATATTTATGTACATATGTATGTACAAAAGGAAACAATTGCTGTACGTGTACATAAGTATGTACATAAATATGTATGTATACATTATTATATGTATGTAATACATAAATATATAATTGAATGAGTCATACCTACCTATTTTGTGAAAATAATTTCTCACGAAACCAAAAACAACCCAACCAAAAACAAACCACCAACAACATCATCGATATCATCACCAACAACCATCCTGTGACCAAGTGAAGCAGGCTATTTTTAACAACATAAAGATAAAATCATATACACACACACACTAAATATGTACATACATACATACATACATGCAAATTATTTTGGTCATTTGGGTAGTGTTGCCGGGAAATTGTTTTTCCTTTCCATAAAAAGAGGTTTAAATATATTGTTTGTTAACCCAATTTTATAGAATTTGGTTAAACGAAAACATAAAGTTGGTATAGGTACTACATAGATGTACTTTGTTTCGCTTATGCGATATTTTCGAGTTCGCATAACTGAAAAACGTTTTTGGTTAAACGAACTCACTTCAAAACTGCTCTATATGACATTACAAGTAAATCATATGTATGTATGTATGTGAGTTGATTTTGAATTCAGATTCATTTTACAAACTGAATTAATTATAAGCTTGCAACTATAATAAAAATAATAAATAATGAGACGTCGCTAAAGGCCGTGCCGCACTATCATACACAGTCGCGCGATTTGCAAAATATGACATGTGTGCTAAAAATGTATGGTATTGTGGACTAAAAATGCAACTGTGTGACAGATTTTTTGCCAAGTCGTGCGATTTGTAAAATTTTATGAAAATTTTCATAAAATGATAATTTTCATGCGATCAGATTAGTATTTATTGTCAACCAGATGTTTTGGCATCAGATTTGTATGATAGTGTGTCACCTACAACACCATTTTGAAACAATTTTTTAAAGTCGGCCAGATTTTTGCAAGATTTTCCTGTGAATGAATCGTCTGATTGTGTAGGATAGTGAGTGAAGCACGGCCTAAAAACTGTCTCGTCGCCAGTGAAATAATAATTTTTTTTATGCGATGTTTGTATCAATTAAACGGGTGTTTCTTTAAGCAAATATATGTACTTACATAAGTGCTTTGAAACTGATCTAAAATAATAAATAGGAATACATTTCTTTTTCCATTAAGCGGTACATATTTTCCATTAAACAGCGTGGTCTTATCCATTGACTGTATTTGTGTTCCCTAAGTTGTCCTCCAGCCAATGCTGACCGTAGTTCTCCCCGTGTAAGGTAAAGAAATGCATCTTCACTGGCAACACTATACCTACATACATATTTGTACTTTTGTTTGTGTGTACAGCAGAATAGTGAGTGGCTGTCTAAATGGCAGGCTGATGGCCTTTTGTGTCGTCACTTTCGAACACCACAATCATCAAAATTTGGCACCTGCTTTTTCTTTAGTTTTATTTATTATTTTTCCCCTCTTTCTTATTATACTTTTCGCCGATCGAGTAGGTATGTATATAATGTTGTATTGCGTATATACATAAATATTGTAAACGTATGTATGTATGTAGGTATGTAGTTATGTATGTACATGGGTTTGTAATCCTTCTTATATACATACATATGTATGTACATATATACATTCATACATACATATGTATGTATGTATGTAAATGCATTGTTTATTTATTAAGGATGATTGTTTCAAAAAATAACAACCAAAAATTTACCACTTGGCGCTTAATTTTTTTTTAAGTAAACTGTTTTTACTGCTTTGTTTTTTGTTTACAATTTGTATATCTGGATGTTTTAAAACATGAGACAGACCGCCAGACTAATATGACTCATTGGATGATTCTGTTGTTGACATTTATTTTAAGAAAAAAAATAGGGGTGAGAAGCTGTTAAAGTAATTGCTTCAATATGGCGACTCTTTTGGCTGAAATTCTCATAACTAATATTTTTAAAAAATATAGTTAATGTTTGATATCATTTTTGTATGTACAGTACAACCTCCCTAATGCGGACACTCGCTAATTCGGACTATCCAGTAATCCGGACATTTAAATTTTTTGGACAGTTAAAATATATGTATGTAATGCGTTTAAAAATTTATTTTAACTGTAGTCCGGATGATCCACTAATCCGGACAATAGCTGAAACTATCAGCCATGTCACAGAGATCTATTCCATTCGGAAACGGAATTCAATCCGTATTTTGATTTTTAAAAAAATCGAAAAAAGAAATGATTTTTCCAAATGAAACAATTTCTAAATTTACAAACAGAAAAAATTTTATTTATCTAAAAGTGGTTTTATTCCGAAAGCTATTTTGGTTATTCGCTTTATGAAGAAACAAAATACAAATTGAATTCCGTTTCCGAACGGAATAGAGCTCTGTGACATGGCTGTATATCTGTCCGGTTAGGGAGGTTGTACTGTACATAAATTCATACATACATATGTATGTATGTATGGATGTAGTTTCAAAAATATTATATCGCCATCTTAAAGACATAATAAGCTACATACCTATCTGCAAAAATTTCAAAATTAAGTTTTTTATGGATTATTATTCCTTATATCATAACGCATACATATGTATGTGTGCAAAATTTTGACCATCAAATATTACAAATGTACCAAATAACCTATCAGCAAATACATACATGTACATATGTATATTGAAAATATGTAGTTCCAATTTTATAACGTTTTTTCCTCCTCCTGTAAACTTTTGAATCTAGGTTATTTCGTCTTTTAGGTGACGGACGATATGTAGTTATTTTGTAGTCCCTATAGTAAAGCAAATAATGCAGTATTAATCCTATCAAACTTATTATGGCGCCGAAAATTTTTGAGAATGTTTTGAATTATTTTGACAGACGATAGCTCAAATCTAATCGGTCTAATATGTATGTATGTATGTATGTAAGTATGTACATTTGGGCGGGTCGATTTGTATGGAGCCGAAAAAAATTAAAAGTCGTACCTATGGTGGGAAATTATTTTACGCAGAATTTTGAGAAATTTTGAAGAAGAAAACATAGGTCTAAAATGGATTTCGAGCCTCCGAAAATTCAATAATACATTGTACATATGTACTTATCTGTTGCTGAAAGAAACATACATATGTATGTATGTATGCAAACAAATCAAAAGACTTGAGAGACAGACGTGTTTATTATTCTCATTCACATAAGTATAAAGATACCGAAATTTATAAAGTAATACTGGCAATACGTATATTTTTGAATTTTCGGAAGCTCGAAATCCATTACAAAAATCGACCCGCCCTAATGTACATATTTATATTTATGTATATATGTACATACATATGTTCACATCCATACGTTGTATGTATGTTTGTATGTACAACCACATAATATCATCTCGATAAAATCTCCTAGTGAATTAATCACAAATATCTACTAAGTACATACATTGTATATGTATGTATATGTATTTATGTGTGTACACATATGTACATATATTTAGGTACGTATAATTAGTTATGTACATACATATGTATGTATATCGAAATTACTCATCAGGCAAATATTTTGAATTAGCAAAGTTCATTGAGCATGAGTAACAATAAATGATCAAATGAATTGTCTGAATAGCCGACAAACTTTGGAGTTCCTCCAACTACGAGACAAACGAACTACATATACATATGTACATACTCATATGCATATGCATATGTACATACTCATATGCATATGCATGTATTTAGTTATGTACATACATATGTCCATACTTACAGACGTGTAAACAATTCAGACGAACAATATAATTGCTCATTACTTAATTTACTCATTTTTGAGTTTTGGTATAAATGGAAAGGTTATTACACGTAATATGTGATTACAATATTTATACACAACAAGAAAAATATACGTACATATGTATGTATGTATGTATGTATATAAAATTAGTCATTTGTATGCAAATTGTTTTTTTTTTAGTATTTCGGAGAAAGGAATACCTGAATGATTTGTTATCAATTGTATGTATCATCTTTGGAAAATTCTTTCCGGGTAATGTGATTAAGTTATGAGATGATTAATACACTGAGATCACTATGAGAATGAAATAGTTAAAACATTATTGTGTACATACAAATGTACATAAGTATGTACATTTGTACATACATAAGTATGTGTTTTTAACAGAAATAGAAAAGAAACTCATTTAGACAAATATAATATGTGCATACATACCTATGTAGGAATTTTATCAATTCATAATTTTTAATATATTTATGTATGTACATAAATCATAATGTAATGGTTTAATCTACATATATATGTACATATGTATGTATGTATGTATGCACATCTAAGTACCTTTATACCGGCGCGGCTTAAAAATGTTAAAAAAATGTCACATCAAGCCATTTGAAAAATGTTTGATTAGTGTAAATCAGTACAGAAAAAATATCCACTACATATTTTAATACATACATATACCTACAGTGAAACTTCGATATAACAAAGTTGAGGGGATCGCAAAATATCTCTAATTTCGTTCTTCAAAATCCACTCTAGAAAGAGTGAAATATATTTCACAAAACACAAAAGGCACCCACTAAATTAAACGGACAAAATTTTCAATTCCCAATAAATAATATACAATTATTATGTTTAACCACAATTTCCTTCCGTTGATTTATTTGATAACTAGATATACCCGGTGCGCTTCGCTACCCCCTAGTTATAAAATAAAATCCCTATTGTGAATATTTAATGACGATCGGTTACGATTTTTCATTTTCCTAAAAAGGGGCGTGGTCCCACCCACTTTTCCCCTGGTACGTGTTCCAAATTATGCCAATACCATATGTACCAAATATCATCGACGTAGGTCAAAAAATGCCCAAAATATGGCGATTTAAATTTTTGGGTTATATGGACGGTGCCACGCCTCTTTGTCCAATCAAAACTTCATATAGCCTATGTCACCCGCCTGAATATTCTGAAGATTCCCTGAAAATTTCATCAAAATCGGTCCAGTAGTTTCGGAGCCTATTCATTTCAAACAAACAAACAAAAAATCAAACCTTTCCTCTTTATAATATTAGTATATATGTATGTACATATATAGAAGTATAGATATAGATATACATATGTACATACATAGATAATTATGAAATAAAAAAATATGACATTAATCACATTATTTACGAGTTTATGTATGAGTAAATGAGTTTTAGAACTTTTCAAACATAAATGGTAAAGATCTACTGATGAAATACATAGACACAAACATACTTGATTCAAGATCCAAACAATTTTGCCCTTCAAGGGCAGGCTGAGTCGTGGCTATTTTTTGTCATCACCTGTTACACATTTCGTTAGGTTTCCACTTTTTTAAGTAGAAGATCATAATACGATTATCATTTTAAATCGAGTACAGAGGGTATAATAAACATGGCCTTTTTGCGCTTTTTCACTGATAAGATTATGGACAAATTTAATGAATGTCAGCATTCTTATCAAACTAGTTGGCATAATGAAACATAAAAAATGTACTCATATGAAACTATCAAGACTAAAAAAACCCAATTGCTCACTATAGAACTAATAAACATCAATAAAACCAATTATAAATCAAAATATCCTACACATACACACATGTTTTTATAATCATAATGATGTTGTAAATCATAAATTAGAAGCTTTACTTTTATATTTCATTACATCATCGTTGTTTTGAACTTAATTAATTTTATTTTTTTTTTTTTTATTTTTTACAGAGGATGCCCGAAAAACCGGTTCAAGGGTTTTACTACATTGTCATGCGGGTATATCTCGCAGTGCCACCATTGCCATCGCATATGTTATGCGTTACAAATCTTTAACACTGCTTGAAGCATACAAACTAGTTAAATTAGCACGGCCCATTATATCGCCCAATTTGAATTTTATGGGCCAATTACTGGAATTGGAACAAAATTTACGCATCAGTGGCGTATTAGAGCCCCTCCCAACAGCCTCAGCACCTCTACCTACAACTATTACAAAAAAATCTAGTCACATTGATATGAATCAACACGAAATAACCGACGATATGGAGGAGGACGATCACGATGTGGCAACCACCACCGGCAGCAGCACAAGAAACACTCTTCTTCAAAGTCGAAACATTGAAATGGATGAATGCGACAGTGGTCATAGTAGCGGAACCAGTAGTAGTTGCTCATCACGTTTAACCTCACCACCCGTAACACCGGAAGATGAAATACCCAGCTCTTCAAATACCGCAACAACCTCCTCTTCCTCCTGTTTGTCACCAGCCACGGCATCGTTATTGAATGTCGGCCGACCGGCACGATTTAAACGAAGTTCACCCGCCAAACTGAGGCTTAATCTACAATCAACATATGCTCCCATACCCAAGTCTTTATCTTGCATATCTATACAGAATGCCGGCATAAGTCCCATTTGTAAAGATGCACCTTCAACACCACAAAGCTGTGATTTGCCCATGAGCAGTAGTACAAGTGATTGATGTTCAAACTGATTAAAACACCCTCAATGAAAAACATTTAAGATAATATTTTAATTGATGAAAACAAAAAAGAAAAAATCACTTTTTTTGAACGAACGAAATATGACCACAAAATACTTTTGAAAAATTTTTCATTTTTAAAAAAGTATAAAATAAAAAGTTGCTTTTCAAAGATTTTAAACGCAGAAAAAGATGCAATATTTTTACTTTTGCAGTTACAGAAAGTATTTTGAGTTTGTCCTAAACAAAAATTATGCTGCCAAAATATTTTCGGTAAATATCATTGGAGGTGGACACAATAAAAATAACCGCTGACTGAAGGAAATTATTTATTTATTCGAAAAAAATATGTATGTAGTTATTTCTATAAAAACCTACAACAAAAAAATACATACATACATACACATGTACCTTCAGCAGATGAAGCAGAAAAAGCGCCATTTGGGCGACAACTGAGATTAACAAAATGTATTGATTTTAGCTTTGGAAGTGCAATTCCTAAAAACAATAGATTCAAAACTATTTGCTTATATGCCACATTGGATAAGCAAGCATGATCACTTTAAACACATACATACATATGTACATACATAGATCTCAATCAAGCGAATATAATTGATATATTTTCAAAGAATTCGAAAATTTGTCTACGCAAATCGATTGCATACATACACACATACATACATAATAACATACGTATTTAGTAACCCGATCCCAAAATATTATTATTTTTTTTTTTTTTTAATCTTATCCTATGCATACACACATGCATATAGTCAAAACTGTTTTAAGTTTTAATAGATTTTGATAATTTTGCAAACAAAAAAAAATATACATACATATGCACATACATACATACATATGTATATAAAAATGTATGTACATACATACATATACATATGTATATGCATAAATACTTATGAATATAAAAAACATCACATATTAATTTATTTGAATAAATTTCAACAAAACTTTTTGAGAAAAAAAAAAACAATCTTAGAAAATTAACGTCATTTGCATTATCGCATATTTATTTCAATACTATTTGTAGTTTTTAAGTAATTATAATTTAAAATGTCTCCTTAACTATTTATATTAAAGGAAAAAAAACTCCCCTATGTAAGCAAACAAATAACACACATTAATTTGTTTTTCAATTTTACTAGGTATAACAAAACGAAAAAATTCAAGAAATTTTCAAGTAGTTTTCATCAAAAAATGAAAAAGTTAATATCGAAATTTTAGTTAAATAAAACACAAATATATACGTAAAAAAAAATTTAGGCCCCAATTTTGTAAATCACCTCCCCCAAGTGACTTTTATATGGAAAGCAAAAACAAAAATTTAAATATTTTAAAATTTGGTTTTTGTTTTTCATACAATATCATCACCGAACAAACGAACAAAAATTTCAAAAATTGAATGAAAACAATGAACAAAATTTTTAAATATTTGAATTTTTGTTTTCCATATAGAAGTTACTTCGGTGATGCGTTTTACAAAATTAGGGCCTTAATTTCTGTGCGTTTGTTCGGTGATGATATGGTATGAAAAACAAAAACAAAATTTTAAAATATTTAAATTTTGGTTTTTGCTTTCCATATAAAAGTCACTTGGGGGAGGTGATTTACAAAATTAGGTCCTAAGGTTGTAAAGCGCTTTTCTTCAATTTAAACTTTCAAAATCTACATGCGTTAATTTGGAATGAAATGTACAGTACATAAAGTACAGTACAAAAGTCCTTGGAGCCCTTAAGTGAATTGGCGGATTAAAACAAAAAACTTTCGACAGAAACGTAAAAAATAAACACTCAATATCAAACAATTTTGTAACAAACTTAACATTTTCGGAGAATTGTCGAAAATCCAAATTTATTTCTGTAAAGTAAAATAATAGTAAAATACTAATTTTTATACATACTCGTATGTAAGTAAGTGAAATTGTAATTATAAATTAAACAGGAAAAAAATATATAAATATAAAAAATGCGCAAAAAAAACCAGACAAAAATATTAGAAAACAGTTTAGTACAGCGATCATTGTAAAAATTATGAAACATGATTATATTAATATACTTATAAAACAAAGAGAAAAAACGAACTATTTACATATTTAGAATTTTAAATTAATTTAAATGAGTTTTAATTTTAAGCCATTGAATGTTACATATTAAAGAAAACAACAACTAAATAAAAAAAAATGAAGTGAAATGAAAAAAACACATTTTCTAAATTATTTTCATTTCTATAAAAAAAAAAAAATCTTTCCTAAATGAGATTTTAAATTGAATTGAAAATGCATTTTCTTCTTATTACTGCTCTTAGGTGCCGCCGTGGATGATAGATAGCAATACGGTGTTTTCTCCGGACAAGGTAGGTAATCGCTTTGCGAGGTTGTGTTTTTTTTTATTTTAAATATAAGCGAAAGTTGGAAGAAAATATTGTTAAAATGGAATTTTAATTTTTTCATCTGTCGTCGCTTATCATAAAAACTTGTATTGTGTTTCAGTAATACCGCGATCTACGTCGTGGTTGGTTCCGGAAAATGACACCGTTAATCGAAACGTTATAAATCGTATTTAAAATGATGTTATGTTTATTAACAAAACAAACGAGCACAAAATTCAGTGTAAAAAGTACGCTTGAAGTTGAAAATAAAGAGGTGTAAAAATATTGAAAGTTTCAGTTGTGGTGGAAAAACTTGACAACTTTTAAGCTGCGACTTGCGGTTGTCAAACATAATGAATTTTGTTACATACATACATATAAGGACAAACTAAGGGAAGTAAGTTAGTCGGAATCAGTGTGCAATTCAAGACAATTGGTACATGTTGTTTACAGTATCTATATCGCTCATATATGCATACATATATATTTAGATTAAAACTAACTTTTTCTCAAGTAATTCGCAGATTATTAGACTGAAGACTCTACACGTAATATGTGCACAGCCCCAATATATACAGACAATTTTTAGTTTTCTGAAAAAGCAACTTACGAATTTGATACCAGTTTCGATCGGAATGGTATTTGTTTAATATCCAGGGGCAAAGAAATCAATATTATTTAACTTCCATACTACTATAGAAAGCGTCTTATTTTCCATATTCCTTTTTACTGCAGACTATTAATAAAGTTTGAAAATTCAAGTTTCATTTATTTCTATCATATTCGAAACCAAATACATAGATATATGTATGTGTACATACATATGTATGTATGTAGTCGCTCCGAACAAGTTTATTATTTGTAATTTTAATACATCGTTATACATGTTATTAAATAAAGATTAAATGAAAAATAATTAAATTCAAGTCATATTTGCGAAAATTCACTTATAAAAAATAGTTGTCTTAAAAGAGCTAACAAAGTTAAAGGATTTTTAGCGAAATTTATGAATACGTAATGAAAGCAAAGAATAACGAATTTTTCTTTCATGTATCTATAATTGTTCATGTCTAAAATTTCGAAATTTTCTAATAAAAAATTACGAAAACACGAAAGTTTATAAAATATTCTTATGACTATAAATGCATTCAGTAACGGTTGCGACGTCCGCCTCCTCCTCCACGACCACCACTACTACCACCTTCATTTCGTCCGAATCCTCCACCACGGCCACCACCATCGCTTCGTCCGAATCCTCCTCCTCCTCCACGGCCACCACCGTAACCACCAGATCGTTGACCTCTAAAGTTATTATTAAACTTGGACATCTCATCATTTTTTCTTTCCTTCATTTTGCTAAACCGTTCGGCCATATCACGCAATTCATCTGGTACATGCTGATCTGCCTCCTCGAGAATATTAATTAATTCAGTAGCCATACCCCAATCCGAACGTGTTATATAACTGATCGAAGTACCAGTGCGACCTGCGCGTCCAGTACGACCAACACGATGGACATATTCTTCAATATTACGCGGAAAGTCGAAATTTATAACGTGTCTGTATTTAATAAAAGAAATTAACTTGCTAATTTTTGAAAAGTTTAAAATGTCTTACGTTATATCTTCAATATCAAGCCCACGTGATGCCACGTCGGTAGCTATAAGTATCTTTACTTCTCCTGAAGTAATATCTGCAATTGCTTGTTCACGATCTGCCTGAAAGGAGTAAATATTATAAGTTAACTTAATTGGAACTTTTAAAGCAAACAAATTTTTTCATACGAGGTTTTAAGCGTTTCATAACTACACTATAAGCAAACAAACTTTATGTATTATTATACCTGATCGCGAGATCCATGAATACATTGGCACATATAACCGTCTAATGTCAGATCGCTGGACAAATCATCAGCTCTTACTTTTTTACCACAAAATATTATAATTTTGTCGTCCGGTTTCATGTTCTTAATAAAACTTTTAACCTAACGTAATTAAAAACCAAATAAAAAGATGTTAAATAAAAATTTGTTAATGACAAACTAATTTTTACATCTAACCGTATAAAATTTATCGTCTTCTTCCAATATTTCGATAATTTGATGGACTGTGTGAGTGGCTGCCAAGTCCAATGAGCCTACACAAACTTGTATCGGATTGCTCATATAACTTTGAGCTAAACGTCTTACGCCAGCTGGCCAAGTGGCACTGGTCATCACAGTTTGACGATCAGGACGAATGTCCAATAAAATCTTTCGAATTTGTGGTTCAAATCCCATATCCAACATACGATCGGCTTCATCAAGCACCAGATAGGTTATGGTTGCAACATCAATAACTTTGGCTTGTATAAGATCATTCAAGCGTCCCGGGGTACAGATGATAATTTCAGCGCCATTTTCAACGCAACCGATTTGATCACGACGATTGCCACCACCATAAACGCAAACACTATTAAAGTATATAAATAAAATAAAACATTCAAAGTATGTAACTACCAATTACATACGCTTTCATTCCTCTAAACTGGTATTTATTAACTTCCTTCTCAATTTGTAATGCCAGCTCACGAGTTGGTGCCATTACTAACACGTTGGGCCCACCCCTCTCGGATCGAGGTAAACTTTGATATTCAGTATGTATCATGGCAGGCAAAAGAAATGCTAACGTTTTACCTGTTCCTGTCTGAGCGATACCAATCATGTCTTCACCTTTTAAAAGTATGGGCCAAGCTTGAGACTGAATAGGAGAGGGTTTTTGGAAATCCTGTTTTTTAATTTCAGCCAATAAATCGGGATAAGAAGCAAAGCATTGTTCAAATTGCCATACGGGATTCGGAATTTTTTCGCAGCTACCATCTTCTGGTATAAAAACCCTTGCAACAGTTGTATTATTATTTTCCGTACGTATCCGCTGAGCTTCATCATTCGATAAGGCAGCGACTTCAGGTGCTTCTTGGTAGAAATTCTTCGTAAGGGTTGGACAAGCGGCCCATCGCTTTTTCCGTGCAACTTCTGCTTTTTCATTCAAACCCTTCCAGTCTATTATACCGCCTTGGTCGTCATTATCATCATTGTAACTGGAACCGGCACCGCCATTATAAAAATCATTGTCAGATGTTCCATATTTTCCACCGCCTCCTCCACTGTTACCACCACTATAAAAATCCTTCTTTTCGGTCGATTCGTTATAGCGACTCTTATACGAATTTTCTCTATCACGATAGTTTCCACCACCACCACGACTACCTCCGCCCGCACCTCTATTATCTGATCTATCCATTTGATCTCTAATACTACTCAAGGCGCTTCTTACATCAGCTTCATTGTTACCCGAGACGGTAACTGTACCACTTCCCTTATCTAGATCAACCCGAACATTATAATCGGTTTGAAGACGTTGGATGTTTGAGCCACCTTTGCCAATTATCATACCAATACAATCACTTCGTACATCAACAGTTTCCTTGTGGTCATAACTTCGACCATAATTGCCACCACCGCCATCGCGGCCACGATCTCTACGTTTTCTAAGATCATCACCTCGTCTTTCTTGGTCCCATTGATTACTGTGTGTAGGACTCATTCTTTCTCCGCTTCGATTTGTATTATTCTCATAGCGGCTTTGCATAGCAGTACCAGTGTTATCGTCATCTTCCCAGTCGGACATTTTAAGGTTTATGTATGTATGTAGGTTTTCCTTTTACAAATATTATAAATTGTCCTCTCCTATTTCACAAACTCGTGTTCACAGGCTTCTAATCAAGCAACAAACGGTAAACGCATAAATACACAAGGCGAATTAACTTACCAGCAGGGTTGTCAGACTCATTTTGACCTTTTTTGCCAAATTCAATGTAAAATATCGCCAAAGCAATTTTTTGTTAGTATTTGATAATAACATATAATATTTTTTTTTTTAAGATCCGAAAATATTTTTTTCCCAAACGATAAAATTCGCCAAAACTGGAAAAAATTGCGATGATATACATATGTATGTATTGTTTGATTTTTATTTAAAACAAAGTAAAAATGATCAGTGAACAAAAAAAAAACATTATAATGTTTATAATAAATTACTTAATAATTGTATACCCAAATATATATGTACATATATGAATACCTCAAATTTGATACATGGTGTTACTAACACAGCTGAGTTACTTATTTCTTGCATAATGGAGGCCGATATGTCAAAATTTGCAGACGCAAGCATAGGGACCAATGTGTCAAATGTTGCACTTGCTGCAAAATCAACACTACCTGATAAGTGAATATGCCTTAGTTTAGGGCTGTGCACATATTACTTATCGCTCCGATGGTGTAGGGGGGGTTAAAGATTTGTTACGGATTGGAAATTTTGCACTGAAAAATTATTAAAAAACTGCACTGAAAAATATATAAAACCTCTGAAAACAGCGTTAAGCTTAGATCCCACTATCGACACAATGTACCGATTTTCGTCGGCTCACTGAAATAAAGTTATATATAATAAGCTAAATTTGCATTATTTGTCAACTAATTTAAATATGACATAATTGCACTACACTGCATTGGTAATAAAGTCATATAGACTTATACCAGAATTAATTGAGAAATAATGCAATTTTGGTTTAGTACTCTTGACTTTATTGCAGTGAGCCGATGAAAATCGGTTCATAGTGCCGATAGTGAGATCTAAGCTTTACGTAATATGTGCACAGCCCCTTTATTGTAATCTGCCTTTCTTTTGGGGATTTTTTTTAGTTTTACGTAGTGCTACCATATTTTGCTCACAGTTAAATTCGTCTGAAAAACTGAAGTTTTATTTGAAGAAAATTTAAGTTTAGGTATACGCAATGTAACATACATATTTGATATACATACAATGCTGCCATAATTTTTTTTAAATAAACTGCAAATCTAGAAAAAAAAACCTGATTTCCCAGTGAAAAAAACTGCATATAGAACAAAAACCAAAAAATTTATCGTTTATTTAATTTATTTTTTAAATAAAAAAACTGATTTAAAAAAACCAAAGTCAAAACTGCACAATGCTTCGAAAAACTGCAAAAAACAGATAAATCTGCACATTTGGCAACGCTGTATACATAGGTAAATACTAACCGAAAAATTGTATATTATAATCGAAAATATTAGAGATGTGCAAATGTCGTGCATTGTTCGTGTCACGCGTGACTCACGCGTGAATCACGTGATTCGTGTTAAAAAATTGATAAAATCACGCGTGCGTGCGTGATTGTGATTCAAAAATATAATACCGTGCGTGGTCGTGCGTGATTTTTTAATACAATTTTCACGCATTCAAAACAATTCTCTATGACATAGAGCTTTTCCTTCTTTTGAATTTTTGATCTTTGCTAAAATTACGTACATATGTATGTATTAGTGATGTTACGAATACTCGTATTCGTATTCGACTATTCGCCTCTTAAAGATATTCGTATTCGTATTCGCCAAATTCAAGCGAATATTTTTCGAATAATTTTCCAATACATTTTCCAAAAAAAAAATCATACAAAAGTTTAAAAAAAGTACATAAAACGTAAAAAATATAATAATTTTTATTAAAAAAACCCATTGTATTTCACGCAAAGTAATAACCTTCTTAAAAAACAAACAAAAATATATATAAATTATAATTTAAGTTGTTTCAAATGTATTAATAAAATTAAAAATGCTTTCGCAGCAGTGAATTGAACAAAGTACATCATCTATCGGCAATAAATTGGAATATACTCGTATAACTTAAATGCATGATATTTAAATAAACTCGGTGAGATGTTTTGATTCTGTTTATATGTAAATTTATAAGGGTGGGAAGCTACAGGAATCAAACTTAAACTTTTTATATATGAAATTCCACTGACACAGGTGGATGCGCCTTCTGCAAAAATATGTTCGCTAAACAGCACTGAATTATTAATTAAAAATCCAAACAGAGTAAGAAAAACGAAATCTGAAATTATGTAATTAAAATAATTAAAAAATGTTCTGTAGAGGTTTTCAAATTCGGCATCTTAATGCAATAATAATGTTAAATCACTAAATATTTTTTTTATAGTTACTAACGCAAAGGCAGGGATTTTTTCCAATTAAATTTGAAGTATAAACCTCAAAAGAAATATTCGTATTCGTATTCGGCGAATACTGTTTTAAATATTCGTATTCGTATTCGCGAATACTAAAAATTGATATTCGTAACATCACTAGTATGTATGATTATGGATTCATACATTAAAATCTCCGATACAAATGCAGACATTCGTGTGTAGATGAATACATATCCATGTACGTTGTGCATACATACACCTTTGGAAATCTTGCGTTAACCTAAACCTAATAACACTAGTACTCCTTTTGAATTCCTTTACATAGGTACAAGTAATAAATTTAAATAACCTGTCTTGGCAGACAGTGATAGATTTTTTATATTAAGTTTATCCTTTGCAATGCTAATTTTCGAGCGTTTCCTGAATTTTTTTTATTTAATTGATAATCTTGAAGTAAATAAAGAAATTAATTACAAAATAAAATTTTTTAGCATATGCTAAATCTTTTATTGCAAAATTTCTATTTCACCGTGCGCGTGCGTGCAAAATTATTCCCTTCGTGCGTGAAAATATGTGATTAAACATATTGTGTTCGTGAGCGTGCGTGATCGTGAAAGTTTCAAATCATGCCGTGCGTGAGCGTGCGTGAAAAATCTTTATGTTTCGTGATCGTGCGTGATCGTGAGCGTACTTTTACTCACGCGCACACCTCTAGAAAATATAATAAAGAAAATGACGCGTGAGAAGAAAACAAGATTGGGTAATGCAGTACTTGGCAAGTTTTTGGCAAGATTTTTACGCGTGAGAAGAAAACAAGATTGGGTAGTGCAGTACTTGGCAAGTTTTTGGCAAGATTTTTTTTGTTTTGTGTATGTATAACACAATTTGTAATGTTTACAAATATTTCGAAGAACATGTGCGCAGTATGTATATAGTTATGTATATATTTTTATATATACGGAGCTATATATTTAGCTCCAATAGCACATATTTATTAATAACTCCAAAACTAGGAGGGGTCCCGCCATGGCACTAGGCTCATTCGAAAGGTAATAAAATTTCCAATATTCCAGGATCAATTTTATATTTCGGGAGACTTTCAGAAAAAAGTTTATAAGCTGGAAAGTTTTAAAAAAAATTTTTTATATATGCCTAAAGGCACTAAATTTAGTACTGCGCTATTATCTCCAAAACTAGAAGGGGTCCCGCCATGGCACTAGGCTCATTCGAAAGGTCATAAAATTTCCAATATTCCAGGATCAATTTTATATTTCGGGAGACTTTCAGAAAAAAGTTTATTAGCTGGCAACTTTTAAAAAAATTTTTAAAATTTTTTACATTTGCCTAAAAGCAATAAATTTAGTAATGCGCTATTATCTCAAAAACTAGGAGGGGTCCCGCCATGGCACTAGGCTCATTCGAAAGGTAATAAAATTTCCAATATTCCAGGATAAATTTTATATTTCAAGAGACTTTCAGAAAAAAGTTTATAAGCTGGCAAGTTTTAAAAAAATTTAAAAATATTCCTATATTTGCCTAAAAGCACTTAATTTAGTAATGCGCTATTATCTCAAAAACTAGGAGGGGTCCCGCCATGGCACTAGGCTCATTTGAAAGGTAATAAAATTTCCAATATATCACGATTTATTTTAAATTTCAAGAGACTTTCAGAAAAAAGTTTATAAGCTGGCAAGTTTTAAAAAAATTTAAAAATATTCCTATATTTGCCTAAAAGCACTTAATTTAGTAATGCGCTATTATCTCAAAAACTAGGAGGGGTCCCGCCATGGCACTAGGCTCATTTGAAAGGTAATAAAATTTCCAATATTCCAGGATTAATTTTATATTTCAAATATATATTTGCGAATATATTTGCCACAAATGAATTTTTGCGATTTCTACTTCCTAAATGAAAGAACATATTCATGTCTGTCATGAGTTTCACATCCGTGTGAAAGTGAATCTTTTCCGAATATTTTGGTGTCCTGACATTCACAATTTTTCGTTTTACTTTCGACTGCACTAAGTGTGTGAAAGCAAATAGAATCTCATTTATTACAGAATAAAACTAATTTAATTAAAAAAAAAACATAGGTTTTGAACTTAAGTTTGATATCTTATCTACCTAACTCGGAAATAAAAACCAATATATGTTCAATAATAACACATGGAAAAGGAGATTTAAATAAATTCCCACATTAGCCACCATTCGATCAAAAATATTCGGAAGTATTGCGGACAACAAATATTCTAATTGAAAACGTTCGGAACCCATGGCAGACACGATTATTAGAATTTTGAATTCTTTTAATTTCACTTAAAACTAAATTCATGCCATAAAATGGCAATGACATTCTTCTATATGAGCCGTTTATTTTGCAAGTGCCATAAGTCAGTTTGTTTTTAAGTCGAGAAATTTAAGAGTTTGTATTTAAAAACGTTTAAAAATATGGAGAAATACGGAAAAAAAATTTTAATATCATGAGATAACAAATACAAGAAAATCTTCTCGAAAGTTTGCATCCATATTTATAAACGTGTTAAAACGCAAACCCTTAAATATCTCGACTTAAAAACAAAGTGACTTATGCCACTTTCAAAATAAAGGGCTCATATGAAAGAGAAAAGAGAAAGAGAAAAAAAGAAAGAGAAAAAGAAAAGAGAAAAAAGAAAGAGAAAAGAGAAAGAGAAAAAAAGAAAAAAAAAAAGAAAAAGAAAAAAAGAAAGAGAAAAAAGAAAGAGAAAAAGGAAAGAGAAAAGAGAAAGAGAAAAAAAGAAAGAGAAAAAAGAAAGAGAAAAAGGGAAGAGAAAAAAAGAGAAAAAGAAAAGAGAAAAAGAGAAAGAGAGAAGAGAAAAAAAGAAAGAGAAAAAGGAAAGAGAAAAAAAGAAGAGAAAA